>OU696532.1:72494995-73744995 GCA_916048285.2 Bellardia pandia | reverse complement strand
CTCGATCTTCATCAGGAGAAGCTGTAAGTTTAGAAAATTCATTACTTTTTTCGTGAATAGTTGGACGTATCAGTTCGAAATTTACCTTTGGGTATTACACCTGGATCCATAAATGTGGCCAACGTAAAATTGGCTAACACAAAAAATGTTATAACGCCCTGATATGCTGGTACCCATGGATGACTTTTTAAATAATATTGGCAGCTGTAAGTAAAGGAGTGAATAATTCAAATTAATTACAAATTTACATAATAAGAATACAAATAGAAAAAGTATTTTTAAAATATAATAGTACTACAAATGAACTAGAGAGTTTGGTGGACATAATATTAAACTTAAGTTCATCTTAATTGTGATTTTTATTTCTTGTGTGTAAATTTACACAAACTTCGTTGCCATTATAGGCAAATAGTATGTGTGCCGACCACTAGAACAGTTTTTAAAATACTCATTACGTGTTCCACTGTCGAATACAAGATACATACGTCCTATATGTATGTGCATACATATGTATATTCTTATTTTCTATTTCGAAAATTATCACTCATAATAAGTGGTCAAAGTATAAGTAATATTAATAATAAATAATATAACTCATGTGTACGTAGAATAGGTTAGGTTAGGTCAGCAGGCAGCCATAATTGTACAGGGGCCAAATTATCGCATTCGTGATCGAATGAGCTATCGTATCGAAAAATGATTTCGATATCAAAATTATGATAAAATGTACTAAATTTCTGGCTCGATATCGAATGCCATAATCTCAAATAAGAAAATTACGACAAACTTTACTCGATATCGAATGCAGTAATTTAGCCCCAGCTCACTTAGGTCCATTCATTGGTTCTTTTGTGTTACGTAGGCTAAATGCAAGTAATACTTTTGAAGTGCAATTATTTTTAAAACAAGATCTAAATGGAGCAGATCATTTCTCATGTGACTTGAATCTTCATCTCTGCATTACGGAATTTTGGATATATTTAACACAAATAATATTTAACTTTTGGTTTGCTTTTAGATAACATATATAATTTAATTCTGAAATGTTTTCAACGCTCTACTATCGCAAAATATAAAAAGAAGACATATTAGCATTGGCAAATCTGCTCACTGTATGATCTTATATATATTCTTAGCCCGGCACTGACGATCCCATATTGAACTCCCTTTCCATTGAATCTTTAGTCAAGGGTTTATAGTGGACAGTCCTATGAACTCCCGACAACATTGACTATGTATCGACGACAGAGGCTTTAATATGTCGATCATGGATGTAGAGGTACAAGTCATTTATACTTCATGGTCTGGAACATGAGTATATTTTAGACTACCGGATCAGTGTGTTGTTCTGTAGACTGAGATCTCAACCGTCAAAAGAGCTGAAAACTGTCGGAATTAAACTAATAATGAAGCATCCTGAAAATCTTTTATAGGGATTCCATTCTTATCCTAAACTGCTGATTATATCTGAACAAGGTGGCGATACATTCTGCATTTGGAACACCAAAGTATTCCTGGTATTGTGTAAGTATTCTGTATTGTGGATTCAGTGGCCAGTGAGAAGATGAGGCTAATGGATGGATTGCAACATTGATAAACATTCCACGTGATCGACTACAAAATGTGATGGCAGTGATCATTAACCAGTTCGGTATGTACGCTAGGAGATTACATTTCCCATATAATGTTTACTGCAGGAGTTGCTATGATGGAGTGTAAAAGGAGACGTTGGGATACCTCTTTTGTCTCTGAATGTTCCTGGCTGAAGAAGATAAGTAATGCTGCCCAGACGAATATAGATGTCATAAGTTTTGACATACTTTAATTAAAATGGTTTGGTTGATAACTATTCTTTTGCACCACCTATTACTCAAGTAATATAATGGGACCCACGGAAAACCCATGTGTTCCACTTAATGCAGTTGACCTATCGTGTTGGAAAAAATTAGAATTCTTTCTGTCAATTACGAATGATTGAATGGGTAATATTTACCGAGAACTTTTCTATAAATCTCTTTAATGGTTATAAGTTAATTGACTAGGTAGGTAGGTAGGTAAAAAGGCTGGTGTGAGTCATCCTCACCCAGAGACCAATACGGTCCATTGTGATGCCTTATTTAGAGATAGAAATAAAAGTAAGAAAGAAGGTGAAATAAAAAGCGAAAGCACAAGATAAGAAAGGAATAGTAGAGTATAAAGAGAAGAAAGAAATCTGACCAAACCCTACTCAGACATATGTCCTCCACGTGTGCGACCAGCACGCAGTCTACTGTCGCGTAGCCAGGCCATTCCCATTACGAATCCCATTAGACTCTCTAGCCCACAGCCCGAGACATCCCCTAATTCGCCCAAGAATGTATTACCCAGCCACCTCAGCCTGCTGCCATGCAACCTGCGACAATGGCACAGAATGTGCTCAACCGTATCCAGCTCATCCGGATCCTCACATAACCTGCACATATCCGACAATTCGGATCCCATTCTCGAATCGGACTTCCTAAGCACCGGCCACAGCGTCCGTGACACCCAGCAGTCCGTCCGGTTTCCCCAGGCCTGATTGGTCGCACTTAGAACTCATTCCCTAATCCTTCCATAATAGAAGCCTATTGGAGGCCTAACTGCCTCCATACGGTTATGCTCCTCCATCCCTGAGCCCAGTCTCGCCAACTCGTCAGCCATCTCATTGCCGACGATGTCAGAGTGACCCGGTACCCAGCACAGCCTAACCGTATACTCTTCTAGGACTCCCTCCAGAGCCCTCCTACAACCGTCAACTAGCTTGGAGTTCACATAACAGCCCCGTATGGTCATAAGGGCCGCCTGGCTGTTCACATATATAGTGACCTCCGAACCCCTATCATAATTGGCTAAATAATATGGAAAATGTTCTCTCCCCAAAATCTTGAAAATATTTTCGTCAGTACACTTTATTTGTTTACTTTTTTAAGTACCTTTGAGAAAAAAAAAATAAATTTCTATATTTATTCTAATTTTATATACAGAAGCAAAATTGCCACTATAAGCAAAACAAAAAAAAAAATAATAGCAATTTGTTTCATATCTTCCAACAATTCCAGAATAATTAGGTTATCAGCTTTAGTTTGTCTGTTTGTCTGTCTGCATACATATATACATATTTATTTAAATAGAAATAGTAGATAGTTGATTTGCATTAGTTTTAGTTAAAAATAAAAGAAATTAATTAAGAATAAGTTTGATATGTACGTATCTAACGTAATTTTTATTATTGTCTATATTTGGCATAAATAATTCAGCTTTAATTAATTAAGCCATTGATATAAGGGACGTGACAGGCATAAACCAGTCGTATTAAAAATTAATAAATCATTTAGATTATCAATGCCTTGATAAATTGTTTTCATTAAAGTGATTAAGTATACAAGTTATGGAAATAGCATGAAAATGCTCTTATACAAATTTACAAAACTGTCTTAAATAAGTTTCATTGAACCTAAAAATTAATTGCTGACAGTTAATAAAATATTTACAAAAAATTGTTTCGCTGAAACATTAAAAATATAATATCAAATTACAAATAATTATGTTGCAATTCAATATTATGTTTTTATTAATTAATTGCTGATTGTGCTTCTTATTAAGTATAAATATAACACTTGGAATTAAGAAGGCTGGTTAAATGTAAGACGCGGTTGTAATATATAGTGTTAAGTTTAATAATGTAAAAGTGAAAATAAAAATATTTTTTTTTAAATATAAACTAAACAATTTAATTTACATATATGTAAACCTACATACATATCGTCACCTTAAAGACCAAACAACCTAACAGCAAACATTTCAAAATTGAGTTTTTTACGCAAAATTTTGAACATCTAATATTACAAATAACCAAACTATTACGAAATTACCAAGTACCCCATCAGCAAGTGTACAATTTTCTGAAACCAAATAACCTATCAGCACTCATGCTAAAGAAGAAATCAGATTAACTATTTATTTGAATTTTTTCTTCTTGAAAAACAGTTACCTAAAGTAAACATGATTCGGGTTTTGGCGTATGACCCAACAGGATAAATATATTACAAAATCAATACTAAAGACGATTATCAGCTTTTACCACAAAAATAAATCATCAAAAATCATGATAAAATTTTAATTTTGTTGCATAGTGTAATTTAAGCAAACATTAAGCACTTTTTTGTTTAAACAAGTAAAAGAAAGTATAAATGTTATTATTTAATGTAAATAATATTCATGTGTTTAATGGAATGCTTGATTATTCATATTAATTAGTATTGCTGATAGGTTGTTTGGTTTCAGATTTTTACAATTCCAAATAATAGTTTACACTTGTAATTTTCAAACTAGTTTATGATCATCAGCTACTTTCATAAACCATACCGTTTACATCAGCATTTTTGACAGTTAAGTGGTTTATCTTTGACAAGTCATAAAACAGCTGACTTTAATATTAAAAATTTAATAAAAATATGGACGTTGTTATGAAAAAAAAAAAATTTAAATTTGTGTTTTTCATCCAGGATGAATAAAATTCAATTACAGTTTCTTTTTTTAAAGAAAACTTTTTTTTATTTTTGAGCAAATGTCAAATGTGTCCAGCGTTGCCAGAAAAATGTTGAAAAAACAGAGTTGCATTAGCAGAAACTGGTTGTTTGTAACTAGTTTATCTCAAAAGCTAGTTACAAAACCTGTTTTTGATTTGTATGGATAAACAAGTTTCTCAAACTAGTTTATCACCATAAACAACTTATAACTAGTTTATGGCGTAGGTGTAAATGCACTATAACCTAAGCGCCATATCAAGAATTGTTTAGAAAAACAAAGCTTTCACAACCGATATATACTTTGGGTTTCATTTCAATCAGAATATATAATTTTCGTTTCAATATTACAAATAGTTCCAATTTTATAACGTTTTTTTTTCTCTCCTGTAAACTTTTGAAAACTGTTGATAGGTTGTTTGGTCTTTAATGTGACGATATACTAGGGTATCCAAATTATTTTTTCTTTTGTTCGAATGTAACGAATAATTGGAATAAGAGATTTTCACTTATTCGAATAATTCGGTGATAAATAATAAAAAATTCTTAAATGAAATAAACTTGAAATGTTATTCCTTCATCAAGTCGTATATAATGTAAAGTCATCTTATATTTGTATATTTTAATAATTATATTATTTGTCTATTTCAAAGTTATAATTATCAATGTCAACCGCAATATACTCGTAAACTTCTTCAACATATTCAACATCTCATTCACCACCTTTTTAAGTTAAGTTATTCTGGTTGAATTAAGATCCGGTGTGAATAGAAACCAAAGTGGTTCATTATGATTCCATTTCTACTATTTTTTGTGTATTCCTGTATAATATACATTTAAAGTCGATGAATTAATATCATCGTGTTGCCAACAGTTTCTTAATATATTTGAAATTTTTTCATCCCAAAAGTATTTTATTTGCAATTACTTATTTTAAGTTATCAATAATAATATATATATATATTAGGACGGGCCAATTTGTATGGAGCCGAAAAAATCGATTAGAGCCGCCCCCTAGGATGATTCTATGGACAATTCTAAGCAACTTTGGTGAAGGATCTATCATGGGTCTATCTCGATTTTCGAGTCTCCCACTTTTCAAAAAATTATTTTTTTCCCCTATAACATCATTTTGATTCGAAATTCGCTTTTTTATTCATCGTTATATTATCTTTTTTTGGAGTCGAGAAATTAATTTTTGATCTTTATTTTTACTTATGAACACCACCAGAGGGTGTTTCATGCATATTTGTAATATTTTTCGTCTATTTTCCGAGAAAAAATGTTCGGTAAAATTGATATTTATTTTATTTTTTTCAACAGAAATTCAACCTAAAAAATAAGAACATGTGTAAAAAAAATTAATTTAGTGGAAGAAAAGCGGAATAAGTTATTTTTGAAAGTCTTTCTTGCTTTCAAGTCATTCATTTTTTGAAAAGTGGGAGACTGGAAAATCGAGATAGACCCATGGTTCCTTCACCAAAATTGCTTAGAATTGTCCATAGAATCATCCTAGGGGGCGGCTCTAATCGACAAAAAATTTGGCTTATTATTTTTGTTTTATCACTTAGTATTTTGCAACTCAGGTAACGCTGAGTTTAAAAGAACAAATGGATTAAGAATTAACTTTTGCAATAAACATAAAAAGGGACAATATCTACAATTTGAGACAACAAATGGAAAAAAAGGTCACCATTGTACCTGCTACCTGTAGAATGACCTAACATTACCAGGTAACAAATGGATTAAGAATTACCTTTTGCAATAAACATAAAAAGGGGCAATATTTACAATTTGAGACAACAAAAGGGACAAAAAGGTCACCATTGTACCTTCTACCTGCAGAATGACCTAACATTACCAGGTAACAGTAAATATGTTAGTGCATGGAAGGAATTGGATATAAATTCAAGCACCTTCGAATTGCAACATCATTCTCATTAGAGTTTTCAACTGAAGAACACTACAATTTAAAATGGATTCAAACTCCTTACTCTATTCCTCTACCGTGAAGAGTTGTTGCGCCCTAAACGCCGTAAGTCCAAGTTGAGACACATCAAACTTTCTCTCACCGATAAACTAATAACTGAAGGTGTGCGTAATCTGAAAACGTGTTCAATGGAAGATTTACGTGCCATGGACAAACAAATTGCATACAAAAAGAAATTGCAAAATAAAATCAACAACAAAAAAACGAAAAAGAAGGACCAGAAAAAAGAAGTTGAGTCAAATGAAACACCAGCCTCCGACTAGTGAAAATGCGCATTGGAAATATTTGACAATATGGAGTCATCAAGCTTAACCTCTGATTTGTGAAAATAGACAATGGAAAATTCTGACAACATAGAGTTCGCACTATGGCAAAATACTTGAGGAGTCTATGTGGAATATGGAACTATTTCATCTGAAAAAAGATGAAACATAACGCTGACTGTTATCCGAATCTTGTTCTATGGTATAAAAAAACTTACGAGGAAAAATATTGTACAATTAATTTTTTTGAAAATAAAGTTTAAAAACACAAGCAAAAGTCTATTGTAATTATTTTAAAAAATAGTTTAGACAAAAATAATCGTTTTAATGTTATTGAGCTAAATGCTTCAGGAATTGTTGACTGTGTCACAAACAGTGGTACAGTGGAATTTCGTCTGTATTTACTAATATTTAATGGTGTGGTGTTTATTTCAATTATAAAACGTTAAAAATTAATTAAATAAAGTAAAAAAAATTTGTTTACTATTAGTGAATTAAACAATACTAAATTACCAACGAAGGGCGATGTTATTAATTTTTTCTTGTATCTACGTTATAACGCCGATCGAATACGAAAGTTGGGTGCATTTAAACAAGAAGCTTTGAGAAGTATTATTCTTTTGTGGCAGCGCGTAGGCATTTCAGTTATGTCGGTAAGTGGTGTTCGTAAAAGTTTGGATAAGCTTATAAATAATTACTATAAAATGGTCAAATATAAATTTGAATACAATGTAATTGGATCAGATTTCAATTAACTGAGCCGCCATGCTTGCAGTTCTACATGCAAGTCCAGCTGGAAACATTACAATTTTCGGAAGAAATAATTGCAATACCAGGTTAGCACAGGGAATATAACTTTATTTGATAGTCTTGTTTGCTGAATTTAATTATTTTCGCAGCTTATCCATGCCATTCTCAAAACACCGAGCGTTTTGTTCATATAGTACATGAATCTGCCATGGCTGTCACTGATGAGCAACGCATGGGCCACATTTTTTCCAAACTCGAGAACCGGAAAAAATACAGTAAACCTTCATTTCAAAATATGATTGATTAAAATTTCGCGATATTTTGAATGTAACGTTAAATTTTCAGCACACACGTAGAATTTAATTTTTTTATAATATTTAGACAATATTTTAATACCGAAACACTTCATTTTGCATTAACTGAAAATTTTTTAATGAATTAAATTTAAAATTTTTCAGTTTAATGATTTTTTGTGAGCTTTAATTTTCTGATATTAGGGTGGTAGGAACTGAGATCTGGTCAGTAAATTGGTCTCCTCAAGACAAAAACATCGATATATCACACTTTGAGATCGGACTATAAATGCCGATGATATGACAAAAAAATATAAAAAGGTAACCCCTACGTTCGGCAAAAAACAAAAATTAATTTTTTCAATAGTTCTATTGGAATTATCGAAAAACTTCCTTTACAAAAGTTTAATGATTTTTTGTGAGCTTTTATTTTCTGATATTAGGGTGGTACATTAGGATGGTAGGAACTGAGATCTGGTGAGTAAATACTAAAACGGGACATTTGAGGTAAATGCAAGATAATAACATCGATAGATCTCCTCAAGCTCAAAACATCGATATATCACACTTTTAGATCGGACTATAAATGCCGAAGATATAACAAAAAATGTATTTTGGCGACCCCTACTTTCGGCAAAAACAACAAAAAAAATATTTTTTCGAAATTGTCTTGCAACAATACTTCATATTCGGTGGTGTACCGCGAACTTTTTTTTTCGAGACACTCTAATGTATACCTTACACCCATAGGCAACGCAATTAAGACAATATTCTAGATATAAAATTATATTTCTTTATGGTGAACCATGACATATTTAGAACTAGAATTCAGAAGTATTTTACAACTGAGTTTAACTAAACGCAGAGTTTAAAAGATAAAGAAATGGATTAAAAATTAACTTTAGCAATAAACATAAAAAGGGACAATATCTACAATTTGAGACAGCAAGGGACAAAAAGGCCACCATTGTACCTGCTACCTGCAGAATGACCTAACATTAACAGGTAGCAGTAAATATGTTAGTGCATAAAAGGTATTGGATATAAATTCAAGCACCTTCGAATTGCAAATTCATTCTCATTAGAGTTTTCAACTGAAGAACACTACAATTTAAAATGGATTCAAACTCTTTGCCCTATACTCTATTCCTCTACCGTGAAGAATTGTTGCGCCCTAAACGCCGTAAGTCCAAGTTGAGACACATCAAACTTTCTCTCACCGATAAACTAATAACTGAAGGTGTGCGTAATCTGAAAACGTGTTCAGTGGAAGATTTACGTGCCATGGACAAACAAATTGCATACAAAAAGAAATTGCAAAATAAAATCAACAACAAAAAAACGAAAAAGAAGGACCAGAAAAAAGAAATTGAGTCAAATGAAACACCAGCCTCCGACTTGTGAAAATGCGCATTGGAAATATTTGACAATATGGAGTCATCAAGCTTAACCTCTGATTTGTGAAAATAGACAATGGAAAATTCTGACAACATAGAGTTCACACTATGGCAAAATACTTGAGGAGTCTATAGACAATGGAAAATTATAACAACATAGAGTTCACACTATGGCAAAATACTTGAGGAGTGTATGTGGAATATGAAACTATTTCATCTGAAAAAAGATGAAACATAACGCTGACTATTATCCGAATCTTGTTCTATAGGGTAATAAATAGTACCAGGACAAAATATTGTACAAATAAATTTTTGGAAAATAAAGTTTAAGAAAACAAACAAAAGTCTATTGTAATTATTTTGAAAAAATAGTTTATACAGAAATAATCATTTGCGTATTAGATAGATAACTAAATGCTCCAGGAATTGTTGACAGTACCGCAAACAGTGGTAGACATATATATCTTAAAATTTAAATGTAAATTAGTAATACTTCATATAAAAAAAAATTCCTAGGAAAATCTTATAAACAAATTATATGAAAAACAATAAGATAGTACAAGGTGGCGCAAAAGTAATCCTCCTATCAGAAAATTATATAAATTTTGCGAGGCCCCTAAGGTCAGTTCTGTCAGCAATATTCCGCGTTCTGGAGCAGTGTAGCGTAACATTGTTTATTAACGTGTATTTCGCATGTGTTTACTACACAAATGTCAAAACAGAACTGACATTAGGGGCCTCGCAAAATTTATAGCATTTTCTGATAGGAGGATTACTTTTGCGCCATCTTGTATAATCGGTAATATACCCTACACCTAGTATATGTTAAAAATAATTTTGGATGCCATATGGACCGATCATCATCAAATTGGACCGATTGATTTGTGTATATATGGAACATATTTAACATTTTGCCTTATAAGGGTGCAATGGTCAGGTATGAACCGATTTGGGCAACATTAGGCTTCATGCACAACTTATTTGTGGTGGAATTTATTTGGAAACGTGAATAAATCAAATATTTTTGAACGATAAACCCTTATTCGGATAGGACCTAGGTGAAATGTTGAACCGAGTAATAGCACCTTTAAGTGAGTCAATCAGTAATCATATGGGTCAAAAAAAAAAAAGCAGGCGCAAGTCACTTGATAACGCAAGTGAAAAGAGACATCAGTTTAATCCCAAATAATGCTTCTATAGCAATAGGCAAACCCGAGCCCGATATAGACTACATCTCAGAAGTTGATAAAAAAAGTTAAGAGCACAGAAATTGGACTGTAGACGCCAGAAAACTGATAGTCTGGTCAGACGAATTCATATTAAATCGTTTTCAATCCGAAGGTAAACAATATTGCTGTAATTGCCAATGACTTTGTAAATACGCGTTTAATCGAGAAATAGAGATCGATCCAGAAATTGTTTGATTGTATAAGAAACTCAAAAACTCTTAAATTTGTTTGAGTAGAATAACTCGATTTACCCACCGTTGCCCTTATACGATGTAGAAAGTCCACAGAACCTATTTTTGTGTATACTTTATTATTGCTTACTAATTATACATGTATAAATAATGCAAATTAAATTTCTTTTTGATTGATTCTTTAATTTAGCAAAAGTAACAAAAATTCAAAGAACACTTCTGTGATGTGTTCAAACAACAAAATAAGTCCAAGGAAAAGTGCATTTATTAATAATTACTTGAAATTTTTAAAAATAAATTAGGAACATTTTCATAAAAATCACCAAAACAGAGATGTACAAATATTTGCAAAACTCCATTTTCAATGCAGGCCAGGTATTTAAATAGTAAAAATTTTTATGGAAGTTATTGTCAAAAATGGACCGATTCCAATAAATTTCGGTACGGTGATTTATATTTTTTTATGTTTTTACTTCTAATTTATAAGAAAATTTTCACTTTTTTGTTCAATATTTTCAATTTGAAACTTTTTAAATTTAGCTCGTGTTCAAAAATGCAAGTCTTGTGCAGTAAAAAAGCATCAGCATTTTGCATATTATACAGTTATACCGCCAATGTGATATTCAAAGGTAGCACCATAGCAACAATCAAAAGACTTGATTTTTATTGCACAACGAAAAAAAGTACAGTATGCTGTAAAATGTGTTGGCAGCATTCTTGTTTTACTTATAGCTATGCTTTTATTTAAATAAAAGTTGCACCATATTTTAATTGAAACCATTGTGCCATTTATTGATAATATAGGGCAAAACGAAAATAATATGGCAAATAATATATACAATAAGTATTGTATAATGGATGGGGCGCTCAACAGTTTGCATAATATGCAACATCGATATTTACATGAAAAATAGGGAAAAAATATATAAAAAGAGTTTAAGGCAATTTTTAATTTTAAATAATTTTTGCTTCTCCTGTAAAATTTTGAAAATGTTAGATAGGGCCTTTTGCCCTATATAAATATATATATACAATTCATTATGGTTTCACATAATTCATTATACATAACTTTTAAGATAACACAAAATATCACTTGTTTATGAGGAATACGAAAAACATATTGTAAAGATCTATAACTCTCTCCAGTCGCTAGATACCTAAGCGTAACTGTCATGCGTTCGGAAGGGGATATTGGCTCACGAAATCGTGTTACTTCTTTAGTTATCAGCGGTGCCACTAACTTTAGCTACAGTAGTATTAATAAATATTAGTATTTACTATTTTCACTGAAATAACGTTATTCTCACTAAATAATCAAAATCAGTTGCCGTCATCCTAAAAAGTTTTTGTAAAGTTCTGTAGTTTCAGATCGTAGCTCCAACAGTAACTTTGCACAGCATCCTTTCTCTTTCCGACGTTGAATACATTTACGCACCCATTGTCTTTTTTTTTGTGACTTTTGGATTCGTTTTCCTCTAATATTAATAAAGAAGCTGCTCTACTTAGTACAGATAATGCTTCACAATCTTCCATTTCAGTTTTTATTTATGAAAAAACAAATTTAAATATTTTGATAATTTGATCAAATAAAATGCTACAGAAAATATTTGTTTCATTGTGACCGGCGGGAAAACATGTTTGCCAAAATATGTATTTGCTGCTGTTTGACTGCTGGTTGGTAAAATAAATTTTATCAAATATTTGCCCTTGGTGTGACCACCTAACAAAATGCGTAAACTTTTAAAGCAAATATGAGCAAACATGTTAGAGTCAAATGTTTGCTATATGTGACCGTACCTTAACGTTGTTTTAATTTTTCGTTGAAGAAATAATTCTGCTGGAGATTTTGAGTTATCCCTTGGTGTTGAACGATAAATCTGAAGGAATATTTCAAGTATTTCATGACTATTTCCCTCATCCTTACGTTTCTGCAAAGCATGTTGTAATGTTCTTACAAACGTTTCAGCTTGATGGCGGATGATAAAGTGCAATTTTTATATGTGTGATACCACGAGATTTGATAAATTGATTGAATTGTGCGCTGACAAATTGTGTACCATTGTCTGACACAATTGAATCACAATCTCCATATCTGGCAAACATTTCTGAGAGTTTTGCTATAATCGTTGGAGATGTAATGTGTGAGATTTGAAAAATTTCTGGCCATTTTGAGTATGCGTCAATTATTACGAAATAATAATTAGCATTGCATGGTCCTGCTATATCTATATGTAATCGTTCCATTGGCTTTGTTGCCAACGGCCAAGATTGTAATGTGTGTTTCACTGGTGTTGCTGAAGAAACGGCACATTTATCACAGCTTCTCACATAAATTGCAACATCTTCATCTATTCCCGGCCAATAAACATGACTTCTAGCCAATGCCTTCATACGTTCTTTTCCGGGATGTCCACGATGTAGTTGTTTCATTATTCTGTCCCTTAGATTTGTGGGGATAACTATTCTGTCATTATACATTAAACAATCTTGAATTACAGATACATTTTCTCTTCTGGAATAGAATTGAGTCAGTTCTGGGTTTTGATTTGACTTCCATCTATTTTGGAGTGAGTAAATAACTGATTGAAGTATTGGACATTTCTGAGTGGATTGTTTTACCATGTTAAACGTTAGAGGTAGTTGACTGAAATGATCCATGAGATTTGATGTGCAATTTTCTTCAAATGTTGTGCATGCAATAACAATTTTTTCGTCTGGTTTTAATTCGGAATCGATTAGTCTTGAAAGCATATCCCCACATCCAAAATCGTTTGTATTTATGTATTGAATCTTGAAATTGTACATCATTAGTTCCTTAAACCTCAACTTAACTAAATATTTAAATTTAGAAACTCGCAAATAACGGTTACAAAGGTTACCATTTGGAATAAAAATTGCTTCAGAAGTATTCCAAAAGTTAAACGAAGAAAATTTTGCTGACATTGCAAATGTAACAGCTGATATAGATGATATCTTAATTACGACTGAAAATGAAGAGGAACACGATAAAACTGGCTAATGTTTGAGCATAATGTAGCTTTACAAGCAGAGTAGGCAAACCCAACTAAATCCAAATTAAAAAATTAATTTTCTAAAGACCATAGTAAAACAAAGATTTTAGTTTAGTTTAGACAAGTTTGCTTTATTTATTTGATTAATTTTTTTTTTTACACAATATCAAAGTTTTATTTACGGCTAAATGGCACAAACAATACTCGTATCTTTTAGAAGACGCTGAATGCTGCTGAACTTTTGTATATATGTATGTATGCATTTGTAGAGATAACATTGAGCTATTGTAAGCATTGTCCAAATTCTCCAACAAGTATTTAACATCCTCTCTTTTGCTATGGTGATTTCCTCAATTGTTTCTTAATGCTGTCAGTTTAACTCTTCACAATATCTTCACTTTTGCTTTTGCGATGTTCTCAATGGCTTGTTGTTGCTTATATTGTTGGCTGTATTTTATTTCGTTTTTCATTTTTCAGATAGTGCTTCTGCAGTTTGCTCTAGATCAAGCACATCTTCCGGGGAATAGTACTCCAAATTATCTATACCATTCAAAAGCAATTTTTCAGTGATACAATTTTTGGCTTTGTTCACATTCTCGACTTTATGTAATTTTATAGCCTTAGTCAAGCTTAAGATGTTATCCAACTTTTTCGATTTACGTTTGAAACGACTTTTAGTGCGTCTTAACTCTTCGTGATAGCGAAATATGAAGTAGATGACAGATTTGTTTTCCATATCCATTTCAAACAATTTTAATTAGATGTTGCTGGTTGTGTAACTCTTCAGAGAATGCTTTTAGGTCATACTAAGTCAGTAGTTTATATATTCTTGTTAGGTAAGAAGGTGCTAGGATGCAGGTACTAAAGTATATGTTTATGATTATTGTGGTCCTTGTTCTCAAAAAGTAAGATTATATAAATACATATGTAAAACGTCTTAATACACAAGGATTCTTAATCCGCTATTTAAAAATGTTTTTTATCTTTCTGGTTTTTCAAGATTTTTAATCATTTGCAATTTCAAAAAAAAAATAACGGCTTGTGTGCAGTAAAAGTTAAAGCAGGTAGTAAATAGTAATAACATGTCATTACCACTTAACTTACTTATTACATACATTTTGCAGGTATTACTATTTTATATTATACTAGCATGCAACCCGCTACTTCGTTAGCGAAAGAAATGTGGAAATATGAAATGCAGAATTGGTTTAGAATCTAAACCTTAGAAATCTAAATCGTCAAAATTGACACCTCTGTATACTGTGTGGCAAACTATGACTAGATCGGTATTTCGATTCTTGTTTTTATATATTCTTACATTTCTTGCATTAAAATTTACATAAACTCTTTGGGAATTATGAACTACATATTATTAAGTATTGCAAAATATATCAAATGCTATTTTGATTAATTGACTTTTTTGTAACTGCACGTTACAGATTTATTGCAAACAAATTCCCTGATCGCATAATATCACGAAATTCTGCTGTTATTTGGCCGTTCCGATCAAGCCATTTAGCACCACTGGATTTTTTCGTTGGGCTATGTTAAATATTGAGTCTATACAAAGCCAATCGAATTTATTACAGTCCTGAAACTCAAAATCCGTTATCATTTGTCATTTATAATTGCTAAACCTTCCGATTCACGATTTTCACCCATATAGTACAAATAAAATTTCAGCTATTTGTTTAACAATTTAACACAGATAATAAAAACGTTACAATAACAGTTGTCAATCAATGTGATAAATATTAAAAGTACTTATATACAAACATATGTACATATATACAATTCTCTTACCAGTTATAGACTTTTGTTAAGGTAAATAGTAATTACCACTTTTCTATAAGACAATTAACAATATCCGGATGTTTGTTTAGACGTTTGCAATCAATTTATATTGTATAGTTAAACCAGCAAAGTTTTATTTAAGGAAAACACAAGTTTTTGGTGGAAACTGTTACAAACAGTGGCTCGGCTTTCAAGGGGTCATAGCTTAACTAGTGATAAAACTATGATAATGAATTTTAATAGCAAAAATTGTGAAAGTATGTGTGATATATATAAGCAACATATGAGTCTGTAAATTAAATAGTTTCTTTGAAATCTTAATTTCTACTAACCTAAAATTTTAATATTTCTTACAAATTCTCCAACATTTTGCTGGGTTATTACTTAATTTCATTCTCACATTATTTAGATTTGACTGTAAGATTTTATTAAATCAATATACTTAAACTTTATGACAAAATGTTTGACAACAACAATATTTACACTTTAAAAACACAAACACACACAAGAACCCTCACACTCGTACGTATTGTTTATAGAGCTGTAATTGATTATAACTGAATGTTAAGTTGTTAATTTGTAATTAATAATTCTTAATGATAAATTCACAATAAATCTAATAATAAATACGATTAAATTTGCTTGTTGCTGCTGCACATTGTTAATGATTAAATGAATCAGTTTTGTTGAAATGAACATTTTACTTGCGAGATGAGCTGTTATGTTTTAATTTTATTTTAATAATTATTATTATTAAATTCATACTCATATTGTTTACAAATGAGTCTAGATCATGTGATAAGGTGTATTAAAATATCAAGTTAGTTGTTTATAAAACAAATAAAGTCACCTGTAAGTAGCAATACATATTCTTGATAATGCAATTCTTCCCAAGCGATCGTGCAAATATGGCGAGTGTTTAAAATGAAAATATCTGTTTGTAAACAAATGTTATTAAACTGTTATTTTTAGAGCCTATAAATTTTATGTAATGAAAGATATAGGTGCAGGATTTATTTAGTATGAGATGTTTATGAGAATTTTTAAGGGAATTTTACGTTTCGAATCGTGCTGCTATTTGCAGCAGTGATTATAGCGCATGATTATAGCCAAGGACTTTTCGAATTCAAGTTTCGAAGACGGTTCCAACAAATTCTCTAGGTGCGCAGCTGTGGGTGCTCAAAATTAAGCAACTTTGACATACAATTTGTTAAAATTTTTTTTTATTCTTAAAATTTCCAAAATTTTTATATACATATGTAGATATTTTTTGAAAGTCCTAAACTAAATCTTAAGAAAACATGCTTCCGTGTGCTATGTATGGTTCTGGAGTTCTTCGTATTTGAAAATGCGAAATTTTAAAAAATCCAGATACGGTTTTTTTTATAACAGGCAAAATTTTTTTAATGATTTTCCTCAAATTAATTTTGTTCGTTACACAACAAATCTTCCTATCTGGCACAGACTATTTTAAAGCAATATCATTTCTAAGTCCAAAAATTAACAATTTTTAATTAGAACATTTAAAAACAATAATCGATTTGTGCATATTTTTGACCAAAAAAAAGTTGCCTGAAATAATTATTAAAAAAGGACACAATTTTTAATAGATATTTGGTACATCATCTTTTTTCGGTCCACGCACGGATGGGATGGGATTGACTGGTAAAAATCGGTGCATAGGGGTTTACCGATCATTAGTGTTTGAATTATGCACGTATCCAAAAAAAAAAATTCGCCACAAATAAGTTGTACATGAAGCCTAATCCCATCTACAAAGGTTTTGCAAATCGATTCATAACTGATAATAGCTCAACTGATAGGTCCATAATTAGTCATAACTCCCATATAGCACTGAAAAACTATTTCACATATAATATGTGTATCAGTGATGGAAAATTCAATACTATTGTACTATTTTCAGTACTTTTTCACAACAAAAATACCACAGTACCCCCACATCATATTTAGTACTCTTTGTTTGTTTTGCTTTGTTCCCTGTTTAGAAATTCAGCGTTACTCTTTTTATAATCATTGACAACATTGGCTTCAATACAAGAACATAAGGAATACAAAAATTCGTTATTCATGTTATTTATTTGATCTGGGATAAGCTAAGCTAATCTACAAAACTAAATAGATGCATAAAGAATTAAAGTTGTTTGTTGTACTATTTTGATAAATTTTTTAAATTTCTTATGTTTCGTACATTTTTGTAATTCTCATTTCTTGTTTGAGATTTTTTGTATATCCTATGAGTTTGAAAACTTCAAACATATTGGTGAACGATCTATTAATGATATGGCATTAACACTAACAAAATGCAGGCATGCTCATATGATTATTATCTTAACCCACAACAAATAAAAATTTTTGAAACATATATTTTTACATAAAAATTAAATAATTTTTAGTCTGTTGTTATAATATAGTTTTTTTTATTAAACTGAATTAATTTTTTTTTTTGAATATTTTTAAAAGGATTTTTAATTTTATTTATAAAATTTTTCTAGGCATTTCCCCACAAATTTTACCTTTATAGACAATAATATGCCAAACAATAGATTCACAAATTATTATTTTCCATCATAAATTTTGACCTTCAAAGTTTTGGAGAAATATTCAAATATACTTGTTTGAATGCTAATCGTATGACCCCTATCGTGAATAAAAATTCCACATGAAATTTGTTCCCTTTTCACATTTTTCCTATTAAAATTCAATGTTAAAAAAATAAAAGGGAACAAATTTCATGTGACATTTTTATTCACGAGGGGTGACTATGATTTTTTGCGCTTTTGTTTACCATGATGTTGACCTTATTGTTAACATTTCAATGAATTTATATATATTTTATGAAAATGCATTTGTTTTTGATATTGCAGAACACACTTTTAATGCAAAAGAAGTTTTGTAAACATAATTTTGTCAACAATTATGACTAAATTATATGCAAAGTTTTTAAGATATGTCTACCACTGTTTGTGGTACTGTCAACAATTCCTGAAGCGTTTACCTCTCTAACATTAAAACGATTATTTTTGCATAAACTATTTTTTAACAATAATGACAATATAATCTTTTGGTCGTGTTTTTAAACTTTATTTTTTAAAAAAAATTGTTTGTACAATATGAATTCGGATTATATAACAAGATTTCTGTTTCATATTTTTTCAGATGAAATAGTTCCACATTCAACAAGACTCCTCCAGTATTTTGCCATAGTTTAAGCGTGATAACTCCATGTTGTCATAATTTTCGAATGCGCATTTTCACAAATCGGAGGCTGATGTTTTATTTGAATTAACTTTTTTTTTTCTTGCCCTTCTTTTTCGTTTTTTTGTTGCTGATGTTGTTTTCCAATTCCTCTTTGAAGACAATTTGTCTGCTGATGGCACCTAAATCTTCCATTGAACAATTATCTATATTACGCACACCTTCAGTTATTAGTTTATCGGTGAGAGAAATTTTGGTGAGTCTCAACTTGGACTTACAGCGTTTAGAGCGCAACAATTCTTCACGGTAGAGGAATAGAGTATAGGGCAAAGAGTTTGAATCCATTTTAAATTGTAGTGTTCTTCAGTTGAAAACTCTAATGAGAATGATGTTGCGATTCGAAGGTGCTTGAATTTATATCCAATACCTTTTATGCACTAACATATTTACTGCTACCTGTTAATGTTAGGTCATTCTGCAGGTAGCAGGTACAATGGTGACCTTTTTGTCCCTTGCTGTCTCAAATTGTAGATATTGTCCCTTTTTATGTTTATTGTTTAGTTAAACTCAGTTGTAAAATACTTCTGAATTTTAGTTCTAAATATGGTATGGTTCACCATAAAGAAATATAATTTTATATCTAGAATATTGTCTTAATTGCGTTGCCTATGGGTGTAGGGTATACATTAGAGTGTCTCGAAAAAAAAGTTCGCGGTACACCACCGAATATGAAGTATTGTTGCAAGACAATTTCGAAAAAATATTTTTTTGTTGTTTTTGCCGAAAGTAGGGGTCGCCAAAATACATTTTTTGTTATATCTTCGGCATTTATAGTCCGATCTCAAAGTGTGATATATCGATGTTTTGAGCTTGAGGAGATCTATCGATGTTATTATCTTGCATTTACCTCAAATGTCCCGTTTTAGTGTTTACTCACCAGATCTCAGTTCCTACCATCCTAATGTACCACCCTAATATCAGAAAATAAAAGCTCACAAAAAATTATTAAACTGAAAAATTTTAAATTTAATTCATTAAAAAATTTTCAGTTAATGCAAAATGAAGTGTTTCGGTATTAAAATATTGTCTAAATATTATAAAAAAATTAAATTCTACGTGTGTGCTGAAAATTTAACGTTACATTCAAAATATCGCGAAATTTTAATCAATCATATTTTGAAATGAAGGTTTACTGTATTTTTTCCGGTTCTCGAGTTTGGAAAAAATGTGGCCCATGCGTTGCTCATCAGTGACAGCCATGGCAGATTCATGTACTATATGAACAAAACGCTCGGTGTTTTGAGAATGGCATGGATAAGCTGCGAAAATAATTAAATTCAGCAAACAAGACTATCAAATAAAGTTATATTCCCTGTGCTAACCTGGTATTGCAATTATTTCCAGCTGGACTTGCATGTAAAACTGCAAGCATGGCGGCTCAGTTAATTGAAATCTGATCCAATTACATTGTATTCAAATTTATATTTGACCATTTTATAGTAATTATTTATAAGCTTATCCAAACTTTTACGAACACCACTTACCGACATAACTGAAATGCCTACGCGCTGCCACAAAAGAATAATACTTCTCAAAGCTTCTTGTTTAAATGCACCCAAATTTCGTATTCGATCGGCGTTATAACGTAGATACAAGAAAAAATTAATAACATCGCCCTTCGGTGGTAATTTAGTATTGTTTAATTCACTAATAGTAAACAAATTTTTTTTACTTTATTTTAATTAATTTTTAACGTTTTATAATTGAAATAAACACCACACCATTAAATATTAGTAAATACAGACGAAATTCCACTGTACCACTGTTTGTGACACAGTCAACAATTCCTGAAGCATTTAGCTCAATAACATTAAAACGATTATTTTTGTCTAAACTATTTTTTAAAATAATTACAATAGACTTTTGCTTGTGTTTTTAAACTTTATTTTCAAAAAAATTAATTGTACAATATTTTTCCTCGTAAGTTTTTTTATACCATAGAACAAGATTCGGATAACAGTCAGCGTTATGTTTCATCTTTTTTCAGATGAAATAGTTCCATATTCCACATAGACTCCTCAAGTATTTTGCCATAGTGCGAACTCTATGTTGTCAGAATTTTCCATTGTCTATTTTCACAAATCAGAGGTTAAGCTTGATGACTCCATATTGTCAAATATTTCCAATGCGCATTTTCACTAGTCGGAGGCTGGTGTTTCATTTGACTCAACTTCTTTTTTCTGGTCCTTCTTTTTCGTTTTTTTGTTGTTGATTTTATTTTGCAATTTCTTTTTGTATGCAATTTGTTTGTCCATGGCACGTAAATCTTCCATTGAACACGTTTTCAGATTACGCACACCTTCAGTTATTAGTTTATCGGTGAGAGAAAGTTTGATGTGTCTCAACTTGGACTTACGGCGTTTAGGGCGCAACAACTCTTCACGGTAGAGGAATAGAGTAAGGAGTTTGAATCCATTTTAAATTGTAGTGTTCTTCAGTTGAAAACTCTAATGAGAATGATGTTGCAATTCGAAGGTGCTTGAATTTATATCCAATTCCTTCCATGCACTAACATATTTACTGTTACCTGGTAATGTTAGGTCATTCTGCAGGTAGCAGGTACAATGGTGACCTTTTGTCCCTTTTGTTGTCTCAAATTGTAGATATTGCCCCTTTTTATGTTTATTGCAAAAGGTAATTCTTAATCCATTTGTTACCTGGTAATGTTAGGTCATTGTGCAGGTAGCAGGTACAATGGTGACCTTTTTGTCCCTTTTGCTGTCTCAAATTGTAGATATTGTCCCTTATTATGTTTATTGTAAAAGTTAATTCTTAATCCATTTGTTTATCTTTTAAACTCAGCGTACAGGTAAACAAGTGATAAAACAAAACTAATAAGTGGTAAATGGTGCCAAATCAAAGTAGACCCCTTATTTTCCGTGTTCGTATTTATGTAAATTCTTTCAGTTTAAAAAACTTAACTTCAACTGCAAGTTTCTATATAGTTGTTACTTAAGGGACAAACGTATTTGGTGTAGGTATAAATAAATATAATTGTAAAATAAATTAAAAACATTTGTGATATATTTAGTAGATGCTGTGAAGCCGTAAACAATTTAGTAAATTGGTCTATAGTCGACTATAGATTTTAATACAAAAGGGGAATACCATTTCGTATTAATATAGTAAATATTTTGTATTAATAATAGTTAACATTAGTTCATGTACATACGAGGGCGGTTCGAAAACTTTTTAGCCTAGAACAGAAAGCGCGGTATAAACAGGAAACTTCCAAACTTCCATCTGTTAAATATCAAATGGCAACTCCTTTTTATAAAAATAGGCATTAAAAAAAGATGCGTATTTTTATAATGGAAAAATTAGAAATTCGTCAAAAAACAGCAACAACAACAGAATTGCATCAAATGGTATTAAATGATCAACGAATAAAAGTGCGTGAAATAGCTAATATCATGGGCATCTCAAATGATCGAGTCCATTTAATTTTGCATGAAGAACGACAGATGAGAAAGCTTTCTGCAATATGGGTGCCGCATTTGTTAACACTCGACCAAAAATGCATTAGAATGAAAATTTCTTAAAACAAACGAATTGACCAACTCATTCTCCTCATTCAGTTTCCAGTGACTTTTACCTGTTCTCAAATTTAAGAAAATTCCTATTTGGCAAGCATTTTGAAGGACTTGAGGAAAACAATTTTAATTAGGGGGATAGACTGGACTAAGTGTATTGATGTTTCAGGAGGTTATATTGAAAAAAAAAATGTTTTGAAAAACTAACTTCATATTCTCTTTCTATGCTAGGCTAACAACTTTTCGAACCGCTCTCGTATAAATATTTTCTATGAAGTTCATATTATATTTTGTTTTTGTTTTTTACGAAATAAAATAAAAAATATTTTTTATTTTGCTAATTTTAAATCACCGTAATAGCGTGTTCACATATGCGCCTTAATTGTGTTAATCGCAATTAACGCCATTATTAAGCTCAATATTCCATATAAAATCTCAATTAATTATTGCGTAATAAGTACGAAATTATTATAATATTGAGTAAGATTTCGAATGCAACACTGTTCACAACTGTGTTTAGTGAACAAAATTGTATAAAATGCAAATGTCCACAAAAGAAATCATTAAAAAATCAATGTGAAGGTAAGTTTGTTTACGTAGAAACACAACAACCATATAGAGTATTTTTTGTATTGTTTTCCAACTGTCAAATGATTTTACATAGAAACACAACAACCATATAGAGTATTTTTTGTATTGCTTTCCAACTGTCAAATGATTATTGAGTATGCTGAAAATTGTGTATGCCTGAACACTTAAAATAATATTGTCAATTAACCGAATATTGACTCAATTAAGTTTCATATCTGAACACAGTATAAGACATATTTGAAAATAAAAATAATTTAAAAAAAAAAATTATTTTATTTATATACATAAGTATTTGTCATAGGTATATATATTTTGTATTTTTCTCTCTATCTTCTTATCTTTATGGCACAAGTATCTAACTAAACCTCAATAATTCTAATTAAGGCCCATTATTACAACTTGGCAATAGTTAAAGGTATGATGTTATCGGACAGATAAGAAGTATTTGGTTTTTATAAGTTTACTTTAATATAAAACCGACCGATAAGCTAAAGGAAGATCATCTTGCCTTTAAATTTTATAGTGAGGTTTATGTATTTGAAGTTGCCATATCTTCTGGAAAAATGTCAACTTCATAAAAAATAAATTAATTTTAATTTTGTTTTGCCAATAAATAATTTGATAAACAAAAATGGAAAGCAGATGTTTGATTTATATTTTTTCACAAACACAAACAATTTACTGTTTCTTGTCAGTAATTTGTCAAAAGTAATCGAGTTTTCACTGGTATTGCCATATTTTAGAAAAAAAAAATTATTTTATTTTACAAGGAAGTTGTAATAACGAAAAATTTTAAAGGTCACTTTATTCCTCACTTTAATTAAAGTTACTTTTTACTATTAAGAACATTAGAGGCAAGTTGTAATAATGACCCTAAGGCCCATTATTACAACTTGGTAATAGTTAAAGGTATGATGTTATCGGACAGATAATAAGTATTTGGTTATTACAAGTTTACTTTAATCTAAAACCAACCGATAAGCTAAAGGGAAGATCATCTTGCCTTTAAATTTTATAGTGAGGTATGTGGTTGAAGTTGCCATATGTTCTGGAAAAAATGTCAAATTCATGAAAAATAAATTAATTTTAATTTTGTTTTGCCAATAAATAATTTGATAAACAAAAATGGAAAGCAGACGTTTGATTTATATTTTTTTCACAAACAAATGTTTTCACAAACACACACAATTTACTGTTTCTTGTCAGTAATTTGTCAAAAGTAATCGGTTTTTCACTGGTATTGCCATATTTTAGAAAAAAAATTATTTTATTTTACAAGGAAGTTGTAATAACGAAAAATCTTAAAGGTCACTTTATTCCTCACTTTAATTAAAGTTACCGTTTACTATTAAGAACATTAGAGGCAAGTTGTAATAATGGCCCTAAGTATGTTAGTAGTTAATAATAATAACTTTGTCAGCTTTTAAGAATATATTGACAGTAAAACATTTAACTTTTCATATGTATATTAAATACTCAATTATTTAAGTAACTTAAAAGTACTAAACTTTCAATAGTATTAACAGAATGACTTTATTATTTTATTAACAATTAACTATAATTTTTAATCGCGGTTTTTTATATTAATAAATATAAAAATTACTTAAAATAAAAATATATATTTATGATTAATATAATTATTGGCATTATAATTGCCACTAAAATTCCAGTAAACTGCATAAAATGAAATGAAAACCCAGCAGCATAGGGCAAATAAATAGAGAAAGAAAAATAAATATAAAAATTATATGTAACAATTTAAATAAATATAAATAAAAAAAGTTTTAATTTCATTAATCTTGTTTACTAAACACAATTATTTATAATAGTTTCTTTTTATTTCAGTTACAATATATGGCTTAGGTAAACGTAGTTTTTGAAGGTGCTGTCCTAAAATAAAACTAAACATACGTACATACATATGTAGTGGCATATAAAAGTTTACTACCAACAGAATGTGTGTGAAGATAAATTTAAATTTAACTAGCACAGACAAAAACCGCAATTTTTAGCCGAGCCCATTTTGCACTTAACAGAGCACTGTTATTCACTTAACAGCAATCATACTTAGAGGATTTTTGGCCATTGTGGGAATTAGGAAAAGGGCTCGGGTATGACACTATATGGAAAAGTTGGTCCTATGGTCACTTTATACAACTGTAATAATGGGATATCTGAGATAATTTTGGGATTCCAGATAATTTGAGTTTTATGCAAAAATAAATCTGGAGAGGATTTTTGGTTGTATAAGTTGTTAAGTGCAAAATGGGCTCTGTTAAGTGCAAAATGGGCTCGGCTAAAAATTGCGGTTTTTGTCTGTGCTAGTTAAATTTAAATTTATCTTCACACACATATGTTTTTTTGGCACATGTTTGTTTTTGTTTAATTGTTTAAGTTTTTTTTTATAATATTTCCTTGTTGTTGTTGCTATTTTTATTTTAATTGTTAATTAGGAATTAGTGACAAATTTAATATTTGTTTTCAAACCTGCCTGCTGACTTCAAAAGACGCAAATTCTTTGAAGCATTAAGTTTATTAACTTACCGGTCTTAAATTAAAATCCCAAATAAACAAGTGCAAGATTTTGCTGCCTAATAATCACAGTACAATTGTGTGAATTAAATTATTATAAATAATAAACTCTTATTTATATAACTGAGGAAATATTTATTTGTATAAGCTATAATTTTGTAAATAAAGGTTTACTGCTAGCTTTGTATGTAGTATTTGATTTGTTTATGACTGAAAAACATAGTTTGAAGTTAATTTAATTGCAAGTGGTAAACACATTTTGCAAATTACCCAAAACAAATGACGTAATGAAGTAATGTAAAACGTTATGACAAAAAGTAGCTATTATATGCGTGTAATAGCTTAAAGTAAGTCAATCCGTGGTCACAAGAGTCCATAAAACGTGTTATATTTTTCCAAACTACGAATCAAAGTTCGCAAGACGCTATTAACTTTTGCTTGCGCATGTTTCAAGATAACATAAATGGAAAGAGGCAAGTGTTTAACACCAAAAGGTGCGTCTATAGCAACAGGCAAATTGTTAGTCGATAGACAACAAGACGAATCCTTCAGGATATTGGTTACATCTCAGCAGTAAAAAATTAAAACCTATATTGACATACATATATATATTAGGCCGGGCCAATTTGTATGGAGCCGAAAAAATCGATAGCATGATTCTATGGACAATTCTAAGCAACTTTGGTGAAGGAACCATGGGTCTATCTCGATTTTCGAGTCTCCCACTTTTCAAAAAATGATTTTTTCCCTATAACATGATTTTGATTCGAAATTCGATTTTTTATTCATCGTTGTATTATCTTTTTTATGTGTATATGGGGGGTTTTTGGGGTCGAGAAATTCATTTTTGATCTTTATTTTTACCTATGAACACCACCAGAGGGCGTTTCATGCATATTTGTAATATTTTTCGTCTATTTTCCGAGAAAAAATGTTCGGTAAAATTGATATTTATTTTATTTTTTTCAACAGAAATTCAACCTAAAAAATAAGAACATGTCTAAAAAAATTAATTTAGTGGAAGAAAAGCGGAATAAGTTATTTTTGAAAGTCTTTCTTGCTTTCAAGTCATTCATTTTTTGAAAAGTGGGAGACTCGAAAATCGAGATAGACCCATGGTTCCTTCACCAAAGTTGCTTAGAATTGTCCATAGAATCATCCTAGGGGGCGGCTCTAATCGACAAAAAATTTGGCCCACCCTAATATATATATATATATAAAATATATGTATGTATGTATTTTTATTTAAATTCAATGAAACTATTGTTCATTGTTAACATCTATTAACAAATATTTAAATGTCTTAAGTGAATTCATTATTTAATTGTTTTCTATAATTAAATTTCTATAATTAAATATACTTGATGAACTAAAGCAATTAGTACAACAAACCCTACCGATAATTTGTGTTTTAAATGTGTAAAAATTTAATAAACTGCATTAATATTTAATAAAATAAAATTTCGAAAAAATAAATAGAAAATACAATAATTTCGATTGACGATAAGAAGGACTGACGGATGTTGTAAACTTGTAGATAATTGACGTTTCCATAACAATAACAATTTCAATAAAATAAACAATAAAAAAAATTCTTAATTATTATTGTGAATATTGACCAATATTTACTAACAAATATGGATAAATGAATGGAGCTGTGTTGGTTTGTCGATTGATTGTATGGCTGATTGGTTGCAATTGATTAAAAATAAAAATTCCAAAATAATTGAAATGCTTATTTATTTGGCAAATTTATGATAAAGAATGTGTTTGAATATAAATGTCTATAATTTATAAATACTTTAAACATGCATTGACTATCAATGAATTTATTTGTATGCATATACAGTGAGCGTTAATATAAAGTAAACACCTAATATTGTTTAAATTTTCTTTTATATATACTACAAGTACAAATTTAAAACAAAATATATTGCATAATTCATAAGTAATTTAACATTACCAAAAATTAGAAAAATAAGAAACATAAAAAATAATTAAATTTTAAAGGTACCAGATTTTTCTCGTCAAATTAAAGTAAAATTATAAAAATAATGTAAAACATTGTATTTAATTAATATTTTGTTTTTGCCTTTATCACAGCTGACTATCTTCTACACATACACAGAATCAATGAGTTTTTTAGTGAAATTAGGCGAGATTTTGTTCCATTCATCCTGTATTTACTGCCTTTATGTTGCCTTTGCAAGAAATATTTCTTTGCCTAATTCTTTTGTTCAGATATTCCCACAGGTGCTCAATTGAATTTAGGTCTGGGGACTATGGAAAATGATCTAGAGGTTTTGGAAAATGATTGAGCAACCACTTATTAACAATTTTGGAGGTATGATTGTCCTATTAGAAAATCCAGTTCTGCGCTAGTTCTAATTTCTCTACACTAGGGGCTACATTTTTAAAATGTCGAGATAATCTTCCTTTTTCATTTTAGTTTTTATAAATGTAAGATTTATTGAGGGGGTTTTGACTAAAACTTATTTTAATCGGTGAAAAGGATATTATTTCAAAAAAAGTTGATGCTCGTTTATATATTTTTTGAGAGATTCAAAAGTTTGATTTGGTTCTTTAATATAAAGGCTTCTTACGTGGCACTTTACGATGTAGGCTATTTTGATGCAAAGATCTTCTAATTGCACTCGCGCTGGTTTTCCGGAAGTTTTCGTAACATTGTTAGCTATTTTTTTAACACTAGACGTTGGGCTTGCTCTTACTATATCTATTACTGCAGGTTTTGTAAGACGCTTTGTTTGTTTCTACGGCATTTTGTTTGGTATACTTGTCTATATTTTTTTTATTGTACAATTATGCCTTCCCCGAAATTACCTTTTCTATGTAAGTCTATTATGATTTGCCGAGCCTCAATTGATGTTTGTCTTCCCATTTTAAATTTTTCACTACTTAACATCACATCTTAATCTCTTTTAATTATAAATTATGAAACTTAAAATTATTTTGAAGGACCCTTTACCCTTATACTACTAAAGAAAGAAAAATCAATAGTATTGTCAATACTTTTTCAAAGCATACGGATTATGCCACTGTTTACTTTATATTGACGCTTAAAAATTGGCATATTTTTAAAATAAAGCAATTAAATTTGTATACGTTTTTAATTTTAGTATATATAAGTTTGTCATTCCGTGTGTAACACTAAGAAAAATTCATATATACGAGTATATTCTTGATAATCCTTATGGAATTCTAAGTTGATTGAGCTATGTCCGCCTGTCCGTTTGTATGTCTTGCTGTGTAAAACTCGCTTATGTCCAAAATACGTAACCAAAATCAGCAAAGTTTGCAAATTTATTTTTATAATTTTCTTAAGTAGCTTGGTATTGAAAATCAACAAAATCGGTATGGTAGAACAAGAGTAATGGACCAAAATGTGTGACAAAATCCATCAACAGTTTTTTTTGATATTTTGTTTAAATATATTGCAGATAATACCATGCAAATGTTATTTATACGACAAAGGACAAACTGTGATGAAAATAGGAAGAATCGATCCAATATTTCTCATAGCCCCCATACAAATTTCTTCCCGATACATAAATGCCTATAAAATAGCAATATCAACACAAAACTTCGCAAAAATAAGTGTCATGTAAAAAAAATCGCAAAACAAAATTTTATTTAGTTCGGTCCATGTTTGGCCATAAAAAGTTTACTTTCAAAGTGCAGTTAAATACGTATTAATAGGGTAAAAATATTGTTACCAGGTTAAAATTCGACATAAATAATCCTTATAGTTAAATAAATTGTTGTACTAAATTGTATAATGGTCGGCCCATAATTGATCATAGCTCCCAAATAAGGACCACATCTGAAAAAGACATTAATCTTTAGATATATCTTGTAAATATCGGTACCGACCAGAGATCAGTTATGAGTACTGAAAAAGTGAGTATACTTGAATCATGACTTATAATTTGTTATACTTATACGTACTCATACTGGTCTCAATATCATCAAACCAATATTCATCTTTTAAGTTTGAAGTACTCATTATATTCAGACTTAATCTCATGTATGATGTTGTTTATTTTGACTCTCCTTAACTCAATGTACGTAGACGATAAAAAAATAAGTATGACTCGCATACACTCATGCGAGAGTCGTTCATTTTCACAGTCCGCTTATAAAAATTATATAAAATAATAAATGTTATATTTTCCCCAATATGTTTTCCTATAAACTTACTTGTATGTTTTTATATTTCTTTTTTACTTATTTTGTATAAATACCTAACGGAATATGCTGAAATATTTTTTCAATGACTTAACTGAGTTGAATACTTTATGAGTATGTGAGTATTTTTCTTAAGATGTAAATCTAAATACCGTTGTTTATAAATCAAACATATTGGGAATCGTATGAGCTCGATGTCGGCGTTGTAGTCATACTTATATCCACCCGCATTTATAAGTCAACGTTGTTGTGAGTTTGAGTAACTCAGATTAGTTAAATTTCAATGATTTAAAACCACTTATACTTAAAATGTTATGAGTAGTTGTGAATCGTAAAAAAACGATTCATTGCCGATCTCTGGTACCGACTCAAAACTTTACATAGATTATTTATATATACACAAAAATCATACTACAGAATTTTGTGAATTTCGGTCCATATTTTACCATATTCCCCATATAAGGTCCACTTCCGAAAATAACCCCATACTCAACAATCTCTTATAAATAACGTTACCGGTCCAAAATTTAAGTAGAACCATTTTCATCGTATATAGGTAATATATAAACTCTCATTTGTTTAATTCTTATAAAGCGATCTTTAGTGAATTAGTGGGCTGAATTGTGATTTCCGAAAGTGAATATGAGAGTTATATTGTTAATTGATATCTATGATTCCGATTTTAAATGATAGATATAGCATGATAATTTTAGTTTAAATTTATATACAAATTTATATTAATTTTAACAATATAATTGAATTCTAAAGCCTTGAAATAATACTTGAAATTTGTTTCTACTGTACTTAGGCCTTTATACATACATATGTATTAACTATTGAATTTTTACATTATTAGTTAATTTATTTGTTTGCTACAAAAATTTAATGGTATTCTTTTGTTTATACCATATTATGGCGATTATTGTTATTATAAAGAATACAAAAAAAAAGAAAACTTTTCTAAATATCATTCAGATACTCATACAAATTGTTTTTGTTTGTTTTGTTGCTATAAAATTGACAGCTTTTTAATTAAACAAATATTTTTAAATAAATTCTGTTTTTTTTTTCATATTTAGCTTTTTCAAGATCATTTCATTTATTCGATATTTAAAGTGTAATTGAATACAAATGGATTTTATGATGAAACAGGATCTATATAAGATTAATTAAGGAAATAAGCAGAAATATTCTCAATGTTTTTATTTTTAATGACATCAACAAGCAACGTTTTCTCTTAATTCTATAATATATACAGTCAAACCTTGATATAACGACCCTCAACGCTCCATAAGATTTAATACAAAATAAATCTCACTATTACGAATACATTTGTCAATAGCCTCGTTATAACGAATTTTTATTCATTGCAGACTAACGAAATAGAAAGAATTATTTACCTCTATTTAACGAATTTTGTCAACTTACAACCTTTGCATAACGATTTCTATCAACTAATCCAAATTATATGAAACAGTTAGACACAAAATTATTGTGTTTGCAACGACAACGTCTCCAGCAAACCTACATTCGTAGGTGACAGCAGCATGCATTAGACGAACGGCTGAAATATTCGAAGAAAAATTCATTTTTGAATTTTAAAACTACAAAATACAGTGTTTTCCTTCAAATGTGTTTTGATTTATTAGCGGAAATCGTTCGCTATAACATGGTAAGCAGATGATGATTAATATACAAAATTTTGTATTACCTCGTTATAATGAATAGAAGTGCAATTTACCTCGAATTCTTCGATATAACGTTTTTTTTTTCCAATCCCCTTAAGATTCGTTATACCAAGGTTGAACTGTATTTCTAACACTTGCTTTATTTCTCTTGTCAAATGTTTCAAATGTCTGTTAGAACTTGTTTAGTTTTAAATGGTAATGTACAGATATGTATTTACAAATATTTATGTGTAATACTAATTAAGTTATTGTTGCCTGTATAGTTTATTTGTGTATTTATTTATTCGTTTGATTTTAAAGATTAATAGCTCATGTTACAAATTAATTTTTTAGTAGTTCAACTAAATCAGTTGTTACATAGATACATTTTCCGATACATACTTGTACAATGTACATGGTAACAGATTCATTTATTCTAGATACAAAACATTTATTAATTTATTGTATTCTTACATACATCTAAATGTTTAAACAACCAACTATGATTGTTAAACAAAATAAATAAAATGAAATACTGCACAGAAATAGAAACAATCTGAAAGTAGAACACGCTACATTAAATATAGAAAAATTTGTTGCAATTCTTACTTAGCTTGTTAACGTTTAATGTTACCAATCTAGAGCCAGCCAAACTGTCTGTCCTGTATCCTCATTTTACTTATATGGCTGGCACACATGCTGGCATAGAAAAGAGAAAACTTGCTGCAATGAGTTGTGGCAAGTATCTCAGCTGTTTTGATTAAACATTTTACGATTGAATTTAAAGTATTAGAAAATAAATTGCAATAGAATGTATACAACCAGCGACTACAGTGCGTATTATCGGCAGAGTTTTAAAGGAAAGCAATGCAAACTGAACTCCAAGTAGAAAAATCAAGTGTTACGAGAATTTTTCTGTTAACCCTACACTTTATATTGTATCACTGGTGATACACAATTTTATTATTGGAATATTATTATTTATTATTATGTTATACATTTCCCTACTGCATAGTGTATCACTGGTGATACATAGAAAATTGCATAATATCTACTAAATTATTGTTTAAAATTTTTTTTTTAATATTTTTCCTGTAATCAGACGGTAATTTCCCCTAAAAAAACATTTTTTTCGATCAAATATAAAAAGGCATCCAGTGTAGGGTTAAAGTTATATATTGTGCATAAAAAGTGTTCTTTTAAATTGAGTTTAAAGATTTGAACCAAATGCATAATTTATAATGTCTAAAGTATTGTTTACATAAAATTCGGTCGCATAAATGTTTTAATATTTATCTAACAAAAAACGAATTTGGTTAAAACCTTGTCGTAAAGAATGCGTTCCCCCGTTTTATAGCAACACCATTCTGTTTTTCACTGAAATTTGGATATTTATTTGCACAATAGGTTGGAAAACTAGTATCCATACATATTTTTCTTACGGTACTTACATCGGTCGGTTTTTTGTTTTTAAGGTTTGTTTCTATCGTTTTGTAACTTTTTTTGCAATCACAATTTGCATAGCTCAGCACTGTACTGCTGCCGGATTTTATGTGAATAATGCTTTACAGTAAACTTTAATGTTAACTTTACTTTCCTAATAGTAAATACATTCGAAACTGATGGGTTTCACTACATTTACTTTAAATTTACAAGTCCTCCCTCTCTCTAGCACTTAAAATTCTTATTAAATTAAGGATTTATTAAAAATAGAAATTGAAAAACTTTTAAAAGACATATAAAACATTCCATGGAGCAACCAAGTACATTCATAATAAGTACTGGTGAGTTTATGTGTATGAAGAACAATAAATATAAATCGTTCTTTGTTTAAATCTTAATATGACCCAATTTCTTTTGTACACACATAAGAAAGTTGTATTTTATTCTTTCAGTTGAAAAGAAAACTTGGGAAAAAAAAAAACGAGAAAGATGAATAATGTTTTTAGACATATTTCAAATTGTGACTATAAAATCAAGCCTTCATTTTTTTACATTCATTCGCTTTTCATGTCGTTCCCTCTTTATCTATTACGAAATAAATGTGACACTTTCATTATGTATATTATCCGTAAAGCATATTAGCCTGGCCGTTGATATTGCTGCTACTGTTGCTTCTGTTTGATCCTTGCAATAATAAGAATAAGAACATGTCCAGAAGCGAAAACTTGAACAAAAACCATAATTTTGACTCTTATACAAATATGTATGCGGCCATAACTTCTTTTATACAAACACAATGCTATAATGACAAAAACATTATTGCATTGCAAGTAGCGTCCACTCCAATAGCAAAACATTCCACCCACTCCCTGGCGTCCACTGGTTAAAACTACAATTTATAAAAGAAAATGCAAGTTTAATAACTTACATCATTTAAAGAAGAGATGGGAATTGTAAGCTAAAAACACTTCATTTAAACAAAGAAAGAAATTTTCTTTCAAATTATTAATAAGAATAATAAAAGCACGAGTAATTCTAGAAAAAAAGTTAAAATAAAAAATTCTGCAAGGACAAAACAACTAAAAATAGTGTTTAAATTTTACATACATATACAAAATGTTCATGTAGAGCTGGAATGTAATACAAAAAAACATTATTCACATAAAATCAAGACATATTGCATGAGCATTTTTTAAAAACATTGTGACAACACTTTCGTTATTCTGTCAAAATATTTAATCAGTCGAAATATGTTTGTAAGAGTGCTGAGCCATGGAAAATTATAACATGAAAATCCGACTTTGTCGGGTTTGCAAAAAAGCTAAAGCTTTCAAAAAATAATGTAAATGATAATATAAAATGATAAAAGCAAAGATCGTAAAAAATTGACGGCAAAATATTATTCAAAGAAGCCAGGAATAAAGCAATATAAGGGTCTCTCAAAAATATACAACTCCAGTGTAAGTACCGCAAAAAATACTTTTTCAAATTTATCGTGCAATTCGATATCCAAATCGTAGTGAAAGGCAAAATGGTGTTGCTATAAAGCAGACACGTTTTCTTTCCGGCAAAGTTTTTAGAAAATTCAACACAAGTCTCACTATGGATTACGAGACATATGTGAAAATGGATCGGTAGAAAAATTTTATGTTGTAGCGAAAGGTGGAAACGTCTTTTATTAGACGTCACCAATAGAGTATTGAAAACACGAATGTTTTGTATTTTCGAATCATTCGACAATCCAGTTTTTTGCATCGGTTAACCGGTTTTTATAATTAAAAACTTGTTGACAAATTTTGCCTGCCTGTAATAGATTATTACTATTACACTATTTTCTAATTAAAATATGTTGTAAAAACTAATCAATATATAATTAAGTTGAACCCGTTTGTAAAAAAATTAAAAGTTTTCTGTTCACATATGTATATAGTCGAATTCCGAAAATCAGTTAAATCTCTTATACACATCAGCATTAAATTAAAATCCGACACAAATAGCGCGTACGATCGGTTCATATGTGACCTTAGCCCCCATATAAAGTTCACTTCTGATAATCACAACCCACATATATGTATATATATAAAACGTCATACCGAACTTCATGATGATCGTCCCATAATAGGTCGTAGCCCCCATATGAGGACTACTTTCAAAAAACTCAATACTTTATAAATATCGATATCGAACCGAAATTTTATACAGTGAAAAACTATACTATTGGATTTTGTAGAGGGTAATCCATAATTGTCCATAGCTCTCATATAAGATCCACTTTCGAGAATAACTGGAATACCCATAAAAAATACATGCAAAGGCTAAAAAATACATAAATACATATATGAGATCGGGGGAGTGTTTTTGTGTCACCATTTATTATATTACTAGCTAAAACCCGGTGTGCTTCGCTACCCGTATCGTAATGAAATAAAAAGTTTTGAGTTAAATAAATATTATTATTGTAATAAAGTGGTTTCACTTTATTAAAGGGGGTTTGGAGTTTTTAATAAACGCTGATAATCTGTTCTAATTATTTGTTATTTCTGGTTCAAATAAGGCAGGAAAGTCGCCAGTATTCGATTTACTCAGATTTACTAGTCACAGTAGTCCACAAAGGTCTTCCTGCGTCTTAGCTATTTTATTTATTTATTAAAACAAATTAAACAATGTTTGATTAAAAAAAAAAAGAGATGTTTATTCTTTGAATGTTACTATAAGAATCACTAAATTATGATGTTACAAGAGCTTACTTGATTTTAGTCAAATTACAATAGTCGTCTAGTATACAGTATAAAAGTTAATAAAAAAACAAATTATTAAAAATATAATGAGAGCGAGAGCAAATGATATTGTTTAATCTCTTTTAGTGATGTGCATAAATATTGATAATTGATTATCACTTTGTTTTAATTACATTGTTAGGGTGCTCAATACAAAATTAAAATGAATCATACATATAATTATACATAGAATTATTAATGACATTATAACAATAATAAGACAAATAATACAAATCAGTTAAGTATAATAATGAAAAATAATCATCTTCAATAAAAATAAGGTTAAAATAAAAATATTAGTTTTAGTTAAAGCTGGATACAATTCTGGCTGCTACAACCTCCCCCTCTGGTGGATTAATCGTCTCGATAATGCAACCAGGATTTTAATTTCTTGTACTTTCCTTGAGCCGCAACGATCTTCTTAGAGTAATGGGATGATTATTGTGGTTTTGCTTGTTGCTTTGTTGAGTTGTTTGGTTGTTGTTTTGTTGCGTTGTTTGGTTGTTGGTTTGTTGAGTTGTTTGGTTGTTGTTTTGTTTAGTTGTTTGGTTGTTGTGTTCAATATTGCTCGGCCGACCTCGTTTACGAAGTGGATATATTGGAGTTTCTGAATCGCCTTCATATAGAGTTAAGTCAGATGTGTGTAGTGTCGCTAGTGGTGTATGTGGAGACGTTAATGAGGCAATTGTAAAACATGATGAACCTTTGGCTCCAATTACAACATATGGACCATCTCTGCGTGGTGTGAGTTTTGAGGTAATTCCATCTTTTGCTTTACTCAGTATATGCGTTGCTACTAACACCTTGTCACCAATTTTAATATCCTTTGACGGTTTTCGTTTTCGATCTGCAACACTTTTATTTCGATCTTGCATTTTATATTGACTGTCATTTGCAATTTCTAATGTATCTGCCAGTTTCAATAGGTACGGAGTTATTTGAGGAATGAAATTTTCTGCCTTCACTATAGCTTTAAAGTCGTAGTTTACTTCTGTCGGCGTTCGCAGTTCACGACCAAATGATAGAAAAGCAGCAGAATAACCAGTACTTTCGCATTTTGCAGTATTCATGGAGAATCGTATAGCTGGTAACATTACATTCCATTTTGTGTGGTCTTTTCCGACACAAATTGCTAATTGGGTTTTAAGATCCCGGTTTTTCCTTTCTACAGGATTAGATTGTGGATGATATATTGCAGTAAATGTTTGTTTTATACCCAAACAAAATGTTAATTTTTGCATTAATGCAGATATAAATTGGGTTCCATTATCTGTGTGTAATCTGCGTGGTATTCCATATCTAAGAAAAACTTCATTAAGCAGTGTTAAAGCACAATTTTCGGCTGTAGCTTCTTTTAATGCAAAAAGTTCTACCCATCTACTACAAATATCTTCTACTATAAGGATCCATTGATATCCTTCTGGTGTTTTAGGCAAAGGACCAAAAAGATCTACTGCAACGATTTCAAATCTTTTGTTGCTATTAAGTGTTTGTAACAGTCCGCAAGGTTTAGAATTTGTTGGTTTGTACTTTTTACATTCTTCGCATGATTTAACGTAATTTTTAATATCGGTTCTTATACCTGACCAATAAAACAGTGGTGTTATCCGATTCATGGTTCTGTCTATTCCATAATGACCAGATGTTGGATCATTGTGGTATTTGTTTAAAATTAGTTGACGATGTGATTTTGGTATAACTAATTGTCCATTTTCAGAATCTTGGTCTGAATTATATTTGTAGAGAATACCATCAATCATTATATAGCCACGATTTGTGTGTCTTCCAACGTTTTCGTCATTATTTTCAAAAGAAGATATTATATTTTTTAAATCCTCGTCTTCTAATTGAGCTTTACGAAACTCTTCAGAACTTTCTCGTGGAAAATCAATTTCGACTGCATTACAATTACAGTTTTCAATGCATTGTTCATTAACACATGGTGGGCGCGAAAGAGAATCGGCAATAACATTTTGCTTTCCTGGGGTGTAATTAAAAGTTAAATTATAGCTTTGAAGTAATAGCGACCATCTTGCCAGTCTTCCGGTTGGAGATTTTAATGTAAATAACCATTTCAGCGGTTGGTGATCTGTGAAAACAGTTACTTTAGAGCCTTCAATGTAGCCTCGAAATTTTTGAACAGCCCATACAACAGCTAGTGCTTCACGTTCTGTAGTAGAGTAGTTTTTTTCAGCTTGAATTAAAAGACGACTTGCGTATTCAATGGGGTGTTCTTCGTTGTTCTCCCCCTGCAATAATACAGCTCCGATCGCATAACTGCTTGCATCAGTTCTTAAAGAAAACGGGTTGTTTTCGTTTACTTGTTGCAGTATTGGCGGGGTTATTAATTTTTCTTTTAACTTTTGAAAAGCGTCGTTTTCATTTGTAGACCATTTCCAAATAGAATTTTTTTTTGTCAAGTTAGACAGAGGTTTTGATATTTCAGCAAAGTTTGGTATAAATCGTCTAAACCACGAACAAGTCTGCAGAAATGACATAAGTTGTTTAAGATTTTTAGGGTTAGGACGTTTTAAAATAGCTGATGTTTTTTCAGGGTCAATTTCTATGCCATCTTTTGATAAAATATGCCCTAAATACTTTATTTTAGGTTTGCAGAAAAAACATTTTTCCTTATTAAGATGGAAACCAATTCCTTTAAGTTTTTTAAATGTTGTTTCTAGATCGTTTAAATGACTTTCAAAATCCTTAGAGCAAATAATTATATCATCTAAATATGCCAAAATAAGAATGTTGGGAAGGCTTGATTTAATCTTATCAATTACTCTTTGGAACGTTGCTGGAGCATTTTTGAGTCCAAATGGCATTCTGTTAAAAACGTATATTCCAAAAGGAGTTGTAAATGCTGTTTTTAATTTATCTTCTTCATTCATTTCTATTTGCCAGTACCCAGATTTCAAATCAATAGTTGACATGTAAGGCGTCGTTTTTGCAGCATGTAAAAGATCTTCCATTCTTGGCAACGGGTAAGTATCAGAGACTGTTATGGAATTAAGTTTTCTGTAATCAACACAGAGGCGTATTGAGTTATCTTTTTTTGGTATTAAAACTACAGGAAACGCCCATGGAGATTCCTTTTCTTCTATTATTCCTTTTTCTATCATATCATTTAGTTCATATTTTAGCTTTTCTTTCATTGCTGGTGAAATTCTATAAGGTGGGTTAGTTATGGGTGTATTATCTCCGGTATTTATTTTATGTTTAACTCCTTTTATAGGTGAGCATATGTTTTGAAAAATTTCTTCGTACGAGTTTAAAAGTTTTACTAAATTATACTTTTGTTCTTTATTTAAATATTTACTTTCGTTTTCACATATATTAAAATCGATTGCGTTTATTTCCAACGCTTTTGTTAATGGTGAATCCTCATTAACTTTCTTTTTTTTTAAAGGAGGAAACAAATCTGTTTTCTTTTCGTTAGGCATTTCAAAATTTTGTGGCAAACAATCTTCGAAAATTTTTAAAATTCCTCTGGGGGAATAGTCGTTTTTAGGTGAATAAATTGATTTTAATGTTTGAATGTTTTCTGAATCATTTTTGTTATTAGATTCAAACCATGACATAAAATCATTACTATGGTTTACATTTGATGAACTCGGTTGACCATCTGTTACTTTGGTTTGGTTAAGATTAATGTTTTCTTTAATCTTAGATGATTTTGACTTAAATTCAAAGATTTTAAGCGGTTCATCTTTATAATGCCATGTTCTTTGAGCTAGATCCATTACAATACCGGCTTGCTCCAAAAAGTCAATGCCGAGTAAGGTTCTATTATCCTTTGCCTTCGGTAAGCAAATAAAACGAATTCGCTTTAAGCGGTTGCCAATCATAATATTGACTATAGTTGAATACACATTTTCTTTATGAGATATTCCATCAGCTAGGGTTATTTCCGCAAAAACTGATTGGAATTTAACCTTCTTTTCTAAGAGTTTCTTATATAGAAAGTAACCAGCTATACTAGTTCTGGCAGCGGTATCTAAATATGCTTCACCTTTCAACCCATTAACATTTATTTCAACGGTAGGAACATTTCTACCAACAATATTTGTTTGTATGCTATGAAAATCCATTTCTTTTGGGCTTTCTATAACATTTTTGTAGTTGCATGTTGGACAGTTTGATCTGTAGTAACCAACAGCTCCACAGCCATAACAATTAAGTTTGGTTTCATCAGGTTTTTTCTTCTTTTCCATTTCTAAACGTTTATAACAAACATCTGCCGTGTGATTTTTCTTTCTACAGAATGAACATTTAGTTGGCAAATTTTCTTTAGTACCTATGAGTCTTTCGGAGGATTCTGGCTTATTCTCATTTTTTAGCAATTCTATATCCCGAGCCCTTGAAAGTAAATCTTGAAAAGTTTCTATACTTTCTCTAGAAATTTTCTCACGGATTTGTATATTTATTAATGAAAAAATCAAATTAATTTTTGTGCTCTCTGGGAGTTTTTCCTTTAGTTGGGCAAAAAGACGTCTCTTCCTACAAATAAAAGCATCTGTGGCTTCAAAGGATTTTTGTTTGTCTTGAAAAATTTCCGCATATATTCTCCAATCTGGTTTAGGTGGAGCAAAAGCATTGCGTAGGAGTTCTATAGCATCATTAAAACTTCTGGCCTCATGCTTGACGCCTTGCCACCATGACGATGCATAACCTTCAAGCAATAAAGGTAAGCTTGTTAAGGCTACAGAATCAGAAATACGTTCAGCTTCTTTAAATACTAAGATTGTAGCTATAAAATCTTCTACTTTTGATGTATTACGGCCTCCATTAAAACGAGAGCTACAAGAACTAAAAGTAGCTTTTATTTCTTGACGAACTTGTAGAGATCCAAGTAAATCAGAAAATTGACGTTCTGTTAAATTGATACTCAAAGGTCCATTAACTGCAGAATTTGGGACATTTACATTTTGTGTATTGGAACTAGTTTGGCTATTAGTAGACGGTGTAGAGGTCGTGTTTGTAGGAATTATTGGGTCTGAAGCCCGGATGGAATTTTGCAATGGTGCATTGGGAATTGTGTTCTGGGAGTTCATAGTTGTTCTAGGCATTTTCAAAAGAAACCTTAAAAATCTTTTTAATTTCTGTGATTTTTCTTACAATTTTTTAAAAATGTAGTAGCTAATACTGCTGTTTATTAGCTTGGTATAATTAGTTACAACAACAACGCATATATTTTAAGAGTTAAAGCAAAGAATAATTGAACGAAGAAATTGAGAAATAACAACCGTTATAAACAACAACACTACAGGTGGATGATGAATACACACAGTATCGATGACCAACAACAACAACTGCAGTTTTTTTCTTTTGCGTTTTTGTTCCAATTAATGTTTTATTTTAGCAAAAAAAATTTATTTCGCAAAAATAATAAATATTTTACGTTGGGCGCCAATTGTAATAAAGTGGTTTCACTTTATTAAAGGGGGTTTGGAGTTTTTAATAAACGCTGATAATCTGTTCTAATTATTTGTTATTTCTGGTTCAAATAAGGCAGGAAAGTCGCCAGTATTCGATTTACTCAGATTTACTAGTCACAGTAGTCCACAAAGGTCTTCCTGCGTCTTAGCTATTTTATTTATTTATTAAAACAAATTAAACAATGTTTGATTAAAAAAAAAAAGAGATGTTTATTCTTTGAATGTTACTATAAGAATCACTAAATTATGATGTTACAAGAGCTTACTTGATTTTAGTCAAATTACAATAGTCGTCTAGTATACAGTATAAAAGTTAATAAAAAAACAAATTATTAAAAATATAATGAGAGCGAGAGCAAATGATATTGTTTAATCTCTTTTAGTGATGTGCATAAATATTGATAATTGATTATCACTTTGTTTTAATTACATTGTTAGGGTGCTCAATACAAAATTAAAATGAATCATACATATAATTATACATAGAATTATTAATGACATTATAACAATAATAAGACAAATAATACAAATCAGTTAAGTATAATAATGAAAAATAATCATCTTCAATAAAAATAAGGTTAAAATAAAAATATTAGTTTTAGTTAAAGCTGGATACAATTCTGGCTGCTACATTATTAAGTTATTAAAATCTAGTTTTCCTTTTAAATTAAATCTTATTACATTATCTTATTATGATTTACAATATGCAAACAAACAAACACACATTCACTTTTATATATAGATAAGGGTTTCAAATGTATACACATTTTAACATTAATACTTTATATTGTTGCTAGTCAGCACATTGGTGTCCTAAATATTAATATTGATAGCTGATATAGCTTTCCCTATATATAATTTGTCATCATATCTATGGGAGGTGCCACGCCCACTATTGATAGTCCGCCCATTCTTGTCCTATATATTAATATTGATGGTAGAATAACCGTACCATATATCTTATTGTATACCATATATTTGATATTTTTTTAATTATCATCATATGGCAAATATTTAAACAAACAATGGAATTGCTCATGCAAAATTTGTTTTAGTTTCCCAAGTATTTGATTTTTAAAATTAAATTTGTATGGGAGGTACCACGCCCACTTAAAATTTCAAAAAAAAAAGTAGCCTATAGCTCCTTCCAGACATACAGAAATATACTGTGAAAATTGCAAGCAAATCGGTTCAGCTGTTTAGCCGTCTATAGATCCCAAAGTAATAATAATAAACATACATACAAACACACAATCACTTTTTTATATATAGATTATTGTTTTGCACAGAAATATGATATTTTACTAATTACAAAGAAGAATTCTTGAACAAAATTTAAGAAATTAAATAAATATTCTAGCTGTGCTTTAGGTTTTAAATTCAAATTCAATTTTAAATCATATAGAAAGATAGTGAATGCCAGTTAAAATAAATGACACTGTTTGTGCAAGAAATTGCTATTGAGTGATGGATAAAAGCAGCAATAAGTAATTCAACCATATGCGTATATAATTTTTTGGATTCAATATGATTTAAAGCCTGCTATTAAAAAATGTAGGAATATCTAAAGAAAAGAATCGAATACAAATGAATTCATTACAAATCCGGTTTTTATAAAGTACAGAAATTGTTAGAAAAATAGGCTGCTGAAGCATTGTTCACATAAAATCCGGTCGCATAAATATTTAAGATAAGCTAAGAGAATAAACTAAAATTCAATTCCGTGTTTTTGTTTTGATGAATCACATTAACTGTTGCATAACATTTCGTTCCTCCCGCTCTGCATACTTAATCCAAATCACAAAATTTTTTTATTCTCCGTAACTGCAGCACCACTCCGCATTAACTTGCCTTTGACAATAACCCAAAAATGTGCAATTGACTGAAGCTGGATACAATTGGGTTCATAATTTTTTTTTTATTTGGACATGTATCTTCGATACGTATACATTGCTGATTTTGAACAGCGACAGAGAGCTAAATCGGGCCAAGCTTTACTTAAAAATGTTGACATTTAGTAAGAGGCAGCAAACGTTTTTGTTTATATAAATATCCGAAGTCATAGATGAAGACATGACAAAAGAAGTGCACGCTCTTTAGACCAAAACTGTAAATTCCTTAACAAAGCATTGCCGTTTTACCAAATGTAAATATAATTTTTTAACATTTATTTTGAGACATCCCTTATTTTCGCTGAAATACAAAATTTGATATCGGTTGTAGCTACACGATTCTGCGTTTTACTACGATATTTAACTACACGATAAGTTTGAAAACCAGCCGTATTCTTTTTGCAGTACTCCTTGGAAGCTTTAGCTTTGTTGAAATCATTGAACGCGGGATGTTGGATTTTTTAAAGAATTTGTTTTTTGCTATTTTGATTTTCCATTGCTAATTTTTGACTGAAAAATACGAAAGCATTTTCAAACCAGCTTCCATAATGTGGACGGATTTTATGTGAACTATTTTATTTTTGGAGCAAAGTTAATAATTAAATAACACAATTTTCTACATTGAGTATGTAGGGTCCATAATAAATTGTCACAACTGTTGCAAAGGAAATGACAAGTTTTTTATTTACACATAATAGATTATATACGCAGAAAGTCAAACAATTTTATTTTGTGAGAAATTAACAATCCAGTCAAGTAAAGACAAATACAGTAAAAAGGAAGGATGGTTTTACTTAAACGCTTGACATCCTTATTCCTATCCCCGACTACTGTATCTTACTAGATAACAACGACCTACAACAGCTGTTAAGTATGTTTGCCGAGAAAGCAAAATGCAAATAACAAATGAGAGAAAAAAAACTAGGTAAAAAAAGTATAAAAGGATTAAAAGTAGAAAATAGAAAAACAATATTTTATGAAAAAATAAAAAAAAAACAAAAACAAATTAAGAAAAAAAAACATAAACCCCAGGAATCAAGAGTAAGTATGCTAGAATTACAAGCCGAAAACATGATGTTGCCGTTGTTTTTGGAGAGAATATTACATCCAACATCCAACACACTGAATTGCTGAGCCAAATTATGCGTTTATGTGAAATCCTCGCTGTCGATTTCGTTGTTGTAATTGCTGCTGTTGGTTCATTGCTTGTATGAAAATGTTGCCTAGTGCCATAACTCTTCTAAAGACTATGCAGAAAGAACAAATATGGGAAAATTAAACTTACACAGAAAAAATGAAGGAAAGAGTAGTATGTATTTGAAAATGTTCGCCATGTTCTGCTAACAGTTGTGGAGCCTATGAACTCGTATTAAAAAATACTTACATACTTATCTATATAGGGAAGGAATTATGTATGTAGTACATGTCCAAGCCCAGCACCAACCCAACCCCAAACTAGACATAAAACAAACCAGCCAGCATAATATTTCATTATTACCAGCAGCACAGTGGGATAGAAACAATTGTGAAATACTTTTATTACATTTTATATTAATAGCTATCTACCTATAACAAGTAAAATCGAAATTTAAAGTGTAGTCAAACATTTATTAGACTTAGTGGCAAATGCAAACCAAACACTTCACTTTAAACAACATCACCCACTGTTCACTAACGATTAAAACAAGCAGAACTTTCAAGTATTTTCACTTGCAAAAGGGAAACATTAAATTCTATGTACTACGTGGGAGTTGTTTAAAGTTGAAGATGAAATAAATGTAACAAACCGTCTAAAATGGTGGTATAATGAAAAATAAAAACTCACACTTGGCTGTAATATGATACTATTAGAAAACTTTGAAAAAAGAAAAGAAAAACAATAGCATAGAACAAAAAAAAAACATATAGAAAGGAAAAGACACACACCATCGTGAAATGGTTCTTGAAACATTTTTACCAACCATTAACTTTACTTGTTTGTTTGTATGAATGTCACAAACGAGCACAATGTAGACGACTTGTGTCAACGTCATCACCAACAATACAGCAGCACTAACCAACCAACAAACCAACCCACCCATTATCACAAAACAGTAGGGGTAAATGTCCTTGTTGCATGCTGATTATTTGTTTGTCTAGAGCAGAGATTCTCACATCAGCTCCTTAAAGAATAGCAAACAACTAGATCCCGTAGTAGTAGGATAGTAGAATTAAATCAGCCTAAATTAATTGTTTATTCTGCTAATAGATTGGTTAAATCTTTAATTTACCGATGAAGTTTCAAATACAGCGAAATCGGCAAAATATCCAAACAATTTACATGCCGAGTAGCTAGGGATTTGAATAATAATCGAACAATCTCCTACGAATAATAACTCGAAGAATTTTTAAATGACGATGTTTACAAGAATTTTAGGCATATTCCAGTTAACAATCAAGATTTTATATTTATCTCTTTTTTTTTAGAACTGCGCATTGTTTATATTTTTGCAGAGTGCAACGTAAAGCTATTTATTTTAACATACAATAAATTAGCTACCAAAACGCCCTAGGCAACTGATTTCAACTTTTTGAAACGTCAAAATTGTCACCCTGTGGTGTGGTTTTTCCCGAAAGTGGAGCTATGACAAAATTTTGAATCATATTCCACAAAAACCAATCGTATAATTTTTACATACTTATAACTGATATGTGTAAAATTTCGGTTCAGATGGATGTTTAATGAGTTTCCGGAAGTAGTCCTCATAAGAAACTCTGACCTATTATGGCCCGATCATCATTCTGTACGACGATTTAATTGTGTATGTAAATTATTTGTATTCAACTTGATTTTGAAGTTTGTAAGCGATTTATGCGCATTTAAGTGGTCTTCCGAAGTAGACTTTATATGGTGCAATGGTAAAGTATGGACCAATAGTCATAAAATATGGCACAACGATTTATATGTACTCGTATACAGAGACCTGCAACGAGTACTAAATTTTCGGGTATACTTAATCATGCACATTGATTTTTATGATTTAATCGTTTTTGTTCAAATGCACAAAACGCTCGTTTACGCAACCGTTCGTTTCAAACATTCAGTTTTATTCACTGGTTGTTTTTTGCGAACATGAATATTCTGACTGTGTCGTTAAATGTATGAAGCTCGTTTTACATCAAAGCCAACGTGTTGTTAGCCGAACATGTGTTTTATTCATTTGTTGTTTTGTGCGAACATGAATGTTCGACTGTGTCGTTAAATGTATGAAGCAGCTCATTTTACATTTTTTCTTTAATTTTTTTGCTGTGCAAAGATATATTTGACAAACTGTACATATTACAAATTTTATCATTGCTTTGTCAAATAAGTTTTCTTTTCGACGAAATAATGTTAAATAGGTAGTAAATGCACATTTTTTATGTTTTCATATTTTTCTGCCAGCCGCTTTTTACTTATAAGTGGCTCGTGTGTTTTTAGTTCAATTCTAATCAGATCATGCACAACAAAGCCGACATGCAAAAAACAAACTGTGTATAAACAAGAATTTTTGTTTTCAAACATTGCAGTTCGAACCAAGTGTTGGAAATGATTTATACTCGTTGCTGAATTTTCTGTGTGTGCATAAAAAGTGAATAAGCATAAAATTGAATAATACTTTTTTGTATTGTTCTTAAAATTCAACGTTAGTGAATAAGTCGGCTCGTTCATACTTGTTGCAGGTCTCTGCTCGTATATGTGAATTTTTGTATTGAACTACAACTTAATAGTGAATTGATTTTTATAAGAGATTTATGAGCATTTTAGTGATTTTTTGAAGTGAACTTTTTGTGGGATCATAAAAGGCTTTCAACCGATACCCTTTCTTCGTTCAGACAACTTATGCAATACACTCAATTCTGTTTTTATGCGGTAGATACGTTCCTGAGCAAAACGCATAAAAAAGACACTATCTACATTGAATAAATAGGGATAGGTTCTATAGCTCTCGAAAACCGCGCAAAACCAAATAAATAACCAAAAAAAAAAAGTCGCATAAAAAGAATGTTACCCACCTAAAGGTGTTTGAAGAAAGGAGGGTTATATGCACATTTAAAACAAATTGAAATCACGAGTTAAAAATTAGTTTTTTATTACACTTTTCTTAGAAATTAAATATGTAATAATTATACCTAGTCATTATCTTCACTTGTTGACAATGCACGTGACCGTTTCTGAGCTGCTACGAAATCGCTATCATCGCTGCTGTAGCTAGTCAACAATTCGGGTGATACTAATTCTTCCTCATTAGACCCTGTGCTAATTTCAACGACTGGTGGTTTTGCTTCTTTGACAACAAAATCTGTTATTAAACTTTGCGAACATTTCGTGGTTTGTGAATCTTTTTTTCCATCGGATAAAATCAATTTAGAATTTTCTAGGAAAATAAATTTCATTTCAAATTATAAAACAAATAATTTTTGATATTTTTACCTTTTCTAATAAAAACAAAACACATTAAAATTACACCAGCTCATAAAAAACTTCACTGATATCGACTTAAATCACAGCAGACAGAATAGAAGTGAGCACAACCGCCGTACATTATACGAGAAAAAATAAAAATTATAAACTAGGATTTCCATTAAAAGAAAATTAAAAATCATAAAAAACTAAGATGCGTTTTTTGTTTATGTTTTTTACTACGTAGACGACTAATCTGTCAACTGCAAAATCTGATATACTTTAAGTCTGCCACCGTTTAGCCCCTACATAGGATGGCAAAAAAAAAAGAATAATCGATTAATGGATTATATGATTAATCGAAAAGAAAAAATAATCGATTGCAATTAATTGCAATTAATTGGAAAGAATTAATCGATTAATCGATATTTTTAGGTAAAATTGAAAATTATCAGAAATAAAAAAATTATTATTACTTATTAAAAAAAATCATTTATTTAGCACATAATTTAAAAATAGAAGCTTTGATAACCGTTTCGTGGTTAATCTGTTCCGTTTTTGCGTTACTATTTCACCTGCTTTGGAAAAAGCCGCTCTGATGGTACAGATGTACCAATCAAAAAGCAATATTTTTTGTGCAAGAGAGTACAGTAGGGTGCCAGTTATTTTTCAAAGTTGGAATTTGTTTCACGGCACCCCCCCAGATTGGTTCGAATTGCTAAAAAAAAATACTCCCTTGAAAATTTGAGCTCAATCGGATAAGGGGATAAGGGCCCTTGAGCCGCCCAAAATTTGCAAAATACCTGATTTTTGACTTTAATTGTCAATAACTTCTTTAATATCTATTTTACAAAAAAAATTTGTTAGTAAAAGTTATAGACAAAACTCAGAGGAACAACCTTTGCTCACAAATTTTTTTCGTATCTCCAATATCTACTGAATTAAGAAAAAAATAAACGAAAAACCATGGATTTATACATATGTTTATATGGGTGATTTTATGGGTGACGGGAATTCCCGCTAATATTCAAACAAGTTTTTTAGCTACTACAGCTAATTTGTGTTATTCTTTGTTCAAAGTTAGAGTTGCTATTATAACCACACCTGCGTTGTACGTAATGATAATGATTCTCGTCATCTCGGGAATTCCCACCAATTGATCCACAGTTAAAAATCATGATTTAACGATAAGAAAAAAGGGGAATACCCGCTCTTCATTTCTGTATGAAAAAATATGTGTTTCTCTTGGTAGTGGTACTGGAAGAGCACAAGCACATGCTATTAGCAAATCGCTTTTTGAATGGGGTCTACAAGATTATGTAAAAGCTTTAGTTTTCGATACAACAGCAGTTAATACTGGACGATTCAATGGAACTTGTTCCATAATTGAAAATACACTAGATAGGGATCTGCTATATTTGGCTTGTAGGCATCACATCTTTGAACTTATTCTTAAAAGCGTTTTTGATATTAAATTTTGCAAGACAGTTCCTAATGTTCAAATATTTCAACGATTTCAGAAGTGCTGGCCATCAATAAACATTGATAATTGCAGGATCGGTATCGAAAATGAGAAAGTTAAAAACGCTATTAGTTTATGTGATGTAGAGCGAATTACAAATTTTGTTAATAATGTTCCGCAGGAAAAACAACCGCGAGATGACTATAGGGAATTTATAGAACTTGCTCTAATATTTCTCGGAAAACACCAACCCGATCATGTATAAAATTCCGAGCCCCAGGCGCTATGCATCACGCAAGATGGATGTCAAAGGCAATATATACCTTAAAAATATTTTTGTTTAGAGACGAGTTCGATTTAACAGAGGTTAAACTAAATGCTCTTTGCGATGTTTCCAATTTTATTGTCAAAGTGTACGTTAAGGCTTGGTTTTGCGCTACATCACCTATAAAAGCTCTGTATCACGATTTTATGCTTATTACAGTATTAAGTCAATATCAATGTGTTGAATGTGAAATTGCTACCGTCGCTTTTGCAGTCACCTGTGGTATCTAGGGACACAAAGCGTTGCTTTGGCATTTTTTGATGAAATTGTACCAGTCGAAACCAAAAAAAAAATGGTAAAAGCTTTAAAGAATGAATCTGATGTAAATAGCAAAAAGGCCCTAATAAACACTTTGAACGTAGATGATGTTATCAAAAAAGGTATTGCACAGTTTGTGAATATAAACACTATAGCCATTTTTAAGCGTTTTGAATTATCTGAAGAGTTTTTAAAAACAACTCCCACAAAATGGCCGAGTAACAAAAAGTTTATTGAAGCTAAAAAAAACTCTTTTAAGTTTAAAAGTAGTGAACGATACCGCTGAAAGGGGACTCAAATTAATGCAGGATTATAATAATATTTTATCAACAAGCGAAGAACAAAAACAATATATTTTACAAATTGTTAAGGATTACCGTTTACGTTTTCCAAATTGCAATATGGAAACCTTTGGTAACTATATAAATTAAAACAAAAAACAAAGCCACAAAAAATACTTGCTACAAATAAAATTAAAATATCAATGCTTCAAGTTTTTTTTTCATGTAATGCCTACACTTAAGTAAATAAAATCACCCATATAAACATATGTATAAATCCATGGTTTTTCTTCTTTTTTTTTAATTCAGTAGATATTGGAGATACGAAAAAAATTTGTGAGCAAATGTTGTTCCTCTGAGTTTTGTCTATAACTTTTACTAACAAATTTTTTTTGTAAAATAGATATTAAAGAAGTTATTGACAATTAAAGTCAAAAATCAGGTATTTTGCAAATTTTGGGCGGCTCAGGGGCACCTTTTCCCCTTATCCGATTGAGCTCAAATTTTCAAGGGAGTATTTTTTTAGCAATTCGAACCAATCTGGGGGGTGCCGTGAAACAAATTCCTTCAAAAAAATTTTCCCATATAGTTAATTGGCACTCTAGAGTACAGCTTAGGGTAGACCGATTTCATTTTTTCCCATGCGACTCCACTTTTTATTGCTTCCAAACTCCACTTTTTATTGGAGCCATTTATGTATATATGTATTTATTGTACAGAAATGTATTTTGTCAGCCTATAGTGAACAACGACAACGTTTGTAAAAATTATACACAACAAAATGCGGGGAAAAAGGGACAAAACATAGCTGCCAGATTTTACGATTTATCGTCATTTTGATGAGTTTTTTTCTTTTTTATCGGGATTTTAACGATTTTTTCCGAAATTCATCTGGCAGTCACGAAAAACGCTCCATGCGTTTGTTCCTCTTCTCTTTTTCTATTTCTTTTTGTTCCTGGATGTCTATCGATTATTTTTTGGAATAATTGATTAACTCAATTAATCGAAAGAGAATTCACGATACAATTAAATCGTTAATTAAAGAAAAATAATCGATTATTACTAGTTTTTCGATTAATCGTGCCATCACTACCCCTACACCATCAGACTTTTTTGTCAACTTGGATGATAATGCTGTTAAACTAGCAATTTTAACAAAAATTAAATATTTAAATTAAAATCGTATAAAAATTTGTACTAAAAAACCGCATAAGTTTAAAATCGCATAAAAACAGAATTGAGTGTATTTGTTCTTCGTCCAGATACATATTCATTACATGGATAACCATGCAATATCCAATCATATAGTCCAAGCATACATTTTAAAAGACTTATCGATATCGATACCCTTTTTCTCTTCCAGAGAGGAATAGATGGTTTTGTGTATTCTACAATTGACAATCGTAGACCACCTAATTTCCAAACAACGTGAAATGAAAATCCAATTTGCATCACAATTCCTCGAGGGATAACAGTTTATGACTCTTTCGTCAGCAATATCATTTTCTCAAAAGCTCACATGTCCTGCTATGTCTGAAACTCATCATCTTCTTAAACAAACATTTGTTTTTCACGGTTTCTTTTCAGGGAACAGATTAGCCGGAAACACTTCCTATGGTACCTAACCATGTTTGACAAAAATTTAATTTTTATTTAATTTAATAACTTGTTTGTGTTGTCATTTGGGCAATAAAGCCTGAAAATACCAATTCTTCAAATCGTATTGCTAACATTTTGGATAGATAATCATAAAGCAAAAAAATTGTGCTATCTGAAAGAAATCCATATATATCAGGGATGGCGAACCTATGGCACGCGTGCCCAAGGTGGCACGCAAGTAAATTTTCATTGGCACATATAATATGTTTCATTTTTGATACATATGTACTAAACTAAATGCATTTTTGATTTTGCAAAAAATTATTATATTTTAAGGGTTATATTCATAAACATTTTAAGCAGGATTTCAAATCATTGTTAAGCTAAATTCGATAAAATTGTATTCATAAACGAATATTATCTTAAAATGCCTATTTTAAACCTTGTGTAAATAAACACATTTTAAAATTGGTTAGAACCTATTTTAAGGTGTTATGACACTTGCTATTTTTTGTATTGGATTTTTTTAGGATTGATTGAATGAAACAACAAATGCGAGAAAGAACAAGATATACAATAAAATAAAATGTAAACAAAACAAACAATATTGCTCACGTTTTGTTCCCACAAAAACCCGTCAAAAAAAGCTAAAAATCGCAAAAAAAATTTAAAACCGCTACTTTCGATCAAAAACTAAAAAAATGGGCAACAGTGTTAACATTTAATTTTTTTTGTTAAGAGATTTCAAGATTTCAAAATATTTGAACCGTTAATTAACTTTATCAAATATCCAGAAAAGTTCGATTTGGAAACTACTATAATTGATAAGTTAGAATGGTTAAAGTTGGAGGAGTTAGAAATGCAGTTGGCGGAGTTTCAATCAAGCTCTATTTGGAAGCAGAAATTTATTGAGTTAAGGCATGAAATAGAAAATAATGAAAAAAAAAGATTAAATAAAGAAGAATACGAAAACATGGACAATATGTTGTTGAAGACATGGTGTTCGCTTCCAGAGACATTTAGTGCGATGAAGAAACTGTCTTTAGCTATTCTTACAATATTTTCATCAACGTATAGTTGTGAAAGCTTATTTTCGATAATGAATAACATAAAATCTGATGTATGAAACAGACTTACTGATGAATCTGGCGAGGCTTGTATTTCATTAAAATTGTCAAACTATCACCCGGATATTGATGCATTATCAAAAACTATTCAACAACAAAAATCTCATTAAAAATTATGTCAGCTAATTATAAAAATAAATGTATATATAATTTTTCGATAAGGCATGGCACGCATGTATTTTCATTTTATAAAAATATTTTTTTTGGCACTCAGTCTAAAAAAGGTTCGCCATCCCTGATATATATGCTTCGTGTTTCGGATTCAGTGATACAAATGAAGTTTCTGTATCAAATCGTTGGGGCCTACTTGCAATGAGGCGATTTTAAAGTACACTTACAGAGCACTGGGAATCACTGGCTGCAAGTGGCAATGGAATGAGCTTTTAGTTATTTCATTTTACTTCCTTTGTGTCTTATTTCCACTCATTTGTAGAGTTATAAAAGCGGCAAAGTAGAACAACATTTTACTTTAGTTGTTTTTCTCCCGTATTCTCAGTCTGTTAGACGAGTATGTTGCACTGTTGGACTGTCACTTAGTTGTTCGTTTGTTTGTTTGTCTGTCTGTCTGTCTGATTGTTTATTTTATTTTTTTAATACTTGGTTCATTACTCCTGCGTTTTCTTAGGGATACTTTCTATTTTCTTCTTAAGAGTTATTTTTATTTTTTTCAACTTCACATTGTTATTTTTTCAGGTCATTAGAGTGCATTTTACAAAGGTTTTTATTGGATTTTATAAATAGAAATAGTGGCCGTCAATGGCAAAAACAATTGAATTAATAACGTTATGACTTTATAAAAACGGGAAGGAATATAGTGTGCTTGGATGGCTTATGATAAATTATTAAAAGACTTGCACATGCAAAGATCTTAGGAAATCAGCATAAATAATATAATTAAATTAAACTGAGATATTTACATCTTTAATGAAGGAAGTACAATATATATTAATATTTCAGCATTATTATTATTGGAAAATTAAGTCACATTTCAAATTATATTATGAGTTTTAAACGTATAATTTATGAAAAGTAATTTTAATTATTTCATTTAATACTTATAATTGAATCTAAAAAAGAATGGATTTCGTAAATTATTCAAATTACAGAAGAGTAAATCTAGCATATTATGACTTAAGTAGAAGTTGTCAGAATGAGGAAGACCAGAAGAATTCGGTATTACTTATCTCTTCCATTACTGCCTAGGTATTACAACGATACCGAAGCTGAAGGATCCAAGTGTGGCTCTATTTATTTTAACATAATAATAGTACTAAGATTTGTAAAAATTGTATTTAAAATAAACCCTAACGTTGTGAACATATTTTTAATTTTGCTCGCAAAACTTATTCAAGTACTGTAACATTTCACCTTTAAAATAAAAAAAACTAAAACCCAAAAAAAGTTGTTTCTACTAATTGGGACAAAAGTTCAAAAATAAAATCGAAAAAAGACAGACTCTTATTATGTACGAGGTTTACGAATAAAAAACGGAACTTAAATTTCATTTTCAAACTGCAGCAAGAAAAATAAAAACAAAAACACCTTTTACCCTTCATTGTCAATGACGCACATGTCAGTTTTGTGTTAATACTTTTCTGTTCTCCTACTTTTATTTATTCTTATTTTTTTTTTTTGCTCATTTTCATTTAAATTAGTTGTTGTTGTTGCCAATGTGAGGAAGTGTTGGTGACAGCAGAATGTTAAAGAATTATTTCTTGTTCAGTGATTTTCGACTTTTACTGAAGACAATAAGGTATTCAGTCAGTGGAAAATAAATTTTAGTGAAGGTCATAAGTGATAGAAAGTAAAAAAAAATCAGTATACGTTAACCATTGACATCTACGTAGACAATCTTACATCAATCAATAACCCGAATTTTCCACCATCGATTATCGATATGGTTAGTATGGGTTCCGGGACACCAAATTCTCTAATCATTTCTGACAACTGAACATTCTTATACGTATACTCTATCGGCACACCACGTTCTAAATGGTTCACGATACTGACTGCCTCAAAGATGATCAAATTCGATGAGAATCACATGTTTCAAAAATCCATCCCAATTAAAAAGATCGATACTATTTACAATTCACGTTCTATTCATAAGCATTATAAGTGTTACTAAGGTTAACAAGGTTCGGAACCATTCTTTGGCATTCCACGTGGTTACACTATGGAACGAATTAGTTCTTGGGTAGAATCGGAATTTTCCCGATGTTGGAACAACCTGCCAGGACTTAGACAGTCCAAAAGGTTTATTACTCTGTCTAAACGAAGATCTCAATTATTGCTATCGCTCGGAAAGGGCGAATTGAGATTACTTACTGGATTATTCACAGGACACGGTAGCTTTAGATATCACCAATTTACTCTAGGTAATGTTGCGAATGATCAGTGTAGGTTTTGTGAACTTGAAGCCGAAACCTCTGAACATATTCTTTGCGACTGTCCAATGCTGGCAATACGCAGAGCAGGATGGCTCGGAAGGGCCTTTATGGCCCCAGGGGATGTAATTGATCTCTCATCTAAAAAAATAATTGGCTTTATACATAGCCTAAATTTAACATGATGAAACTTCAAGGCTGCACAAAAGATCTCATAGGTCGTGGTGCATGAAGCCTCACTTAATAATAAATAAAGGTTAACACAGTAAATCCAAGAACCTCCGATTGTACTCGCTAACTAACATGAAAACTTTAGGATACTGCGAAATGTGGCCCTAAAATGAACTAAATCATTAATTAAAAAATTACACAGATAAACATTTCACGATTTATATATGTTTTATAGGGGAATTGTTAATATAAAGCAAATTGGCGTAACGATTTTCAAGTAGTTTCTTTTGTTTTAAGGCACAGGGTAAACAGAGGTGTCACGAAAAGGAAGACAATGAAGTTTTTTACTTGTTTCTTTCTTTGAGAACTGTCTTTTAGTTTTTTTTTATGTTAATATTTTTCTTTATTTTTATGGCGCAATAAAATTAATTTTTGTATTGTTTGATACAATCATAAAAAACTGCGTTTATATCATCTAACAAATGCACAAACTCCACAATGCATACCACAAAGTGCAACAATTATTAAAATACAATTTAGTAACTTATTGAAATCACAAACATATAAACAAAATTTCGATTTAAATATTCGAACTCAAATTGTTTTGTTTTGTCCAACATACTACCACAAAATATTTTCTTTCTCTTTTTAAGAGAACTACCTTATTGTAGCACTTTTGAAACGTCAAAATTGTCACCTCTGTATACTTTGTGGTTTTTAAGTTAAATAGTTTCCCTAACAAATAATACAAAAAAGTCCCCATTTAGTTATTCTCACATTTTAAAGTACCATTAAGTCCTTTTTGGTTTTGTTTCTTTATTATTATACTCGTACATAAAAATCAAAAAGTACCATAACCAGAATTAGTAAAGTACTCGTATATGTAGGCCTTCTATTTGGGTACCATTACAAAGAAAAAAAAATTACTTGATTGCGATTTCATTCAGAAGCATAACTTTCTTTTAAATTGGAGAGATAATTAATTTAACATTTTTTAATTAAAATATATATTTTATTTTTGACTATAGTTTTGTGTGGCACAGATATGACACAGACGATGCATATATGTGTTCACTTTCTCAAATAAATTTGTATACATATATACAAGGTGGCGCAAAAGTAAACTTCCGATGTTTTTTGGCTATCACCGAACGATTATTGGTCAAATACATAGTCATTAATATTCCGCGTTCTGGAGCAGTGTAGCGTAACATTGTTTATTAACATGTATTTCGCATGTGTTTACTACACAAATGCCAAAACAGAACTGACATTAGGGGCCAATCGCAAAATTTATAGCATTTTCTGATAGGAGGATTACTTTTGCGCCACCTTGTACATACATAATACCACACCAATTGTATATGCAAAAACAGTTTTTCAGAAATGGGCCATATATGGGAGCTATTACGTATTATTTACGGATCATAACGGTATGACTTCTATGCATTGTATTTCAATTTATCTTAATATAAACACTTTTAAAAAGATTAATATATGTTAAAGTGATTTTCGAAGTGGGTCTTATGTGGGACATTCGACTAATTGTGGACTCACCGTTATTAAATTAGATGTCATTATATCTTATATGTGAGTCATTTGTGTTAAATTTTATTTGGATACCAACGCTTTTAAGAGATTTATGGTCGTTTAAGTGATTTTTACAAGTGGGCCTTATATGGATGCAATGACTAATAATGGAATCATCATCATAAATTCGGGCCGAATGATTTGTGTATATATGAAACATATTTGTGTTGAATATTATTGGGATACAAAAATTTTTAAGAGAGTTATGCTCTTTAAAGTGCTTTTCGGCAAAGGGCCTTATATGACAGCTATGGTCAATTATGGACCGATCTTCACAAAATTTGTAGATGTAATTAGGCTTACCTATTTTATCTATGTAGCGAAATTTGTTTAAATATGTGAATAAATCAAACATTTATGACCGATAAACTCCTATTTCTGTAGGACATTTGTATGGGGGCTAAGTGAAATAATGCAGCGATTTCGATCAATTTCAAACCCCACAGTAAATGGGCAAAAAAAATATTATGTACCAAATTGTATGCAAATAAATATCTACAAAATTGCGAACTGTACTCTACGCACAAGGTTTACATAGACAGCCAGCCAGACCGATGGACCGTTAAATCGAGTCAGAAAAAGATCTGTAGCTTAAGGTAAGTGTTTTGCTAATATTTTTGGGCCTTAAAAACATCAGCATAAATCCCATACACCCTTCGCACTATAATGGTGTAGGGTATAAAAAGCATTAATCTGTTTGGCCGAATTCTGCCCTACCTTTGCACTCAAGTTCCAAACAACATCCTGTAAACTTTTGTAACACTGGAAGAACCCGAAGGACCAACATTTAACATTTTATTATTAGACCAATTACTTTCAATTAAAATGCATTTTTCCAACCGTTGAGATAACATAAATGTTATTCAAATAAATTTAATTCGTCTTGAAAATTGTTTAATATCCAATGAATATATCTCTAACAACTCTGTTTTATAATGTTGCTTGGATATAATTTATAAAAAAGAGAATAATTTTCATTACCAACAAACCTGAAAGTTTTTATTTTTCCTTCAAAACAAAACAAAAAATATATAAAAACTCTTATGATAATACCGTTTTCGTTGTATTTTTTGGAAATATGTAGTAGTTTTTGACAAATGTATTTTTTGATATATGCATACATACATACATAAATACATATATTTTATTCTATTGTTTTACTATTTATTTCATTTTTTGTTTTTGCAATATACACTTTTAACATTTTTAACACTATAAACTTTTTTAATTGCTTTAAAAAATTGGGTTATAATAAAATGTCGAAAGTGGTTGGATGAGTTTGGTGCGTTGGGTTGGGTGGTGGCAATTTTCTTCCAAATTAATAATTAAAAGTATTTAATGGAATAAAGTGTGTGTAGCATAGTATTGTTTGCGAAAGGTAATAATTAAAATTATTTTGCGATAGTGTCCGTAATTTGCTTTGTGAAATTTAGTTGTTTAGGGTATTCACATACATATTTTACTACTGATAAATAATTAAGGCCACGCTTATTAACACTAATGAAAATTAGCTGTAGACAACTTGTGTGAGTTATTGTAAAGAAATTTTGAAATTATTTTCTAGTTCTAAAATTATTTTTTGATGTTGTCTGTTGTGCAAATTTTAATGGTGATTTTTACTGAATAAGGTTCATAGTTCAAAATATGTTGAATAATAACAATAATATCATTGAAATGTGCTTTAAAATACTCCAATAAAAGTTTGCAAATGTTTGTTCTCCAGCTTGAGCAGCGCTTAATCCCTCCCTTACGCAACGTCTTGACAAGTCTTCGTTTTGTGAGCTCAACAACAAAACATCGGCAGAATTATGATCACAAACTTGTTTATGTTCTTCTGTTTGGGGAATACGTGTCCATGTTCATAGTTTTCTTTCTAAGTTTTTAAAATGGCTGTCGTGTTGTGTGAAAATTAGATTTAATGGCAGACATAATTGTGCGAACAATTGGTCTAACAACGTTCTTCGAACAAGAATATAACATGGACTAGTCCGCGGCCACACGAGACATATTCATGTGTGAACAAGAATTTGTCCGCTGAGTGAATTGGCGGCTTGTTAATACAGGGAGTTACAATTAAAAAATGTTCTTACACTATTATTTCTAACTATTTTAGTATTTTACCAACCCCTCACCAAATGTAGACTTTATTGGGAAATTTTCAAAATCCACAATTTTGAGATTTCTGTTTGGAAATTGAGGAATTGTCTTTTTGAACAAATAACTAAAGAATTTTTTAAAATGTTTGACTTAATTAAAGAGTAATGCTGAAACTAGAAATTTAATAATTATGTAGTTTTAATTTTGAAATTGTAACATGAGTTATTAACTGAAAGCGGAAATAAAAGGTCCACAAATCCAGGTGTTACCTCTTATTTTTAAGTGTAAATTTCAATTTACTTAAATTTTAAATATTAAATGATAACTGATAGGGGACACCATATTTTCGATATCTAATTATTATACATACATCTGTACTTACAAACCCAAAAATATAATTATTTGAATATACGTACCTAGAAAGAGAAAATATAAAATTAAATTAGAAATAATTTAAATAACAAGAACATATAATTTTGAATGATTAAAATAATTTAAATTGTTTAAATGTTATAATGGAAACCAAAACAAATTACTTTTTATATAAATGTCACAGAAAAAAGTCACAGATACTTTGTGCTAACTTCGAAATGAATACAGACATTTGGGAATATATCGCTAAATGAATTGAATATGAATAAGGCTCTCGAAAGGTGCAAAAGATTTCGTTTCTAAAAATAACATACGATATATGTATGTATTGTAAAAATATCTTTTGATATAATAGAGCCACCATCATATCATAAATAAGAAAATATAATTAAAAAACCATTTGACACCCACTTAATATAAACACATCGTAAATCTCTTAACAACAACCCCGCGATTCTTCCTTCTGGCAACATAAATACGATGGTGTTTCTTAAATTTTTTGCGATACGATAAAAGCAAAATAAAATTAACATCATGAGCCCACATGACAGCCAATGCAAACATATTGTGGTTAAACATAAATTTTACATAATGTAGAAATAAATACAAAAACAAGTAAGAGTTTATATTCGGCTGTGCCAAATCTTATATACCCACCACCAAACCACCTCCGGAAGTAGACTTTAGATGAGGGCTACGGTCAAGTGTTAACCGATTATCATGAAATTTGTTACGACAATTTAAATGTATATCGTGATTATGCTTGTCAAATTTCAACTTGATAGTCATTTTTACAAAAGATTTATGTTCATTTAAGTGATTTCCGGAAGTGGTCTTTGTATGGAGCTATGTCAAAATTATGGACCGATGCAAACAAAATATTGTTTTGAGACTTCACTTTGCATGAAACTTATTATTGCAAAATGTTGTTTAAATACGGCTTTTCTATTGACATTTATGTCCCATAAAGCCATATTCCGGAAAGACATTTGCATCGGGGCTATGAGAAATCGTTGACCGATTCCTACCATTTTCAACAGCACTACTCCTTCTATAATAAAAATAAAGTGTGCAAAATTTCATGATATTATCTGCATTATATTTTAAGAAAACAGCAATAAAATATCGAGGTAGTCTGAAACTTAGATCTAAAACTCAAATTCTACTGGACCGATTTTGCCTATTTGCAATACCAAACATTTCCGTAGATCAACGAATGTTTGGTAAAAATTTCATTGTTCTATCGTGCCAACAATAGATGGGCATGGCTAGATCGTCTTAGAATATTAAAAGGACCCGGGATATATATACTTTTTGGCTCTACGATCATTATTTCTTGAAAGACAGCTTTTATTAAATCAAACAAACACTAAAATTTAATAATATATAAATACGTAACATTTTTCATGTGATTTTTTTAATTTTGCATGAATTTTGTGTATGGTGTATTTTTCCCGTTCCCTGCAAGAAGTTTTTTAACGATCAGAAAAATTTATCATAATTTTTTATTAATATTTTTTAATGTTCTACTCGACTGTACTATTGATATTCGCAAAAAGTGTTACAAAGTTATAGCCCTAATATGTGTTAACAAATAATTCCAATAAATTACATTTTATACTTGACTTTATTCGTTCTAAAATCTAAAAGGGAAATTATTTTCATTTTCAAATATTTCGTAAAGAAATCAAACAAGTAGCAACCAACTTTATATGTGCACTATGGACTTAAGGTAAAAATTTTTCTGGCTTAAATTTAAATCGGTAGCTATTTATGAAATGAAACCTTGAATCGATCGACTAGCATCGCCTCAAAAAAAAAAAAAGCATTACGGATTTGAAATGGTTAAAAGGTAACAGTAGCGCTTATATGAATTATTTAGGTAACAATTTTGATGTTGCTTTGATAATCACCCCTATCCTGAATAAAAATTCCACATTAAATTTGTTCCCTTTTCACATTTTTCCTATTAAAATTCTATGTTAAAAAAATAAAAGGGAACAAATTTTATGTGAAATTTTTATTCACGATAGGGGTGAATAGTGTTGTAGTTCTGGTCCAAATGTCTTAAGAACTTTGTTATCTATGTATGTTAGATCCATTTCTGAAAATCATTGTAACGGACATAAATTGATTAAACATGTTGGTATCAGTATATTAATTTTTGATTCACAGGAAATACACTAGCGGTATTCACACCGAGCTTGTTAGTTTGTTAGTCGTTAATCGTTACTTTTTTACACGCATTTTGTTTTTGTATATTTAACGCGCTAACGGATAAACATTTAACAAATTAACGACACGGCACCCCTGATAAAATAGTTGTTAGTTGGTAACTCACAATCAGCTGTTGCAGTTTCTAAATAAATATATTTAAAAAATCATTTGTGATACATTTCTAAAAAAAATATTTGTGTACATTGAGAGTAAGTATGTTAAATAAATGATTTTTTATTTTATTTTAATAAATCATAAACTGTTCTCGTAGTGAATAACCAAAAGGAAAAGCGCATTCGAACAAAAGTTACAATTGTTTTTTTACACTTTCTCGTGGCATGTTTTATTTTTTCCAGAATAATAAATTGTGTCAAAACAATAAATCAGCTGTTTTACTACGAAAGTTACCAGACTAACAAAGTTTTAAAAAGGGGGTCGTTCACAGTTGATAACTTTAACAAATTAACAAACTACCGACTAACAAACTAACAAGCTCGGTGTGAATACCGCTACTGTATGTAACGAACAAGAAAAAAAACTATTATTAAAGAAAAAAACTATTATTAAAGAAAAAAACCATTTTTTTTTCATTTTACCTCTTAAAAATGCATAAAGAAATTAATTAGTGTTTCATAACTATAAGTATACTAAAATTAAAATAACTTAAAATATAAATATACTGAGAAAAAATTTTGACTTTAATAATGTGTTAGGCCCCCTTTTTTGAATCAACTCAAAAATTAGAACAGGCTTACTATTCACCAGATTTAATCTTATATTTTAGTTGGTATATGATTTCATATTTTCGATTTTCAATATTAATTCGACAGCTTAATATTTCCAATATTTTGATCTGGAGAACATGCAGGCAACCATCAGTTTGTTTGGCGACTTACATGTATAGGTGCGTTGTCTTCTTGAAAATGAAGTTGTTTTCATTACTATTTTCTAAAAATGCCACTAATTTCTCATTAAATAATTTTGCGTCATCAGAAGAATTCTTTTTGGTAATTCGAAAAGCCAAGTAAAGCATACCGACTTCACAAATAACTGTCAAAACCATCAAAGAACCGCTTTTAAAATTTAAATTAGGTCTCTCCAATAACTCGATTGCATTTTTTCTCATTGGAAAAAATTACATTAAACAAATATATGTTTAAATATTGCAACTATTAACAAAGTTTTGTAGCTTGCTTGTTTCCAGTTAGTTTGTAAGTTTTTTTTATTGAAGTCTAATGAAAAATTTTATCTTTTCCAAAATTACAAAGGTACGAACCACGCGACATTTTATAGCAAATTATTAAAACTTAAATTAAAAAATAAAAATTAAATAAAAATGTTACACGTTTTAAAAAATTGTTTGTAACTTTTCAATATATAGCAAACATCAAGTGTAATTATATAATGCAACACAGTGTACCTATATATGTGGCCCGGCCTGTGAAAAGGCGAGACACACCTGTTAAAGATAAATGCATTTCGTCAGTGTGTGTTGGACAAAATAAGAATAATGTTATGATATAATATCTGCAATGGCGGCTGGTTCGAGGACTCAACACTTTCACCACGTGAAAGAGCGTCTCAAAAACTATCGAAACCAAAAAAAAAAAAGTGGAAAAATTTGTTTGGAGTCATAAGCCACCTTTTTTATAGGCCGGGTCACATATACTAATTATTTTGCTGTAACCGGAAACGTTAACCATTTCGCCGTCAAAGGCTTAAACTTCAATTTTTTTTTTTTTAATTTTTATAAAAGTAGAGGAATTTGTTTGTATTTATTACGGAGTTTATAAAAATGTTTACAACACTACAGGTTAATAATGGATTTCGAATTTGGAAAATGACATTTATTTCGCATTTTTAAAATTAAATAAATTAAAATAACCGTTTTATGCATTTTGGGTCAAAAACGGCCATTTATTGACATTTTTATTTGAATCATTTTGATCTCAAAATCTTAAAAGAGTTAGAGAATGTATTATAACAAAAAAGTACGAATTATTTAATCAGAGCTAAATAGACAAATAAATAAGTGACGACATTTGAAAAAACTTTGGCAAACATCATATGAAAAAATAATATTTTTTTACTTATAGGGATCGCGTTAAAACAAAATTTTTTGTTTGACGCACTGATAAATTTTTATTTTATTTTATTGTATGTAAAAAAGTTTCGTCCTAATATGGTTACTAAAATAACAGCAACCGATATAATCCAAATTAACGTTACTGTTACATTTTGTTTCTGTCAAATCAAATAATTGAATCAGTTATATATTCTTTTAACATCAATTTTCAAATCACACTATTTGATACTTTTTTTGATGCCAATTTAAAGTAAAATATCTATATTTTATAATAATATAATTTTTTTTACACGTAAGCTTAAATATAAATTTGTTGTGCACTTCGAAGCATTAAGATTCATAGATTTGGCACGAACAAAAAATTCATTCATGTTGCACCCGTGGCTTAAAGAGCAAATTTCTTATTATTGGATTATATTTCTATACGATGTTTGATTTGATAATCATCTTTCACAATAAAAAAAAATAATACAATAAAAGTTTAAAAATGAACAGAGTTTTGTGTTTTTATGGTATGATCTTTGAAAGTTGGCCAATTTGGTTGCACTTTAAAGCTCTCTCGTGACTAATTCGTCGTTTCATATAAATTCTTGTAAATATATAACAATAGCAGAGAGAAATATTACCCCTTCTAGAAATAACCTAATTGAAAATGTGTTGCTATTCTCTTAGAAAAAGCCGTTTAAAGCGTCTAAATGTTGCACCCGTCAGAATAGAATCGCCCAGAAATTTAAATTCAATCATTTATTACGTCTAAAAAGTAGCGACAAAAGCCACAGTACATTATCGAAAATAAACCAGCAACATATTTACAATAACTGCCAGACATCACTGATGAAAATCTAATCATAATGATGAACAAAGTAGTTGTTAACAAATTTCGGTTTTACAAGTATAAAAGTATAGCAACAACGTAAAATCAAAAAGAACAATACCCGTGCCAAAAAAGTTCTCAATTCATAAACTGCCTTGCTTCTTGTACTTTTTAAATTACTGGTAACACATGTGTGTAACAAGGAAGTTCATTTATTATACATACTGTGAGCTTCAAAATAAAGTCAACACCACATATTACCTACATACATATATAAAAACAAAAGCTTGATTGATTATATTAATTAAAATGGCGGCAGCTCAATGAAAAAGAAAGATTATCTCGACATTGTAAAAAAAATATTGTAGACCCTAGTATAGAGAAATTAGAACTAGCGCAGAACTGGATTTTCCAATAAGACAAATGATCTTAAGCATACCTCGAAAATTGTGAAAGAGTATTTGTTCAATCATTGTCCAAAAACATCATCATCATCAACAGCAGTCCCCAAACTCCAATCCAATTGAGTAACAGTGGGAATATGTTGTCAACAAATTAGGCAAAGAAATATTTCTTGCAAGGATACCCTAAAGGCAGTAATAAAGAATGAATGAAACAAAATTTCGCCTGATTACACTAAAAAACTCGTTGATTGTATGTCTGGAAGATTGTCAGCTATAATAAAGGTAAAAGGACTACACAAACAAAACATTAAATACAATGTTTTAAATAATTTTAATAGACCTGTTTCCTTTATTTACTTTGAGGCGTTAAAATTGAAATATTTTTTATGTTCCTTATTTTTTAGTTTAAGTTAATAAGTTATATTTTGCTTGAGTTACTTATGAATTATGCAATATATTTTGTTTTAAATTTATACTTTTATAATACAAACAAAACATTTTTTTTAATTATATTAGGTGTTTACTTAATATTAACGCTCACTATATGTACACGTAACAAACAATAACAGCAGACACATGGATTAAATGAAGGTAAGACACAAAAAAAAACCAGAATGGCCCATGCAACAGAAAATCACACCTGAACAACAACAAAGAAAAACGAAAGTTGGAGTTGTCTTCATTAAAGATTTGAAATTTGTATGAAAAAAAAACAGGAGCAACAGCAATGGCAGCAAGTAAAGCATGGAAATAACATTGAAGTGTTTTAAATTTCTTTTCATTTCATTGCAAACAGCACAACAACTTATCAGCAATACAACAACCATAATGCATTTATAAATACAAAAAAGTGAACAACAAAGAATATATTTAAAATCACACAAAAACTTTTTTTAGTTCTACTTCCGTTTCTAATAGATTTTATAACAATGATTAAATGAAAGGTAGGTATGTACTTGTGTTTGGAATAATAAAAGTACTCGTGTTTATATGTGAACTTTCACACATAAATTTTTATAAGAATATACATATCTGGGTATTTATGTACGAGTATATAAAAATGGCCATGCTTCAGTTAAGAAGTTAATAATTTTCTATTTAAGTAAATTTTCAAGGATTGTTTTTGGCATTTTATTTTGTAAGCAAATTGTATATTTCTATATTCTTACTCAAAATATGCTAAAACAATTTAGCCAAATGTAAAAAATTGTTAGAAATTTTAAAATCAATTTAATGCAGCATTCATTATTCACAAAAAATATTATTTTTATTAGTTAATTCTTATAAACATGAAATATAACTGTATGCTTTGATTATTTCATTCTAAAAATTTTTATTTAACAAGTTTTTTTAAAAACTATGTAAATGATATAATAACAAATGTGACATATGTTTATTTAAGGTCGATGAATTTTTTAATTGAATATTTTAATAGCTAATACATTTTCTTTCATTTGAAATATATATCGTTCAAAAACAAAAAACAATACCAGAATACAAAAGGTATTCATGTAACTAAAAGTAAATTAGTTTGTGTATAATTTACTATTTATTAGATAAATCATGTAAAAGTGTGACCAAATTTATCATCAGAATTACATACATACTCGTATGTATATGTATATCGCTGGTCTCATATAGAAAGTCCCTAACTCGTTATTTTTTCGAAATTTGTTTTTTTGCGATTCCAATGCATTTAACGCAAATACACCTCCTCACAAAAGTTTATTGCAATAGTGTAAAAAATAACGCTTTTATAAGCAGTTGTACAAACAAATTTACATGTTGAATATTACAGTTTCTATTATGTTTTTACCTTCTCCTGTAAAGTTTCAAATATGCGAGTTAGGGCCTTTCTACATGAGACCATCGATATGTATGTATATCATGTAAAAAACACACATTAGGGTGGTTTTGTTTTTGTATTAAAATTTCGATCTTATAAAATTTTAGCAAAAAATTTGTTATTAGATATTAAATTTCTCATTTGATTATAATGGAATTGTTCTAAATGAATTATTATTCACCCCTATCGTGAATAAAAATTCCACATGAAATTTATTCCCTTTTCTCATTTTTCCTATTTAAATTCAATGTTAAAAAAATAAAACGGAACAAATTTCATGTGGAATTTTTATTCACGATAGGGGTGATTTTGTATTTAACAACATATTTTGATAAAGCTTTAGATAAATATTTCGCTCTCAAGATTAAATGTTAGTCAAAATTTATACTTTTATGGATTTGGGGTGCAAGTAAGAAATTGTCTGTCTGTTTGAAATGTTTGAATTAAAAACTTAACATAATTTGATTTTGTATTTTGAAATGAAAAAGAAACTAATTCAATTAATAATATTATATTCTTGGGATCAGAGATGAACGAAATTAATGTTCGGGCCACTTTGGTTCATTAATAATATATGTAATTTTTAAGCCTAGTTTAATATTTTGCTGAATTTTTATGGAAATTTAAAATTCAAAATTTTGAATGTTGATGGGATAAACGTTTCCCGATTTCAGTAAATATTTTCTATGTTTTCAGTTATATTTATTATTATTAAGGCTTTTATTCTCCCTTAACATTCCTAACAATGGCAAATATTTGAAGAAAAAGAAAATTAAAAACTAATTAAAATTTGTTGTAGATTCCCATATTTATTTCAAAAATTTATTTCATTTAGGACAGGACATTTTATTTGATGCTGTTTGATCTTACAAAACCTTACGAAATCAAATAGCGTCAAACAAATGTGTGTAAAAATATGTGGTTATGTACTTTGAGTAAATATTTGTCGTATGTTATTTATTAAACCTTTAGAGACATAGAATTAGGAAATGTCAAATATTATCTTAAAAAAGCGTAACCCCTACTTTGAGCACAAATTAATTTGATGATGTTTACTTTTACAAGTATTTAGTTATCAAATAAAACTAACTTCTTATGTGATTTGTCATTAGCAAAAGAAGTTTTCCAAATGAATAAATTAATATGTATTTTATTTAATGGTTACGTCTTTGTTATCAAATACCGAACCTTTAGTTTAACGAAATTCTTGAAATTTTAAAACTAGAAGTAGTAATAAAACAGTTAACTTTTCTGGCCGCTGAATGCTTTTTTTGGGCCTTATTAAGGTGCTTAAAAAAGAAACGATTCCACCACTATTATTAAAGGTAAAAATTAATATTTATAAACGATTTTTAGCAAAAGCTGAAAAAATGTTTTCATGTGAATCGAAAAACTAAAAAACCCTAATACATATTCATACAGTAAGGGACAAAACTGATAACTAATTCAAAATTTTTGTGTTTTATACATATGTATTTCAAAAAAAAAAATATTTAAACTAAATTAAATAAATTATTTGTATATAATAAACACTATATATTTATGTATGTTCTATATCTTGTGGAAACAGTGTACGAAATAATTCCATGTACTATGTATATACATATATAAAATTAAGTAAAGTTTCACTAAAATGTTTCATTACTTGGAATGCAAAGATAACTAAAATATTCAATGCTAGTATTTCTATTCCCACTTTTAATATTTTAATAATTCCATTGACCTTATAACTATTTCATGGACTGCAGCGTGTAGTATATAAGTGGGATATTCATGCTTATTGGTGTTTAATATTTTGTTTTTCCTTCGCATGACACACATGACACATGGAAGGATGACTAATGCGTGTTGTGGTTGAGTTTTTCTTGCGTTCTACTATATATATGTTGTATTATATATGTTGATACTCTCGCATTAAGAATTGTTGTATTTTTTTAATTGAGTTGAACAAAAAAAAAATCCAATGAAATAAAACAAAACAAGAAGCAACAAACCAACTACATTGAGACAAATAAAAATCTATGGCGAGCAGAAAAAAATACAGTCTAAAAAAAGATTTTTCATAAAAACAACGTCATCATCAACGACAACAGCGACAATGTGCACAAACGAGGCTACATCTAATGCGACGACTTTAAAGTCGACATCATCCTTAGCAGCAACATTATCATCAATTCAGCTGGCCCACTGTGGCAGCAGTAGCATTTAATAAAAGCAAATGTGCATGACTCTATGTGACATACATAAATATATACATATTGTTTGTTTGGTGTATAAACTAAATAGAATGCACTCGTGTTATAATTATTTATTTGTTATTAAGTTTAAGTGTCGATGTCATGTACGTTTTGTAGACTAAACCATGAAAAACTAAAATGGATAATTTTTTTGAGGCTATAGTTTATATAAAATAAATTATGAACCTGGCAAGTGGGTGCATTAGTTGTTGTTACTGCTGTTGTTGTAGTAATTATCAATTTATTATTTATTTATATTTAAAAAAAACTTTTAAAACTTTTTGTATTATTAATGTTTTAATACCCTACATTAACATATTGCAGATAAGTAATACTAGGAATTACAAGTTGATGTTAAGATAGGTGACAATTTATCAAATTGGGTTGTGGGAAAAGTAATTTCTTTAGAACAATTAAAAACAATTAGTAAAAATCTTATACTAAATAGCGTACTTTTAATTAACTATTAGATTCAGATTTTATCACGGCTATTGCAACAGCCTCTACTATTTAGGGAATGCCATCCAAATATTCACCAATGGATCGAAATTACATAAAAGTGTCGGATGAGTGGGACTTCAAAATTAATCGAGATAATAATTTCTGATAGCAATGTTACCATTTGATCTCAAGATAATGTGTAAATTACCCTGGAGATAGCAAGGCTTTCATTATATGAGTGTCTTGGCGTGAATTTAGTGGTGCATTCTTCTAAAGAGGTGTAAACAAACAATTTCATATACATTATCTATCAGGACCAGGAAAATCTTGAATAAATCGGCCCAGATTCAACTTAGTCATTACTAATCACTTACGTCTAGGTGCACAAGACGAAGAAGAGTAGACAACTGGGTCCTAGTTTATCAACTTTTTACTTTGCTCTTAACAATTTTTTCTCAATTTGCAAAATTTTATGTTCCTCAGAACTATAACATTTAATAAGTAATAAGTTGAGTTTGATATGTGTAATTTGCAAAGTTTTTGAAATTTTTATATTCTCAATTTATGCTCCATGTTCGTTCTCTTGTGTAAAAGTTAATATTGATAAGAGTAATTTGCAAAGATTTTGCAAATAATTGTACTGTTTCGTTCCACAAAAACTGTAAATTCTATTTTTACAAAGCAAATTTTAATTTGTCAAAAATTTTCATAAACTATCGCATAACAAATTCATATTAGCGCAATTCACAATCTTGTGCAAATGGTATTGCATCATTGAATTTGCAAAAAGTTTTAGCATATTTTTGCTCTTGCTGTGTATTGTGTTAGTGTAGAGCAAAAATATGCTAAACCTTTTTGTAAATGCATAATGCAATAGCATTTACACAAGATTGTGAATTGCGCTATTGTTATAACTAGTGAAGCTTTCAAAATGATAAGACGTCAGTTTTTGTTCGACGTAGTGAAGACGAGGTTCTAAGAAGAAATTAAATAGACCGAATTAATTTTTCAGGACTATAAAACATTAATTTTAAAAAGTGTTTTCGTTTAAGTTGTTGATTTCATTTTAAATTTAATATAGAAATATACATATAGAGAAAAATTAGAGCACCATACACTGCGTAGCCATGTTTTGTAGGCTGAAAATCAACTAGATACTACTGTGCTTGCATTGACTCCGAAAAAGTTGCCAGACCATAGGGTTGCAGCTATGCATGGTGTTGCAAAATCTACAGTTTGCAGGAGTTTTCGACGTTATAATAGAAGTTTTATTTCAAAACCGAATTCCGTCCATGGTATTGCCGAACAGTTTTTTATGAATGTGATAGGCGGCCAGACTGCATATTTTATAGTGTAAATACAAACATGTTACGGAATTAAAATGTAAGTCAGAGATTTTACAATGTAGTTCTGGGTGATAGTGGTTACGGAACACCATCACTCCAAATTCCCAATAACTCTGCTGAAGATGCTTTCAATTGTTTTCACAAAAAATAAACAATGCTCATTATTGAAAATAGTTTTGAAATGTTAACTTTAATATGTTTTCAACATTTACAATATTTTTATAAAAAAAATACTTTGTTTTGAAAGCTAGCAAATAAAATATCTTCTTTTTCTTTAATCACATGTAACACATACAAAGTTTAAAAAAAAACCAAATTTCTGCAAAAGTGTTCTTAGTGTAAAATGAGATTTGCAAAGAATATTCTGAAACAGAAAAACTTATGTCTTTGCAAAAAAAAAAATCAATTTGATAAGTGCGAAGTGAAAAGTTCATAATTTTTTTGTGAAATAGGGCTCTAATCATCGTTTCTGTTTTCCGGCATTTGGGGACTAAAGTCAAAGAATGCTTGATCAACAAATATCTACTTAGGTAAAAAATGTAATCATTGGGGTAGAATCATCATGTTTATTAAAACAAAAAGATGACGTGTAAGAATTTAAGAAATTACACTACAACAAAAAAACAATTACTGCCTTTAAAAAGGAGAACAATTTTAAAATAAAAAGATTAATTTTTCTTCAAATATGGAGATTTTACACCAGAATTATTTGACAACAATGACTGTACAGTTTATAATAGCGCTAATTATGTAATTACCTTTATTCGAGAATAAAGTGTTAAGTGAATGCAAAAAAAGCTAAAGCTATCAAAAAAGTACAGCAAATGAATGATGTATAAAACGATAGAAGCAAAGGTCGTAAACAAAAGCAAAATTTTATTAAAAGCAACCGAAGGAAACACGACACCAGGCGATCTAATCTATGACTTCGCATTTATATATAATTTCAAATATTTATGATGGGTGATCCATTATTATTTTGGCGTCCGTACTAGAACTTGTGATATTACATCTCTGGTTTTTATCTTTGGGGTTATATCAAAAGTCTTCGGCCAAAATGTAATTCCAATGTTTTTTGGAATATTTTTAAAATTAATCAATTTATAATTTAAATTTGAAATGGGAAGTTGGTGAAAAGTTTAAACAAAAAACACGACCGAATGGCTTTGAATCAATTTTGAGATACCAATGCTTAAAAGAGTTATAGCGTGTTCAGATATGAACCTTAATTGCGATAATCGCAATTAACGCCATTATTGAGCTCAATATTCCATATAAAATCTCTATAAATTATTGCGCAATAAGTACGAAATTGTTATAATATTGAGTAAGATTTCGAATGCAACACTGTTCACAACTGTGTTTAGTGAACAAAATTGTATAAAGTGGCAAATGTCAACAAAAGAAAACAAAAGAAATCATTTAAAAATCAATTTGTTTACATAGAAACACAACAACCATATAAAGTATTTTTGTATTGTTTTCCAACTGTCAAATGTTTATTGAGTAAGCTGAAAATTGCGAATGCCTGAACACTTAAAATAATATTGTCAATTAACCGAATATTGACTCAATTAAGTTTCATATCTGAACACAGTATTACCGCGGTAGCAAGTTAGAAAGTGGTTTAAGTGGTTCTTGAAAAAAATGTTTAGTGATTTAGAATAAGTACGCAGGTAAACTAAAATGATGTGCATCAGTTTATGCGATCCATCAAAACAAAAACACGCAGGAAATACATTTTAGATTCTTCTTTTAGTGATACTTTAATATTAATAAATTAGTATAAATTTGTGGTTCAAAATAATTTAATGTCTTTTTCTCTTACATACATATTTAAACATTTATGCGACTTTTTCACTAGCTATTCAAAACTCATGACGGCCAATTATGATTGTAATTGAAAAAATATTCAGTTTTTATTAACAACAATTAATGTTTTTGTGTAGTTTTATTTTGTTAAATATGAACGAAGGTTTTTTGATATGACATAAGTAGGCAGGTAGTTAGGAAATATGTAATTATACTCTACAATTTTTATTATTCACATGTGTAACTTCTAGTAATTGATATAACTTGTATAGAAAATATTTAAATCTATACAAAGTAATTTTAGTCTTGATTTATTATTAGACTTATTATTTTGGCGTATTATACATTGTATACATACATGTGTATGTATATGTATATCTGTAGTTGTGTGATTTGTTATTTAGTATCATGCAATTTGTGGTTACAAAAATCTAATTACATTCGATACAAAGTTAATTACTACACTTAATATTATTAGTTATTAATATATATTTTTAGTTATTAATACTTAATAACTACAATAGGAAAAATGCCACTGACTACCAACAACCTACTTACGAGGCTTCGAACAGGCGAATTGGGCACTGACTGATTTCCAACATTTTGTAAGTACTTTTTTGCCTTTAAAACTGCAGGGCATTTGAATATTAAAGTAGATTTTTAAATAGATTTATCCGTCCGTCCATTCGTTGAACAGCAGGAAATACATTAAAGCGTAAAAAAAACAAAAACAAACACTGTATTCTAAAGGAAAGACAAATTTTAAGTTAGTGGGGGAATTTTGGCTACTTAATTATTTATGTTTAAACTAACATATCGTTAAAGACTTTTAACAAATCTATTACCGTATAATATTGTATATTAACGCATTATTAAATTTCATTAACAATGCTGGCTTATCAGAAAACAAATTTTTGGTCGTGCCAAACGAAATTAGTTTAGCCTAAAATTAGACTGTCACTCATACAATTTGTTTAAAGAAGATCAATTAACCTTAAGGATTTTGAATGCAGTTTCTTTTGGTGTTTGTTTATAATTTAGAAATTATTTTGTAGAGGCCATGCAACTAATTATTAAGTCTAGAAACGTGCAACTTTCACTAACAATACCACCTACATATATTATAATGGTTAACCGTAGAGCGACCCTTGGAACAAAAATGTTCCATTTGAATTTTATTTTTCTCATAAATTTTTAATAAGTGAATATTTTATTTCCATATTCTAGTAATTTGTGAATGTATCGTTATTGATTGCTTTTCGACATTTTTTAAGAAAATTAATTTTCAAGTTTTCTTGCAATTTTAAAAATTCATAATTCGGTCCTATGGAACAAAAATGTCCCATATATTGTCACACATTTGTCTTGCCATTTGTAGCAGAGAGCTTGGCTCCGCTGCTAAAAAAAACTCCAATAAATATAGAAAGTATATAGATGAAAAAAACTATGTTCAGCTTGACAGATACTTGTTGTACGCCTACTTTGGAGTGTTGATATTAGCGGGAGTTTATAAGTATGATTTGAAAGTGTTTGCATATAAAATGTATTCCTAAGATTGTTTTCCATTGACGATTAGGTCAAAGAATGAAAGTTTAGAAGACTTAATTGACTATGGGCGACCAATATTTCGAGCTATTATATCGCAAAAGACCTTCAATGATGTTCACAAAACTCTTCGTTTTGATGATGTTATAAATCGTCGCAAACAAAAAAGTGACGACAAATTTGCGCCAATTAGAAATCTATGGGAACGTTGGGAAGAACTACTGCCATTATACTATAATTCACATGTCACGGTAGATGAGCAATTGCTCGGTTTCCATGGGCGTTGTAAATTTCACCAATATATGCCTTCTAAGCCAGAGAAATACGGCATACAATTTTGGCTCATTGTATCAGCTGAAACATGCTACGTTTGATGAATTCAGCCATATCTAGGAAAATGCTCCAGCGGAATCACAGAAAAACATCAAGGAGAGCGAGTAGTTTTAGATTTGACAGAAGGTCTCAAAGGCCACAATGTCACTATGGACAACTTTTTTTCTTCGTAAAGCCTGGGTCAAAAGCTGCTAGAAAAATTATAACTATGGTAGGAACTTTGCGCAAAAACAAGAGAAGTATTCCGCCGAAGCTACTAATAAGCAAAAATTTTCCTCTTTACCAGTCCACGTTCACTTTCACTAAATATACGACACTTATGTCTTATATAAGCCATAAGAATAAATGTACCATAGTAATGAGTACTATGCATAATATGTCAGTTATCGGCGCTGATAATAAGAAACTTCCGGAGATAATTTCTTTCTATAACTTTACAAAAGGTGGCGTAGACATTGTCGATAAAATGCTTAGCTGTTACAGCTGTAAACGGAACACAAACCGGTGGCCTATGACAGTTCTGTCTAATATCGTAGATATTTCCGCTTTGAATGTTTTTATTATTTTCAATGTAGTATCTCCAGATTGGCAGCCAAAGCAGAAGCATACCAAACGCAAATGCTTTTTGCATGAAATCGGCATAACATTAGCTCAACCTTATATGAGTAAACATACTCCAAAAAGTAGTTCTTCATTATCGCTTTTTCAGTCGCTCACAAGAGACAATGACTACAGAATTGGAGATGATTATTTTTTTACTTTTATTTTAAATTAAGTATTAACGTTGTTTGCTTGTACTTAGAAATACAAAAAATTAAATAAAAGCAAAGGTTTGCGGTTAAATATAAATATGGAACAAAAATGTTCCAAAGGATCGAATTATTGAGTTTTTTTTGGGGTCGCTCTACGGTTAAATAGAAGAAATGAAATCATCAATACGAACACAATCAACTTGAAAGCATTGACCATAATTCTTTGAAAATTTCTTAACCCTCCGTTGGGTGAGAAGATCCCTGAGGATCTTACTAATTTTCAAACTCGTTGAAGGTCCATTGAAAGTATACCCGACCTACATGTGGGGGAAATTTTATCTAGAATCGCCTAAAAAAAGTTCAAGGCCATCCGACCAATAGTTTAGTTTCTATTAAGATTGAAAGATGTTTAGTATGGGAACGTGTGAAAAAGTCCGCTGGGACCTTGTACTGAAATTTTAAGAACTCGTTGATAATTGAACTTTCTTTTGGCTTATTTTATTTTTTGAACACATCACAAACGTGTTCTTGAATTTTAGTTACTTTTTCTTACCTACTCTTACATATGTATATACACTAGGGCGGGTCGATTTAATAATCGCCCATGGCTCAGTGAAAATCTTATTCTAGGGATCAAAATAAGAAACTTTGCCGAAGGAACCATACCTCTAAAACGAATTCTACTACCCCCAACTGTTGACTTTTGTCCCGTACAAACATTTAAAAAAATCACCATTTTGGCACTTTATTTTATTATTTTTTTATTTATTTTTAAATATTATTTTTTTAAAATAAATAAAATAATAAAAATAAATAAAAAATAATAAAATTATTATTATTATATAATATTTAAAAATAAATAAAATAAATAAAAAATAATAAAATTATTATTATTATATAATAAAATTATTTTTTATTTATTTAAAATGGTTGTTTGTAACTAGTTTATCTCAAAAGCTAGTTACAAAACCTGTTTTTTATTTGTATGGATAAACAAGTTTCTCAAACTAGTTTATCACCGTAAACAACTTATAACTAGTTTATGGCGTAGGTGTAAATGCACTATAAGGTTTGGTGACTGTGGTAGCGGTTTCATCAAATGTGATCAGTTATATATTAGCCACGTTTTTACAATACCCGATTTGTGCTTTGGATCGTTATCCTGGTAAAATGGATCTGAAAATACTTAAACGTGTCCATGGTTGTTTCAACAAATATTAAATTCCCAGTACCAGCAGCCAACATACAGACCCAAACCACGACATTGCCACAACCATGCTTCACTGGTTTAGGTTTTTTTTGTTTAGTTTTGTATTTTGTTTCCGCCAAACATATGAGATACCATCTAACCGAATATGTTGAACTTAGAATTATCGGCGAAGATGACCGAATTCTGAAACGCAGATTCCTTGCAAACATGTTCTTTGGCGAAATCGAGCCTGCACAGTCTGTTTTTCGGGTTTATAAACACAAGAAACGAAGAACAGTTTCAACGCCACATTGTTTATCCAGGTTAGCTTTAACTTCGGAGGCCAGTTGTGAAGCTGATATCATTGGATTTGCCCTTATTCTTCTTAAAATGAGTCGCTCATTTTGTTTGGTGCCTTTCTACTTTTGTTATTGACCCGATTTTTATGGCTGCAGCGCTCAATGATTTTTTGTTAACCATTTTTGCTATTTTTCGCGGTGAGTGGCGATTCTGAAATGGTTAAAAATCAATTTTCGTTGTTCTCTCGTTGTACGCGAACTCATTTGAACTATTTTAAATTGACATTTGACGTTACGAAATCGGACTCATTATTCAACAGAAAATATTAATAGAAGTAGAAAAAAATAAAAAAGAAAAACCAACAATCAACAACGCTTTATTGAGCTATCGGTACAGTATAAATTGCTGTGAGCCACTGTAGATTAATTATACTAATATGATTGTTGCCGCAATAATGTATTTAATCCTATCCAATAATTTTTTCAGCTCTACCCTCGTATGTGTAACAAATTATAATAAACACAACACAGATGATAAACTGAGAAAAAATATTTATGCAAATAAACAGCTAAATGAGATAAATAAAAAAAAATAATAAAAATCCGTAAGTGTGATAAGCAATTTATTATGAATAATTTATTTCTATTTTCGAATAACGAATAAGTCGAATAAAAAATTTATATTGAAATGGATTTCTGAACAGATTAAAAGGACCACATGTGCCGTATGCACCAATGCGAAAATATTGTTGCAAAATATTAACATAATCGCCAATATTGATATTGTTTATGGTAAAATTAATAATACTAATCAAAATGTTAGCTTAGAAAGTGATGGCAAACAAAATACAAATACTGATAGAAAGTTTTGCAAATTGATAAAAGACTTAAACCATGTGTTTATAATTACGATAATACATCAAGACAAAGAAAATAGAATGCTGAGGAGAATAGGAAAGAAATTATAATGGACCGGTTTGATTTATGTAGACGTTGGCTCTTAATTGACAATTTGAATCAGTTTCGATTGTTTTCCTTTTTTTAACAAATGAAATATTTACCAATTTGTATGCCCTAATATCTAATTAATGAGTGAGTGAGTTGAGTTGTTGCAAAATATTGAAAATCCTTTTTCATGTTTAATTTTTAATAATAAAATCTTGACATAAATAGAAAAGAAACTCAAATTAATTGAATAACACAAGCATGTATTTGATACACAGGCAAATATTATTATGTCCTATGTAAGTTATTTTAGGAACATTATTCAAACATAAACATACAACTATTTTGCGGTGTTAACATAAATAATAAATAAAAAAAATAATTAATATTTTTCATTTATATGTATTACAACATACATACAATAACACTAAACATAGAATAGATTGTAGGTATTCAAGTGTCATTACTGAAAAATATATTGTTATTAGTTGCGCACTAATATTTCCATACTTAACCCAGTATATTTATATTTCACTTGTATTTTAGTTTAGATTACATAAATTTGTAATACATATTTGCCAAAATCAATTTAATTGACAACAAAATTATGTAAAAATGTGTATATGACTGAAATATTTATGCAAATTAAATCAAACACTTACACAAAGAAAATACTTACTGCCTACTAGGGATGTCAAACGGGACTGGTATTTTCAAACCCCTGGATTCGGGATTTCATAAATGAGAGATTTTCGAGATTTTTGTTTCATATTAAAACAAATTGCTATATAAATAATAACAATTTATTACCAAAGGGTTACTTATGTTAAATATAAATATGTTTGAAAAAAAAAATTTAGAATTGATTAAATGTTTATAAACCATTAATAAATAAAAAAACATAATAACAGAATATTGAAATGTTATATTGACAAAGATAATATGTCATTTCGCCTTTAATTTCTATATTAATTTAAAAGCAACAGAATCACCCCTATTGTGAATAAAAATTCCACATGAAATTTGTTCACTTTTCACATTTTTCCTATTTAAATTTAATGTTAAAAAAATAATGTGGAATTTTTATTCACGATAGGGGTGAATATGTATTATCGATCGATAAAGCTTCTTAAAAATATTAATGTATCTATAGTAAAGAGAATCTTGATTTAATATTGTTACCAATATATAAAGCTGACGAAAAATATCGTTTACATCGTGTTTGTAGACAAAATTATTAGCAAATTTTTGTATTCTGATTGCATAAACAATCCTTTCTCACCCTCCGAAACAAATAATTCTTATTCAATATTTTTTCCATAATATTACAGACATTATTAGGACTTTTACATACATACATACAAATTTAACTTACATTCATTATTTCATTCGTTTCGCAATCAACGTTTTTCATTCATTTCTAATAACAAACATTTCTATCTCATTATCAAATTCACTCTTCAATTTTGGATTTTTTTTAATTTAAAAGTGTTAAGTAAATCATCCTTCTTTTTATTTTCCTTTAACCTTTATGTCAACAGCTACATACCCGGGTATGTTTTGAATTTTAAAAACTCTGTATCTCTGAAAGTGGCCATTATATCTATCTGAAATTTCATGATATCCTCACTAGAAGTGTTTTCTACTATATTCTGATGTTTGAATAAAATTGGACAAATCAGATCATAAATGTGGTCATTTTTTCATTCCTTGTTGGATTTTCATGTTCATAGAATTGAGCAACTAACAAGTGTTTGTCCCTAATTGTAAATATTCATACATGAAGACGAAGACAAAATTTAAGTATATGCATGAATAAAAACAATTCAAAGTAGGGAAAAAACACAAACAAAATCCAAATAAAACATATAAAACAGAAACATATTTAGAAATGTGTGAATTCCCATATAAAATGTGCTTGCATACCCGGGTATGCTTGCTGTTGACGTAAGTATAATTTTTCAGCTGTTGACATAAAGGTTAAGGGGAGATTTCACCAGAACACTTTTTGATATTTTTTGAGCATAAATAAAAGGGCAAAATCAACAGAGATTCAAATCACTGCGACAAAGAGCTTTCTGTTACTTTAACCGGATTTAAAATGCCAACTATTTGTTTAAGTAAAACAAATTCTTTATCTCTTGAGGTTTTAACCCTTCTTTGCATAATGGTATAAATTTCCATTAGAACATTGAATGCATTCTTTTATTTCTATTGCATGATGATGGAATTATTCATAATATTGTTTTTAGCTAAATTTATACCATTTTTCCTTTAATTTTTAACATGAATTATATCAGCTTGATTTATTTCACCAATAAAGAAAAAAAAACATGACTTAAATCAATTAAAGCTTTTTATATGGGAATTTCCAAATTCCTAAAACTGTAGACACATCAAATAGTGCGCTCGACTTTGACAATCCAAACTTAATTTTAATTCTTTCACCTTCATTTCTTCGACAAATGTTTTAAAATTTAAATATTAGTTTTCGGGATGTGTTAATCCCGAAAAATCCCGCGATTTTCTAAAACAAATCTCGGAATTCGAAGAGATTTTTAGGATCGGGATAAGCATACCTACTACCTACTTACTATCGCTCACTTAATGCTAGACTGTCACAACTCACAACTCAAGTTTTCAAAGAAACCAGAAAATATGTTAGAAGGAAATATTACTAAGCTGCAGAATGAAATATGTATAGTGCAATGAAAATTGCCACAGATATGTATATTAAGATTTTCAATAAGAAACTCTCTCTCTCTCTCTCTCGCATATAGGGGCCATTTTCTTTTATTTTACGAACAAAATCCGTATTTTTAGCATTTTTTGTGAATGCAAATAAAGATGAAAAAAAGTCTAAGAAATAAATCTGTTTGTAAATGTATTAGTTAATTAATAAATTTTATATTATACTATAATATTATATTATTTTTAAACAATGAAGGACAATATTAGCTTCATTTAATTTACGGAATCGTTGTTAAGAGCTCCCTTTAAGCTTGTGTTTCTACACTATGGAAGCTAAATATGTAGAAGTTTAGCTGGAATTCAAACATTAAAAGTTTGGAATAAAATTATGTTAAAGAGCATCACAGATCTTCTTAAATAAATATAAAATGTTGCAACTAGAAATAGTCCCAAATCCTAAGAAACCAGTCATTTTATCAATCTTGAATGAGCTTTCATTTGCATTCAGGTTGAAAGTAAAAATTAAATATTATTCCACTGAAAACATTAATAAATTCGCAACTAGTTTTCAAACAAATTATTATGGAAGTGTTACTTAGCAAATACCACTTTGAACTAGTTTCTAATTTAATGACTTCGGTAGCACTTTACCATAATGTTCCACAATTTATACTTAGTATGAATACTGGAATCTACTTAGGAATGTCATTTGCAAATGTATAAATGACTAAATTATCGTCAGAAGTATATATCAAGTAATGTGTTGATCTGAGAACACTCCCCTTTTTTACTATTTCACACTAAACCAACGGTCCGATAGGTAAGAGTTTTAAAATGTGTTAATAACGAATCTAATGTTGTACTTTCGTTTTACAAAAAAATAATTTAAATCAAATACGTTTTATATCACACATAAGGAAAATAGTCGGTGGATTTTTACTTTAAACGAAAGTTTGTCAGTCGATGTCGATTGATATTGTATTCTTCCAACGAATTTTATACGAAGGCACTTACGTTTTCGTTTAAATTCCTTTTAGAGACATCGTTAGTGCAGTTTATTAAATCCAAGTCGGATTTCATACTCGGGATTTGAATAAAAATCCTTATATTTTGAGTTATGTCGGTTGCAAATTCATATGTGTGAACAATATCTATAATACAAAATATTTCTAATTTGTTTAATATAAATTTGTAATATTTTCTGGCAAATAATAAATATTGTACCATAGATATTTATTTATTTGTTACACTTCGTATTTTGATATGAACATATGTTTACATAATATATTAATGTATTGTAATGTATATTTATGTATTTATACAAACATACTCGCATGTGAAAATATCCAAAAACATAAACACTTGGTACATACATATGAACATACATATTTCAAATAAACAGTATATCTACTATGTTTGTATTTACATCAATTTTCTATAAAAACATACATACATACATAGTACATTCATAATAATTATGTAAGTAAGTATAAATTTTTCTTTAACTATTTTGAATATGAATAGGAATTAGAATTCGTATGTAAAGAGATTTTTTTTTTTGTATTTGTAGTAATTTGTATTTTCATATTTATTTAATTGTTAAATATTCTATTCTGTGTGTAAACAAGAGTGCAAAATATATAGGCCATATTTTATAGAATTAAATTGAAGTAAAGTAGAGCAGACAACAAAATACATACAACTGCTCGTGTGAGCAAAAAAAAAAAAAGAAATATTGATATACGTAGACTTTGTGATATCGCTATTGCATTATAATAATGGATAAATAAAAAGAGGAATGATACGACATGTTGACTTTTGCAACAAAATTTAGGTAGTTTTGAAATAACACTTTTTTGTATTAAAGACAGTGATGGAAAAATGAAAAATTGAAATGGTACTGACCGTCAGCAAAAAGAGTACTTTTTTAACATTTTAGTACTTTTTTGGAAACATATTTTTATTCAAAAATAAAATTCAAAATCCATTTAAAAATAATTCAAAAATAAAATTAATTCAGTTTTAAAAAAAAACTATTATAACAACAAACTAAAAATTAATTCATTTTTATGTAAAAATATATGTTTCAAATGAGCATGCCTGCATTTTGTTAGTGTTAATGCCATATCATTAATATATCGTATGATACACAAAAAATCTCAAACAAGAAATAAGAATTACAAAACTGTACGAAACATAAGAAATTTAAAAAATTTATCAAAATAGTACCACAAACAACTTTAATTCTTTAAGCATCTTTTTTAGATTAGCTAATCCCAGATCAAATAAATAACATGAATAACGAATTTGTGCATTCCTTATGTTATTGTTTTGAAGCCAATGTTGTCAATGATTATAAAAAGAGTAACGCTGAATTTCTAAACAGGGAACAAAGCAAAACAAACAAAGAGTACTAAATATGTTGTGGGGGTACTGTGGTATTTTTGTTGTGAAAAAGTACTAAAAATAGTACAATAGTATTGAATTTTCCATTACTGATTAAAGTAGTAATTTAAGAAAATCTAATACCTAAATCAGTTTTAATTAAAAAAAAAAAATTTTAAATTTCTAAAGTACTTTTTATTATAGGTGGTATCAAAAAACCATAAATAGTATTTCATTGTCATTACTTCAACTAAATTAAAGAAATTTAGTTCACTTTATAATTTGGCATGGCGAAATATGTAATTTTCAAGTTTCTTAAACGGAGTGAGGGAAAGATAAAACGAGTACACACTTGATTGTACTAGCAATTCGTGTTACTCTCTTATTTATACATATTACATATGTGTACACAAATGTGTGTATAATCTTATATAAAAATATGATTGATTTAAGCAATTATATTGTACTGTTTGAACACCGAAGAAATTTCAAGGAAAAAATTGTATTATTACTTATTTTGAAGTAAAGGGTCCCGAAGTAGAGCGTAAAAGGTAAGATAATAAATATTGGCCAACAAGATTTTTGTGTTATTTTACAATACGTTAATTTTATGTTTGCGCAGATTTTTCCAGGGCTCAAACTATTCTCGATTTTAACTTGAAAATCTAAACAAAATTAATCTAATATGTTTAACTTAAAAAAATTACAATGCCGACACAAAATGTAGTTTATAGTTGTGTGGCAAATTACTCAGTCTGTGATATATTCCTGAAAATATGCACAAGGATATTAAAATATATGTATGTATGTAGGATATATAATTTAAGACTGCTGTTTTCTGTTGAAGCCTCAACACAAAGTGTGCTAAAGTTTGTGGTTGAAATTTTAATGTTAAGAACACAATTATGCAAATACATATGTATGTAGCTGTTTCAGTGTGTTTATTTTCCCCCCACAAAAATATTACAATCTAAAGTAGAAAACCACACACAATTAAAGGAATATTTGTGCGATTTTGATATAATTTTTAAAGTATTTATGTTTTTAAGATTTAAATGCAATTATTAGATATATGTAATCATATTATATGTTGAATAATGTATATGCTGTTTATGATGGAGTTTAGTTCAGTAGCATAAAAGGAAAATGGAATATGTATTATAATAACCTGTTGGGTACTTTCATCCTTTGTTATAATCTAAACAGCTATTGATTGTAATTTGTGTTTTTTGTTTGATCGTTTTTATAAACTTATTTGACATTTGTGTTGTTTGCAGGTAAATAAATCATCATGCTCGGCATGTGGTGTCTATTATATGATGCTTTCCACAGTAAAAACTATTTTCTAATTTGCAGCAAATAAAACTTAATAAACATAATGTGTCATGTTTTCATGTTTTCATATTCTTCAAATTTACCAAAATGAGTACTGATTTTCTATATTTTATTCTCATAAATGTAATCACACTTATTGAAATTTAAAAGTATAATTAAAATGCTGTAAACTTTCCATAATTTCATAATCACAAAGAAGATTTATAATTAAATTCCATGCTAATATTACCCCACCCTTACACCCTTTGCGTGTATTTGAGGTATTTAAGTTAATGTCACTTGAACTTTAAATGCCTCATAAAAATCTCATCAGAACTGTTTTATATTTTCTTTTTTACGAAATGCCATTAAAACACAATTTAATACGCACTTGAGACACTGAAAGCAATTAACAAACATTATTAGAATACTTTATTTTTCCCATCATTTGGCTCGTTTTTATTTTAAGAAAATTTTCAACCAACCAGCCATCTGCTGCTGTCTTCGTAAAGTGCGTAAGAAGCCACAAAAGCCATCAATATTGGAAAGCAATGAAATATTTAAGGAAATTGAATGAGATTACGAAAAATTATTATTCGAACAGGAAAAAATACACAAAAATATAGAGAAAATTAAGCAACAAAATGTTTTTAAAGTTCTACACTAGACAAAGAAAATTACATAAATGACACACTCGTAAACCTACACCCACGCACACACACTCATTCATAAGAAATAAATACATTATACAAATACTTACATAATTTGTGTAGTTTAAATTTAATTTTTACAAAGTATTTTGAACTGACAGTTGACGAAAGGATGTGTATATGGATGGACAAAGTGTCAGAAGGATGGATGAAAAGCCACCATCATCATCCACCAACAATGGATATCAAACTTAAATAGACACACAAAAAAAAAAACAAATTGACGCAGTCTTTATGAGTCGAGGTGAAATAGATTATGTACATTAAAATAAAAATTGAAAGTAATGCAATAAGTACTCAAGTATTAAAGGTGTTTGTTTTTTTTTTTACCAACAACTCTGCTTTAACTTTTATGTAACAAGAACAATTTGAAACCACAATTAAAATTGAAGAAAAGCTAAATGAAGAAACTAAAATTCAATTGTTATGACTTCAGTATTTAATTTCTTGCAGCGGCTGCACGTATTCTTCCTGCGGTACTTGCAATGGTATTATACATATTCTAAAGTTTGATTCTATAGTTTTTTAAAGATAAAAGCTTTAAAAATTTGCAAGGGCTTGGTTTTCCATTGGTTACATAGAATAGCATTTTTGTTGTTCCACAGCAACAGTCCCTCCCTAATGTCCGTACATACATAATACACATATATATATAATAATAATAATAATAATAATAATAATAATAATAATAATTTTCTTTAACACTCATACTTATTTACACATTTTCTTAAATATTCTCATAAGGGTTTCAATTCAATTGAATTTTAACATGGACATGAAAAGTATTGCAATCTGCTCTGAAATTACCAAATATTACAAAAGTATACAATCGAAATAGTTTAGAACAGGATTAAGTAAGATTTTAACTTTTATAGATCCAAAACATCTTTTAATAAATATCTTGATAATTTTTGAAATTTTCCTTATTCAAATATCGACCACTGATGTCAAAAATGTCGCTAGATTCCCTTTTAAGAGGAAACTTTAATTCCAGTAAAAACTTTAAATCTCATAACAGATTTAAAGCGAGAAAAGGAATTGTAATTCTTAATTTTTCTAAATTTGTTTCAGCTTTTTCGGACTAGTGGTTCTCGAGTTATGACAAACAAAAGAGCCTAAACCATGACAAATTCCCTATACGATACTTACTAACTTCAAATTAGTTTTTAAATTACTTCTTCATGTAAAATGACCAAACGAATGATGCAGAAGTTCTTCTTTTTGGGGCTACTTTCATAAACAATTATCAGAATTGAGTCCCGAATCTACGAATATCTACAATTGTTCTCAAAGTGCCAAATTATTTCCAAAATTAAACGTTTCTAAAACCCTGAAAAAACAAGTCCTTGCTGAAGATTCCAGATATAAACTCCGGCATCAACAGAAAAATTTTAGAGTTCGATCGAACATTCGGTATCGGTTTCGGTTTAAAAAAAAACCAAACATTTAAAAAACAAATTAAAGTGCTATATTCGGCTGTAAATACCTGAGAATTACAGAAACTAGACTCTTGTTAGTAGTGTTGCCAAAATATGTTCACAATTTCCCGTCAAATTGGGGTTTAAAAATCGCCAGAAATCGCTAAATATTTTTTTTACAAAACCGTCAAATAAATAATCTGAAAAATTTGAATTCACGTTAAATAAAAATAGCTGGTAAAATAAAATGTAAATAATTACACATATGTATGTATTTTTTATTGAATTGTTTTTAATAATTGGCAAACAAAATTAGATATTTTCAAAAATATAGTGCCAGTCTTCAGCATTTTGTGTATAAGTGGCCATTGTCCCTATTTCGCTTAGAACAGATTTTGGAAATTCATAATCAAAACAACATTTATTCTCAAGTTTGAGACCGTATCTGTAATTAAAATTGAATGAAAATAAAATTGAAATTACATTGCAAAATGTATTAAATCAATATTCAAAAATTTTATTGAATAAAAATAAGAAACCACAATATTTAAAAAATAGCTTTTTAAAATTTTTAAAGAAATTATGTAATTGATTTAATTTTTCCATCTTCCTTTAATTATTGGAAAGATTTATGTACATATTTATAAAAAATAAAGTAGGCTTGAAGTGCGCTTTTAGACAAAATTTTCATACCAAATTTTCTTAAAGTACATTTGAAGTGTACTTTAATTTTTTATAAATACGTCAGTTAGAATAATATATATTTCTTTTAATTTATTTAGCTTTTTGAGAATTCTGAAAATATTTTAATAAAAATGTATATAAATTTAAATGTTTGCATTAAAAGTAAATTTACCTTCCTCGAAGCACATCATTGACTGTATTGGTTATTAACCTGTTTCATAGTTTGCTTTTAACTAGGTTGAGTTAATAGGTATGTTATACCATATCATTCAACCTTGGAAAAACACGCTAAAAACGCTAAAGCGCTGAAAAAAACTCCAGATTTCACGCTAACCGCTAAAAAGCATTTTTCCCCGCAATTGGCATTGCAAAAACGTCAGATTTAACTTGAAAAACGTGAAATTGGCAACAATGTTTGTTAGTACTAGAATATCCTTATTCAGTGTTTCTTTTTAGTCTTATCGCAAATTTTATAAGTATTTTTTTTTTGTTGTATTTTTTGATAGAAAAGTTTACGCACAATATAATTTATTTCAAATATTTTGTCTTATTTTAAGCATTCGTAATTGCTGTAATTACCAATTCTTACCATAATTTACAGTATTATCTGTAATGTAACAATTTATATAGGGTTTTGTTTTTTTAGATGTATAGAATTTTAAGTTTGCATAGATCGATATAGTAGATTTATTTAACAAGGATGCATTTGCATTAAGGAATATTGTATTAGCTAGTGTTTCATAACTATAAATGCATGTAAGCAAAACATTAAACAAATTCGTGTAAAACATAAGATTAAATAAATTTATGTTGAAATGCCAAACAGCTGACAAAATAGCCGCCAATTAAAAGTGTTGCAAACTTAAATTTCTATACATAAAAAAATACCCTATAGTTATGAAACACTTAGAAAAATATACTTTATTGTATTTATCGCAAATCACAAGTCATAACTTTAAGCTATAGTATTTTAGAAAAGCCATAGTAATATCCATACATTAATATTCTCTCAAAAGTTTGATCAAAACATGTAAACAAGTTTATTGAAAATGAAAATTAAGATGCGTTTACAGTTGTGACACCCTCATATGGTATAAAAACACAAAGATTATAGAATTTTAAAGGAGAAACTTCTTTCTGTTCAAGAAAGTTGTAGACAATTCAAATATATTTTGGAAATTGTTAGGTTTTTCAACAAGTTTTGGATTAATCGAGTATTGATTTTTCGTTTCGTGTTTGGCATAAAATAACCCGTTTCGATAGGAATCCAGCCAGCTTAAAAGCCCTGCGGTTTCAACACACTCCATTTAAACAAATTAGCCTCTACCAATGAATTTTTAACAAATATAGTAGAAATATATTTAAATATACAGAAACAGTTCGTTATCAACTCCTAGACCAGTGGCACGTTACTTTCATATAAAAAGAATGGCCAAACATCTACTATATATCGAAATCGATTTTTGGTCAGAAAATTCGATGTTATTCCAAATAAGACGAAGGAAATCCAATTTCTATTTTTAATGCAAAAATTAAAAAAAAAAACGTTGTTCTCATAAATAAATCAAGCAATCATTTATTTTTACATTATTTTTACATTAAAAGGGATAAAGAGACAACTATTCAAAACTTTAAAAAAATCAGAAAACGTCGAATATTTAAATATATATTTAAGAAAGTTGACAGTAGTTTCTTCTACTACAGATTTCTAATACTATTCATTCCACTACTTCTATTAATATTAATTGGGCATTTTATTATATTGCAAACGCTATTTATTTAAATATAGAAATAATATAAAAACGTGTTAATAAATAAACAAACAGAAAATAAAAACGAAATAATAATAAAACTTTTGAGGAGCTTTAAATAATTTGTATTTTTTGTGCACATGAACATTTCAAATTTGACAAATAAATAGCGAAGGTGGTGGAGAAAAAGCGTAAAAAATGTAAAAAAATAGTCTGTGTTTACTAGTAAATATTCGTATGGTTATATTTGTTTCAAAATATTTAGAGGTTAATGTTCTATAACAAAACGTGAATAGTTTTGTTTTTCTATGGGCGAGACATAGTAATTACTTATGTGGAAATAAATATGATGTTTGCATTTAAATTTTACATATGTATGTAAATATTTACACATTTATTTATATGAATGTTTATTTTGAGTCTAAGCCAAGGTGTCGCATTTGTAAAAAAAATTATTATCAGAAAAAATACAGATATTTAATTAGTTCCTTACTTTTGGTTGGTCCGAGAACACTCCCCTGTGAAACTCCAGCTCTAATTTCGTACTCACTTGTCACATAATCACTGTATTGAACCCTAAATAAGCGATCCGATTGGTAAGACTCTAGTAATTTATGAGTACTAGGAAGCAGTAAGCATTTATTCTTATGTATTGTTAAAGTTTAAAAGATTTTCTTACCTCTCCAGGTTAACGAGTAACTTGCTCTATAGTTGCATGTTATTCATGGAAACCAAATTAGTGAACTGGAATAATGCTTTACAAAAATCATGTCACCTTATTTTATAAGGATCGATCCATAATTAGTCGTTAATCCCTTATAAGACCCTCTTCTGAAAATCACTTTAACATACATAAAACTTTTATCAGTGTTGCTATCAAGATAAAATGTAATCCAAATGATTTTTATATGCACAGAAGTCATGCTACTACTGGTTTATTATTTAACAAACAATTAATAACTTTTATTAATTAAACACATTGTTTAATGTTTAATTTGCTAAGACTATATCGATGGTCTCATGTAGAAAGGCCCTAACTCGCATATTTGAAACTTTACAGGAGAAGGTAAAAACATAATAGAAACTGTAATATTCAACATGTAACTTTTTTTGTACAACTGCTTATAAAAGCGTTATTTTTTACACTATTGCAATATATTTTTGTGAGGAGGTGTATTTGCGTTAAATGCATTGGAATCGCAAAAAAAAACAAATTTCGAAAAAATAGCGAGTTAGGGCCTTTCTAGATGAGACCAACGATATATAATACAGCGAACAGTTTGTGAGTGAGTGTGTAAGTTACAGGCTGCAATAGCAAGTGTCAAAGTAAAGCCTCAGTTAGCCGACTGTAACGGAATGTAGTGTAATGACGTAAAAATGTAAAAAAATTCTATTTCTTGTAGATTCATACATTACGGTGTTGCGTCACTTTACATCTCCATAACCATTTGCATTACTTTACAATATCCATCAGCTGTTTCTTACTGTTGCAGTTACATTCCATTACAATCGGCTAGCTGAGGCTTAATAAATACAACATGGTTGTGATAAATGTTAGTAGGTAACCGAAGGTAACGATTACCTTCTCAACTGCTATGATAATCGGCCCATAATTTGACATAAATTCCGAATTGCGCTCAGTTCTGAAAAACAATTTTGGCTCATATTATTATTAGATATTATTATTTTCTGTAAGCAAGATATTTGCGCAAATAGCTGTTTTGAATGTGTCAGTGACAGTAACAGTCTTCTTTTATTTTCTTCATTTTCTTATCGAAGAAATGGCTGCCACAAAAAGTAGTTGCTTCATAAACAAATAGATGTGAAGCTAGAAGTTCTTCTCTTTTAAATGCGCTATAGAATTGTTCACTTGGGACGTTCACTACAATACACAAATTTGGACTAGAGGTTTTAAGTTTAGCAACTTTGCACAATGGCTTGGATTGTTTTACAGTTTTTGACCATGTCGTCTACAGACATATATACAAATCAACATATTAAAATTGATTATTGGGCTCTTAAAAAGTTAAGCAATAAGCAAATGCTTGATAATTTTAAAGCAAATATCTAAACTTTTCAAAAAAGAGTCAAATTTTAATAAAATTTAACTGTTTTCTTTAGTTCCTAAAGTTTTAGAGACAAAATACTTATTCAAACCATAGCTAACAAAAGTGTTGTATTAGGCATTTACAATTGTTTCTGCTTTTGTCGATTTTAAGTTTAGGGCGCTCTTCTTGATTTATTGTTTTCCAAAAAGTTTGATGAAAAATAATTTCATTTGAAAACTGAAAACTTAATGATTATTTTAAAGAATATATTTTATAAAATTTTTAATTAAGAAGAATTATTATTTTTATTTGAACTGTTAATTTTACATCTTTGATATTTCTTTTATTTCGGCTCGAGTTCATTAAATTTTATTTTCATTAAATTATTTTTACTGAAGGTAGGAATTGTTACATGAAAATTATTATTAAATTTTCAAATTTCAATGGTACTACTTTGAATTGAATAGTGGTTGCCACTCACTGCCACAAGAGGTCCAACGCAGTCTACTATTCAGATATAAGAAATACGAATGTGAGCGAAACGTATTGATAGAATGAAACTCAACTGAAAGAAGAAAACAAATAGAAAATCTGTTTTATGCAACTAAAAGATAGCATTTAGGTTTGTGCTTTGATCAGTTTTTGACCACTGCGCTACAGTGTTAAAACCATAATTAATTCCGCATTTTTTTATTTGCATATTTATTGTTGTTCCTTTTCTTGCCCATAGTGCAATAAACCACTGAGCTAATGTCCATTCAAGTATCTAACATTTATATTTAAAGTGACAGAAATGGAGCACAGTTGAATTAATTTGTGTGTTATGTTGTGACATAAAAGTGTGAGAGTGTAAGCAGAACAAACTAAAAACAATCCTAAAATAATAAAATGGTTCGTTACAAATCCACCTGACAAAAAAAAAGAATCCATTATCATAATTTGTTCTTCTTTTTTTGACAACTTAAACCTCAACTTTATACATACAAAAGTAAATTGTACAATATTGTAAAAAGAATACCAACATGTATATATATTAAACATACATATGTCAATAAATTCTTCCATTTTATATAATTCAAAATTTCGTTTTTTATTGTTTTGTCTCGTTCTTTTTTTTTTTTTGGTCACATTGAACATGACGATTGTCAAACAAACACCCTCATGTTTGTTGGTTTTTCTGTTTTATTTTCTGTAACGTTTTACAATTCAACTCGTTGCGAATGAATGTTGGTTGATTCGCTTCTGAATAATCGAACGTATGAATCATTCAATGAACGAATGAGTGAATAAATGATTGACTGCTTCAATGTATCTACAATGTATTGTATAAAAGGTAAAATGAGTGTTTACCAGCAACAACTACAGCACCAACAAAATCAATTTGTTTAAGGAAAAACTACTCTAACTAAACTCTAGGCACTCAACTTTAGAATTACAAAACATTTCGTTTCGAAAGATACATATTTTGTGCTTGTTGTATGTGTATGTAAGAACGTATTTTCGAATTACAAATATAATCATCATTATCGTCACCATCATCATTATTATCTTTCTCATTATTTCCTTTGGCTCTGTAGACATGATTATGTCTTGTATATCTATTTTATCTTTAGGACGGCATTTATATATTCAAGTACATAAAACCTACATAGTTGCAGTAGAATACATATTTGTTTTTTTTTTGTACCTCTATATCACCTGTATTTAAATCAATTTTTTTCAATTTCTATTGTATATCGTACTTTAGTTTGCAGCATGCAGATTTGATGTACATCACACCTAGGGTTTAAGATTTCCCAAACTATTTATTTTCCCGGGTAGCTGGAATGAAAAATCCCTAGAACTTGTTAAATTTAAATATAAAATTTTGAAATTGTTTGCTGATTGATTCAATCATTTACATGATTTAATCCATACTATTACAAAACTGTTTTAAAATATCGCTGGCTTAACATGTAAAGGCTCTAAGTCCATATTTTACAATATTACAGGAGAGACAAAAAACAATCAAACTTTTTTTTAATAAACATTTTTGAATCTGTAAATGCAATTTGTTTTTGTATTTTTCTTTGTTTTTTATTTGAAAAAATGAAAAAAATAAGTATTTGCCGAGATAAAAGCTTTTTTGGACTTAGAGCCTTTTCTGTTGTTTAGTTTGTATGTTTTCATGGACTTAGATTTTTTTCTTAAAACTTGCCTCTACTTATATTTCTTACTTACTACAATGAAAGTGTACTTTTGTTGCTTTTTTATTTTTGTTATTTAAAAAGCTAATAATCAGGCATGTGATGGAAATCGAATATGTCAACATTGGAAGAAGTGAGATATTACACAAAGATGTGATAAATTGGACTTAGCGCCTTTACTCATCACTACAAAACAACAACAACAAATGAGATACATAACTGTATTTTTTTTTTTGTAATCGATGTATTTTTACTTATTAAACACAACTGCATCAAAATCTCAATTTCTAAAAAAAGTGGACATAGAGCCTTTACATGTTAAGCCAGCGATATGTAAATATGATTTTTTCATTAGTCTGCTATTCTGCTGTTTCTGCCATTTAAAAACTCTTTAAAATTCCACAAATGTTGACTTTTTCATCAGACAGGACTTATAATCCTGAATATAACAATTTTTTCTTGGAATTTATTGCTATTTGAACAGATTTAGTTAATTTTTAACATTTTATGAAATTAATTGAAAACAACATATTTATTATTTGTTGTTAGTAAATACGTTACATTCATTCAGAAAAAGTTTTAACAATTTTTTTAACTGTTAATTTTTGGAAATTTCCTGTTTTTGCCGGTAACCCAAACCCTAGTCACACCTCTATGTATCCACATAAATGTGGCAGCTTTATACTCTTATACAGCTGGCTGTGTGAGTGTATGATGATGATACTCCAAAATACAAATGTATTCCAATGTTCTAGTAAAGGGTCCGCCAAATAACATTTTTTTGAAAATGCTATAAAAAAAAAAACTAGTGAATATTTTCTCAAATTCATTTTTTTATTTGAAAGTACAATCCTTCCGGTTAATAATGGAAAATAATTTCATTTAAATGGCTGCATCGGCTGGCCATGCAGTAGCCTACACGATCGGTCCAATTTTTAAGCACATTATCGATTGTGTGCAGCTGTATTTCACCAATGGCTTCACGAATATTGTCCTTTAAAGCGTCAATTGTCTCTCGGTTGTCGGCGTAACACTTATCTTTGACGGCACACCACAAATAATAGTCCAACGGTGTCAATTGGCAGCTCCGAGGTGGGCAAACGACATCAGCTCTGCGGCTGATAATGTGATCTTCAAAAACAGGGCGCAAAACATCGAGTGTAGCTTCGGCTGTGTGGCACATAGCGCCGTCCTGTTGAAACCAAATGTTGCCAATATCATCCTCTTTTTTTTCTTTTTTTTTTTTCTTTTCAATTCATTATTTATTTATTCAAGAAAAAATTACATTTCATTATTAAACTAAAAAATGAAAATTATTAAAATATTAAAGATAAAATAAAAAAGATAAATTTAAAATATTAAAAAACAAAATACAAATTCATTGCTAGTTTGATATAAAATAATCCTTTGTTCTCAGCCTTCGAAATGGCATCTATTGGTAAAGTGTTGAAAATAGTAGGCAAAGTTGTTGCAAGTGTTCCATATTCGTTTTTTGATTTTGTATCTTCCTTCCGTATTTCGTCTTGTTTGGTAGGTATGTTCGATTTTTTTAAGAATCTCCTGTCTTTAAAGAATTCAATCGCTAACGTAGTTTTATATATATTGTTGACATTAAGTACATGTATATCTTTAGCTATGTTGTTGAAACTTTCCGATTGGTTGTGTGGCATTATTTGATTATTTATTCTGTTGTTTTGTGGTTTTAGAATTTTTAGAAGTTGGTTTTGGGTTTGTTGAAGTTTATTACAGTATACTGAGTTACCCCAGGCTGTGATACCGTGTCTAATATGTGACTCTGCAAGTGAAAAATATGCTTGCCTTAGTACATCGTTGTTTGAACAGTAACTCAAATGGTGAAGCATATAAGAAGCTTTCTTCAGCTTTTTCCTTGTTTCCTCTACATGGTATTTCCATTTAAAGTTTTGGTCGACATATACTCCAAGGTAATTATATGTGTTAACAATTTCAATTATTATGCTGCACTGATCATCATTGTAGGAAATATTATTCGTTGTGTTTTTGTGAAGGCATTCCATATTGTAAAATTTTATCTTTATATCTGCGTATCTGTGTTTGGGGGATTTGATATGCATTAATTTAGTTTTCGACGAATTTATAATTAGTCCATAATCGTGGCACCATCTAATGGCGGTGTCTAACTGTTGTTGCATAATTACTGAAGCTTCGTTTATGTTTTTATGTGCAACTACTATCGCAGTATCATCTGCATAGGCAAATATCTTACTTGTTGATAATCTATTGATAAGTTCGTTTGTATAAAACAGATATAATTTTGAATCCCTAATTTTGATCCCTGTGGAACACCATGATCCATAATAGTTTCATCGCTGATATTGTTTCTTACTTTAACATGAAACAAATAGTTTTTAAAAAATTCGTTACAGTGTCCTCTTATGCCAATCTTATCAAGCAGGTATAACAATTTTGCATGGGATAACGTGTCGAATGCTTTACTAAAGTCTACAAACAAAGTAAGGCAGTGATTACTTTTGCTCAGGTGCTCGTTGATATAGTCTGCAAAGTTTCCCAATAGCTTATTAATATTTTTACCTTTTTGAAAACCAAATTGGTTTTCACTTAATAATTTGTTTCTGTTTGTGTATGCTGTTAATCTCCTGCATAATATCTCTTCCATGATCTTTTCAACAACTGGTAATATCGAGATTGGTCTATAGTTTTCAAAATTTGCCTTTGAACTGTTTTTATGCAATTTTTAGTTTATTTGGTATTTTAGCTGTTTCAATTATTAAGTTCTATATTGTTTTTGAGATCAACTGGCCGAATTTCATCCACACCTGGACTTTTATTTATTACAGTCGTGTAAGATATTTTTCTATATTTGTTTTAAATTTGTTTGCAAAGCTATTGCATATTTCTATTAAGTTTTTCTCTTTAAAGCTTTTTATTATAATTTCATCATTATTTTTAGATTTTTTTCCTATAATTTCATTTATTATTTGCCATGTTATTCGCTTATTATTTCTATTTTCATAAAACTTGTTTTTATAGTATTGATTTTTTGCTAGTGTCTCTTTGAATTTTTTTGTATGTTTTTACATTTATGCTTTCCAACGGAAGGCTATGTAGAATATATAACAGAAATATTCAAAAATAAATGTAGTGTAACAATTTGTTTTCAAATCAATTGTATATTTGACTTGAAGGTAACTTCGATTAAAATTTTTGGAAAATTTGTTGAATAATACTCGCAAGCAGGGTTGTCAGATTTTTTTGAGCTCCGTCGCCAAAACGGATGTAAAAAATCGCCAAAATTCGCCAAAATCCGATTTTGTTCAGTTTTTATTTTTTTTTTATTTAAAAGAAATAAATTTGTTTACACAAAAAAATCTACTTCAATTTTTAAGTCAAAAATCGCCAAAAATTGAGAAAAAACCAAAAAAATCGCCAAAAATATTTTTTTTTAGTTTTTGTTAAATTTTTTTTATTTAATACATTAATTGTTACTTATTAAACAATATTTTAGTAAAACATATACACATTTATATCCGTTTTTGTATTTTTTACTATTTAAAACATTTTAAAACTTTGTTAAAAGAGAGTTTTAAATTACATAAAAATGGAGATCATATTTAAAAAAAAGTAAAATTAAGTAGATAAGTCTAAAAGTTTGTAAACTTCATTCTCAGCGATTTCATTACTAGAGTCTTGACTTTCATACATAGTTGAGTTGAATTTTTTTATCATTTCATTAGTCGGTGTAAACGAATTGCAGTAGTCGAGTTTTTGTATAATTCATTATTGAAAAGACCCTTTCAACGCAGACATTACTGTATCGTGATAATCAAACACTTTTGGCCAAAATGCAAGTAAATTTGTTAGAATTTCGTTATTAAAATAATTATTTCAATTTATGAACGGAAGTTTTTCCTATTGAGTTTCATACACGCCTATTGCTACATTTGGATCCATAAATGGTCTTAATGTTTCTTGAACAACGCCAAATTTAGTTTGAGATAATGTATTCGCACACTTTGAAATAGAAAATTGTCCAAAAGCTTTAAAAAAGTTCATATTTTCTGGTAATCTACTTCTCATCTCTTTTAAAAGTTTTTTTAAATACACAAAACAGTTTTCTCTAAGTACGATTATTTCTGCATCGCTCAATTTCGCATTTCTTAATTCTGTTTCAAACTCTGCAAAATCAATTGCTTCTAGAGGCAAAAATGAATTTGAAGAATCAATAGCTGCATGTAAATCATTGAAAAATTTTTCATTGTTTTCAGTATTATATAAAACAGAAGGTTTGAAAACTTTTGTTGAAAACATAAGAAGTGTACAATACATTTTTTCATGCATGCTTCCTGCATCCATGCTATCCGATTGAAATTCCAAAATCAGATGATTAATTTCGTTGACAATTGGATTTATAAAAACCAAAAAAAGACGATTTTTTTCATCACATAATTCATTATAGATGTTTTGGTGAAAATCGCCAAGAAAATCGCCAGTGATATCAAAAATCGCCAAAAAAATCGCCATGTCGCCAAACGGAAAATCTCGACGCCAAACACGTTTCAAAATCGCCACGTTTGGCGAGAAATCGCCATATCTGACAGCCCTGCTCGCATTTAATTTGTTTTTTATTTAAGTAATTTCTGTATTTTTTATATTCATATTCAAAATTTTTGTTATTTCTATTTCTTCTCCATTTGTTATAAAGTTTATCCCTAATCTCACAAAAGTTTATTAAATTCAATTTTTGTGAACAAAAATTCGTTCAACATGGCCGGATAACGATCGCCATTGACTGTAACGGCCACTCCTTGCTCATTTTCGAAGAAAAATGGCCCAATTATGCCTCTGGACCAAAATCCGCACCAAACAGTGTCTCGTTTTGGGTGCATCAGCTATTCAATGTATGCGTGCGGGGTTTCTGTGCCCCAAATGCGACAGTTTTGCTTGTTTACATACCCGCCAAGATCAAAATGAGCTTCATCTGAAAAGATGACTTTTTTTTGGCAAAATCGGCATCTTCTGTATGTCGATCGCAGGCCCACTTAGCGAAGCGAAGACAAGCATATACACGACCATATTCGTTCAGCGGAAGGATAAAACTAATTATCTGTCAAATCAGACATGAGCTAAGTGTTAACATTCAGGAAATAAGCACTAGTTGAAAAAAAATGTTAAATGGCGGACCCGTTACAAGCAGTGTGGCCATTTTAGCATTTTTGCGGCTAAATTTAACTTATTTCATTTCGATTTACCTGCTAAATTTTACATTAAACATTGGGTATTTTATTTAGCATTTTTAAATAATATATTTAACATTTTCTAGCTTTTTAAAATACTAATTTATTTTCTATTGAAAATAGCTTGAAAATACAAAAAAAAATTAATATTTATTTTAAAGAATAAATGACAATTATTATTACGATTGTTAGATTATGGAATTCTAAAGGTGATAAACGTTTTTTTTACATACGGCAAAAACTGTTCCTTTGAAAAAATTTGTCAGTTCAAGATGAAAAACAAGATTTACTCGTATGGAGTAGTATATTAATAATTTTTTTTTTTGGAAATTAAGAGTATATTTTAAAGGTTTGGTTTGTTTCGGAGCAATCCTGAAAAAGCTTAAAAAACGGTTTTCGTCGGACTCTAAAAATTACTATTAAAATAAATGACAAATTTATCCACAGATGAAATTACAACTCTTGAACTACAATGGCAGATATTAACTTCATATACATGTCATATAAGGTCATCTTAAAGGTTTCATATTTTATATTTTCACACATATTTTCTAGACAAACTTTCTTCTGTAATTTGAAAACGTTTGTTTAATATAGTTTATAATGTTTTATGTATTTATGTATATAGAAATATTTATAATGAAAACTGATTTTTTATATTACAATTTTAAGGTTAGACTCTCGTAAAGAAAATTTCATGAAAGCATTTAAAAAATTTAGCACATTTTCAGTCATTTTACAACCAATTTTAGCATATTTTAGCATAATTTTTAAACTGATGTAGCCGCTGAACTTTTTATTTTTCAATGTTTCCTTAAACCGGTTATGCCACAATTGAACTTGTGTTGTGCTCATAGTAGACTCGCCAAACGCCACAGTCAACATTTCAAATGTCCTTGCGCATTTAATTTCATTTTTTATACAAAACTGTATTACCAACATTTCAGAAACATCATATTCTAATTTTGCTGTTCTAAAATATTTTTACTTTTAAGAACATTTAACTTAAATTTAATAACTTACTTTTACTTTTATATACAAAATAAATAAACAATTGAGTAAATACGTACCTAAAAAAAAAGAAAAAATAAATTATTATTTATCAGAACATTTGCAAATTTAAGAATTAAATTAAATAAAAATATTTTTAAATATATATAAATTATTTCTGAAGAATAACAAATTTGCTACTATACTTTATAAATAATTTACAGATACGAGTACCTATAATAAAAACGATTTTAATGGAAAATTCTATTATTGACTAATACTTTTCACGACATGCTGATGAGCATGTTTCAATTCTATTCTGAAATCAATTCATACCTTTACATTGGCAAAGAGTATTCAGATACAATTTATGCCAAGACATTTTACATACAGCAATGAATTCATTTATCGAGAATTTTTTTTTTTTGTTTTTTTTTTTCTGGCGCATTGTTATTCCGTTGTTATATATTGACTATAAATTTATTCATTTCCGGTAGAAAAAACGTAAATGTGGTGAATTTTATGAATTTCTTTTTTTCCTTGTTACTTTATTCTGAATGTTTTAATTGCTGGCACAGGTAAGCGTTATGTGAATTGCCAATGGCGTTTAAAATCATTCCCAATTAACGCATATTTATTCAGCACTTATTCATTTTGTAGAAAAATGTTTGTCAAAATCTGTCACATGTGTTAAATGCAACTAGATGTTTTTTTAGCCCTACAAAATGTAGTACACACGGTTAAAAAAACTAATAATTAAGGAAATTTAAAAATTATATCAAAATGTTATCTGACATCCGAACAGTATAAATCTGTAACAATTTAGTTAAAAATGTAATTATTTAATTATAAGTTCAACAAATTATTATTTTCAATGAATCATTGACAATTTCTTTTATTTCGGCTCGAGTTCATTAAATTAAATTTTTCATTAAATTATTTTTACTGAAGGTAGGAATTGTTACATGAAAATTATTATTAAAATTTTATTGATAATTTTTCTTGGCTTAGGATTCGAACCTGGGTTGTTGGTTGAATTTACATATGTTTCGAGAAACACCACTTTCTCTCATCAGAATTCTTTACGTTCTCACCCTCTGCACCACTGCGGCGCCCGCTAGCTGGTTCGAAATTTGCTGTATTTATCATTTTTCATTTATTTTACATGTTGCGTCCTTTTTCTTTAGTTTTTTCGTATTCATGCCAAGACTTCGTCTCGAAAACCTGAATTTTCAAAGAATTTTATAATTTAATTTATAGTGTTTTAATAAAATTTTATATGTATACTCAAAATGTTCCATATATGTATATTAGGGCGGGCCAAATTTTTTGTCGATTAGAGCCGCCCCCTAGGATGATTCTATGGACAATTCTAAGCAACTTTGGTGAAGGAACCATGGGTCTATCTCGATTTTCGAGTCTCCCACTTTTCAAAAAATGATTTTTTTCCCTATAACATTATTTTGATTCGAAATTCGATTTTTTATTCATCGTTGTATTATCTTTTTTATGTGTATATGGGGGGTTTTTGGGGTCGAGAAATTCATTTTTGATCTTTATTTTTACCTATGAACACCACCAGAGGGCGTTGCATGCATATTTGTAATATTTTTCGTCTATTTCCGAGAAAAAATGTTCGGTAAAATTGATATTTATTTTATTTTTTTCAACAGAAATTCAACCTAAAAAATAAGAACATGTGTAAAAAAAAATTAATTTAGTGGGAGAAAAGCGGAATAAGTTATTTTTAAAAGTCTTTCTTGTTTTCAAGTCATTCATTTTTTGAAAAGTGGGAGACTCGAAAATCGAGATAGACCTTCACCAAAGTTGCTTAGAATTGTCCATAGAATCATCCTAGGGGGCGGCTCGAATCGATTTTTTCGGCTCCATACAAATTGGCCCGGCCTAATGTATATACTTCAATACTTCTCCAAACGTTATTTATAAATTGTGTCTAAGTTAATTTATGTTTATTTCATTAGTTATTTAATAAACTTATTAGTTTCCCTCTATTCTTTGTTGAAAACTAAAACAAAAATGTCAAAGACATGGATGTGCTTAAAATCATAAATGAAATATGCTCTAAAAGGACCAAAGCAGAAACAAAATGAACACAAAACTAAGAGTGAAAAAACCAAATGGAAAAAATAATTAATTAGCTAACCAACTCACCATGGAGACCATAAAATTCTCAAAATAATTGGTATGGAAAAAATGCCATGAATAAAACTTTCTTTTATATTCAATCAAACATGCGAAGGTCGTGTATTAAGTTTTGTGATATAGAATTAAATAAAACATACACATTTAACTGAACTGTGCTACTTCGACAGTATTAATCCATAAATTCACTGAACGAAGTGAAATAGATTTGACTGGACATACTTTAATATGAGGGATGAGAACGTTCTCCAAAGATGGTCATAAGTTGATAACGTCAAGGTATCTGATGAACCAGAAGGCTTTAAGCCTGTTGTGCCTGAATTATTCTTGTTTAACTCGGCTTCACTTATAAAAGATTCTATCAAATGATTTCCTCTACATACTCTCCTCGTACATACGTAGACTAAACCTGACATGTCTAGGGGAATATTCAAACTTAGTGATGTGGAAATTTTAATGACTGCTTCGATGACATAAAAAAGAAACTATTACGTCAACATAACGTTATACTCCCTGATTTGTAGAAATATTGTTTCCTTGTGAAAATGGTGTTCGGAGATTTTTGTGTAGGTGATACACGCAGGTCACTGGCATGTGCTGGAGGTAAAAATGGAGACCGCCTAACATAAGTAGAGTTTGCCCTCATTCGCCCAGATGATGCATAGTGTTGTCGATGAGCCGTTTTGATAGTGTGGATAAAAGTTGATAGGTAAGTTCCTCGAGCATAGTCAGCGCCTTGAGATACGATTAGCAATGGTCGACAGCTGTTATGGTGCTATACATCTGTAGTTGAAGGTTTAGAAGTTTAACCGCTTGGTTAATAGTCTAGAAGATTGCGTTGGTGACTTCGGGGATATTGTCCTAAACTGGAATATTATGCATGAGTTTTTCAGTTTGGAACATCATATTATATCGTTGTCGTGTTAGAGAGAAAGCACAACTTGCTAACTCCTCAAGTGATCTAACCACGAACTAGCTGAAATCACGATTCAAATGGGCAATTCTTGCATTGTCTGAAATGATACTTCGGATGTCAACCACTCCTGTTGAAGTTGAAAAGTGTTTGAAGATCATTGAATATGCGTTCAGTAAATTCTCTGAAGTCGTAATGTTGATGGAAATTCGACGTTTAGAGACGATTGTGTCGGATCGCAGAACCAAACAAAACTCATCAACATCCAATAAAGTCCTGAAATCAGTATGGTAGCCCGACAGCTGGCTACTGGCGGAATGTAGATTTACTGCACTCATGAATGTTATGCATCCACAGTTCTTTTTGGAGTGATCTTATCGGCGAAAATTGTATCCGTTGGAACTATACAAACACAGATTTATCCATAAGTTTTTTAAACAAAGTAATTTTCTGACTGATAACATTCTTGATTTAGTCCAGACCTGTGATACACCGTCCCAATCGAGAAATTTACCTTAATTTGATTGTCACTCATAAAAACATTTTAAATTTTAAGCCAAATATATAATTATTTTTACATATTAACCCACAATGTGAATTAAGTGATATTCGGTAAAGCCCTAAAACAATTCTTCAATTCTTCACGACCTTAATAGAGGCTCATTAATATCGGTATTCTCCTCAGTAGAGAAGAAAAAGAGACTTATTTAATATTAGGTACTACAATTATATTCCTATTGGACGGGAGATAATTTGAAATATGTTACGTTGGTGACATAATTAAAGCAATTCTTAACAAACATTTGATAAAAGAAATAACATTATTGATAGATAGATAGATTCGAAATAAACTAAAAATTAGAAAAATAATTTATTTCAAAAAAAGTTGTTCAAATATAACATATTTCTAGATTATTACGAACATCATCAAAAGAACCTTATGACCAGCGTTGCCGTTTTGGTTACTTTTAACCAAAATTGGTTACATTTTTTCCAATGTGTACTTTTTTTCCGTTTTGGTTACTTTTTTTTAACACAATAGTAACCATTTTTTACATTGTTTTTACTTTGACTTAATTTACACCACAATTTAAAAGTTTTTTAAAAATAAAACACTAAACACAGGATTACAAAAAAATACATGCCTGTCTCCAAAGTTTGGAGTTTGGAGTCCAAACATAACAAACACAATCATTGTATTGTTGAACGAGTAAAAGGTTCTTCACAGAAACCATCTAAAAACATGCATTTTCATATTGATGTTTGACATCGGAACAAGTTAATTTTTCTTTTGCTTTAGACATGAACGGACATAAACATTCATAAATTATGTATGTTAGCGTCTCTTACCAGAAAACCAAAAAAAGCTTTTTACAAATTAGCGTGCTATTTAAATTTTTAATAGTTAAAATTGGGTTTCTTTCGTAAAAAATGGATAAGTATGTATTTCGAATTAAAAAATAATAATATTGATATTAAGCACAATTTTTATTTTTGTTAGATTTTTATTTTAAAAGACTGCTCAAAGTAAAATTAGTAATGTCGAATTATCTTCTGGAAGTGATGATGAGAATAGGTAAATTGTCATTCAATTTCAATAACTTGTTAAATAATATTTTGTTGCCCGAAAATAAAGTTCCGTGTATTGTGGTTGGATGAGTTTCCGTGGCTAAGAAACAAAGATGGATGTTGTTTCTGCGCTGCCTGTGAAAAAAACTTGCAAATCATGTAAATTATTTACAAAAGCACACTAAAAAAAGAGTTCATAAGAAAATGTGGAAAATAAAAAAATCAAATAAAAATAACATTTGCAAGTTCTCAAAAAGAAACTCTTAATAAACAAGTGCACCAAACAGAGCTAACATTAGTAATGTTTCTCATTTCCCACAATTGGCCTTTTTTATTAATGGACTATCTACCAGACTTATTAGAGAAGCGCTGTCCCGACTCTCAAATTGCGAAACACATTAAATGTGGCAGGTAAAGCAACTCAATTAACTGTTAGGAAGTAAATCTAAAGCAAATTTAATTTCCAAACTAAAAACAACAAAGTTTTCGTTAATCGAAGACGAAACAACAGACGTATCCACAGAAATCACTAGTTCTAGTCGTTCGCTATATGGATAAATCATCTAAGAACATTCAAGACAGATTTTTAGCCTCATCTACTTAAACTTTATATACTAGTGTTTTGTAAAAAATGTAATGAAATTAATTACATTTGGTTTTTATTAATATTGTTATTGCTGAATTATTTGTTTCTTTCAATTGTACCTAATTATAAGACTGACCTACAAACTGAAATGCAATGGTTAATTTATATTTTACATATATATTTTTTAGCTGAAGTATAAATAAAAAAAAATTTAAATATATAAAAATTTTGGTTACTTTTTTTTGCTTTTGGTTACTTTTTTTTACATTTTGGTTACAAAATTTTTTTGGTCGTGGCAACGCTGCTTATGACCCTCGTATTCGGTGCACATTATACATTCATACCCCTAACATATTAAATTTTGATACAAACTAGAAAAGTGCGTAAAATGTGTTTAATATACAAGTGTATGCGTTTGTTTATAAAATTTACACATGCATAAAATATGTATGACTCTAAGTCTAAGTAAGTGCAGGAAAAAATACGCAAATGCGCAAATCTTTTTAGTCATTATATGTTTCACGCTAATGGGGAAAATTCTATAAAAAATGCATAAAAACTAAACGCATACAAATGAGACATTTATTTTTATATAAACACAGACGGAACACAGATGAAGGTATGACAAGAGATGTCAATAACATTTCAATATAAAATACACAAAGCACAATGGCACCGAACTGTACCGACATTTATAAACAACTAATTTAACATAATAATAAGTAAAAGTTAACAAATTAAAGTAAATACAAACATTGTTTTTATATTTTATGTGTTTGATTTTTTATTTGCAAAATAAACTTTAGTGAAATTATAAAATTAATTTAAAATTTTAGATCTTTGAACCATTGTGCAATGGTGCAAAAGTGTTTAAAAACAACTTTGGCATCACATCATGATTGTACATGTTTTATCATAATTAAATCATTGTAATGAGCTAAAGAATTTAAATTGTTTAATAACTAATGCCAAAAATAATAACTAAGTAGTAAAACATAAAAACAACAAACATAAGTTGTAAACTTCTTATTGTAAACTTCTTATTGTAAACTTCTTATTGTGAACCTTTATGACGCACTAACTTTTGCATTCCATCCGTGTGATAAATATATTAATATATAGTGTATGACTAAACTATATTGCCTATTTATTTTTAAGAGAAATTTATTTTCCATTCGTACATAAAATATGCCGCAGACCAATATGTGGATGGAAGATGGACTGATGAAACTTAGTAGAATTTATAGATTATCTATCCCACTATGAATTATCATTATAATCAAGGGTTATAATATCTAACAGAACAAGTTTTGATATAAATTTCTTAATTTTTGCCAAATTCTACATTTAAATTTCTTGGGAGCATGAGAGAAGATGGGCGGTTGGAACCTGCTGGAATTTATAATTAAGGCCATTTATTAGTTTTGATACAAACATTTTAATTTCTTGGGAAAACGGAAGAAGATGGTATTAGTTCATTACGCACTAGTCCTTCAGAAGCTCTGAATATTATTCTGCACCTAACTACAATAGATGTACACTTAATGGTCATTTCCACAAGCAATGCGGTGAGATTACCACCCTTCATTACACCAAAATCCGACCACACAAGACCCCTCATAGAATTTGATAAGATGGAAAGTGAATGGAAAAGCGGTCACATGATTGTTGGATACGACATAAAAGTCTACAAAGATGGAATGTGGCGTTGCTTCCGGCGCCTTCTACAAAGAACTCAATTTAAAACTCTCGATACGCCTCCCAGATAAATATAATGTATTTCAGGCTGAGATACTAGCGATGTAGAATTTTATGTGGAAGTTTTTCTAAAAAAGTCTCTAAAAATAGTTTTGTGATACACTGTATAAACAGTTGTTGTCAGCTAATTAGAAACCCCGTTCATTACATAGTCAGGTGTGAAAATGGTTGCAAAAGTAGCATTTTAATATGTTTTATGTTTTTTAACATAACATAAATATCCTGCAGTTTAAATAAATATTAATAAAAAAAATTTATATTTTTACAAAGACTTTACAAAATAAAATTTCTATTTAGCTAATACCATGTGTTTTTTCTCTTTTTGTAAACTTTTATTTATGTAAGTGCGTTTTAATGTACAGCGAATATCTAATTATCAAATAACAAAAAGCATACAACCTGCGAGAAAACTTCATAACAAATCTTTTGTATCTTTATTTATATTTTGTATCTTGCGAACACGTAATGACGTGTTGCGACATGCTATTTCCCAATTATACACTTGTGTATTTGCTTATTCCAAATGTCAATGATACACTCAGAGAGAGACAGAGAGATTGAGAGATGAAAATGAATAAATAGAAAATTTACCTGTATTTCCTATAAAATTTTACAGCATAGAAAACTAAACCAGATGCATAATTTAATAAACTAAAAATAAAATTCAAAGTACTCGTACCACACTTTCATGGCATCATACAACAAAAAATTATAATTTGATCACTGGTGGCAAACATGGTACAATTGTACTTTTTTGATACATTTTAAACACATTTGGTTCCGTGGTACTACCACGAGTCATATGGTACAATTTCAAAATACTGTTGCATAAAAATTTGGTATTTCCATTCAGAAGTAGAATTATTTCCGTATTTTGCTTCTTAAGAAAAAGTAAAACGAACAATTGGTTTCATTCCGAACAAATTTTTCGTTTTGCTTTTTCTATAGAAGCAAAAAATGGCATTAATTCCAATTCCGAACGGAATTAAATTCTGTGGCATGGCTGTATATCATATAAGTTACAATTTGTGTAATAGTGCAAGCAAAAGAATTTTTATTAAATTTCATGAACATTTTGAAACTGATATCAATTTGATCTTTAAATATGCATCTACTATAAGATGATTATTACAATAAATTTTTTGTCGAATTATCGAACAATATGAGTCTTTGACATATTCATTTACATTAAATGATTTTGAGGCTGAATTCAAAACTAAAGCTTAAAATGTAGTTAATCAGGATTTCAAAATCGTTAGAAGTTAACTCTTCTATTTCTTTTATTCTTACAATAATAATTCTAGTTATTTTGGAAATATACATATATATTTACCAAGGTTAACTTTTCGCAAATGACTCGATACTTTATAAATAAGAATATTTTTAGATATTAGACTTAACAATAATGTTGCTATAAGATATATCGAATTTTCGATAAAGTAAATTTGTGGTAAAGTTTTATGATTATTTAACAAATATTAAAAATGGTACCATGGAGGTCTAAAAAGTACATTTTATTTATATAGTTGGTACGAAAACAAAAACCCATTTTCCATCACTGAATTTAATTATAAGAATATGAAAATATTTAAATTTAAATTTTACTCTTAAGTATTTATGTACATATGTATATAGATGATGTCTTCAATTTTTTTAACAAGTTATCAAAAGTTTTAAATCGCGGCAATATAGAAAGATCGAAATCGCACAGAATTTCAACCAATAGAAAAATGTGGATCGTCTATAAACTAAACTGCGAAGAAGCCAGGAATTTTAGAGCTCAGAGTTAACTAGAAATGACAATAAAAAAGAGCAAGCAAAAGCTAAACAATTTATGTAACACTACATGGTTCCGAGATATGTAATGATGATTTTTTATATTTTTTAGAAAATATCAAAAATTGTGATTTTTTAGAAAAATCATTACAAAAAAATGTTTAGTGTAGTAAAAAATAACTTATTTAAATTTTCTGACACATTTTTTATAGATGCTGATTTTTTTTAATTTTTTCGGACCGTTCTTGTGTTTGTAGGTAAATATGTATTAGCTTTATACATATGTGGCGCCCTATTCCTGTAACAACCCTGTTACAGCAAGTACCGATTAGTACTTAATATTTAATTACTTTTACATATAAAATTTAACACTAGCTAATAAGAACCATTTTGAATTTCTTTCCTTTTTCTTTCTAACTTTTGCTCGAAGCAGTTCATTTTGTAAGTTACAAAATCTAATAAGAATTAAACTGTAGTTTCCTGATCGAATGAAGTTAAATTTAATAAATACTAAATTTTAATAAATAATCTTTTATTGGGATACGACAAATCCCAAACATATATGTACATCGGACTTTGAAGCTTTAACATTGTCTCTGTTAAATAGTTAACATGGCTCTATTAACAAAAATGGATTTAAATTTAAAAATTATCTAGATTTTTTTAATTATTAAAGCTTTAGGTCTTTTTTATAAAATACTTAAATTTTTATTTAAATATTTCGCTACTCTTTGAGTAATAAGAAATTTAAAAATTATCTTCACACATATCAATTGCCGGGTGCCCGATAAACTAGACGATAGTGCGCTGGAGGGTTGTGGGTTCGGTTTTCACACCCAGGCAAAAGGTTTCGCAGTTTGCGTTTGTTAAAAAAGAAGGATTTCTCAAAACCAAAGTGTTTCTATCTACAGTGTTATAGTTGAAACAAAAAATAGTTGACTTTTAGAGTTTTCATTTAAATAGAAGTTCACTTTTCTACTTAAGCTAATGAGTTTTTAATTTTTCTTAACAACTTTTTATACGAGATATATGATACGAAAAAAATTGTTTAAATAAAAAAATACGCTTATAAACTTTACGATATTTTTCACTCTACGACTTTTAGTATTTTTTCGACATTTTTGTATCAAAAATGGTGCTCTTCAGTACACAACTGCAAATTGCTTGCCTTTTTACCAAATTTATATATTTATTATATATAAATTCATTCATGGCCTAATTGATTGATACATTTTTAAATAAAAAAAGTATTAAATTAGGCTATAAAAATATTCAGCTTTTTTGGTCTACAATTTCCCTTAGTTATTTGGCTGGCTTCATTTGTTGCTAAAATGTTGATGCACACACCAAAAGGAAAGAATAAGAAAAATCATCAAAAATTCAATATTTGTTAATATTTACTTGGCAGTTTGTTGCCGCTGCTGCTGCTGTTATTTGTATAGTGGTCCAACAGAAACAAATAAAATGGAAAACATTTTAAAACAAAACTTAAAAAAACTACTTGAAAATTTGTATTAAAACAACAACAACAGATATTACGAGTAGAAATAAATCCAGTGAAAACCAAAAGCGAAACTAAACCAAAACCGCCAACAAAATATTTAACCCGTCGACATCTCCACCTACTACAACATGAATGAAGCATTTTGGAAGGGAATATTGGTATCGGAAAAGTAATCAACCAAATATTCGTTGAAAAACTAAAAGTTTTCACCCTTCAAAAGCAGGAAAAATGTTAAAGAAATATTTTTTTGTTGTATAAAAGTAAAATAAATAATGATAAATATGTACATAAAAAAAAAAGAAAAAAGTAGGTATGTAAATGGTGTCCCAACTAGAACGCAATTTTTAAATTTTAAATAAAACACAGATATTTAAAAACAAAATCGTGAAGCTTTATTATATCGTAAAGTAGACAGAATGAGGTTATGTATGGAGCAAGACATCGTGCAGATGCCGTGGCTTTGCTGGCACACACGCGATCTTTTAATGAAATTTTCATTGACCTTTTTGCATAAATGCTGCGGTATTTCATTAATGCAGCGTCTAATTTCCTCTTTTACGGCTTGAGTCGTCGTCGGTTTATTCCCGTAAACCATCGACTTCAAAAAACCCCAAAGAAAAAAATCTAAAGGTGTTAAATCGCACGATCTAGGCGGCCAATTCTGGTCTCCAAAACGCGAAATAACACGACCGGGAAATGACTGATGCAGCAATTGAATTGTTTCTCTGGTTTCTTGGTCAGCTGGCTTTAGTTCCTGAGTCAATTGAACTTTGTATGCATGAAGATGCAAATCTTTCGTCAAAATTCGCTGCATAGTGGATTTGGAGACACCAATTTGCTGAGCTCGGTGTCGAATTGAGATGGATGGAGTTTGAGCGACATCATCACGTACAGCTGCGACATTTTTGGTCGATCGATCTGGTCGAAGGCGCGTTGTTATCTTTACATCACTAACAGACCCAGTTTCGGCAAATTTATCCATTAATCTCTTTACAGTTGACTCTTTTGGAGCATTATTGTGACCCCAAATTGATCGTAATTTACGAACTGTAGCCGCGTAGCTCCATTTTTACTAACCTCGTACCTTCTACTAGCAAACAATAACAATTGTTCAAATGTCAAACAATGACACTTCGAATGGCGCCAAATTTAAAAATTGCGTTCTAGTTGGGACACCCTTTATTTAAAAACTAAAATTTCCATTTCGTTTCATTTATTTATATTTTTGTCTTTATATTTAGTTGTTTTGTTGGTATTCCTGTTTTATCCATTCAGTTGGTTGACTCAGATGTGTTCAATTTTTTATTTGTTGGCTTTTTCACGTATTACCATAGTTTTGTTATGAAAATTTATGTAGAGTTTCTGTGTTATTTGGTTTGCATTTATTTGAATTTCTGCAAAAATAAATAGACCCAGTAGTAACGAAATAACAACAAGTAAACAACGATTTGTTTATATTTTGTTTGATTTTTGGAGGACACTCTGTGGTGATTTCCAAGGTTTTTTATTTCTTTGTTCTTGTTTTCTCGTATTACAAGACCGTGCAATAAATATTTTCATTTGACGGTGGTTTTTCATGTGTTTTTAGTCGACTTAATTGAAAAATGATAATTTGAATGTTGCCATGGTTAGAGACATACAGTTAAATTTGATTAAAATAACTATGTAATATAAACATGAGCGAAACAAAAATAAAAATCTTTTTTTAAATAGACTGTAGAAGTGGTGATTCATTTAAGAAACTTAATCAGTACTTAGAATAAATGATTATACTACGGAATAAATACATAAGAAAAGTTAAATTTAAACTTTAGGTTACGCTTTAAAAATGGATGTAAAATTTAAAATAGATCTTCATCTAATCTAAAAAAAACAGCTGAAATGGGAGTATTTAAGGGGTCAAATTGTATACAGGCATTTCCGCCTTCCAGAGCACACCATTCGTACGCCTTTAAAGCAATAAAAAATAAGATAATCTTAAACATTTGTACATGTTTAAATATTTTAGTAGTGCTAAGTTTAATACTTTAATCTTTATTATTTAGCACGTGTCATTTTTTTTTATCATGCTTGTGGTAAAGATTAGTTGCAGTAATTTCATGAAAAACTTTGTATTTGCATATGTATTTATTGGTTTGACATGCATACGAACATACAAATAGTGCTTTCTTCAATAACTTTATCTTGAACTTTTTAACTAAGCCCACTGATAGTGCATTTGTTACCTTTTTCTGGTTTTCCTATTGTTTGCTTGCATGTATAGGATTCAAACTTGATTTTGTTTTTTAACATATTGCCTAAAATTTTCTGATTTAAACAATGTGGACGTCCAAAAAAAGAGATTTGAATTCTCAAAACCTCAAATTAATCAGTCTGAAACAGGGATAGAAATAGCTTTTTGGATTTATTAGCAAATATAAAAATAAAATGGAATTTTTAGACCTCCATGGTACCATTTTTTTTATTATATATTAAATAGCTATAAATAAATTAAATATCTTTGAATGTTAGTTGGGACTAAATGCAGTAAAGAGGCCTTTCTAGTTTTAATTTTGCACATAATGTCTCATGGAATGACTGACTAAATGGTACTTCTTTTAAAATGCCTGAAAAAGAAAGTTTAACTGTTGGCCTTAAGTCTTTTCATGGGTATATTAGGAATAATATTATTAATAAATTCACCATAAGATCTTAACCTTATACATACTTGCATATCTTCTGAGAAAATATTTTAGAATGTCAAAAAATGTATTTAAGAAGGCCTACATAGTGAAGCCTTAGCAATTTTCTTGCTGGACATAGTTAGGCAGCAATTTCAGTACCACAATATATGTATGTCAAGGAACATTAAATTCGTTTATTTTCACTATTATCTCTAACATTTTTATTTATAAAGTATCAGGTTATTTGCAAAATAAAAAAAGTTAACCTTGGTAAAGTTATAAATACATATATTTCCCATTGCATATCCAAAATCACTAGATTTATTATATTAATAATATTGAAAAAATAGAAGGGTTGACTTCTAAAGTTTTTGAAATCCTGTTTAACTAACTTTTAAGTTTCGTTTTTCGATTCAGCCTCAAAATCATTTAATGTGAAATAACAATACATGCTTCCCAACGAAAATTTAACCAACAACATCTTATCGTGAAACCATATTTTATATGTACATACTATATTTAAAGATCATAATATATCAGTTCCAAAATGTTCACGGAATGTAATAAAATCAACTATTTATCTACATATTTCATCTGGAATATTAAAATTTTGATCCAGCAGAATTTTTAAATTGTTCCAAATGTGGTAGTACCACAGTAGCAACTGTTTGCCAACATTGCTCTAAAGCATTCTGGAATAGTGATATTTAGCGATGAATCAAAATATTTGATGAAGAGCTCAAAGAAAATAATGTTGTCAAGACTAAAACTGCCGCCACAGTGTTATGGTGTGGAAGTGTATGGCGGCATCTGGTGTGGGAAATCTTATCTTTATAGATTATTAAATCGACAAACACGCTTATTTAAATATTCTGAATATTATTTAAATATTTTAAATATTCTGAATGAAGAATATACATATCTATGTATGTATATAATCTGAGCTGTATTTATGATCTGGAAGCCTGCTTAACTAAAACAACCAATCTGTAAAACGATAACAGATTTTTTTTTTTGAAGTTAAGGAGGAACACAGTTATTGAGAGATATCTAGTGAAAATCATGGTGTGCCTAAACTTAATTGATCCACTGTATATAACAAAGATAAAATTGTTAACATAATTCTGTATAAATTTCTAAAATTTTCAGAGTTATATAAATTTTAACAATAATTCAAAATTCTGTTGCAATGCATTCTAACCTGTATATTAGTTGTGGTAAAAACTAGATGATTTCATATTTTCAAAATAGAACAATTTACAGGGAAATATAAATCTCTGTTTAATTAAATTATTTTACTAACAATAGTAAAGTATCAAATAGTATTATGATTACAAGAGAAAATTTACAAGTACTTTCCCCTCTCAATAACGACATATCTAGATAATATGTATGGAAATTTATTTACTGTGACAATAACAACACAAGTAACACATAGAAGTAAAAGTTCGTATGTTAAATTATGTACAAACTTACAAAAACATATTCACATCCGTACATGTGTACCTACCTATTCATACATACATAATGGTCATATGTCTACAAACATATGTTTGTAATTATGTATGTGTTTTGCGTAATGTGTGCATTAAAATAAACAAGAATAATAACAAAAATAAAAACAACAACAGCAACAACAGCTAGATATTGTCAACTAGTAGTGAGTGTATTGTTGTCAAAACTTAACGTATGTATGTGACATTGTATTAATGATGGTGGCTGGCAGTAGCAGTGATGGCGCTTTTATTTATTGTTGTTTATTTGTTGTTACACATTTTTTTCATAACACTATTGTGTTGCTGTGAAAAACAGAAACCAAATAAAAAAGCAACTACTAACTAACTACAATAAAAAGCAATAAACAAACGTTGGAGAAAAAATGTTGTAATGAAAATAAAAGCTAGTGAGAATATACATATGAGTGAATGTGAATGAATGAATTAATTTTTAGGTGATTTCAAATCATTCAACCAAGTGTTGCATTTTTATTTTATTTTTTCACTTTTGTTTTGTAGTTTTTATATTTGTATGCTACATTATTAGTGTTATCTTAGATTATTCTCTAGCTTTTTCTTTTGTTGATTTATAATATTTTTGTGTTTTTGTTATACATTTTATAATTGTCAAGTAAAATTATGTAAACAAGAGGTAAGAACTTTCCGAGAAGTAAACAAATAATACGTGCGGACTTATTTCTTTTATGTTAATTTATTTGTAATGAAATAAAAAACAAAAAACTGGCAAAAAAAAAAATCGTAAACAGTCATGACCAAATGTGAAATAATAATTGCAAAAAGCAACAACAGCGCCCAAAACATGACAGCTGATATTCGATAAAAAAAAAATCTCATAGTGATAAGTTACAATGCAAATCGGACAGCTCTTAAATGCAAAAAAAGAGTTCTCTCCAACTTAAATTTAAACTAATAGATCAGGAAATTGGATATTTAAATTAATATGAAAATCTTAAAGCCTCAGTTAGCCGACTGTAATGGAATGTAACTGCAACAGTAAGAAACAGCTGATGGATATTGTAAAGTAATGCAAATGGTTATGGAGATGTAAAGTAACACAACACCGTAATATATGAATCTGGAAGAAATAGAATTTCCTTACAATTTTACGTCATTACACTACATTCCGTTACAGTCGGCTAACTGAGGCTTAAGTATTAGTAACTAGTAACTGTAAGGAATGTGTAAACATATGTAAGTGGAGACTGGGTAAGAAAAAATATCTGTTTATTAATCATTTGAATCCCAAAAATATCTAATGAAACAAATTTAGTTGCCACTATTGCTTCGATATTAGAGTATGTGCTACGTTTTTAGTTGCGTAAATAATCATGCCAACCTGTTCTATCAATAACTAAATAATCGCAGGTTAAATAATTTACTTTGTAGTTTGTTATATAATAGGATCTAAGGATTATGTAAATGAAGATTTAATAAATAAAAATACCTAGCCATAAATCATAAAACCAAAATAAATTGAAATTAATTGTCTCTCTTTGATATAAATTTTATGCTTAGTTTAGATTCTACAATTTACAACTCGAACAAAAACTAATGTATTGTTATGAAATTCAGCCTTGGAGCCACACCTCAGCTACAAATGTACACAGAATTCCAAGACGTCAAAACATATTTCTACGAATTATCAGAATGAAATATGGGCACTTCAGAAAGGACCCATCCGGCACTGGCTGGACGAAATAACTAATATTTATTACAGAGAAAACTGATTTCTTGGCAGTAGAATGATTCGATTGTACAAGGTGGCGCAAAAGTAAACTTCCGATGTTTTTTGGCTGTCACCGACCGATTATTGGTAAAATAAATAGTCAGCAATATTCCGCGTTCTGGAGCAGTGTAGCGTAATATTGTTTATTAACGTATATTTCGCATGTGTTTACTACACAAATGTCAAAACAGAACTGACCAATCGCAAAATTTATAGCATTTTCTGATAGGAGGATTACTTTTGCGCCACCTTGTATATATGTATTTTCAGCTGTTGCAACATAAATTCAGTGAATACACACATTTTTCTTGTTGTAGTTATGAGATAAGAAGTTGTTCTCATTGTTTGTTAAAGATAAAGTTACAATAAATTAATAGATAGTGAAAAAAGTTCCGGTAAACCAATATTTATATAATTAAATAACGTACAAAACCAACAAGCCCTCCTATAAAGTAGCCTATTTCATGATCATAACTACATATATAACACAATAAAGATGTTTTCATTTCAAGATATTTTACTAAATTAACATAACAATTACTAAAACTAAACCAAAAAAATGTCAAACAATCACGCAAATAAATATGTATGTGGCGGGTAGGGTCAGTAAAATAAATAAATGAATTTGAGTTAATAAATATTTCAAAATAGAAATCCATGTATGCATATTTTGTAAGCTGAAACGTGACAATAAAATTTAGCAAAATCTAATATATGTATATATAAGAATGCTCCTAAATTTAATGCAGGAATTGTATTTTAAAACTGACCTTAAGTGAAAAGGTGACAGAATATTACACCTTAAAAATAAATACATTTTCTTGATTTTCTGACGATATCTTAAAGAAATTCTCTGCAAATTATTAAAATACACTTCTCGAAAAAAGCTAAGCCTACATAATAAAAAAGTTTACAAAATTGAGGACGCACCACAGAGTTTGACAGCAGATTTCAAGAGAAACCGACTTCATTTTATTACACACATATGTATATACCTACAGATAGAGTAAAAATATATGTATATTAAGGCAGATTTATTCATGACAGAAAATTTGTTATTTAAAAAAAAATTAAGGGAAAATGTTCGTGTTTTAAACAGTTTTCGATTGCTCCACCCCTGTAAAATATTCGCTTAAATATTTACCTAATACTTACTAAAAACGCTAATCACGCACTATGGAAATGTGTAAGTTATCTATTTACCTTTCATAATAGTCCAATATTTCTTTATCAGGTGTATGTATATTGTTGTAAATATGTATATGCTTAAATAAATATGTATAAAAGCAGACTATTACCAAAAAATGGTAATACAATTAAAAAAGTAACATGTATACAGATGTTTGTTGTTTTCTAATGTTACAAAGAATAGGCCTGTAAACTGACAAAAGAGATACAAAAAAGAAAAAACACTACAAACAAAAAATGAAAGAGAAGTCCTCTGCAAAACAAAACAAAATACATATACATATACGAGTTTGATAATGATATTATTTTCAATTTCAATGCACAAGTCACCGCCACACAGTGGCTGAAAATCGTTTTTCATTGGCCAAAATTCGATTTTTTTTTTGTCACCGATTTTTAAAATTTTTACACCTTTTTGGAGCTAATATATCCACATTAAAGTAGCCAAAAAATTAGGTTAAACTATTAATAATTGTGGGCGTGGCATGCTGTCAAACTCAACTGTTTTTTTTTATTTCAGAAAAAGGTGTTTTTTATTTGTTTTTTGTCAAAAATAAATGGTTACTACTGGCAAGCTATCATCGATAGTGGCCTGCGGTCTTTTTTATAATGTTGGTAGGATTATAGTCTTTAGTTGTTGTAAGTGGTTACCGCTCTAGCGTTTAATATTAGGGGCGTTCTGAAATATTTATGAAACTACTATATTTTTCTGAAATTTAAACTTTAGTGGAATAGAACTTCTAGGGAACAAAAGGAAACAAGAAACGTGTACCACCCGAAGAAAGGTGAAAGTGTCTTCTTTAACCCTATATATACTTTTGCACCCGCCACGACCCGCCGGTAGAACACTTTTTTAATTTTAATGAAATTACTCTAAAAAAATTCAAATTACGATAATTTAAACAGCCCTATAATTACTCGTATACAATGGTGTATTAAATTTTCACTTTTTCGCCTAAAGGTTTATGTTTTTTTACTTTAGACTACGTAAAACTAAAATAATTAAATATAATACCTGCGAAAGGGTTTTATGGCTTTGTTTTGATTAGCAAAAAAAATAAGTCATAAAAATATCTCAATAGGTTCTACAGTAAACATATGATCTCTTTCTAATATACCTGTTATCAACTGTTAGGGTCAACCAAAGTCATAAACAATTTTATAATAATAATCGCGACATTAAACCACTAAAGAAAAAAAACCCAATATTGGCGAGATACTAATTAGTTTTACCTTTTTTTTTTTTTTTTTTTTTTTTTTGCATTTAATTATTTATTGAATCTTCAAAATGAAATGACAATAAGTATTCAAATCTTAATACTAAAAAGAAAATAATAAGCCCAGCCAGTGCTAGACAAAAATTTTTATGATACTAAAAAAATTTCACATCAACTGATCCAGTCATCTATTTTGCGCTTGAGTTAAAGCAAGGGTATCCCTCCTTCTCAACCGATTGTGGCCACTAAAGTTAAGGATGTCTCGTGCAAGGGGGTTTGGATGGTGTTCAAGTTTGCTGACATACTTTGACGCATATTTTGTAAATTCGACTTTTACTAATGGCACGCCTAGATCTTTGTGGATTCGAGAATTTTTAACATACCATGGTGCTGCAGTAATTATACGTAGAATTTTATTTTGACCCCTTTGAATTTTTTCAATGTTGGATGCTGAGGCAGTACCCCATAATTGAATTCCATAGCACCAGATTGGCTTTAGTATTGCATTGTACAACAAAAGTTTGCAATCCAATTTTAATGTAGAGTTTCTGCCGATTAGCCAATTAAGTTGCACTGCTTTTAATCTCATTTGTGTAAGTTTCGCTTCAATATGAGACTTCCAAGTTAAACGGCGGTCGAGGTGAATGCCGAGGTATTTGACTTCATTGTGTTGCGGGATAATTTGATTATTTATTCTGATGAACGAGCAGGTATCTTTTCGCAATGTGAAAGTTATATGAATACATTTCTGTTCGTTAACCCTGATTTTCCAAAGCTCTAGCCAATTCTCTAGTTTATAAACATAATTCTGCAAATTCTGTGATGCAACTTGGTGGTCCTGATGGACGCTGATAAAGGCTGTATCGTCTGCAAAAGTTGACGTATGGATTTTAGGGTCTGACGGCATGTCGGAGGCATATATCAAATATAAAGTAGGACCCAGTATGCTACCCTGTGGCACACCTGATTCAATTGGCTGAGCGGTACTTAAAAAATCACCTTCTTTGATTTTAAATTTGCGACCGTATAAATAACTTTCCATGAGTTTATGGGTGTTAGCAGGCAGAGTTAATTTTATTTTGTGCATTAAACCGTCATGCCAAACTTTGTCGAACGCTTGCGACACATCAATGAAAAGGGCGGAGCAGTATTTTTTGTCTTCAAACGACCCTCTTATCACATTTACCAATCTGTGTGTTTGCTCGATGGTGCTGTGTTTAGCTCTGAAGCCGAATTGATGATTAGGAATACATTCAGTGTCATTCAGAATTGGAGTCAATTTAGTCATTAACAATTTTTCAAACAGTTTTGAAATTGTCGGCAGTAGACTAATTGGCCTATATGACTCCACTTTGGTATGGTCCTTCCCTGGCTTAGGAATCATAGTGATCATAGACACCTTCCAATCTGCAGGATAGTATTCTAGGCGTAAAATAGCGTTGAAGATAAAGAGGATAATTCTTCTTGCTACACGAGGTAACTCCACAAGCATTTTATTGCTGATTTTATCCATACCTGGAGCCTTTCTAAGGTTCAGAGTACCAATAGCGTTTTGGACATCACGAAAGTTAAGTCTTAGAGGTACAGGAGACCTTATAACAAGTGGTGGCAAATCAGATTCGTTATTATTTGAGTTGTTTATAGTAAACACAATTCTCAAATGGTTAACAAATAAAGTCCCCTTCTCGGAATCATTTCTAGCCCAGTCACCAGTCGGATTTCGCAAAGGAGGTTTTCCTCTTACTGGTCTTTTTAAACCTCTTGCCGCCCTCCATAACGAGTAGTCAGATTGTGGGGTACTATCAAGACCTTCCAAGTAAGATCTAAGTGAGGCCGTTCTTTGGGTTTCTAAGAAATGTCTTAGTATATCTCTGCATTCCCGTAGCCTAGCTTTCAGTTCAGGAGACCTGTGAATTTGCCACTCTCTTCTCATTCTTCTTTTTTCTGATAGGAGATGTTCGAGTTCAGAGAAATAAGTTCTGTTTGTCCTATTTCTACATTCAACGTGATAAGTGGAAGCGTGATGCACAGCTCGTCGAAGGTCCTCGGTAAAGTTGCCAATCGACTCATCAATATCGTCGGTAGTTCTCAACACAACATTTTCCGTGCAATGAGAACTTAAATACTTTTTGTATTTTATCCAACTTACTCGGGTCTTAGTCATGTTCATAAATGGAGAACCACACACTTGAGGGAAATGCATTGAAATGATAGTAGGAGAGTGATCTGAGGACAAGTCCAGTGAAGGATCCACTTGCATCCATTCTACAGGGATATTTTTCATTACCCCAAAGTCAATAACATCGGGAATCTTCCGTCGGTCCGTCGGCCAATAGGTGGGATGTCCACTTGAGAGTACATCTAAGCCCATTTTAGCAATGGTGTTGAAGAGTACGCGACCCTTTGGGGTTACCAGACGTGAACCCCAAAATGTGTGTTTGGCGTTAAAGTCACCAGCAACTAAAAATCTAGCTCCAAGGGATTTAAAGAAGTTATGGTATTGGTGTTCTTTTATTGAAAATCGAGGCGGAGAATAAATCGATGATAAAACAAATTTGTATTGACAGAATTCAATGCAAATGTTTGTTGCTTGGAGGTAATCCTCACTTATGTTATTCATTAGATAATGCTTTATTCTGTTCTTTATAAGAATTGCCGAACCTCCACAAGCTCTACCGCGGGGGTCTTTAGTATCGTAGAACTCGTAGCCATTAATTTTGAAGTACCCTGTCGACGTCAAGTGAGTTTCAGCAATCATCATAACATCAATCTGCTTATCCATCAGGAAGTATTCCAGTTCATTTTTATGTTGGCGGAGGCCGTTCGCGTTCCAGAAACAAATTTTTAAATAAATCATTTCTTTAAAATGGCTTGCAAGATAGTGGATTGCATTTTCAGCATTTCCTGCAACATGGATGTCATGGTGGTCGTGAAAGTGTTCATAGTTTGGACAAGTGTCTGCAATGTTGTCTCTAGATTGTTGATATGCGGCTCAGAATATTGGGGTTTAGGTTCCTGCTCCAGACCTGGCAAATTAGATTTAACCACGTTAGCGTAAGAAACTTGTCTAGAACTAGGCGCGTTTACATGACTAGTGGACCGTAATACTTGAGGGAAATTGTCACTCGATGCTAAATTTGGCTGTTGAGGGCGATTAGGCAATACTGACGTCTTGTTGGTTCTTATGCCTTTCAAATGAGTGTAAATTGGACAACCTCTATAATTTGCGGTATGATTACCTCCGCAGTTACTGCATTTTTTGATTTTTGAGTCAGTTCTCGACTTATCGCATTGAGCAGTTGCGTGTAGCTCCCCACACGCAACACAAACTGTCGGCAATTTACAATACGCCTTCGTGTGACCAAATTCTTGACAGTTGAGACACTGGACGGGTCCCTGACGCTTATGTGGTTCTTCCACGGTGATTCTACGATGCAGAAGGTACATCAGATTGTAGATGGGATGGGACTCATTTTTCTTTAAGACAACATCTCCAGGTTCCAATTCTACCCTGAACATGGGCTGAGGGATCTTTTCACGGTTTCTAATATTCACTACGCTCTTGATTTTGAACCCTTTGTCCATTAAACCGGTTTTTATCTCCGCGGGATCAACACATGGGTCTATACCCTTTAGAACGACTTAGAGTCCTTTTGCGCTTTTGAGCTGGTAGGTATAGAAATCCCTAGTCTCCCTTTCCAGCTGGTTGGACAATTTTCGAAAATCATCTTCCCTATTCACTTGAATCTTTGTCTCGCAGATATTTCCATGTTTCATTGAGGTTACGCTAAACATGTTTTCACCTATTACAGCAACAATTCCTTGTACCAATTTACTGGAAGTCGGCTCTCTCAGATAAATTGGTGGGGGCTTAAACGTCTTCTTCGGAAGTTCTGGCTCATCCGTCTGGAGGAGAGCAAACCTATTTTGATCATTACTCACGGTCTTAGGAGCTTTTGCATTTGATGACACTTGAGCAGACTTCGGGCTCCTCTGTCGCTTGAGAACGGTTATGTACTTATCCATACCTACTTGTTTTTTGGGTTTGACTGCACTATTTGATGAAGATGATGTTTTTACATCTGTTGAAATCACAATATTGGGCGAACAGGAACGACGCCGTTCCACGGCTCTTGCAGTGAGAAAATTCTCCAAAGATTTTTTTATGGATTCTTCCTCAGAGATGCATCTAGTTTTTCTAGTCGAGCTAAGCTCTTTCTCAGAATTACATCTGAGAGGAACACTCATACAGTTTTTATGTGATGTTTAATGTTTATTTTTTTTTATATATTTTAACCTATTACGATTTTTTTCACTTTTTTGTTTAATTTCAACTTTTTACACTTTTTCACCTATTACGATTTTTTCACCGAAAATTCAGCCGCACTAAAAGTAACACGTCCGAACAGTTCGATGAGACGAGACTGATATTAACCCTTTCGGCCGCACTTGAATTTAGCTGTGACTACCAAGAGCATCGCATATTTGTTCATGACTTTTTACTGTGGATCAAATGACGACTTATAGAACATATACTAAAAATCAGTTATGATTTGGATTTCGGGTCTTCAGGATCCATAAGAAACAATGGAACCAACAAAAAGTTAAGAAGTTCAAAAAAGAAACATGTTCAAGATGAATATCGCAAATTTGGATTAATTATAGATCAGCCAAAACAAGGGTCAGGCAATACAAATGCTGACAATACCGCACGAAGATTCTTTTCAGATCCAGAAACAGCATCTGAAATAACAGGAGTGGATTTAAACCTTATTTCCGATTTAAAATAATCCTAGAAGTACTTGCGTGCAATGAAGAAATTGACGCTAGACAATTTGGAGATTATGCTAAGAAAACTGCAAAAATATATACAACCAACTACCCATGGATAAATATGTCTGCAACATATCATTTGGTGCCACTTGGAGATCTATCAGAGGAGGCTCAGGAAAAAAGGAACAAGGATTACAGATTTTATAGAGAGCACAATACTAGAAAAATTTCACGAAATTCCACAAATTAAGATCTATTTAATATATTATTGGCAACATCAGATCCGTTAATATCCAATATTCGAAATCAATGGAAAGTGGAACATCGGGATTTAGATGAAGAAGCCAAAAAACTACTAAAGAACAGAAATAGCGCAGAACAAAATATAGAATATTTGCAATCAATATTTGTTTCAAATGAATAATAATTATAATTGCCTTCATTGTTATTTAAGTACGGAAAACATAGTATTAGTAAATAATTCTGTAAAAAAAACCCGACTTCAAAATTTCGGCCAAATAAAATGTTGGATTAATTTTCAAAAATGTTTAATATAACTAATGTTGTTGCACTTTTTTGATTGAAAGAAAGAATTTTGAAAATCTTGTTAATCTTCTAAAAAATCGGTTTATGCTAAATCTATAATGTTTTCCCATTAACAGAGCTAAATTTTGACACCAATATTCGATATATTCTTAAAAATCGGTTTATGCTATATATCCCCGATATATCTCAATCAATTTCTGAAATTTTAATTTTTTTTACCTTAAATATATTTTTCTGCGAGCCATATCTTCCAAATAAAAAAATTATTTTTAAAATTGATTCATAAATCACGAAGTTATTCAACAATTTATAAGAGAAGCACAGAAAAAATATAGATAACGGTAAATAAAAAACCGTATGTCCGTCCGATCTTCATAAAAGTTAAATGGGACCCACCTGCAAGCAAACCCTTTCAAACAAAAAAAGAATTTTTAAAATTGGTTCAGAAATGGTTATCGTGGTACAAACATAAAAAAAGCAACATACCATTCGAATTGATAACCTCCTCCTCCTTTTTGAAGTCGGTTAAAAATAATAATAAATAGAACCTACTATTGTTACAAATGCTAATAAAATCTATTGCAGTTTTTATTTTTAAAATTATCAAATCTGACAGCAAAAAAGAATAAATTTTTCTGTAGTAACAGCAAAATCTCCAGTGAATTTTACTATTTTTTTTTAGTGTAAACATTTTTTTGAGTGTAAAAATTTTTTTGAGTGTAACATTAAAAAAATTCCATTATCACAAAAAATAATTATAATTATTATTAAGTTCCAAATATTAAATTTTTTAATATGTAAATAAAAAAAATAAACCCATATTTCACTCCAAAAGTTAAAAAAAATCAAAAGTTCAACTTTGACCTAGAAGTCCTTAAAAAGTCATCAATCAATTTTAATGTAATTACAACTGAGCCAAGCTGAACTAAATATCTATCCATTAAAAAAAAATTACTTCAATATTTTGATCGGTTCAAAAGTTACAGAATTTTGGCCAATGAAAAACGATTTTCAGCCACTGTGCGCCATCATTACGTATGTATGTATATTGACCCTGGCCTACAACGACAAACAAACAAAGAAATTCAAATTGTTATTGTAATTTAAAATGGAAATGGGAAAAGGTAGGGTGTTTTTTTTTAATGTATATTACTTTAAGTTGGCAACACTTTTTTAACTGGCGGCCATTTTGTCAGCTTTTTTTAGTTTAGTTTGGCTCGGCATTTCAACATGAATAGACTGACGCCTGACCAACGCTTCCAAATTTATTTTGAAAAACATGGTTCTGTGTGTTTTTTAGATGTATGTATAGAACTTTGAAATGGAATAAAACAAACATGATTTTTTTAAATTAACATGAAATTTACTTTATTCTTAAAATAATCTGCTGGCATTATAATTTAAATACGACTGCTGGCATATGACCGCCACGGCTGGCTCGAACGTAGTCTAATATGGAGTTCCACTTTTCGATGACTTGTCCCCACATATGTGGCCGTATATAGGCAATAACGCGCCAAATGTTGTCCTCCAAGTAATCAATCGTTTTGGACTTATCATCGGAGACTAGCGACTTTAAACATAAATCACTTTACAGCATACAAAATGAGCGCCAGTTAAAATAGTGCGGCCAACTTAAACTTCTATACATCTAAAAAAACACCCTATATAAATTCAACAAAATCTAACATGTTACACACGTATTATGTTATTAGTTATTGCAATTGTAACCTAATGTTAATGTTAAGTAATGTACGTAATTTGTTTTATTTCTTTATACTTACACAATAAGGTATCTAGTGTTTTCAATTTCGGTTAACCGATTAACCGAAAAATCGGTTTTTGGGCAAATTTACGGTTTTTAGGAAACCGCTTTTTTCCTCCCGGTTAACCGTTTTTTTATATATCTGTAAAAATCGTAAATTTTTCTTATTTTTTCCGAAAGTTTAGAATAACAACTAAACTTGAAGTTAAAATATATTCAAGACTTGAATAATAAATGCAAACGTGTTAATCTCAATAACCTTACAGATGACCTCTAATATTTGGAAAAATTTAATAAGAGAACGGAAAAACTAAACATGCTCTTCTTACTATTAATCTGACATCAACTGTCAGTGAAAGAGTCTTCACGGTATCAACAATAATAAAAATCAAATTGAAAAACAGAATGTCTCCTAAACATTTGGAGTGTGTTCTGTTTTTGAAATATTCAGGCATGTGATGAAAATCGAAATCGAAAACGAATCAGTTTTGGAAATACATTTTAATGCATTTATAATCTAATTTTTTAAATTTTTGTTTTAAGATTCTCTTTAGTAGCCCAATATCTTTATATTTTATGTGATAAAAGTTTTGCAATACAAAAATATTACGAAAAAATTGATTTCTAAAACTCATTCGTTTTCGATTTCCATCACATGCCTGACTGATTTAAAAAAAATTCATAAAATTCACATTCAGTCTATAAATTTCTTTTTTTTTTCTTATTTTTGTTGTTTTTTAAATTAAAATGAATTGTTTTTTATGTTTAATTTATTTTGTTATTTAATGGTGGGGTTAACCGATTAACCGGTTTTTTCGAGTTCGGGTAACCGAAAACCCGGTTTTCAAAATAGTCGGTTTTTTTAAAATACTAAAGGTATCACATGGATAAATGAGAGGGAATTTTGAAGTTTTGTTCTGAAGGACACCCCCATTTTGTCCCCTGTTCAAAATTTATTCATATAAAAGATTGCTACATCTTATTAGACACTCTTCACAGTCATTATTCCAAATTAAATCTGCAATTAATTGGTATCGAAGAAATCAGGTCAACACAATTGAAAAATATATGATATATTATAATTCATAATAAATTGATATGAATTAAAGGAGAGTTGCGATAAGCCTGCCTGGGGAGTGATATCGATCGATAATCCCTGAATGGCTAGATTCAGGATTATAGATCTATAATGGTGAGTTTGCATGATGAGGGAAAGCACGAAGCGATACAGGCGGCAATAAGAGCCAGACCACTTGACTACTCGACTCTGCACACTTGGCTGCGATTAACTTTGAATAACGGTTACGGTATTTAAACGGCACGGGTAATTAGTTATTTCGGTATCGTCATTTGCGATATAACGGTAGTAATGGTTGCTTGTTGATAACAGTAGCCAACTTTGTTATCAACCAAATAAAATGTTTTCCTCTTTTCAATTTAAGATTTTTTTTTAGCAAATGAAAGAATTTTTTAATCCAAGATGATTTCATCTTGGAGCAAGAAATAAGTAATATTTTTGCTTATAATATTAAGAAAATTTTAATTTTGAGAAATGCTAAAATTAAAGTTGTATTTTAATTTTATTGGTTTACTTTACTCCGAGTCGCACCTAAACATCCTCCTCCAATTTCTGACAAACTATAAGAACCATCCCTAAATACCGGCAGTAAGGGGCACGTTTTTTTACGCTGAGCATTAACGCTAATACCCCATCCCTAAACAAAAGCGGCAACGTTATGTCAAAACTATAAAAACAGGGTTATCAAACAAATAAATAAAACGATCCTGTTTATTGTAACAGCTGGATATTGTTGTTTTATTTTTTCTTTTTTTGTTTTGTTTTCTTTTGCAACTAATTTCACTGTGAAACGCCTTGTCAAAATCGGATTTTCCAATAGCAAAGCGTTGATGCCGCGTTGTTTCGGTATGCTCCATACAAAATGTATGAGCATGAGAAATTTTGACAGTTAAAAAACGCTTGCCGCCGGTATTTAGGGATGGCTCTAAGTTAAACTCTATTTCCTATCATTCAATATAGGACAAAACTGGAAAAATAAGTTATAAGAAATAATTATTTTGACCAAAAACTTTGGGTTGACGAAAGTTACAATTTTATTTAACATTATGTAAGTTCGTCATCGTTATCATCTTCATTATCTTTGAATATTTATTTCATTCAACCAAAACCAAAAATGCAAAAAAATAAGAAGCATTATTTGTGTAAATTATATAGACAAAATGTAGTGGCCATTTTCATTAGTAGCTGTGGGCGCACTTGGTCTACCCTAATGTTTGCTAAGATTTTGTATGGGTTCTTTAATTTTTTAGTCTTTCCTCTTTTTCACTCTGTCTAAAACAAATAGTTTTAAGCCTAAATGCGACAAATGTTTGTTCACTTTTTTGTTTCTAATTTTATCGTTTGTATTTCATTTAATTTTTCCAAGTTACGTATGTATGTCAGTCAATTCATACACTCACTTAGTCATTGAGTCAATGTTATGGTCATTTTCGTTTTTTTTACGTTTTCCGTTTGTTTTGTGTTACAGAAAAAAAATCATGGAACAGAAAAAATGATAAAATATTTATAAAACTTTAAAACACAAAAACGTCCTCAAATTTCACTCGAAGACCAAACAAAAAAAAATATTTCAAGAAGTTTCTGAAAATAAGAGGAGTGGGTGAGATGAAAAAGAAAAAGTCTTTGTCCACCAACAGATAAGTAATGAAATAATTTGGTAAATATGGTCAGAGAAGAACAAAAAAAGTTTTCAATTTGTGTGAAGTGATTTGTTTCTTATTCTGTAACACTATTAAAATTAATCTATCTGTGGCCGTTAGAATCAGACAATTTTAGTGGGTTGTTTTAATTGAGTGTTATGTGTAGCATGATCACATACGAATTATTGTAACGTGACATACAAAGAAAAAATAACTTTAACATTTTGTTAGACATATTTTTAGTTTTTTTCAAAGGCAGTTTACTCTTTTCCGTTGACCTATTCTTCCTTATATATCTTCCAAAGTAGAAAACTGGCCGTCAACTGACCAGTTACCGAAACGCCTAGAGTCCATTGTGATTTCCTTCGACAGTTTGGAAAGAAAATTAGATAAATGTAAAAAGAGAGAGGAATATTAGTTAGTAAAAAGAATCAAATTCATACTAAAGAAACAGATGATATCACCCAGCCTTGAGCAATGCCAGTTGATGTGTTCTTTTGACTCAATCTCATCGACATTATGTTAGACTCTACAATAACCTTGAGGCTCAAGTCGAATTAATATACATAATACAAAGACTTTTAACAATAAAAAGCTATTTGCAAATAGCATGCATATCATCAGAAACATCCTACTTATTCCGGGTACCTCTAATTTGGGATTCGGGACATGGCAACTGTTGTTTAACAACTTGATGTTTAAAAGGATATGATTGAGCACTTAATTTAAATTCATTGTAAACTGATAATGCAATTAATAATTTATTATAAACCTGGTCGAGACTATTGCAGAACCAAGTCACTGAACGAGTTTTCTCTTGCTCAAATTTAAGCAGTGTGTTGTGTAATTTTTAATCGAAGTCTTTTGTTTTCTCCCAGAACATTTTTACTATGTTCTAACTTAAAAAATATTTAAAACTTTTTGGAAAGCTATATTTTTAAAAAATAATTCATGTAGTTTTTCTCTGACTCACTTGTTATCTCTTTCATATTCTGGCAGCCCTACATTTCATAATTTAAACACATTCTTTGCGTGAGTGTATTAATGAATAATTTGTTAGTTTTTTATAGGTCTAACAAAGTTTGCTCTACTTCCGCTGATGTAATTCATTATAGCTTGTTTTTCCTCTCGAATTGTTTGTGTAAACAGTTTTTTGAGTAGATTTTCTTTCGATTTTATCATGGTTTTTGTCTGTTTTACTTTTAAATTTTTAATTACTTTAACGTGGTTGATGCCAGCCATTAACTAACAGTTAGTAATTTGCAATAAGATACGATTAAAAATTTTAATTGTGCTTAGAAAAAATGTTACATAAAAGAAGAAAAACTGACATTTTAAAAGTGATATCGTTTTTGGAAATAAAATAAAAAAAAATGGTAATGAAATTGCTGTCAACGGCAGTTAATTTATTTAACCCTCTACTGGCAAAACAGAATCCGTTAATTTTTTTTATCGGGAATTTTACTAAGGGTAAACAATGGTCAAAAATGACGATTTTCAAAGTTTCAGGTAAAACAAATCAGCCGTTTAGCCGCCAGATAGATTTTTATTTTGCGCTCCTATAGGGTCGCTTACCAGTTTGAGCGTAAAAAATATAGATAGGTAAGAACTATGTAACTATATATTCAAGAGTGTTTTTTATTAGAAAATAAGAAGAAAAAAGTTGAAAATAAACAATAACAAGGCTTAATAAATAATGAAAATATTAAACACGACGGTGATAGGCGCCGAAACAATTTTTTGCAGTAGTTATGCAGAGATGCAAGTTACACCCACCTTCGACACAAAAATTGTGTTCTGGACGTTTTGCATAACTTGCAAAATCCATTTTCACTGATTCCCAGCATTGTTGGGTTATGGTTGAATCCGTCATAACGAATATCATCAGTCCATTGATTGGCTTTCTGACCAATCCTTGAATTACATGGTGGTGTTGATGCTGGTGGTGTTGTGGGAGTAGGGGGTAGCGATGTTGGTCGGCCAACAAATCGTTAATCTACAAACTTGACAAGACCACTGGCAATTTGTTCGCGAAATTCAGGTAACTGCAGCAATTTTTCATTCTGAACCGAATTAGTCGAATCACATTTCTTTTTAGCGTGAATTCGTCGATATAAAATATATGAATTTGTTGCGGCCATGTCAACGAAATGGTAGAAGAGCCGAACCATCATATTTCGTTTTTCGCCCTTATATGGTAGCAGCCCATAAGTCCGTCCATTAAATTAATACCACCCATTCGCCTGTTGTATTCACATATTATTTGTGGACATTCCACTTCGATGAAACGCTTTTGCTTCCGATTAAACCATGATGCTTTCGCTGCCTGATGCTCCGGATTTAAGCGCAAGATCGGCAGGACTCCAACATATGTTGAGGCTAACCGAACATACTTATTGTCTTTCCACAATACTGTAGAAATATCCACACCATATGCAGTACCAACAAATTCAGTCGCATATCCTCTTTCATCACTTGGGAGTTTACATTTTGGAATCCTGTTTACAAGAATGGTTCCTAAACTGTAAATTCCTCTGGCACGTAAATATACCAATAAAGGTAATGAGGTGTAAAAGTTGTCGAAATATAATATATGGAATCGTTTAAGATAATCGAGCTACAACATTCGAAGTGCTTCCAAGATCCGGTTGACCGGGCAGCACCACATTATCCCCAGATCCGTTATATATTTCAAAACGATATGCGAAACCGGTCGAATCGCAAAGCAGGAAGAGTTTTACAGCCCACTTAGGCGGATTGTTCGGCATATATTGCCTCAAATGATGCTGCATTTTCGTAGAGCATATTTGCTCGTCTAGACAGAGACGTGCCGTTTTTGGTACACTGTCAAACCGCTCGTTTAGTGCAGAGGCTAGCTTGCGGATTCGAAATAGTGGATCAAATTTATAGCATCCATAAATAAGTCCGTATTATCGCAAGCCTTTGCAAAATACCAAAAAAATTAATAACAATTCTTTACAAAAATATTAAACTATGTAAATATTGATAAAGTACATTTTCAAGGTGTTCATCGATTGCTCTTTAATTTTTTGGACTTATTTGATGGATTTGTGGATCGAAATCAGGGTCTTTTATGCTGTCGTCGCTGTCATAATCATCTTTATCTGCCTCCTCATCCGTTTCAACAGAATCCATAATTTCAGCGATTTCTTCCTCAGACAATAAATTTAATTTGTATAATTTTTACGCTCCATTACTAAACAATAGAAAAATAATATGAAAGGAAAAAGTACACGTAAACTGGTAAGCGCTCCTATATGGGTGCATTACTTTTACTTACCTGTACGTTCTAAATATCAAGAAAATCACTGAATTATGATTTATATGAACTCAAAATGATTCCAACACTATGAAAAAAAATTCACAATCATTTTGGTATATTAGAAATATAAATTATATTGAATTAAAAACTCGGTTCACAAAAAAATAATTTCACGGGCTATCAAATTGAAATTCTATATAAAAATGCTTATAAATATCAAACTAAACGTCAGATCGGCTTGGCTGGTGGAACTAAAAGCTTCGGTATAGTATTACCATCATCTTTATATTCGGGTGAACTTTCATTGATTGCCACCTGTCGTATTAAAGTGAATTTTGTGATGCTTCCCTACAGGGATGCTTACCAGTTAGAGGGTTAAGAAAAACATTAAGATTTGTTAAATTACTTGTCTTTAAGTCACCTTTAAGTCACAATTTACACGAAGCAATTCTTTAAGTTTAGCTGATTACCTTTTAGGCTTCGGGTGAGGGGAAGATAAGACGAGTACACATGATTGTACTAGCAACTCAAACAATAAGAATTTGTATTACATATGTGTATACAAATATGTGTAGATATAATTTCAAATATATTGTGCTGTGTAAACACCGAAGAAATTTTAAGGAAAAATTGTATGAATTTTTTCAACAAAAATTGCTTCGTGGGAATTGGGACTAAGTTTGATAGATAAAAACGTATAATTGTAGTTTATCATAGTTTTAAATTTTCATTGGAAGTTTTCTACACTCTAATTAACCAGTAAAATGTTTACAAAACTAAGTCTAAAGATCTTTACAGTCTCATTAGCTATAAATACGAGTAATCATCATACTTAATTCAAATATTAAGATTTTAGTATCAGCAATATTCACCTAAAAAGAACATTTTATTGAATTAATTTTCTAACAACTCTGACTGTGAATAAGTGTTATGCATTTTTGACACTACACTACTTTTTTATACACATTTTTCACTGTCATATACATAGATAAAACATTTTTTTTTTATAATTTCATTATTTAGTTTGAGTTTAAGGTCATTATTAAACACATTTACTTTGTATTCTTGTGGTTCCCTACCCCAAATACTACATGCATACATAGTACATTTATGGACTTCAAGTTACATTAATACCGGCTTTTAAGTAAAATTGTTACCAAAAAAATAAAAAATAAATGTTGTATACGCGATTACTTATCAGTCCAAGGTAACTTTGTGCGCGTTGTTATTTTTTTTTTTAATTTTACTGCTTCCTGTTCAACTCCCCCTGGTTACCGAAGCGCAAATGAACTGACATTGAATATTACCAGTAAAGTTTATAATGAATTATTTGTTATATTAATATTAATAAAAAACAATAAGCAAAGTACACAGAAAGAAGAATGTCGTTTTTATAACTTTTGCATTTTATAGCTGACTTAAAAAATAGTTTTTTTTTATCAAATTATTGGAAATAGTAAATATTTATAAAAAAAAATGCAAGTGCTATAAATAGAAGAATAAGGAGGGTAAAAATAACTCACTTTGCAATTAACATTTCCTCACAAGCAACATTGTTCACAGTGCATAGTTCAGTCGATGTTCAGGGAAATTGTTTGTACTCAATTTTCTTGCTCTTTTGATTTTCACAAGCTCGGTAAATGACTAAAGTATTGCCACCAGATTTTATAAAAGCTTCTGAAGTGTGGCCGGTTTTTAAGTAACAATACTTCAATTTTGAAATAATAGAAATTATACTAAACTATATGAAATTTCATTATGCTGGACTATCATTAAATATATTGAAATTTTTTAGCTTAAAAGAAAAATATCAGTTAATTTATAATTTTAGATAGTAGTTGAGCAGTAAATTTAGCAATAAATATAGATAGTAAGTAAGTAGATAGCAGGTTTTAATAACGAAAATATTAAATTTTAAATAAATAAAACAGAATACATACATAAAAAAAACTAAATCATGCAAAAAATCCAAAATAATCTTTATAACTTCTACAACTAGTTCTGGGACGCAAAGCTACTAATTTCGAGAAGCATTAAGGAACTTTTAATATTTGTTTTGTTTTTATTTAAAGTTCTTTTATTTCATTTGTTTTTTACAAATTATGAGTAACTGGTATCATACAGTCATCTTTTTTTATTTTGAATTGTCGGAAAATACATCATGATACAATTCACACCGCAACAACGTCACCAAACTGCTGCATAACGAAAATCAACGTTCTTTGAGTGTGTATTATCGACCCTTGCTAATTTCGCGTTCCGGTCCTGTTAACTGGCCGAACTTATTGATATTATTTGAAAACAAAAGTCTTCGTCGATGAGCTAGTATACCGGTTGCAGTGCTGGAAAATGTGATCGAAAATTGGACATTCCAGATAAAAAAGTGAATGTCAAATTTTGTTCGGAAGAAAGAAAGAAAGAAGCTATTCTATAATGTCATATAACTGGGACAGATATTTGAGAATAACCTGAATATATAGAAACTGCACTACATTGCAGCAAAAGGCCATTGATACTAATTAGGAAATCAACCCGAACAACATATACTTTTAATATGAATATAAACGGCACTTATGTTCTATAAAGGCTGCTATTTGGTAAAGTAGAACAATCACAAAGGTAAACTTGCACGTCACTGCGAGTTTATAAACACGGGTATAATAAACATGTATAGATTAATAATGTGTTCAATATGGTAAAGACACCTGCATCACCTAGCATTACGGAGAATACATTTACCAGCGGTGAGCTAAAGTTGCTCACTTCTGCTGAATTTGAATAAGATATCTGGTGTATAATTGAGGTTGAAATAATCAGCGATAAAAAACCTTCTCTGCATTATTTATAGACAGTGATGCCAACTCTTACATCATTAAAAGCACTGTGAGCACATAAATATAGGGTAAAAATTAACAAAATTTCGGGTAAAAAGCACCTATATTAATATTCCTTATTATTGAAGTTTTTATAACGAAAAGATGACAAATAAGTTTTTTTTTGTTTGAGATCGATTGATTTTTATTAAAATAAGATAAGTAGAAAAACAAACGTAGAATCCATTTTAACAAATTACATAAAACATAAAGATACATAAAACATATATAAATACATAAGTGCACATAAAAAAAAACGATATATTAACAATGGCCAGTTGAATGGAGTGGCAAACACATGTAACTAATATCATATTTGGAAGATTGAACTTTTCTTTAATTGTTCGGCACAAACCGTTGTGTGTTTCACTCATCACTGCAAGATTATCTGTTCCAATGGCAACTAAGTGTTTAAAGTCGAAAATATTTAAAATACGTTCCAAACCAATATAACGAATGACAACGCCAAGTAGCTTATTAACTGAAATATCTGTCCCTTCGTCTAATACATATCAGCCTTTAATATCGCCTAAAATATCAAGAATATTTTCGACAAAATATGGAGCTATATATATACATATTTGTTGTTATATTTGAGCACTTTGTTTTGTGCAATTTAAATTTTGCGGCTTTGGCATACGAAAAAAATTTCTATGCAAATATCAGAATAACGGGCAATACTTGAAAAAGATGCAGCAGTGCAGCATACAAGCAAAGAGAACCTTCAGCTTTTTGACTTTGTCTTGGCTCTGGTTGGTCAAAAGACAGCATAGGTTTCAATGCAAAACTTTTGCACGGATCTATTGCTTTTTCTTGACTATGACACAGTATATCACTAGTTATTTGGCCTTTAATTTCACAATTACAACAAATGCTGGTCTAAGCCACCTTTTGAATGCTGTATCATTCTATCAGGCTTTCCTATATTTTTGTTTTCCCATCTGAAGTTGATAAACTTTAACAAAAAATGCATGAAGAACTTACTTTTACGAACAATTTGTAATTTTATTAAGCCTAAGAGATTTTCGTTTTTAAATATGCACAAAAAACAAATGCACAATAAAAGTTTTTGTACGGATTAAAAAAATAGATGTCTGAAAGAACAATGTATACATTGTATGTATATAATTATGCATCCACAACAAAGGTGAAGGGTATATAAGATTCGGCATAGCCGAATATAGCACTCTTACTTGTTTTAAATCAGTTCATTTTTGATTCATACAAATGATGACAGGACTGTGGGGGGAATTAAAAAAATATTAATTATTCTGTAATTTTCTAATAAACTTTTACATGCCTATAGTTATATTAATGAATATAGTGTACGGGATAATGGATGGTCAATAACAGCAAAACTTTTCAAATTACCAGATTCTTAGAAAATTGATGATCCGGCTCCGTTGTGCCATGTTACCCAATTATACCTTTTATAGATATACAAATAATTATTCAAATTGAACTATCCGCTTAGATTTTACAGAGTTATTTTTATATTTTTTTTAAATTGCCCCATTGTGCTGTTGTCACTACCAGTGTTGACATTTGAAAGAATCGATACACATAGTTTTATTTTTTATCATTGTCTCATATCTGATGTGTGAGTTTTAAAAATAAATAAACAATGTATTGTAGTGCATAATATTAATACTTTTTTATAAATAAATCATCAATATCAACTCTTCAAATAAAAATGTTATTGTGGTGCAAAAATGACGATTTTATTTTTTATTTAAATATTTTATTAGCATATATTTATAACATATAAATCTACAAATATATGTGCATACAAATAAATAAAACATTGTTCACATAAAACCTGACCCTATTATAGCAACTTTTCCAAAAACCTGGTGGCAAAACTTTCGTTTTTTTAGTGATTTGTTAAAAAAATAGTCAGTGGGAATATGTTTGTACGAGTGCTAAACAATGAAACATAAAAATAGAAAAAAAAAATCGTTCATAAAATTCTTCGAAATGCGAAAGAAAACAAAAATGTTGTTAAAAGAACTCAGGAACTTACGAAGAAAATACTACGGTTCCGGGTCTTTCCGACAATGACCGCTCAAAAAATAACAACACAAGTAAAAGTACCACAAGATGTATACATGCATACGGGTGCAATTAAATATTAAAATCGTAGTGAAAAGCCCATTCTTTAAGAGAAATTTTTAACAAAAGTCAATAACTCCTTATTATGGATGAAACATATTTATTATACACAGCTTCTTAGAAAAGTTAAATCATAGTGGTATTGTAGTTCTTGACAATAAACATTTTTAGGAATTAGGTAAGTATGCAGACCAAGTGGATGGAAATGTTAGAACAATCGCTAAAAACAAATTTATTAATTTTTATAAGTGGTCTAGCTTATAGCTTGCCTTAAATATTAATAAATAAGTAGAAATTTAATTATACCACCGGATTTTATGTAATACAAATGTGTGCTTTATGTACATACGAGTACAAATAAATATATGTATGTATTTTTTTCAATTGAATAGAAATAAATCATGATGTTGATGAAGATGATGATGTTGATGATGGCGTTGATTATAATGGCAGTCATTATTATCGTTAGCATTACATTTATCATCAATAATTTAATACCATTAAACATTATAAACTTTCAGCATCCTCCTCTGCATTCCATCGACATCGCTTTCCATCATGTGAGTTATAAATTTTAAATGTTTTTATTCATGGTTTTTTCACATGTATTTTATACAGTATTGTTTTATTTAACCTTGTCCAATTTATGTTTTTATAGGATGTTTTTTTTATAATTAAATATTTATGTCGTATTATAATATATGTACTTACAAATACATTTTTTATTTAATTGAAAAAACTTTTGGAGTAAATCTTATTAAGGACTTAGTTAAGATAACTCTAAACAAATTATATATATTTTGAATGAAACGTTGTAAATTAAAAATCTATTTCATAAAAAAAATTATATTTTCTACTTCTTCCAAACCAAATTTTTGTTCTCGTCGAAAAAGAATAAACACTAACGTACTTTAAGCTCTACCAATATATTTGTCTGATATGTCATTTTACCTATTGACACATCAATGGTAGAAGCTTTGAGATTGAATTCAATTTGGCTCGAAAATCACTTTAAAATATTAAAAATTTATTTAAGAACAATTCGCTGGTTGCTTTTGAAAAATAATATTTTAGTCGAAGCATATCTTTATCGCCTGCATACGTCAACAAGCTAAATTTTCGCATTTGGACTTCTGAAAATCCAAGAGCAATTATTGAGAAACCTTACTTTACCTTAGGGATGCACAGAAAACATCGATGTTTTAAAAACACTCGATGTATTGTGTCGAAACATCGATATAATCCGATGTTTGTTTTGCTATTAAACACCAATTTGGTTGAAATTTGATTGTTTAAAAATAAAAAAATCCATTTTATTAAGTATTTTTTACTTAAAGAAATCGTTAAGCTTAAACAATCTAATGGTGTAAATTACCTGAAATGGTAAAAAGTAAATATTCCCAATTTTCTTAAATAAAAACATCAAATATTACAAAATTTCTTAATCGAGTCTGCTAGGCATAAAAAAAATTAAAATAAACAACGAATAAACATAATAAAACCAAATTTTCCGCACGACCTCAAACAAAAAATTTTTTTTTGAAAATACAATTTTTATTATTACGTCAAGTAAACATAAGAATAAAAACAAAACTGAATACGTATTCAAGTGTCAGTATGAACATCGACGGCCAACAAAAGGAAAACAAATTAAGTTGACTGGAACGCCAAAAATAATTTGTATGTGAATTTAAGAACAACAACACCATTTTTTTTTTGTATGTATTTCTTAGCTAATATTTACGCTTGTGTTCAAGTGAAAAGTAAAATAAAATATAATAATACAACAACAACAGAAAACATATAGTAAATAAAGTGTTGCCAGATGTTCTAAAATCTCCAAATATAAAACTACATACTACTACTCAAAGAGCAAAAGTTTTACGTAAAAGCAGTTTTTTTTTTTTTTTTTTTTTTTTTTTTTTGCATTTAATTATTTATTGAATCTTCAGAATGAAATGACAATAAGTATTCAAATCTTAACACTAAAAAGAAAATAATAAGCCCAGCCAGTGCTAGACAAAAATTTTTATGATACTAAAAAAATTTCACATCAACTGATCCAGTCATCTATTTTGCGCTTGAGTTAAAGCAAGGGTATCCCTCCTTCTCAACCGATTGTGGCCACTAAAGTTAAGGATGTCTCGTGCAAGGGGGTTTGGATGGTGTTCAAGTTTGCTGACATACTTTGACGCATATTTTGTAAATTCGACTTTTACTAATGGCACGCCTAGATCTTTGTGGATTCGAGAATTTTTAACATACCATGGTGCTGCAGTAATTATACGTAGAATTTTATTTTGACCCCTTTGAATTTTTTCAATGTTGGATGCTGAGGCAGTACCCCATAATTGAATTCCATAGCACCAGATTGGCTTTAGTATTGCATTGTACAACAAAAGTTTGCAATCCAATTTCAATGTAGAGTTTCTGCCGATTAGCCAATTAAGTTGCACTGCTTTTAATCTCATTTGTGTAAGTTTCGCTTCAATATGAGACTTCCAAGTTAAACGGCGGTCGAGGTGAATGCCGAGGTATTTGACTTCATTGTGTTGCGGGATAATTTGATTATTTATTCTGATGAACGAGCAGGTATCTTTTCGCAATGTGAAAGTTATATGAATACATTTCTGTTCGTTAACCCTGATTTTCCAAAGCTCTAGCCAATTCTCTAGTTTATAAACATAATTCTGCAAATTCTGTGATGCAACTTGGTGGTCCTGATGGACGCTGATAAAGGCTGTATCGTCTGCAAAAGTTGACGTATGGATTTTAGGGTCTGACGGCATGTCGGCGGCATATATCAAATATAAAGTAGGACCCAGTATGCTACCCTGTGGCACACCTGATTCAATTGGCTGAGCGGTACTTAAAAAATCACCTTCTTTGATTTTAAATTTGCGACCGTATAAATAACTTTCCATGAGTTTATGGGTGTTAGCAGGCAGAGTTAATTTTATTTTGTGCATTAAACCGTCATGCCAAACTTTGTCGAACGCTTGCGACACATCAATGAAAAGGGCGGAGCAGTATTTTTTGTCTTCAAACGACCCTCTTATCACATTTACCAATCTGTGTGTTTGCTCGATGGTGCTGTGTTTAGCTCTGAAGCCGAATTGATGATTAGGAATACATTCAGTGTCATTCAGAATTGGAGTCAATTTAGTCATTAACAATTTTTCAAACAGTTTTGAAATTGTCGGCAGTAGACTAATTGGCCTATATGACTCCACTTTGGTATGGTCCTTCCCTGGCTTAGGAATCATAGTGATCATAGACACCTTCCAATCTGCAGGATAGTATTCTAGGCGTAAAATAGCGTTGAAGATAAAGAGGATAATTCTTCTTGCTACACGAGGTAACTCCACAAGCATTTTATTGCTGATTTTATCCATACCTGGAGCCTTTCTAAGGTTCAGAGTACCAATAGCGTTTTGGACATCACGAAAGTTTAGTCTTAGAGGTACAGGAGGCCTTATAACAAGTGGTGGCAAATCAGATTCGTTATTATTTGAGTTGTTTATAGTAAACACATTTCTCAAATGGTTAACAAATAAAGTCCCCTTCTCGGAATCATTTCTAGTCCAGTCACCAGTCGGATTTCGCAAAGGAGGTTTTCCTCTTACTGGTCTTTTTAAACCTCTTGCCGCCCTCCATAACGAGTAGTCAGATTGTGGGGTACTATCAAGACCTTCCAAGTAAGATCTAAGTGAGGCCGTTCTTTGGGTTTCTAAGAAATGTCTTAGTATATCTCTGCATTCCCGTAGCCTAGCTTTAAGTTCAGGAGACCTGTGAATTTGCCACTCTCTTCTCATTCTTCTTTTTTCTGATAGGAGATGTTCGAGTTCAGAGAAATAAGTTCTGTTTGTCCTATTTCTACATTCAACGTGATAAGTGGAAGCGTGATGCACAGCTCGTCGAAGGTCCTCGGTAAAGTTGCCAATCGACTCATCAATATCGTCGGTAGTTCTCAACACAACATTTTCCGTGCAATGAGAACTTAAATACTTTTTGTATTTTATCCAACTTACTCGGGTCTTAGTCATGTTCATAAATGGAGAACCACACACTTGAGGGAAATGCATTGAAATGATAGTAGGAGAGTGATCTGAGGACAAGTCCAGTGAAGGATCCACTTGCATCCATTCTACAGGGATATTTTTCATTACCCCAAAGTCAATAACATCGGGAATCTTCCGTCGGTCCGTCGGCCAATAGGTGGGATGTCCACTTGAGAGCACATCTAAGCCCATTTTAGCAATGGTGTTGAAGAGTACGCGACCCTTTGGGGTTACCAGACGTGAACCCCAAAATGTGTGTTTGGCGTTAAAGTCACCAGCAACTAAAAATCTAGCTCCAAGGGATTTAAAGAAGTTATGGTATTGGTGTTCTTTTATTGAAAATCGAGGCGGAGAATAAATCGAAGATAAAACAAATTTGTATTGACAGAATTCAATGCAAATGTTTGTTGCTTGGAGGTAATCCTCACTTATGTTATTCATTAGATAATGCTTTATTCTGTTCTTTATAAGAATTGCCGAACCTCCACAAGCTCTACCGCGGGGGTCTTTAGTATCGTAGAACTCGTAGCCATTAATTTTGAAGTACCCTGTCGACGTCAAGTGAGTTTCAGCAATCATCATAACATCAATCTGCTTATCCATCAGGAAGTATTCCAGTTCATTTTTATGTTGGCGGAGGCCGTTCGCGTTCCAGAAACAAATTTTTAAATAAATCATTTCTTTAAAATGGCTTGCAAGATAGTGGATTGCATTTTCAGCATTTCCTGCATCATGGATGTCATGGTGGTCGTGAAAGTGTTCATAGTTTGGACAAGTGTCTGCAATGTTGTCTCTAGATTGTTGATATGCGGCTCAGAATATTGGGGTTTAGGTTCCTGCTCCAGACCTGGCATATTACATTTAACGACGTTTGCGTAAGAAACTTGTCTAGAACTTGGCGCGTTTACATGACTAGTGGACCGTAATACTTGAGGGAAATTGTCACTCGATGCTAAATTTGGCTGTTGAGGGCGATTAGGCAATACTGACGTCTTGTTGGTTCTTATGCCTTTCAAATGAGTGTAAATTGGACAACCTCTATAATTTGCGGTATGATTACCTCCGCAGTTACTGCATTTTTTGATTTTTGAGTCAGTTCTCGACTTATCGCATTGAGCAGTTGCATGTAGCTCCCCACACGCAACACAAACTGTCGGCAATTTACAATACGCCTTCGTGTGACCAAATTCTTGACAGTTGAGACACTGGACGGGTCCCTGACGCTTATGTGGTTCTTCCACGGTGATTCTACGATGCAGAAGGTACATCAGATTGTAGATGGGATGGGACTCATTTTTCTTTAAGACAACATCTCCAGGTTCCAATTCTACCCTGAACATGGGCTGAGGGATCTTTTCACGGTTTCTAATATTCACTACGCTCTTGATTTTGAACCCTTTGTCCATTAAACCGGTTTTTATCTCCGCGGGATCAACACATGGGTCTATACCCTTTAGAACGACTTGGAGTCCTTTTGCGCTTTTGAGCTGGTAGGTATAGAAATCCCTAGTCTCCCTTTCCAGCTGGTTGGACAATTTTCGAAAATCATCTTCCCTATTCACTTGAATCTTTGTCTCGCAGATATTTCCATGTTTCATTGAGGTTACGCTAAACATGTTTTCACCTATTACAGCAACAATTCCTTGTACCAATTTACTGGAAGTCGGCTCTCTCAGATAAATTGGTGGGGGCTTAAACGTCTTCTTCGGAAGTTCTGGCTCATCCGTCTGGAGGAGAGCAAACCTATTTTGATCATTACTCACGGTCTTAGGAGCTTTTGCATTTGATGACACTTGAGCAGACTTCGGGCTCCTCTGTCGCTTGAGAACGGTTATGTACTTATCCATACCTACTTGTTTTTTGGGTTTGACTGCACTATTTGATGAAGATGATGTTTTTACATCTGTTGAAATCACAATATTGGGCGAACAGGAACGACGTAAAAGCAGTGATGCCAACTTTTGAGACTCAAAACGCGTAAACATTTTTGAAAAAAGGGCTAAATGGAAAAAATTCCGTTTACAGCCACATCCAATGTTATTTTTTCGCGTTTTTTGGCATCGCTGCGTAAAAGAACCTTGGATCTAAAATTCTTATGAGTTTGCAAAAATTATCTCTCACAAGTATAATACATTATTCGACAGCTATTTACAATCCCGGACAGGATTTTATAGAAATTTGAACAAGAAGTTTGGAAATAAATTCGTGAAAAATATCTCAAAAACAATAAGCATTTATATTTTGGAAACACTTGTTTAATACTTCAATTTTTTTAGTACCCCACGTCTTGACAAGTGATTATTTTGTGTGCACATGAACATACAGAGACAAATTTATTCATGTTCTAGTGCGTAGGAAAATCGTGTTAATATTAAAATTCATAATTTTCGTTGTAATATTAAACAAGTAAGAGTGCTATATTCGGCTGTGCCGAATCTTAAATACCCTTCACCTAAGCGTAATAAGAAATACAGAAACTACACTAGACTAGAATATCCTAATTCTGTGTTTTCTATTCAGTCTTAGTGCAAATTTTATTAGTATTTGATATATTGTTTGAAAGACAATTTTACGACCAACATAATTTATGTTAAATATTTTGAAATTTTGTCTAATTTTTACCATTTTTAATTGATTTAATTACCAATTCTTACCATAATTTACAGAGTCTGTCTGATGTTCATAATAATCTTGAGTGTAACTTAACAAACAGAGTATAAAAAAGGGGTACAATTCGGTTTTAGTGATTTTGCTCAAAAAAAAAAAAAAAAAAAAAAACAAAATGAAATAGGGCTTTTAGAGGAGATACCAGAAAAAAAATTTGTTGGCGGTCACGCCTATTTTCGAGGGGGCGGGCCCGTAAAGTTGAAAATATATAGGCCTATATCTCGGGAACTACTGGGTGCTTGATAATTTGTAATACACTAAATAAAAGGTATTAAAAATACCTTTCCAACGATGTATATCATGATTATAAAATATGGACCGAATATGGGTTAAATCCGAAAAAATATTTTTTGACCCGAATTTATTTGTTTTTTGGAAATGGTTCTATATGGCAGCTATGACAAATTATGGGCCGATCTTCTTAAATTTTGGAACAGTTATTTTTATGCATATGAAGATATTTCACGTCGAATTTCAACATAATAACGGTGTATATAAGATATATATTAGTATTAACGTGGATTTCGGTAGTGGGTCTTATGTGGGGGATATAGTCAAATATGGACCGAAATTCTCAAAATCCAGCAGTTTGATTTAGGCATGCATGTAAATGATCCGTGTAAAATTTTGGGTTGGTACCCTTATTTATAAGCGATTTATGAGTATTAAAGTGATTTTCGGAAGAGGGCTTTATATGGGGCATACGGTTAAAAATAGACCGAAATTCACAAAATTTTGTGGGATAATTTTTGTATATATTAAAATGATCTGTGCAAAGTTTTGAGTCGGCACCGATATTTATACAATATATATAGGGAAAAATGTCTTTTTCAGATGTGGTCCTTGTATGGGAGGTATGACCAGTTCTGGGCCCACTACCATAAAATTTAGTACAATAATTTATTTGCCTATAAAGAGTATTTATGTCAAATTTTAGCCGTTTAACATTATTTATATCTGTTTTATGCGTATTTAAGTGAATTTTGGAAGTGGACTTTATATGGGGTCTATGGTCAAACATGGACCGAACTAAAAAAAAATTCGTTTTGCGATTTCTTTTTGCACAGAACTTAGTTTTGCTGAATTTTGTCTTGATATTCCAATTTTATAGGCATTTATGTATAATTGAGCAATATTTCGGGAAGATTTTTGTATGGGGGCTATGACCAATTTTGGGCCGACCACCATGAAATTTAGTACAACAATTTATTTCTCTATAAAGAGTCTTTATGCCAAATTTTAGCCGTTTAGCATTATTCATATCTGTTTTATACGTATTTAAATGAATTTTGGAAGTGGACTTTATATGGGGTCTATGGTCAAACATGGACCGAACTAAAAAAAATTTCGTTTTGCAATTTCTTTTTGTGTAAAACTTATTTTTGCTGAATTTTGTCTTGATATCCCAATTTTATAGGCATTTATTTAACATTAAGCCATATTTCGGGAATATATATATTTGTATGGGGGCTATGAGAAATCATGGACCGATTCTTACTATTTTCCGCACACTTTCTTCTTTTGTCATACAAACAACGTATACAAAATTTCATAGTATTATCTCCAATATATTTCAAAATATTGCAATAAAATGGACGAAAAATATCAAATTTTTATAGAGGTGGTCTCACATATTGGTTCATAACTCTGGTTGACCTAAACCGATTTTGCTGATTTTAAATAGCAAACTTCTCGAAAGCACTTCTGACAGAATTATTGAAGGTTTGGATCCCTGATCTCAACAGACAGACAGACAGACAGACAGACAGACAGACAGACAGACGGACATGGCTTAATCGACTTCGCTATCTATAAGGATCCAGAATATATATACTTTATAGGGTCGGAAAATTTTTTTGTGGAAATTACACACGGAATGACAAACTTATATATACCCTTCTCACGATGGTGAAGGGTATAAAAATAGGGGTTTTTTAATATGTGCAGACATGAAATTGTTCTCTGAGTAAACAAATCACACGTCAAGGCTGCGAGTTAAGTCGACCTTATTTTCGAAGTCATAGTTGTAGAGGTGATATATGTAAGTAGTTCAAAAGATGAAAGATTTTTCTTCAATTTTGATTTTCCATTGCTCAGCAGTAGTTCAAATGAACATATTATATTTAACAAGTAAGAGTGTTATATTGGGCTATGACGAATCTTATAAACCCTTCACCTTTGTTGTGGATGCATAATTATATTACAGTCGGGCCTCGATTATCCGTGATGGTCGGGAATAGAAGCAATATGGATAATTGATTTTCACGGTTAATCGAATAACAATTTTTATCATACAGTTTTTTTAATATTTTTATTATTTTAACAAGTGAACATTGGTGTACGTACATATTTATAATATTTTTTGCATACTCGTTAATTATTTTAACTTTATCTTCAACATTTAAAACGTTTTTAGATCTAATCTCCCGTACTTCCCAAATTTCAAAATTAAACTAATCACTTGTAAATGCTTTTAACTCATCGTATGCAAACAAGGGAATTTTCCGTTTTCATGTTTATTATATTGTATGTATGAATTTGAAGTTAATAAGAAAATTCTGTCATCACGGATAATAGAGGTAAACACGGTTAATCGAAGCAAACAATTTGAAAACATTGCCAACAAAAACAATAGACTTGTATTTGCCCATCACGGTTAATCGGGGTTACCGGTTAACCAAATTACGGATAATCGAGGCCTGACTGTATATACATACATACATATCATAGATGGGCAAAAACCATTAAAAAAGTACTGCATTACTATTTCCATTACCAATAAACTTTTACTGCTACTGCAATTTTTCATTTAATTACCAGTAAATTTTTACTGGTAATGAAGATTGAATTCCAGTACCAGTAAATATTTATTTATAATTAACAAAAATTACATTACCAGTAAACATTTACTGGTAATTAAATGAAAAATTGCAGTACCAGTAAAAGTTTATTGGTAATGGAAATAGTAATGCAGTATATTTTGTAATGGTAAAAAAAAATAATTTTTAGAAAAAAATAAATAGTAATTTTGTTTCTTTTTCTGTTTTTTTTTTTTTAATTTTGATTGAATTGTCTCAATATAATTTACATTAATATAAACTTCTAAAAAAATATATTTTTTTGAATATGCATACATTTTTTTTAATTTTATTAAATTTTTCCTGGTACTGCTATTTTAATTACCAGTTAATATTTACTGGTAATGCATATTTTTTTTAATTACCAGTAAATTTTTACTGGTACTGCAATTTTCATTTAATTATCAGAAAAAATTTACTGGTATTGGAATTTTCATTTAATTACCAGTAAAAATTTACAGGTAATGGAATTTCATTTTCATTACCATTAAAAATTTACTGGTACTGGAATGTGCCCAACTATGATACATATACTATATATATTATATTGTTACGTTTTTACCTTTTAAAAACGGTGGTTTATTTCCTTTAAATAAGCCGGATTCTTTTTAATTGCAAAATAAAAGTGTCAAGTAGTTTGAAGAAATGAGCACACTGTCTTTTTACACACTTATATTAAGGTTTAAGAACACACTTAAAGTTTTCGAACACTTTGATGTTTACACAAAAATGACTCACAATAAACTGATTCATTTGGTTGGCCGTGTTAGTCTATTTATACAGCAATCATAATTTCTGGAAGGTTCGAAACTAAGATAATAGAATGTTCGTGACTGCAAGTCTAGAATGTTTGTGTCTAGAATATGCAGCCAAAGTCGTTAAAACTCAATGTTGCCATATTGCTATGTTTATAACAGTTTATAAATCAAAACTACTACAAATGCTGAACAAGTTGTATGTCGATAAACACGCCATCTGTTGATAAAGTTTAATACACTTTGTTTGATAGTTTTTTTGATGAAATTTTCAGAGGTTGTCTCGGATTTTTGCTCATATCTCCGTTAATTATGGACGGATTTTGCTGATTACAAATAGCAAACTTCTCGAAAGCATGTCTGACAGAATTATTGAAGATTTGGATCCCGAAGATATCTGTAGACTTCAGAAAATTGATTTCAAGAGACAGCCAGACAGACAGACGGGCATGGCTTAATAGACTTCGCTATCTATAAAGATCCAGAATATGTATACTTTATAGGGTCGGAAAATTATATTGTGGAAATTACAAACGGAATGACAAACTTATATATTCCCTTCTCATGAAGGTGAAGGGTATAAAAATCAAATTACTAGAAAAACGATAACGAAAGCGTTTCCACCACATGTTTAAAAAATGTTTTGTGGCCGAATTTTTTTTAAATATGCTTTACCTTGAAGTTATAATGCACAATTAAGTAAATTGTACGTTTACTTATGCGCGTCACTGTTTACAAATTGTTTGTGTATTTTTCTTCAAATTTATAGCTTAGTATGTATTTAATTTATTTTAAAGCTTCTTGAAAATCTAATATGACACCATTTAATTACTCAAAGACAATAGTGTGTCACACACAAATATTACAGACGTATCACCCATCAACCAAAACGAACATTCACCCACAATTTAAAAAATAAAAGAAAACAATATTTAGTCTATAATTAACATTTTGCACTTAACAAACGACGGGCCAAATTAAATATATTTGAGTGAAACAGTAAGGGTTAGTAACAAAATTTTGACATACTATTAAATTAACAAATTATTATTAAAAGAGACAACAAAAGTCAGCCTTAATAGTAAGGAATGGAATAATGGTAAATTTAGAACGTACATACATACGTATAATTAAAAGACAAACTTTGCCTAGATTGTAAAATTTTAATTTTTTTATATTTAGGCCAAAAACAAGTAGTATTCATCACAAAATACAAAAAAAAAACTCATAATCCGCATAGAATTTGTAAGGATGTACACAAAACAAATATTTGTATAAAATGTGTCTACTAAAGTTTTGAATTTAGTTTTAACTTTAGAGTAAATACAAACCCCGCCCATACAAATACAAACTCGCAAGAATGTAATTATCATTGCTACATTTGAAAGATGCCCATAAATGAAATATTGTTGTGATCGCAAAATTGCTTAATGAATGTCTAGTGCGTATGTAATTATAGTAGGGATATTATTAAGGGCAATCGCAGTAATTAAATAGGTTGATTTTGTTAAGTCAAAATCGTCTTATTCAAATTCCAAAATTATTTCTGAAACTCGACTAATCCTCCGTTTTTAACATTACCTATGTTAATGTATAACTTAACATACTTACTACTCATCGACTGTTAAGTTAACAGAGCAGCATGTTTTCATCTTAGTTATCATTTTATTATTAAAAACTAACAAAAAACTTCAGTACCGATCATTCAGTTAATATATAGAAATTAATACACTTTGTAGATATTAAATAAAAATAATACTTATTAAGAATCGATAGATGGTATCTGCTTGTACAGAATTGTCTTAGTAAAAAAGTGGAACATGAAAATGTTCAAAAAACCAAAACTAGAAATTGTGCTCGATCTACGGCTATATAGGGTGAAAAACCATCACTTCAGAGATTTCAGAACTGTTCAGAACTGTTCAGAACTGTTCTTTTGGCAAAATGTTAAATTTCGCCATTTTGAAAATCATATATCTCCGATCTGATACACATTATTATTTTTTTAACAATTTGTAAATTTTATTTATATCATGTTAATTCCTTATATAAGTGGCCTCAGCGCCAAAAAGGCATTGTAGAGGCGAGTTGGCAATATAGTATATATTTAAAGCATTTTACTTCTTAACATAATATTATAAATACAAAATAGAAAAAAACTATGGATATAAATTCATAATGTTATGTGACGTAATAAATTATTCAAAATGTTACATTAAAATGTCTTGTATGTTTTGTATTAGATAATTTTTAACGTTTCTTTTAAATATTGAAATTCTATTGATGTTTTTTTAAATTTTACGGCAAGTTGTTAAACTCACGACTACCCATGTATTCAATTCTTTGTTTTGTAAGTTCAAGTCTACATCGGGAAACTCTTTGCTCCTTGTATTGATAGCAGATTGATTTCTCGAAAAATTTATTGTGTGATGACCAATTCCATGCATGCATTTGCAAACATAAATTAACAACTGCAAGTCATGAGTTCCATGGATTGGTAGAACATTTTTAAACATACTATTATGCAAAGACATTGTGGGATACGTTATTGGTAGATTACCTACAACTTTCAGGGCTTTATTTTGTACTCTTTGCAGCATTTTCAGTTCATTGCTCTTTTTGTAACCATATACGATTGCACCGTAATTGAAATCGCTTTGAACTAATGCATTATAAAGTAATAATTTTGTTTTTCCATCAAATTTGTTTTTGAATTTATAAAGCAATCCTACAACTTGAGCAGTTTTTGACTTTAAGCTTCTAATACGTTGAATCCATGAAAGATTATGCTGTAGCTCCATACCTAAATATTTAACGGAGTTTACTTCCTGTATCTCGTTGCCATTTTTGCAAATCTGTATATACATTAGGGTGGGGTGAAATTTTGTTTTGTCTTAGATCGTCTTCTAATAGCAAAATTTTGTTGTGTTACTAGTTCAAATAGAAGTCTTTAAAATTTTATTGAAATATTTTAAATATAAGAGCCCGCGCATTGACTACAAAGTAGGGTGGATCTCTTGTGTATGGACAAAATAAAAGTTAATTAATAAAGTTCTAATAGCAATATTTTACTGTAAACTTTACAATGTACTGAAAATTATTTTTCTGGCCACGTTGGAGGCAATCACATAGCTTAAGTTAACTTTCTGAAATTTTTAGGAATTTTGAGAATTCCTAGAAGCAATCGCCTAATAAAAGTAAGTGTAATATAAAATGATCGATGTACTCTGAATATAACATATTGTATTTATTTGTAATGTATAAAATTCTTCTTCAGTTCGCTCAATTACATTTTTAGAGTTAGACCAGAGAGCGAACTTGTTTGATTCTATTAAATGTCCAATGTTTTTTTTTATCTAAATTGTATGTTAAATATTGTAATTTTTATAATTAACAAACACATCGAACCCACACCCTCTGACTGATAGTCCGGCAAACTATCGCCTAGTCTATCGGGCACCCACATATTGTATTTCAAAATCATCTCTTAATCGATTGTAAGTTTTAAATAAAGTTGCCAAACAATTTATTACTTATTGTTTATATATTGAGGCATTAATCACAACCAATTATTTTAAGACCTTTTGCTAACAACTCAATTAACTGCATGATAATTGCGAAAGTTTAAAAACAATGAAACGTAAATAGTCTGTTGTATATTTTTTTTAACAAATTACCAACAGTTTTGTTGTATAGTTTAATTTATTGATTTTTCTTTGAAAACTTTGTATTCGCTGAGAAAACTTCTCTTTTAGCGCCTACAAACAATACAATTATAATTTAATACTTAAAAAAATTTTAAATATTTGTGCAGATTTCAGAAAAACATAGAAAAATAGTAAAATGAAATACAAAATGTTGCAAAAAAAAGATTTTTTGAAGAAACTATTAATTGGAATTTTTCCATTTCCGATGTCCAAAAGTTGTTTTGAGAATGTTTGGGCAGACGGGTCTTGCAACAAATGCACACGCATGTTCGTCGATAGCGTGATTTTCTCAATTCGGTCCCAAAGATATGAAGCTTTTAAACATGAGTTCAGCTCATCCGCGGGCATTGATCTTGGAATAACGGGCAAAGTTTGACGGAAATCACCAGCAAGAAGAATAAGAGCGCCTCCCATCGGTTGATTGTTTACTTGAATATCACGTTGATTCCGGTCAAGCGCTTCGAGCGTTTAAATGTATCGTTATTTTTTTATCAGCGTTTGAAAAAAACTCAAAAATGTGCACAAAATGTAGGTATCTTAAATGCAAAGTTGTTTATCATCGATTGATAATGTAATATTATTTTTAACTTATTGTACAATGTTGCACCTTAGTAAGCGCGAAATATTTTATGTTATCGAATGATGTAAATATTTTGTAAATAATACGAAAACTCGGATTTTTGAATGCAACATTTTAAAAATTTTGATATTGGATCATTATTAACATAGGTTTTTTGTAAATATCTTCGGAACTACATAACCGATTAAGAGTTTGAGTTTTGAAAAACATGACAACGGCTTTCAAAAAAATTAAATAAAATAAAAAAAAGCAAAAAAAAAAAATAAATATATATACAATCACTCACATTTAAAATCAGGCAGATAACACATGGAAAATTTTAATTACAATATCTAGGTTCTGATGAAACAAACTACGTTTTAATATTTTCTATTTTATAACAGAATATCTTTTATTTCAAAACAAAAATAACAATATATTTTAAACTATCTTATTCAAAAGGATGGATTAAATTAAATAGGGTCACTTTTCAGTCACACATTTAAAGTCGGGCACTGAATAAAAAATACACTTTATTTCTTGAATAAACCAATTTAATACTTCGTGGTGCTACCTTTTTTGATTTTCAACAGCTTGTAAGCGATTCGGCATAGATTAAACTAGTTTTTTGCACACATCCGGACTAATGTTACTCCACTCTTCCTGCAAAGCAGTCGCTCATGTTGGGTTTTCTTGTGGCTTTTTCCGTGCAACTCGACCATGAAATCATTTTTTCGAAGAAGTCTTCTTATGGCTTCAGGATTAACCACAATCCCATTGCAGTCATTATAGGAGCAGGGATTTTTCTTCATTTCCCTTAAAATACTACTTTCATCTTTAGGAGAAAGCTTCTTTGACCGAGCGCCACGTTGTTTATTTGCAATCAAACCATTTTCTTTATATCTGCCGATAATATCATGAATTGTTTACTTGCTGTTTTTACTAATATTGCTATTTCTCGTTCGGATTTTTCATCCAGTTGCAGTTGAATTACTATTTTGCGTTCTTCCTAGGTTCTTCATAAACTTTACTTAGTGGTATGCTTTGTTGTGTCTTAGATGAATATTAAGAAAGTTTCACATGGAACGACAAACGTAATATACCACTTATGGTGGTATAGGGTATAAAAAAGAAAACGACAAATACAAAGGCAGATGAGAAAGCAAATATATAGTTAAACAGACATTAAAAAATAGTACATTTTCTACACTTTCGTTTACATTTTTTGTTGCAAATTGCCAAAAAAATTGTTTTTGACGAAGAAAATAAATTTTAATTAAAAACACAGAAAACACGCATGTAACGGGTGTTTTTTTGAGAGGTATAGAACTTCGAATTGAAATAAAACACAAGAAAATCGTTTTAATGACCATCGATTTGGCTTTATTGGAAGCATAACTTTATGCCATTAATGTTTATATATGATTTCAGGCATGTGGCCGCCGCGGCTGGCTCGAATAAAGCCAATTCTACAGGTCCAATTTTCAACCACTTTTTCGAGCATATGGGGCCGTATGTCGGCAATAACGCCACGAATATTGGCTTCCAATTCCCCTAACGTTTCTGGTTTGTTGGCGTAGACGAGCGACTTCACATATCCCCAAAGAAAATAATCCAATGGTGTCAAATCACACGATCTTGGTGGCCAATTGACAGGTCCATTCCGCGAAATTATGCGTTCATCGAATGTTTCCTTCAATAAATCGATTGTGGCGTGCGCTGTGTGGCATGTAGCGCCGTCTTGTTGGAACCACAACTCATCCACATTCATGCCATCCAATTCGGGAACAAAATAGTCGGTTATCATGGCTCTATACCGGTCACGGTGGCGAATCGATTCATTCGGGTCCTCTTCAACACTTTGCTCTACAGCGGCAATTGTTTCTTCGGTGCGCACTGTTCGACGTCTCTGCGGATGCGTATTATCACATAGAGTAAACGTAGTGCGAAAACGATCCATGGTTAACCGAATTAATTGCTCTGATGGACGATTATGTCGACCATAAAATGGACGGAGCTTGCGGTAAACTTCGCGAACTGAACCGTTATTTTCGAAATAAATTTGCACGATTTGCAAGCGTTGTTCTTTTGTCAACCTGTTCATGATGAAATGGCAAACCAAACTGAACATAAATGACATTAGAGTTGCCAGATTTGACCACAAAATGCCAGTTTTATCTCTTTTCGAAAAACAAACCTGTAAAAAAAACACCCTATATATATACATAAACGGAGACAGCATTGTGTAAGAAATTGAAGGCAAAAACGTGCATTATAATATTGTGGATATTCTGTTCTGACAGTAAATGCTAAGTTGGATAAAAAATTCTTGAGCAGGATGTTTTTTGGGAGAAAAATTATTTTAAAGGTATTATTACTATTGAAGTTCGCTTAATAACCTATTAAGAAGTAGTTCGTAAATTAGTAAAGCAGACGAATTAAACTTGAAAACATTCTTTGTCATAATGTTTTATCATTAATGGCAAATACCGGGGTTGAAAATATTGGATAGTAAACTCAATTGATATCTGAACACACAGAACAACGCCGCAAGTTCTGCAATTGTATTGCAAATACATTCGAAGCGTACTGGGTAGTTAACTCGAACTACGTACATATGTCTATTTGTTATATAACTCTTCTATTCAAAAACCTTTAATGATATTTTTGATTTTTTGCGACTATAGTCGACGACAAAGAAGATTTAAAAAGTATCGATTAATTGTGTGTACGGGTAAAATAGTAATACCATTGTATATAAGTTACTAATTATTGCCAAACTTTGCAAGTTCAAAATATACCTAATATAACACTGTGGAACAAATTCAGGTTAGCAAAAGTTAGGTCGATTCGTATATTTTTTAATCTGTAAAACCAAATTATTGCTAGAAACCTGTGCAACAATTACAATTTAATTTGGCTTTTACAGATTTAAAAAATATCAATTAGTCGACGACTTATTGCCAAAAAACCATAAAAGCAATATGCTGAAAATCGGCATTTGACTGCAAACTTCGAAGGTCGATTAAAAAAAAATCGAACTAGCATAAACAAACGCCGCGATACGGGTCTTCTAATTTAGCTTCTATTTTCACCCCTCACTCTCAAAATTGAACTAACTTTTGCTAACCTGAATTTGTTCCACAGTGTTATTTTCAAGTGTTTATCAAAGGACTAAATAGATTGAACGCAGATATATGTATGTTGCCTATTGCACAATAATTACACAAATTTTGAATTAAAAGAAATATGTTCTATGGGCATGATGTTTTGTAGAAAAACAACTATTTGGAGTCGCCTAAGAATGAGATCAATTATCGTGATCGTATGATCATTAAGTTTATCAAATACAATGCTGTAGCTGAGTAATGTGTTGTCTTGAAGCTGTTTTGGTGTTGCAAGCGGTAAATGTCCCTTCAGTCAGGTGGACAGTAAGAATTTTAAAACTATTGCATGGGTAACTAAAGATAGTTAGACTGTCTTAAGAAGAGCAATGATGTGGATACTTTTCTAGTCACCAAATAGCAACTTTCAAACCTTTTGATGGTTTCTGAAAGAATATGTGCATATATTGTGTATTTACGTGAATCTCGATCTCTGCCGTCAGTTGCTCAATTTTTCGTCTAGCACGTAGGATATTGTGGTATTGTGCCAAAGAGTAATGAGGCTCTCATGCATATATTTTGTAATTTCCATGAACTTTTTTTTGTAAGAACATTACAGTTCAAATTCATAATTTAAAAAAGGTAAGCCACAGCGATCGTTTCAATGGAATTATTGATACGATGAAGTTCGTGGTGGAGATTTGAATTTTTTTTAATGTTGTACATCAGAGAGGGTATTTCCATGTCAAAACATGTCGAGCCCTTTGCGCGAAAAAGATGTAAGCGCTGTGATTTTCGATTTTCGTTTTTTTTATTGAAAACGAACATTTACTATCTCCCGCATCATCTCTCAAAATTTCACATCTGAAAAATGTACCGTTACGAATGTACAGCAAAAACAATTTTGATGTAAGTACATATCGATGGTCTCATGTAGAAAGGCCCTAACTCGCATATTTTAAACTTTACAGGAGAAGGTAAAAACATAATAGAAACTGTAATATTCAACATGTAACTTTCTTTGTACAACTGCTTATAAAAGCGTTATTTTTTACACTATTGCAATAAATTTTTGTGAGGAGGTGTATTTGCGTTAAATGCATTGGAATTGCAAAAAAACAAATTTCGAAAAATTAGCCAGTTAGGGTCTTTCTACATGAGACCAACCATATGATTTGTTTGTTTACTTTTTCTGTGAATGCGAAGTGGCGCTTACGTCTTTTTTCCTTTTTCAAATTAATGAATTATATATTATTTTACATGTTATAAATAAATTTTTTTAGGTTTTAAATAAAAAGGCTCTAATTCCATACAGTGACAGCGAATCTTTGGAAATAAGTGATGTACAAACACTACTGATGGAAAATGTGGATGTAACGAAATTTTATCAAGAAAATAAAACTACGTTTTTATTACCTGGATATACTATGACGCCCATTGATTCCATTCATAGTATTATTGAAGTGAATGGTATATTATGACAACTAACGCAAGAACTAATCTAATCAATTATAAATGTTTTATAATGAATCAATAGGAATCCAAAAATTGGAAAACATACTCCCAGGCACTGTTTCCAAATTCATTAAAAATTTCGTTTCCAACTTTACGCTCAGCATCATTAGAAAAATATAATCCTGTTATTGAACTTAAATATGGATATTTTGATAATTCCGTAGTTAAGGAATATGATATGGACTCTATTGCAAGGACAAGACGCAACACTGTTATAATAACAAATAAGCCGCTTCCTTTATATAAGAATCAATTAAAAATTTCATCCAGAAAGTACAAAGATCTAAAAACACTTTGCGATAAAAACACAATACCTGAAATGTTTCACTGTCTTCCGGAGACAGACCAAGACGACGTTTAATTTTATTTTGATAATTATCATTTTAATAGTAATTAGCAGAACATCTTTTAGTTTTGTTTTTATGTTTTAAATAATCATATATAAAATTGAATGTGTGTTTGTTTGTATGTACCTTATAGGAGACCAAACCTCTGGACCGATATTTTTGAATTTTTCACAGCATTTAACTGGGACTCTGGTGTGATTAACAGGGTACTTTTTTTTACCACACCCACATTTACGCCTGCTTTTTTAAAATATTGTAATTGGAGGCCAAACCCTTGTACCGATCTGCTGAAATTTTCACAGCATGTTACTGTGACTCTGGAAGGAATAATAGGCTATATGAAGTTTTGATTGTACAAACGGGGGTGGCACCGCCCATATAACCCAAAAATTTAAATCGCCATATTTTGGGCATTTTTTGACCTACATACGTCAATGATATGTGGTACATATGGTATTGGCATAATTAGGAATACGTACTAGGAGAAAAGTGGGTGGGACCACGCCCCTTTTTAGGTAAACTAAAAATCGTAATATAGTCTTAACTACTGGACCGATCGTCATTAAATTTTCACAATAGGATATTCTTGCGAAATTGTAAATTCGTAATTATATAAAGTTGTAAGTGGACAAAGTGGCATGGCCTCGCCCACTGAAATGCATCGCTCGTATGACGCGCTTCAGTATCCTATTATTTTCCATATGGAGAAGATGTATATCACTTTAAAATGCATCAAATCAATCAAGCAACCCGTAAGGTCGGTAATTATCCTGTTGAGTTCTTAAATTCACTCGATGTGAAAGACTTTCCACTACATGTGCTACAACTTAAAATTAGAGTGCCAATTATTTTACTGCGTAATATCGATCACCACGGCTTTCAATGGCTCTCGACTTGCAGTAAAAAAAACTGAGAAATAATTTAATAGAAGCGACCATTATAACAGGAAAATATACTTTTGCTACGCATTCCAATGATACCAACAGATTTACATTCGATTTTAAAAAAATGTTTCCTGTTCGATTAGCGTTTAAGATGACTGTTAACAAAGCTCAAGGCTGATATCCCGTGTATATGCGTTTGCTCCTGATGGACAAACAAAAAATATTGTATATCTAAAGCATTGCAAAAAAAACATTAAAGCTAAATAAATAAATGTTTGTAAATATGTATATAAATACGTTTTATTTTATTTTATAACGAGGGGGGGGGGGTAAATAATATTCATCATGTACTTTCTTCTAACTTTTCTAAAAGTCAGGAAATTGTTTAGATTACATTGGGTACCTTGACTTATGCTTCTCACTGTATGTATATTGTTGTATAATTTTCACTCATTAAGGACACAAGTCTTACAAAAATATCATTCATTTAATGAAAGATATTTTTATTTTAAGTAAAATTATCAAATAAACTAAGCATAAAATGGGCTGTAATAAAGTAAACAAAACAAATATGTATGTATGTATTTAGTATGTAAATGATACTTACGGAAAAAAGAAGAAGAAAAATGTCGTAGTTAATAATAAAATCCAGGCGAAAGTCGCAGGAATGTAACGTGTCTTAACATCGCATTTGGGCATATTGTGGCTGCTGTTGTATCAGTAGCTCCCACTGATCCAGCTGACTTCTTAGGTCTCGATGGAGGACAATTTTCACAATGGATGATGGCAATGATGAGTATGATGACGGAGAGGTTATAAGTTTTTAGTAATCCAAGGTTGTTAGTTTTTTTTTCCTTTATTTATATTGGATTGTTGTAGTAGTGTGTTGAAGGTTAAAAACAGGTGCACATATGGGACCAAATTAGTTAAAGTCAAGTAACGTGTTTCACAAGTGGAATATAGAAAAAGTTGTCTGAACAAGAACTTCTTTGGCTAATTTTTATGGCAGACACAATGGAGCTCAAACCATACAATAATGTACAAGACGGTATAATAAAAAAAGGAAGAATTGCCTGAGACACCAGACATCAATAGCAACGACCACAATAACAACAACAACAAATGAGAATGATGTGTAGAGGTAATACGTATGTATATAGAAAAATAAATTGCAAGAAAATAAAAGAACAAAAATACTAAAATGGATGACTAGAAGTAGGATGTTTTGGTGAAAAATAGCAGCGTATTACAAGTGAAAACCAACAGCAGACGAGTTTTTTCTGGCTATATTTTTGTTAAATTACTATTTTTTAATTAATTCTGTTATATTTCTTTTAATTTCATTCATAATTTTTCACACATTAATTTACATTTTTTTATTATTCGTTCTATTGCTTTTATTTTTGCACTTTTTCCCTTAAGATGCAGTAAGAAAATTTCGCCTTTCTTTAATTTTCTTCTTTTGTTGTTATTGTTGATTCACTATACCACACAAGATAATTCAATTCAATTATGAAAACATTTTTCGCTTTTTACAAAAGCAAAGAAAATGTAAACAATTTGTTTTTTTTTTCTTTTATTTCTATTTTCTGCTTTGTTTTATTAAAAAATATTCCAACATGCAATTTTTTGCGTTAAAACTTTTGCTTAAAACCAATAAAACCCGATAAATTTTTTTATTTCTTTTAATATTTTTACACCGATTTTCGCACTTCAATGAACTTAAGGAAAAGTGTAGAGTGCAGAAGGCAGCAAAAATAACATTTGACAATTGGAATTTATTTTTTTCTCTCCGTGTTTCTCTTTTTTTATTTTTTAATAACGTCGTGTTGTTGTAGAATATCTATTGAATTTCCACATTTTTTATTATTGCATTAATTGAGCAGCCTTAGCTGAATAGATTTTCTATAATATTTTTCTTTTATTAATTATTCTTTTTTCTCTATTATTTGCTTTGCTTTTGGTATTTTTATTTTTTTCCTTCTTTACACACCACCTTTTTTACAATCATACACACAATTAACTTTTTTCTTTGCCTTTTAGATTTTGCTAGGGATTTGTGTGTTTTTAGGTTTGCAATATTTTTCTTTATATTTGAAATATTGTAATTCAATTTTTCTTAATTTATTTATTAATTTGTTTAATAGAATTTTTATATTATTTCATGCGCTACACTGTGATCCATGATTCGTTCGTTCGCTCGGCCAAATTCGATTTTACCTTTTGTTGCATGGCGAATTACTAAGGTGACCGTCAAAAATCAGCTGATTATTAATTCGCCTTGATATAATGTATGCTAGCTGTCAAACTTTATTTATAATTATGTTTACTTATGTATAACATATAAAATTCGGTGAGAGGAGGTTTATGTAAATTATTTTAAAAAAGATAAATTAACAAAACTCATTGAAATTGTAATTTAATGGATTTGATAATAACCCTGTTGACAGTTCTTGTACATTTGACAACAACAAAATGCCTGTTGTTTTTATAAAGATGTATTTGCTGACGCAACGCACTCACCTTATAATAATTCGCTTTATTTTTTTGTTTGGTAATCAGTGATGGTCATTTACTGTTTTATTTTTGCTGTGGTAGCGGTTTTTAACCCTATGAGCGAGTTTTAGCAATTCAAGAGGAATATAGCGACTTTAATAATGGTGTTTTGTCTGAATTAAAATGTTACACCTTTATTATGTACATTTTTATAATGTTTACCCCACATTTACCCACAGAAAGAACATAAAATCACAACAGTGTAACACATTCAGTCTCGTCTCATCGAACTGTTCGGACGTGTTACTTTTAGTGCGGCTGAATTTTCGGTGAAAAAATCGTAATAGGTGAAAAAGTGTAAAAAGTTGAAATTAAACAAAAAAGTGAAAATAAATCGTAATAGGTTAAAATATATAAAAAAAAAAAAATAAACATTAAACATCACATAAAAACTGTATGAGTGTTCCTCTCAGATGTAATTCTGAGAAAGAGCTTAGCTCGACTAGAAAAACTAGATGCATCTCTGAGGAAGAATCCATAAAAAAATCTTTGGAGAATTTTCTCACTGCAAGAGCCGTGGAACGGCGTCGTTCCTGTTCGCCCAATATTGTGATTTCAACAGATGTAAAAACATCATCTTCATCAAATAGTGCAGTCAAACCCAAAAAACAAGTAGGTATGGATAAGTACATAACCGTTCTCAAGCGACAGAGGAGCCCGAAGTCTGCTCAAGTGTCATCAAATGCAAAAGCTCCTAAGACCGTGAGTAATGATCAAAATAGGTTTGCTCTCCTCCAGACGGATGAGCCAGAACTTCCGAAGAAGACGTTTAAGCCCCCACCAATTTATCTGAGAGAGCCGACTTCCAGTAAATTGGTACAAGGAATTGTTGCTGTAATAGGTGAAAACATGTTTAGCGTAACCTCAATGAAACATGGAAATATCTGCGAGACAAAGATTCAAGTGAATAGGGAAGATGATTTTCGAAAATTGTCCAACCAGCTGGAAAGGGAGACTAGGGATTTCTATACCTACCAGCTCAAAAGCGCAAAAGGACTCCAAGTCGTTCTAAAGGGTATAGACCCATGTGTTGATCCCGCGGAGATAAAAACCGGTTTAATGGACAAAGGGTTCAAAATCAAGAGCGTAGTGAATATTAGAAACCGTGAAAAGATCCCTCAGCCCATGTTCAGGGTAGAATTGGAACCTGGAGATGTTGTCTTAAAGAAAAATGAGTCCCATCCCATCTACAATCTGATGTACCTTCTGCATCGTAGAATCACCGTGGAAGAACCACATAAGCGTCAGGGACCCGTCCAGTGTCTCAACTGTCAAGAATTTGGTCACACGAAGGCGTATTGTAAATTGCCGACAGTTTGTGTTGCGTGTGGGGAGCTACATGCAACTGCTCAATGCGATAAGTCGAGAACTGACTCAAAAATCAAAAAATGCAGTAACTGCGGAGGTAATCATACCGCAAATTATAGAGGTTGTCCAATTTACACTCATTTGAAAGGCATAAGAACCAACAAGACGTCAGTATTGCCTAATCGCCCTCAACAGCCAAATTTAGCATCGAGTGACAATTTCCCTCAAGTATTACGGTCCACTAGTCATGTAAACGCGCCAAGTTCTAGACAAGTTTCTTACGCAAACGTCGTTAAATGTAATATGCCAGGTCTGGAGCAGGAACCTAAACCCCAATATTCTGAGCCGCATATCAACAATCTAGAGACAACATTGCAGACACTTGTCCAAACTATGAACACTTTCACGACCACCATGACATCCATGATGCAGGAAATGCTGAAAATGCAATCCACTATCTTGCAAGCCATTTTAAAGAAATGATTTATTTAAAAATTTGTTTCTGGAACGCGAACGGCCTCCGCCAACATAAAAATGAACTGGAATACTTCCTGATGGATAAGCAGATTGATGTTATGATGATTGCTGAAACTCACTTGACGTCGACAGGGTACTTCAAAATTAATGGCTACGAGTTCTACGATACTAAAGACCCCCGCGGTAGAGCTTGTGGAGGTTCGGCAATTCTTATAAAGAACAGAATAAAGCATTATCTAATGAATAACATAAGTGAGGATTACCTCCAAGCAACAAACATTTGCATTGAATTCTGTCAATACAAATTTGTTTTATCATCGATTTATTCTCCGCCTCGATTTTCAATAAAAGAACACCAATACCATAACTTCTTTAAATCCCTTGGAGCTAGATTTTTAGTTGCTGGTGACTTTAACGCCAAACACACATTTTGGGGTTCACGTCTGGTAACCCCAAAGGGTCGCGTACTCTTCAACACCATTGCTAAAATGGGCTTAGATGTACTCTCAAGTGGACATCCCACCTATTGGCCAACGGACCGACGGAAGATTCCCGATGTTATTGACTTTGGGGTAATGAAAAATATCCTTGTAGAATGGATGCAAGTGGATCCTTCACTGGACTTGTCCTCAGATCACTCTCCTACTATCATTTCAATGCATTTCCCTCAAGTGTGTGGTTCTCCATTTATGAACATGACTAAGACCCGAGTAAGTTGGATAAAATACAAAAAGTATTTAAGTTCTCATTGCACGGAAAATGTTGTGTTGAGAACTACCGACGATATTGATGAGTCGATTGGCAACTTTACCGAGGACCTTCGACGAGCTGTGCATCATGCTTCCACTTATCACGTTGAATGTAGAAATAGGACAAACAGAACTTATTTCTCTGAACTCGAACATCTCCTATCAGAAAAAAGAAGAATGAGAAGAGAGTGGCAAATTCACAGGTCTCCTGAACTGAAAGCTAGGCTACGGGAATGCAGAGATATACTAAGACATTTCTTAGAAACCCAAAGAACGGCCTCACTTAGATCTTACTTGGAAGGTCTTGATAGTACCCCACAATCTGACTACTCGTTATGGAGGGCGGCAAGAGGTTTAAAAAGACCAGTAAGAGGAAAACCTCCTTTGCGAAATCCGACTGGTGACTGGGCTAGAAATGATTCCGAGAAAGGGACATTATTTGTTAACCATTTGAGAAATGTGTTTACTATAAACAACTCAAATAATAACGAATCTGATTTGCCACCACTTGTTATAAGACCTCCTGTACCTCTAAGACTAAACTTTCGTGATGTCCAAAACGCTATTGGTACTCTGAACCTTAGAAAGGCTCCAGGTATGGATAAAATCAGCAATAAAATGCTTGTGGAGTTACCTCGTGTAGCAAGAAGAATTATCCTCTTTATCTTCAACTCTATTTTACGCCTAGAATACTATCCTGCAGATTGGAAGGTGTCTATGATCACTATGATTCCTAAGCCAGGGAAGGACCATACCAAAGTGGAGTCATATAGGCCAATTAGTCTACTGCCGACAATTTCAAAACTGTTTGAAAAATTGTTAATGACTAAATTGACTCCAATTCTGAATGACACTGAATGTATTCCTAATCATCAATTCGGCTTCAGAGCTAAACACAGCACCATCGAGCAAACACACAGATTGGTAAATGTGATAAGAGGGTCGTTTGAAGACAAAAAATACTGCTCCGCCCTTTTCATTGATGTGTCGCAAGCGTTCGACAAAGTTTGGCATGACGGTTTAATGCACAAAATAAAATTAACTCTGCCTGCTAACACCCATAAACTCATGGAAAGTTATTTATACGGTCGCAAATTTAAAATCAAAGAAGGTGATTTTTTAAGTACCGCTCAGCCAATTGAATTAGGTGTGCCACAGGGTAGCATACTGGGTCCTACTTTATATTTGATATATGCCTCCGACATGCCGTCAGACCCTAAAATCCATACGTCAACTTTTGCAGACGATACAGCCTTTATCAGCGTCCATCAGGACCACCAAGTTGCATCACAGAATTTGCAGAATTATGTTTATAAACTAGAGAATTGGCTAGAGCTTTGGAAAATCAGGGTTAACGAACAGAAATGTATTCATATAACTTTCACATTGCGAAAAGATACCTGCTCGTTCATCAGAATAAATAATCAAATTATCCCGCAACACAATGAAGTCAAATACCTCGGCATTCACCTCGACCGCCGTTTAACTTGGAAGTCTCATATTGAAGCGAAACTTACACAAATGAGATTAAAAGCAGTGCAACTTAATTGGCTAATCGGCAGAAACTCTACATTGAAATTGGATTGCAAACTTTTGTTGTACAATGCAATACTAAAGCCAATCTGGTGCTATGGAATTCAATTATGGGGTACTGCCTCAGCATCCAACATTGAAAAAATTCAAAGGGGTCAAAATAAAATTCTACGTATAATTACTGCAGCACCATGGTATGTTAAAAATTCTCGAATCCACAAAGATCTAGGCGTGCCATTAGTAAAAGTCGAATTTACAAAATATGCGTCAAAGTATGTCAGCACACTTGAACACCATCCAAACCCCCTTGCACGAGACATCCTTAACTTTAGTGGCCACAATCGGTTGAGAAGGAGGGATACCCTTGCTTTAACTCAAGCGCAAAATAGATGACTGGATCAGGTGATGTGAAATTTTTTAGTATCATAAACATTTTTGTCTAGCACTGGCTGGGCTTATTATTTTCTTTTTAGTATTAAGATTTGAATACTTATTGTCATTTCATTTTGAAGATTCAATAAATAATTAAATGCAAAAAAAAAAAAAAAAAAAAAAAAACTTTTTTCATGTACAGCTGTTTTTGTTTTTTTTGTTAAAAAAGAAGAAGCAGATAGCTCCCTGCTAAGATCGCATGAAATAAGACAATGAATATCTCTCAAAAAGACCTTCCCGACTAATACGCAAATTCTTCTTAAACTATAAAAATTATATATATAAACATACATTACATATATAAGAAGTAGGAGATATTGTCCTATGAAATTTGACATACATCAACTTCAGAGTATTCATTAATTACGTTCTCTACAAAGCCTTTCACTCGCGGTTGTGGATTTCTTTCCGTAATCCAAAATTTTTTCAGCACATAAAAAGCTAGTAATATTTTCCAGTTTGTATATATATATATTTTTTTTTTTTTGTTTTTTAACACAAATACACATTCGTAAACAAAACAAATGTCAGCTGTTTTATCGTGCGATTCTCCCCTTCTAAAAATACAGAGTCTGAAAGGTGCAACATTTTTTAAATTTATAGTGTCACACTTATAGAAGAGAACACACTACACTTTAGCAGTGTTGACATTTTTTCAGAAAAAAACGCCAAAAAATTAAAAAAGGTACGAAATGGGAAAAGCGTGCAACATTTTTGCCAGAAAAGAAAACGCCATAAAATATAATGAGATTCACAGTAAATGAGGTAAATATTGCCATTTAATTTGTCCTTTAAACACAATTTGCTTATTTTTTACGTTTCTAAAAAAACATAAATTTAAAAGAAATTCAATATTTTGTTTAGTTTACATTGAACATTAAATATTACCTACAAAATTTAGTGATTTTAGTCATTCTTTTAGTACGTTTTATGACAGTACTTAACAACACACGTCGAAATGTATGTTATAGTGTTGTGAAACGGATACATATTGTAAAAGATTAAGAGCACAGGGTATATCATAAATAAATATATATAATAAAGCGATTTATCTTACTTGAATTTGTTTAAGCTATGTGTCCACGATAGTCAGATATTACAACGTTGTCCGAAAAATGTTCAGAAAATGTCTAACAACCGTGTAAACTTAAAATTTTTGCCTTCCAACGTTGTAAGAAAAAGCATTTTCAGTACATTGGAAGACAAAAATATTGTCAGACATCTAATAATCGTGTAAACACACAATTTTGTCATTGTCATTGTTTTAATACAATTGTAAAACACTTTTCATTGTCATATGCGCAAAGTGTATGCATCTGCCAATGGCAGCATTGTCATAGAAATTATTTCTAAATGCAACTCTGTGTATACATAAATAAACAAACAAGCATTGATACAATTTTTGAAAAGAGTAGAAGAAAATTAAATAATTAAATTAAAGTGTGCATTAGGACATAAGCAGATAAAATGGTAGCAATTGCTCTTTTTGACAATATTTAAAATTTTTAATACACACAGAGCTGCAAATCGAATTTGACAACGCCACACAACAATCTGACAACCGTGTGAACTGACAATTTCGGTTAACAGATAAATTTATTGTGTGACAATTGTGTGCAAATGAAATTGTTAGTTTTCTTACAGTCATCTGGTGGGAGGCAATGAGACTGGCTAATCGGAGAAGCCTTCTGTCTAAAGCTCAGAGATGTGCTTCAATCGGCATAACAGGGGCCATGAAAAGCACTCCTCAAGCGGCTCTGGATGTCATTCTTCATCTTCTGCCTATGGAGCAGTATGTGATGGGAATGGCAGCCAGAAGCATTCTTAGACTGAGGGAGCTGGGACTGCTAAAAAATCAAACACAGGGTCACTCACGGATTCTGTGTGAGATTGAGGCAGGTAGATATTGCCTGGGATCGCCCGGCTCTACGGACTATGTGAGCACTAGGGTAGATTTTAGGCGGTTACCGGAGGTGATATTACCGTCTAGGGAGAGCTGGTCGGGAAAAGACAAATTATATGAAGGATTTGCTATTTTCACGGATGGCTCGAAGATTTGCGGTACGGGCGCAGGGGTCTTTATTGAAAATCTGGACATCAGAGTGTCATATAGGCTTCCTGACGACTGTAGTGTTTTTCAAGCGGAAGTTCTAGGGATCTTGAGGGCCGTGGAACTGATGAAGGACAACATTGACAAAGGTTCGGAGGTCACGATTTATGTGGATAGCCAGGCGGCCCTTTTGGCCATACGGGGCTGCTATGTGAACTCCGAACTAGTTGACAGTTGTAGGAGGGCTCTAGCGGAAGCCTTAGAGGAATATACGGTTAGGCTATGCTGGGTACCAGGTTACTCGGACATCGCCGGTAATGAGATGGCTGATGAGCTGCCAAGGATGGGCTCAGTGACAGAGGATGGTAACCGTATGGAGGCAGTTGCGCCTGGGATTCTATTATGGAAAGATCAATTAATAGGCCCTAAATGCGACCATTTCCCTTCTGGGGAAACCGGACGGACTGCCAAGTGTCACGGAGGTTGTGGCCGATGCTTAGGAAGTCCGATTCGGAATCGTTGCTGGGCAGGAGTAGGATCTGCAGCAGTAGGATAGGCATTATCACGGGCCACTGCATGATAGGCAGGATGGCGGTGAGAATGGGATCCGAAGTGTCGGATATGTGCAGATTATGCGAGGACCCGGATGAACTGGAGACGGTTGCGCACATTCTATGCCACTGTCCCAGGTTGCAGGGTAGTAGGCTGAGGTGGCTGGGTAATAGATTCCTGGGCGAATTAGGGGATGTCTCGAGCTGTGGGCTGGAGAGTCTAATGGGATTCGTAATGGGAATGACTTGGCTACACGGCAGCAGAATGGGTGCTGGTCGCACAAATGGAGGTCATTTGTCCGAGTAGGATTTGGTCAGGTTCTTTCTCTTTTCTTTCTTCTCCTTTATCTCTATGCACTTTGCTATTCCCTCTTGTCTTTTACTTTCGCTTTCATTTCACCTTCTCTTCCTATCTAAGGCATCGCAATGGACCATATTGGTATCTGGGTGATGGTTTGAGGATTACTCACACCAGCCTTCCTACCTACCTACCTACAGTCGTCTAAACTGACAATTTACCTATTGCTAAAAAATTTTCAATGTCAGTACATTGCTAGATATGACAACGTTGTAATATCTGACGATCGTGGACACATAGCTTTACTCAAAGGTCAGTAATTATCTTAAATAGTGTTTTTAAAAATTAAAATATTGGAAATATCCAAAACAATCATATGTAATTTGGCTTCGAGAAAACTACTTAAATGTGAACTATATCAATAAAATTTTTAAATATAAAATTGCAAGAAACTTAAATAGACAAAAAAATTGCAATGACTCTTTTCTGACATGATGTAAGAGCTCTTTCTGAGCCCAAAACCCCTCATAAAAGATTCTTTTCTGACATTATCTAAGAGCTCTTTCAGAATCCAAAAATACCCTCATAAAAGACTTGCTGGAATGCTATACTAGAAACTATGTTTACAGCGTGTTTAAAAACAATGTTTTTAAATAGAAACTTCTACTAATGCAAATTTTGATAATCATGTTGTATGGTAAAAAACTTGCTGTATGTTGATACCAACCGTTACAAACCTTAAAACTTAAGTCTTATCTAAGCGAACGTTATCGTTCGACATCGTGGGACAGGGGGTTATATTGTTTCACCGTATATGGGCTGTTATAGTACGTTTTTCCGTTATAGCATATACTGAAAATATATATTGTTATTTTAAATATAACGTTATTTTGGGTTCTTCAAGTAACTGTATTTGATGCTATTTCAAAACTCTAATTTAATTCTCACTTAAATAAGTAAAAGAAAACTTGTGAACTTGAAAAATAAAATACGGCATAATAATAATACTTATTATTATGCCCTGCTGTTGTCAAAATAATAACTAACATAATAACAAACGGGTGTATTTAATTTTTGAAATATTGTAGCCGGTAGCCTGTTGTGGAGAATGTGTTTAATGCTTGACACAACAAAAATTAATCTTTTATACTACGTTTCCACGGTACATGCTTCGCTCTCTATTCACCATACAAAATTTTAAGAGCGAATCAAGTAGATTCATATTGAATCATAATGCGAAGCACGAAAAATTGCACTCTTCTCTAAGTTTTATCGCAAGTTTATCTGCACTAGCTGTAAAAAATTAATATTATTGTAAACAAAGCAAATTATTTTCTTGTTGCTGGAAGTAAAGAAAGTAAATACGTACTAATGTATGTTTTTTTTTTTTCAAATAAGCTAACTAATTTTCACTCAGTTTTTTTGTCCATTAAAAAAAATATTTTCCACAAATTGTAAATTCTGTTTTTTTTTATTCTGTTTGTTTATTAAAAACAACTGTCAAATCGAATCAAGTTTTTTGGCCATGTAAACAGCATTTTTCATAAACATGATTCAGAGAGCGAAGCAGGTGATTCAAGTCGTCGTGGAAACATAGTATTAATTTTTTACATATCAATCGCTTCAATTTCCACTATCGCTTAAATACTTCCTTCCCCTCCCGCTTAAATGGTTTAAAAATATATAGATTTGTCGTGAAAATCGCTAAATCTCCATCACTGAGCAACCAACAACCACTTTTATTTTTAAGAACCACTACAGAAAGTTATAGCCTTCTTTATTAAATCAAATTCAAAACACGAAATATATAAAGCCAACTAAATTTGACAGAAGTTGTGTATTATATTTTTTATTCTTATAAAGTTATTTAAATGTTTAGCCAACTCATCTCATATGAGTAAGAAACTAAATTTTATTGAAATTTTTTGTAAACGTACCTTAAAATGTATTTGTAAACAGCTGTCAGTATATATGGTGCGGCCATTTTTTACAATATTTTTTTCTGCTACAGCAATACAAAACGTATGGTGGTGTTTACGAGTGTAAAAAAAACGATATAAAATAAATAATTTTTGCAAGTTACTCAAGATATTAATAATAGTTTTAGTAAAGGAAGCCCTTTGGCAATAATAGAGTTACAATGTCACGCAGTGTTAGAGCAGAAACACGCAGTCGAGCCAAAGATGATATCAAACGTGTTATGCAGGCGGTCGACAAACCCAGGCACTGGGAAAAGAAATGGGTTACCATTAATGATACCACGATGAAAATTTTCAAATGGGTGCCCATATCATGTAATGATAAAAAGAAATTAAGTTCCTTGAGTAAACAGTCCGACAAAGAAAACTCGCAGAAAGGCACTCCTACACCACCTCAAATAACACCGAGTTATGGTCTAACAGCCGAAGATTCAAATACCTGTGAGTTTGCAAGCCGGGAATAGCCATGGCAAAAGAAAACAAATGTCGGATGAAAAACAATTTTTCTGTGACGATTTATATTTTGACAATATAGAAATGTACAAATGTGTGTCGTATTTTTTCCTTTCTAGGTTTTTCCGTTGTCAGTGATTCGCAAGGTGCCGACTTCGTTAGCAGTATGCCATTCTCAGAAGATTCCAACTCTCAGGGTAGCGACGGTCCAGTCAAGCGCTTAAAACAAGGCGATTAATTAATCCTGCACTTTACTCAACTCTAATTCACTAGCATCTATGTACTCATCAAAGCATTCAATCACCTCAAAAATAGAAGTAACAATTTTATATGAATTCCTAAATATCAAACTGAGAGATGAACATAATTATATATATCAGAAAGCTGGCCCTATTATCATTCATACATTTTCTTTAAATTTACCCAAACACTTAAGCAATTGTATTGTATGTATTATTTAAAATAGATTAAAAAAAAGCTTAAATACAAGATTTTTCATTTTATTTTAAAATAACTGCCATTAAGTAAAGGATAAAGATAAAAATAACCATTATACTACTCGTACAATATTTGTTTTGTATAAAAGTGATTAAAATCATACATATTTTGTAAAGTTTATTTCCGTCTTACAATATTTCTTAATTTCCATATATCATATTATAACATAGTTAATAAGCTTCTTATTATTACTGTTCTTCCTATTATTAAAATATTTATCTTTTCTTTTTTATCCCTCCTGGATCTTTTAGTGTATGAAATTTACTTTTAATTATTAGTATTTAAGTTTATTGGTGTTTCTTTATATTTTTTATACCATTTTATTTTATTTTTAACAAAAAAAAAAAAATAAACCTTAACATTGTAAATCTTTTGAATAAAAGAGAATAACATTTGATTTATAGTAACTTTTAGGATCATATTTGTATTTATTTGAAATAAACTTTGTAGCATAAATAAAATTCAATCTAACTCAATTTGGAAAAATATTCCATATTCGGTTATTTTACGAAAAAACAAAATTTTTCATATTCATACCATGGCTCATACAAAATTAACATAGGTATTCAAAATATAATTTTGAAAGTTATACCCAGTGGTGATATTCGAAACAATTAACAACCGGTTCGCTTAAAAAAAAGCCTCTTGAAGGAAATGATATAAACTTTCATTTAATCAATTTATTTTATTCTCAAAAGATTGAAAACATCATCATCCAAGAATCCAATGTATGACCAAAATAAAATCATTTGTTTGGACAATGAACAACTGAACAATATTGTGTTTGTTGCCGAGACTATATCACCTTGATAAATACACATTATATAAAACCGTTAAAGCTAAAAACATAAAACCCCTATTGGGAATAAAAATTTCACATGAAATTTGTTCCCTTTTCACATTTTTCCTATTAAAATTTAATGTTAAAAAATAAAAGGGAACAAATTTCATGTGGAATTTTTATTCACGATAAGGGTGAATACGCAACAACCGGAACGGAAATTTTTTAAAATTTTAACCGGTTCGAGGGAACCGGTCCGAACCGGCTGAATATCAGCACTGGTTATACCTATGTAATAAACTTATCTGAAAATATAAAACCATGTTATAGAATTTTAGTGGTAAAAATGTAAAGCTATATACACTAGGCATCTTTAGACCGCTTACAAGAACAAAACCTAAAATATAAGCAAATTTTGTTATAAAAAAAATTCTCATTTTAAATAAAACTCTTTAAAATGCTCTATTGGATTAGGTCTGGTGATTGCGGTGGAATACGTTATGCAATAATGAAAGCCTTGTTTTGTATTATGTGCAGTATGTTTTGGGTCGTTGTCTTCTTGGAATATCTAATCGTCTTCAATGCCAAATTTTCTAACACTTCTATGATCCACTGTCGATGGAATAAATTCTAAATTACGCACACCTTTGCTTGCCATACAGCCTAATAACCGCCACTACCACTATGTGTAACTTTGTCCAAACAAGCTGACGGCTTTTTATTTCAAAAATACAGTACTTGCTTTCATCTGAACATAGAAATTTTTTCCAAAACTGCAGGTTTATTTGTGTGTTCTTTAGCAAAGGCAATTAATTTTTGCCTTTCACTAATGACACTAGAGGCTTTTTCATCAAAATTCTGCCAATAGTGTTTTTGGGAACATATTTGTTAAATTGTAAATTTATGTTTCAACACTTTTTGATGCTGCTATTGCGCTATTTTCCCCTACCGATGTACAATAACTCTGCTTTTCCGTTCTGTTAATTTCGGTAGACGACTAGAACGAGGCTTTGAGACCAAAAAGTCGATGTTTTTAAATTTATCACTCCCTGGATAAAAGAGTGCGTGTGTACAACTATTTGACCGATTTCCCGCAATGTTTCTCCTTTTTCCCCATAAATGTATTATAATTTTGCCATTACTTGATTTTATTTATTTTATATATGAATTATATTTTTGATTTTTAATTAAAACCTTTTCTTTACTTCAGTGATGGAAAAATGAAAAATTGAAATGTTACTGACCGTCAACAAAGAGAGTACTTTTTCAACATTTTGGTATTCTTTAGGAAACATATATTTTTATTCAAAAATAAAATTAATTCAGGGGCCAAATTACCGCATTCGTGATCGAATGAGCTATCGTATCGAAAAATGATTTCGATATCGAAATTATGATAAAATGTACTAAATTTCTTGCTCGATATCGAATGCCATAATCTCAAACAAGAAAATTACGATCAATTTTACTCGATATCGAATGCGGTAATTTGGCCCCAGTTTAATAAAAAAAAAACTACTATAACAACAAACTAAAAATTAATTAATTTTTATGTAAAAATATATATTTCAAAAATGTTTATTTGTTGTGGGTTAAGATAATAAACATCCCAGTAAAAAATATATGGACTAATCCATAATCGAGCAATAAAGGAGTAATGACTTGTTCATCCATTTGGAGTAATAAGCGAGCTATCAAAACTTTTTTTGTTTTGTTGTCTATGCCTCGCTTAATACTCCAAATGGATCAATGAGGGATGTATCAGTTCGTTTTGGTTTTTTTTTTCTTTGACATAACTGTAAAATATTTTCGTTTTGTTTTTCTATTTAGAGCTAGTTTCTGGGATAAAGATAAAAATCAGACAATTTTTTGCACTGAAAACTTTCTATATTCAGTGGGATTCGTTGCTATTTTTCGTTGCTGTTAAAAAATCTCCTCAATTCCCTCAATTCATTTCCGGTGATGCCACTCAAATTTAAGAAAACGGGATTGCAAATTTCATTTCCGCCGTTGCTATTTTTTGAGGCTTTCTTGTTTTTGTGAAAAATAACCAAATTTATATTTATGCTCTTTTAGGAGACAAAAATGATTACTCCCTTTATGCTCTTTTAGGAGACAAAAACGATTACTCCCTTTATGTTCTTTTAGGAGACAAAAACGATTACTCCCTCTGTCGTCATTTTCAAGATCAAAGGGAGTACTCCATAAGGAGCTTAAAAGGAGTACTCGTGTCTGTGGACATGCTGTGTTAAAAATCCTATGAGGTTCGGAGTTTTATGGAGTAATCCATTACTCGCAAAGGAGCGCTCCAGGATTACTCTTTGGATGATCCTACTTTTTACTGGGATGAGCATGCCAGCATTTTGTTAGTGTTAATGATAGATCTATATAGATCGTTCACCAATATGCTTGAAGTTTTCAAACTCATATGATACACAAAAAATCGCAAACAAGAAATGAGAATTACAAAAATGTACGAAACATAAGAAATTTAAAAAAATTTATCAAAATAGTACCACAAACAACTTTAATTCTTTATGTATCTGTTTACTTTTGTAGATTAGCTTATCTCAGATCAAATAAATAACATGAATAAAGAATTTGTGCATTCCTTATGTTATTGTTTTGAAGCCAATGTGATCAATGATTATAAAAATAGTAACGCTGGATTTCTAAACAGGGAACAAAGCAAAACAAACAAAGAGTACTAAAAATTTTTGTTTGGTAAAATGCTTTTTTGACTGCCTTCTACTCAATGCAAATGGATAAAACTTTGCAGGCATTCATACTCCCGATGACAATACATGAATACATGGGCGTAGCCAGGATAAAATCTAGGGGGGGGGGCAAACAATTTTTTTTTTGTAAAATTCGTTTTTGACTGCCTTCTACTCAATGCAAATGGATAAAACTTTACAGGCATTCACCAGGATAAAATCCGTTACAAGATTTGATTTTCCGAAGTGAAACTAAATAAAAGCATTTTTTCTCAAATGTCTGAATGTGATCTTTAATATTTGCGTTAGACTTTGGGAAATTTTTTTTGGACATATGCGGTCGACCCGGTTTAATAAACATCATTCCATTTCGATTTATACGCTTAATCATATTTCCTTCCTACTTTATTGAGGAAAACAATAGACCTGGGGCTAAATTACCGCATTCGGTAATTTAAGTTTAATACGGAAGTTTAATACATTTTATCATAATATCGCTATCGAAATCATTTTTCGATACGATAGCTCATACGATCACGAATGCGGTAATTTGGTCCCTGGATCGACTTGAATGAATTTTTGTATTCATTCATTCAATGCATTTAATTTTAGGCAATGCCACGCCCCTTTTCAAAAATGGTACTGGTGGCCTTTCTAATTATAATAGACCGATTGGCATGAAACCTTTCCAATAAAAATAAAATTTTAAGGCAAAGCAACGTTTGCCGGGTCAGCTAGTTTTTTATATTTTTTTTTATAAAACTCGGATTTTTTTTAAGACTACTAAAAAACAGGGGCCAAATTACCGCATTCGTGATTGAATGAGCTATCGTATCGAAAAATGATTTCGATATTGAAATTATGATAAAATGTACTAAATTTCTTGCTCGATATCGAATGCCATAATCTCAAATAAGAAAATTACGATCAATTTTACTCGATATCGAATGCGGTAATTTGGCCCCAGGATATACAAGTGATCTGAAAGTTAAAAAATATTGAAACCCAAAACACGTGATTTAAAAATCGTTACTAGATATGTGATCATCAGCTTCAGATACGACGAGCTTGTGAAAACTTTATTTAAATATTTTCTAGAATTTTTTAGTACTCAGTTCATTAATAAATATCTTCGAGTGATATTTATATATAGGGTGATTAATTTAGAGGTTATTTCATACTTCATGGTCAGCCTCTTATAAGTTCTAATCAATACTATAAATAATAATAAGGTATAAACGTTATCTTCAAATTTTTTTTTCACATATTATAAAATAAATTAAATAAACCAAAAAAATTAATTAGTTATCATCATAATTCAATTGCTGTGACTAATAGCGTAGACAGACGACACAGTTAATTTGCATTAACAGTCTTAATTCAAATTAACTCGTGAATTATCCTATCTTAATGCGCATTAACGTAAATACACAAAATCAAATCGTCGAAAATCATAATATGTTATCAAATTGTTTACTATTCTAAAATAAGAAGACAATTGTAAAATTAAAATAATAAAAATAGATTTCCACAATTGCCTTTCTCTTATTTCAGAGTGTACCACTACGGTCCCCACATGTAGCAACACGTTCAGGTTGATGGTTGCTAGTGCATGAACAAATTTTGCATTATGAAACAGTTTCAGCAAAAGAAATTTCAGCTTTTTTCAAAGAAATACTGTTTTTTTCAGCAAATAACAAACAAATTTTTTCATAATTAAATAGTTGTTTACAAACAAACAGCTGTTACCTAAATGCAGTTTAAATGCAGAAACTGTCGTCTGTCACGGTAAAATCTTAATTCAAATTACTGAGATTTTAATGCGCATTAACTCTGTCGTCTGTCTACGGTATAACAGTCAAAATAATAAATAAAAATTTCAATATTTTCGAAAACCGTAATTGTAAACTTTATTATTGTTTTTTTTTTTTATTTAAATCGCAAATAACATATTGATCAGTATTATTTCGTTCATTTTCAGAAATTAAACAAATTTATTGTCAATAATTAACTAAATAATTATACATACAGAATTTAGTATTCAAATCACATGGATAGATAGTTTAATGTATTTGTTACAAGCTATAAAACTAAACGCAAGTCATTGAATCGACCGATTGACAACTCTGATATGAAAAAGCGATATGAACAAAATTAAATATTATTTGCTAGAGTAAGAAAATCTCAAGTTTGGTTAAATGTTTTTTTGTTTTTTGTTTGCTTTTAATCTAAATCATTATGCAATACATAAACATATGTTTACAAGACAATATCGAGCCATAACCGCCGAAAAAATGTATCCCACAAACTCAAAATTTTACAGTGGAAGGTTTTTTTAAATAAAATCAGTTTGAATAAAGCCATTATTTCAAAATTTATAATGTAAATATTGTTTTGTGTAATACGTTTAATTTTAATAATTTTAAATGATGTTGAACTAGCGATTTCGATAAAAAAACAACAATAGATTATGGTGTGGGATACATTATTTTGGCGGTAATGGCTCGATATGTTTTATAGTAATTAGTATATATATTTTAAAAAATATATAAATAAAAAACAACAAGATAGAGATAGTATTTTTAAAAGAAAAAATGACAAATATCTAAAAAAAAATAAACAAATTTCACACTTTAGGTCTGTGTAAAATTTTTACAAAATCACTTTCAACAGGATATAGTAATAACATTTTAATATAAAAATTAAATACATATATTTATTTATATTTTTGCATAAATTCAGCATGGAATTTTTGGAATTTGTTCATCATATCTTTTAACACGGCTGTTTGAGGTAAAATAGTGCTGCGGAAATGATACGTACCAGGTTTTTGCCCGAAACCACTGCCAGCAACGATGCAAATACCTAAGGAATAATTGAAAGATTGCTATAATAATCAAATATTCTGTTACAAACTAATGTTTTATTACCAGTTGTTTCTAACAATTCTGAGGCGTAGAAGGTATCAGGAGTGATATTCCTGGATTTGGCGATTTCAATGGCTTTAGCGGGAATTTCGATTTGTGGGAAAACGTACATGGCACCTTGTACTTTATTTACTTTGTAGCCTTCAAAGCTACTCAAAGTGTTATAAACTAATTCGGCACGTTCCTTAAGAGCGCCTAAAACACCGTCTTTTTCCTTGATGTACTGATTGTATGAGAGCTCACCAGGTTTGGGGGGATTGACCTAAAATTTCATAATTAGTGTATTATATTAAAAAACATCTTAGATTTTTCTATAAATGAACTATAATATCCGACCAACCCGATGGTCACAACTATTTTTTTTTTTTCAATATGATATTCTGAGTGCGTCTACAAACTTCTGATGTTGAAAAACATGTAGGTAAACAAAATTGTATAAGTCCCAAATAGGAATACATTCTATGTAGTACAATCAATTTATGAGCAAGAAATGCATTGATTTTTTGAAAAAATTATAGCTCTTTTTTTTTTGTCAAATTTCGAAAAAGGGATTTACATCTCAATTGTTATTATGTGTTTGTTTTATTTTATAACAACTAAAGAATAACACGCCAGTATTTAAAAAAATCAATTTTGCATTTGTTTAAGCAAATGTTGGTTGTTTTAACCAAAATCTGTCTTTCACATAAAAAATAAACTGTTTTATTATTAAAATACAAATGTAATTCTTTGTTGGCGTATCGACGAAATGACTTTTCTCTATATCTTTACGACCATTTATTAATCCAGTTAAATAATAGAATTTAATTCCCAATATAGAATAGACTTTAAATTGACTTAAAGTAAACTTACCAAAGCACTGACAGCCACTTGACCGGCTGTTGTGCCGCACAATGAAGCGGTGAGTGATTTGGTCAACATAGCCATAACTTGTGGGCACATGTTGATGATTTCCATATAACCACCACGAATGCCGCATTCGCCCAAATAACCCTTTGAGGTAGACATAAAGCTAGCTAATTCCATGTCCTTGTAGGGGCCACCCATTTCAATCATGACCTTCTTGAAAGAGAAGAATTTCGAATCCTTATCGTAAACATTGTCTTGATACACCTCATCGGCCAATAGAACTAGTTTGTTGTCATAAGCAAATTTGATGATTTCTTCGATGTTTTGTTTGGTCAGAACTTGGCCGGTGGGATTGCCGGGATTGATGACAACAATGGCACGTGGATTACAAGTTTTTTTAGCTTCATCAAAGGAGCGTTGCAATTCCTTGCGACTTAGACTCCAGCCGGTTTCTTCTTCCAAATAGTAATCAACCTTCTTCATGCCGTATTCTGCAATGGTGGCCGAGTATAATGGGTATTGGGGAATGGGTACCATAATACCGGGAGGTTTGCCATCAACTTGGCATCTAAGAAATGACAATAATAAATTAATATCATTTAAATTGATTTATTTAAATCGAAACACTTGCCTGATTAAAGCCAACACACTTTTAATGCCAGGTGAAGCACCAGCGGTCAAAAAGACATTATGCCAATCACAAGGTACACCATCGCGTTGGGAAATGAATTCAGCTACTTGTTTGCGTACAACTTCCAAGCCAGCAGAGTCAGTATAAGAACCTACAGAGCCACCCTGACAACTGCTCAAAACATCTCTAGCACGGGCCTTGACATCATCGGGGTAGTTGGGAGAATTGAGAAGTTCTGGATCGAAAGTTAAATTCAAAAGCTAAAAGAAAAAATATTATGTACATAGTTATTATTTTCTTTATTTTTATAAATAAAATTCACATACTTAATGTACTCTACAAAAATGGCATGCCATATTCAATTACATATATCGCTGGCTTAACATGTAAAGGCTCAGATCTATATTTTACAATATTACAGGAGAGACAAAAACAATCAAACCTTTTATTGAATAAACATTTTTGAAATCTATAAATGCAATTTGCTTTTGTATTTTTCTTTGTTTTTTATTTGCGTAAAAACAGAATGAACAAATAAGTATTTGCCGAGATAAAATCTTTTTTGGACTTAGAGCCTTTTCTGTTGCTTAGTTTGTATGTTTTCATGGACTTGGATCTTTTTCTTAAAACTTGTCCCTACTTATATTTCTTACTCACTACAATGAAAGTGTACTTTTGTTGCTTTTTTATTGTTGTTATTATAAAGCTAATAATATGTAAAAAGTCAAAGTTGTTTTAATTATTGTAAAAAAAGAAACATAATTTATTTAAAAATATGAACACCATTATTATTCTAATTTCAATTTCGATATTTGTATATCGTCGTGGTGAATGCAAAAGGCTGTATGTAAAAAAAAATGAATTTGGTTTTATTGTAGTGTTGTAACCAAAATTGGGGCTCCTATAACTGCAATTTATCTTATGCCGTTCAGGCAATTAGAAGAGAGCTTTTGCGCGCTATTGCAATATGACGAATGTTCAGTATGTTTCAATTTTTCTCAGAAATATTCAGTTTTTTGTATCTCCTGCAAAAGTATGATTTTGTGACATACAGCCTATTGCATTCACCACGACGATATACTTGTACATAATGAAAACAAATATTATTCAGTCTTATTTCATTGCTCTTATAAAAAAGTAATATTAATTTATATTTTTAATGGATTTAAAAGTAAGATAACTGGCGACGACTATGTTTATTCGTCCGTCACTTTGGAATCGCCTTTTCTACGGCCAGGGCGAATATTTTTACAAAATTGTAATTTGTTAAATTTTTTAAACAATGAATGATCCAAATAAGTAATATCATGACGATTAATGTCATGACTGTCAATGGTGTTGATATTCAAAACAACGAGAGTGTAGCCAATGAAAAATAATATTATGTCAATTGGTTGGACTCTCAGACTATTCCGCGCGAAACAGTTGATATGTCAACATTGGAAGAAGTCAGATATTACACAAAGATGTGATAAATTGGACTTAGCGCCTTTACGCATCACTACAAAACAACAACAACAAATGACATAACTGTATCTTTTTTTTTTTTTTTTTTGTAATCGATGTATTTTTCCTTATTGAACACTACTGCATCAAAATCTCAATTTCTAAAAAAAGTGGACTTAGAGCCTTTACATGTTAAGCCAGCGATATGTATGTATAGATTTATTTTTTAGGGTACAATAAACACGCTACAAAGCGGTAAACTACACACTACATGTTTGTACTGAACAATACAAATATTTAAGTACTTGTATGTATGTACATAGGTACAAAAAGATGTGCTTTATATAGTACGTATGCAATTTTATAAAATTTACAATTACATTCAATTAGTTTGGAAAATTAAATTGCTGTGTTTTTAGTTCATATTGTTTATTCGTATGTATGTACATTTGGAAGTACATAGAGTTGTTTCTGTTTTATTATACAAATATTTGCCTAAATTATTTATTCAGCTTTCAGGCATATAATATACATACATCGTATGTATGTATGTATGTACATTAGTTAGGTAAAACAATACTTAAATATAATTTTCGAGAATTCGAGTATAAAATCATTAATCTTTTTTTTTTAATATAAAATATTGGCCAATTCCAGCTAATACAATTTGTACCTAAACTTTAAATGAACGACCAGTGAAATAATGTCGGAAAGAGGGATTCAATTTGAATGTCTGACAAAACGTACATTACTGAAATTACAGAAGATACTCTTTTAAGAGAATGCCTTTAGGAATAATGATAGAATCATTTCAATTTAATTTAAATAGCTATTCTTTTATACCAGAACAATTAGTTTATATTTAATTAGAAAAAAGGCATTTTCCATAATAATATTTGAATAATCACCCCTATCGTGAATAAAAATTCCACATGAAATTTGTTCCCTTTTCACATTTTTCCTATTTAAATTCAATGTTAAAAAATAAAAGGAAACTATTTTCATGTGAAATTGTTATTCACAATAGGGTGAATATATCTAGTCTTTAGAATACATACTACATATTTCTATATAAACAATGTTTAATAATTTAATTAATATATATGTACTTACTTGACGAAGGAAGGTAATGGGTTTTTGACCCATAGCATGGCAATCGCCGATATTAGCACGAATAACATAATCGAATGGTTTTTTCACACCCTGTAAGAAATACATAAATAATTATACAAATAATAATATGACATTTAGTATAAATAGATACTCCTCCTATTTACATTTATATTTATTATATTGTCGTAAGATAATATTATTAACAATTAGTATCATAAACTGGAAAATAATAATTAACAATGCTTATAATATTATTTAAAATGAAATGGGAAGGATTGTATATTGAAATACATAACGCAATCTAAAATGCAAAAGCGTAAGCAATTATTTCCACTTTTTTTTAAATTTAAGTTTCAAATTTTGTAAGCATGTTTAAAAAATAATGGCCGATTTACATACATATATCTAAAAAGAAAATACGACAGAAACAGTTGTTGTTGTTGTATTGACAACCTTTGGCATCGTGAGATTCGAGTATTGCCGGAGCGATGATCCTATTATTATAAGAACGTAGTTTATGACAGCTACGGCATATTCCATTCATGTTTTCTAAACCAAAAAGCTATAACAATAATAGATGTTCTATATAAATCCAATAAAAAAGGAAACAATTATTTCATTCTAAATAATCTTTCCTCATTTTTCAGTTTCGAATAATCAAATATGTACATAAATAACTTTATTTGCAATATAAGACATATAAAAATACATACATATGTTCAATTCATAAATAATGTTGTATATTGTACATTGTATGATACAACTGTATGATTGTGAACACAATCTTGAGCAAAGTCGTATGTTTATGTTGTCAAGCCTTCAAAATGCCAAAAGTAAAATATCAATTGTTATATTTTGTTGTTTTAAATTTGTCAGTCAGCTTATGATTTGAGTGAGTGTTACCGTTAAACTTTTATTCGCAAAACGAATGTAAAAATGTCGTCAGTGTTGTACAAAACATTTTAATAGAAATTACCTAAATTTTTTTTTATTTATTTATTTATTGTCTATGGATTTTATTCTTTACAGACATTTACAAAAATTAAAAAATTAACAAACTTAAAACATATAAACTAGAACACTATGAGTTGTTAAATAAAGTTTTATAAGACTGGGATCTAATGAATGAATGATTAAATGTGTTGCACATCCTTCTTAGTGCGTCAGTATCAGCATACTATAGTTTGATCTCAAAAATCTTATTGACAATGGATAAAAATTTCTGGTAGGACGTTGTGGAACGTTGCAAAGAATTTCATTTATTAGAGAATTAGAGCATGTAACACCATTAATAACATTTAAAATAAATTATACATTCAGCATAACTCTACGACTTTTTAGTGTTGGCAGCTTAATAAGAGCTAGACGTGCAGGATATGATGGTAAGTTAAGTGGGTTAAAACGTAATCCCCGAAGGCAAAACAAGAGAAATTGTTTTTGCACCGATTGGAATGTGCCTGATAAATTGGATCCCAAATAACTGACCCATACTCAAGAATTGGACGCACAAGTGACATGTATAATGTTTTTGCAATATGTATACGAATCATTAAATTCTTTAGACCAACGTTTTATATAGCCAGGCATACCCCTGGGGTATGTCTCTCTAAGAGTATCAATTTGTACGCTTATCGCATCGAATTTGCTTTCGCATCGCAATAGAGAGTAACCCTCTGGCTTTATATGTTATATAATTTATATGTGGGGTAAAGTTCAATTTAGGGTCATATAATATACCCAAGTCCAGAAAGCTTTCAACCAAATCCATTAAGTTCTTAGCACACCAATCATAAAATAAGTTCAAATCCTTTTGCAGAAGTGTATGATCTTAAGAATAACCGCGTACATTAAGATATTCGAAGATTTTATTACGTTCGGTAAGTCATTAATAAAAAGTGTGAACAGTAGAGGCCCCAGATGGCTGCCCTGTGGTACACCAGATAATACATGCATGTTTTTGGAGATACAATTTCTAAAAAGCACGTTTTGCGTCCTGCCTAATAAATACGAGTTTTGAGAATCCCATTAATTGCAGTTTTTTAATAAGGAGTTTATGGTTTACTTTATCAAATGCTTTGCTAAAATCGGTGTAAATAACATCAGTTTGTTTCATCTGAGAAGAGCCATAAAATAAATCACAAGTAAATTGAATAAGATTAGTAGTTGTAGAACAGCCTTTTTGAAATCCTTGCTGGAACGGTGATATCAAATTTGATGATTGAAACATTAAATTATCAGTGATTAATTTTTCAAAGAGTTTGGGTATTGCACTATTTTAATAAAGGCACAATGAAAGATTTCTTCCAGATATCCGGTAAATATCCATTCTTAATAGATATATTTAATTAAAATAATCCACATGTATAAGAAATCTTAAACTTTCTTAAACCATTTGCAACAGTATAATCAGCCAATATGTAAGTGATATATTTTGGTTTTCATTCAATAAATATAAATTTATAAAACGATTTGGGATCTTGTTTCAAGTTATTTTTAATTTCATTTAAGTAACGCTTGTAACATAAGATATTAAGTCTTGTATAGAATGTCCTTTGTAATGAGTAAGTAAGATAATCGACGGATAATCCTGACTGTTTAAATCTTTTGTAAGACCTGTTCTTTTTGCTTTTGGCTTGAGCTAGTTGCCTTGTCTTCCACGACGGTCCAGATAACGGCTTGAGTATCTTTTTTGGAATACATAAATCTATAAACGAATACATTTTATTGTAAAAAACGTAAAATACTTGATGCAGAGAAACTGTTGAGGTGGATGTTAATAAATCTATCCACTTTGTATCTTCAATAAGTTGGTTGAACAAATTGTAATTGGTTTTATTATATAAAAACGTTTTTTCAGCAGTGGTAGTTATCGTCAAAGCATGTTCAGTTGGAATCGATATAATCAATTCCAAACTAAGATGATATCGGTGTTCGGGAATAGTAATACTCCTATTACGTTTTATAAAGCAATCGTCTATATCATTTACAAAAATAAAGTCCAGAATTTTGGAATAATTATTTGGAAAAAGCTGTTAAAAAAGCCATATAGTTGTTATTTAATTGGGTTTGAACATAATATTTTTCATCAGGCGAATAGTTCCAAGTTATCGAAGATATATTAAAATCACCCGTAATAATTATAAAATCATTATCCTTAGTTAATCGAGCAACAGATCTAATCGCGTGGGCAAGCTGCATATACAAGGAGTACGGAGAAGATGGAGGAATATACGAACACGCTATTATTATTATTCGTTTTTGCTTTAGATTTATTATTACAGCTATAAATTCAATGATAGCTGCTGAGTCAATATTAAGAAGTTCAGATGGTAAATTACTGGAAGCCGCTATTAAAACTCCACCACCATACGTACCTAGATCACAACGAAAAATGTTATATTTGTTGCAAAGGATTTCTGTATTAAGATATGTATCGTTAAGCCATGTTTTAGTAAACGCAATTACATAATAATCAAGGTTAAAACTTTCTAAATATAATTTTGATAGCTTTGTACGTAAACCACGAACGTTTTGATAAAATAAGGAAATTGAGTTAATAGATATATTTAGTTTTTTGGAAAGTTCTGTTCATGCTGGTTGAGAATGCCAACATTTTTTTGTATCGAGAACAAGTTTGAAAATATCGTAAGAAAGAGTACAACTATTGTAAATACAGACGATTTACAACTCCTGTGACACTATAACATCGGTTGTGAATAAATATTTATTCAATTAAAAATAACATTTTTAAATATTAAATAACTCTCATACAAGTTGTTCATAATTTTCTAACAAAATTTTTAAAATCAACAACGTAATTTTAACGACACGTTAATATTAAATTCATGATAAATTCACCAGAATTTAAAGTATGTACTTCAGGTTTGCTAATTGTGGTGATTTAATAACATCTTCTTCTAACACTTTTTTGCAGGGTATCGAACGTTTGCAATAATTATTTGTGCTTAGTCTCTCGGTGAGTGTTTTAAATGATGTATTGTTCTAAAGTTTCTTTGTTATAGAACCAATTTAGACCATATTAATTAACAAACTTTTCTGAATAACAGAGAATATTTTAGAAACATTTCATGGCCCTCAGTTGTTTCTGAAGGCTTCAATAGATAGACAAGCAGACAGACGGAGTTAGATTGTCTTAAAATTGTATAAGGACCCTTAATATATTTTCTTTTGTGAGATGATACCTTTTACGATTCACAGTTTTTTCTTTCACTTGTGGTTACGTTATTTAGGTTTAAATTTTCAATGTTTGTGTGGTCACTGTGGCCTTTTGCATTTTAGTTGGCGATATAATAACATTTCGAAACTGTCTTTAAGCTAAATATATTACAAATTTGACTAATTGTTTTTGAAGCTATTAAATAATAGGTATTAAGAAATACATATCATATAACCATTAATGAATGACGATAATACAAAACAGAGTTTACAATAATACATACATGACATTTAACTCGGACTCTAATTTATTTATTTATGAAACCTTATCATATTGCACTAATTACTGATAATTAAACCATAGGCTGGCTAATAAATATGAAAAATATAAATATTACAAAATCCATAACAAGTTTTAAATTTTTCAAACAAATAACATTCAAATAACCTTTTACGATATAACACATTACAAAATGTTACAATTGCGAGGAAAGAAAAAGTTGAATTAAAATAAAAAATATGTGTGTATGTACATACAATAATAATGGTGTAATGATATTGCAAAATCACACATCTATTCAGGCGATTAGAAAGTGCAAACAATATAAATAAAAAAAAAACAAATAACAAATCAACTCGATGACACTTTAAGAATGTAATTTCATCCATACATTAAGTACTATTTTAAGCCCTTATCTGCAGTGCATATATTTTTTGTTTGAATAAGTGAAAGTATTTTAAATATACATACATATGTACATATGACAGTTATTATCTGTATGTGTGTTCATATGTAAATAGGAACCGATGCTTCAAATATTGAATTATAAATGATATTTATTTTATTCAATGAAATGTTACAGCTAGTTTTTGTTGATTTAAATTACAAAAATATCAGTTAATGTATTCTATAAGGCCCCGATTTTCGTTCACAACACTAAAATGTTGCAATAATAATGTAATAATTTATAGTACCAAATTTTGTAATAAGCTCTTTTATATCCCAGTGATAAAAAATCTTATTTAGATTAGTATGCAAATGTACCAAGTTGCTTTTCACAAGCTTTATAGGAGACACCAAAAACATTCCAATATTATTATTATCATGTATTTTTCTCATTCCAATGTTTTATATGCATATCTTAATTTTCTTAAAAGTGAGATTGGCATGTTCCCTCACTAAGCTAATTACACTGTGAGACAAATGGTAGGGGTCAGTGATCGGGAAGGGTTCAAACTAACGGGGAAAGTTATATCGCTAAAAAAGAAGTTATACGTGTCCCGGCGTTTCGATGGGTCACGTCTAGGAAACGAGATATATCGATTTAAAGTTAGTAACTATCAAAGAGGGGAAATTGTCACCTTTGGTGGCATTTTTTTGACATAACTCGAGAACCGCTAGTCCGATTTTGCTGAAAAAAATTAGGAATTACAATTCCTTTAATCTGTTCATACAACATTTCGCTACATAAGCAACCGTTTCGCAGTTATAAATAAATGTATGAAGAAAAAAACAATTTTTTGCCTAAAAAATTTAATTTTTTTATTTTTAATTCATAAAAAATCCAAAACGGTAAAAAAAGTGTCAAGTCCTTTACTTTCACGTAAGGTCGCATAACCTATGAACAAAATGAGACATAAATCATGAAAATCGTGTTCAAAAATACACTATACACTCGAGATATGTATGCACAAAATACTTTGGAAAAAACATTGATGACTTTTTTATGATGACTTGCATATCTCGAGTAAATTTTTGAAATTCATACCTTTACTTAATTGTGAATAAAAGCGTATTTTCATACCTTTACTTAATTGTGAAGAAATTATTATATAAATTTTTAATTAATCAAAATAACTGTCAAAATAAACATAATTCAGTTTGTAGTAGTTTTTCCACTCACAATTAACATTTAATTTGTATTTTTGTTTTTATTTTTAAATATCAACTGTAACAATCAGTTGTTGTTAATAATTTAATCAAGTGTTGTTCTGTGTTCTTTTTTTATCAAATTTATATACATGTAAAACTTTTCATTGTTGTTTACTACCTATAATTTAGAAAATATGTAGAATGTATAGCTACAGTTACTAAGTGAGTTTCTTATCTTTGTCATAGATAAAATTTCAAAGAGAGAAGTATGTATACACATACATACATATATATTCTAAAAAACAATACAAGTCAATAAGGATTTATTGTAAAATTTATATGCGGTTTTATGAACAAATTTAATCGACTTTGTAATAGTGTTTTTAATTTATGTATGTCAATGTTTTTGGCACGGTAATCCGCCACTAAGCATTAATTCTGATACATTAAACATGTTAACAAATTAAAATAATAAAACAAGTTATACATACATACATACTTCGATATAAATTGAAATACCTGAATACATATACTTTTTGAAGAAATTTTGAATGCAAGCTTTTAATTAATGTTAAATACAAAGTAATTTAGAATACAAGAGAAATGATTTAATATACTATGCATTTTACAAATCCCTGTAGGTTCGGTTATAATATTCACCCTCGATAGATCAGTTAAATCGCGTAGAAAAGAACTGCCCAAAGTAGCAGCTCTAACCCCCGATATAGCAGGGCAAATACAGAGGAAGGAATCCACCATTTCAAACTCAGAAGTAATTAGAAAGAAGATCAAATCTCCCAGCATGTGCAGCTATTAAACAGTGTCCTGTTAACAAAACTACCAAAAACTGTTAGCTGATACTCTAAGAGTTTCATTAGAGACGCCCATTTGTGATAGTGGTATATGGGCTCGAATATCGAGCATGTATTCACAGTCGACCCTTTTGTCTGAGCTAGACTATATAACTCACGCTACTACAGATGGTGGGAATGTTTTGACTTCACATTAAGATAAACAGAGATATTTAATCGCGTGTTTGCTTTCTGTAGTATCCGGAAATTCGGCCTTATAACACTTCACTAATCCTGCAGTCTGAAACATATTCCCAACCAAAGTCTTCAAATGCCATTGAAAACCCCAAAAATCTGTATAAATCTATTTTAAAAATAAACTAACAAGAATAATATTTTATCTTAAAAATTTACAAACAATTTTCACAACTCTGCTAAACACTTTCTATACTTTTCTATATTTTTTTTTATTAAATATGTCCAAGAAATATATCTATTCTTAATAAAAATTTATAAAATGCTGAGCAAGAAACATCAGATTCTATATGTATGTACATGTAAATAACCTAGTTAACTTAATTCCAATTAATCCACATATTATATCCATTTACTTTAAAAGAAATCTGAAATAAGAGTCAAGTTCATTGAACGACCTTTGCAAGTTTTATTTGCTGCAAAACGTTTACAATTGGGTTTTGCGCAATAAATGCAACTATAATTGCCACTCTCTGTAATCTATGTATGTCTATGTCTATATATGCTTGTGACAAACAAACATTCAAACGTGTAATAAACAAAATTATCTGTCACAATTAGGGGTATAAAACTGACATTATTTAATAAAAAAAGTGCATCATTAAATTTAGTTATTTAACAAGTACGCTTCGTCATACTTGTGACAATAAGCTGAGAAAAATAGTTTACAATGTAAAATTGTGTGTGTGCGTATATTTAATAAATTGTTTACATTAAGCATATCTTGTATTTGCAGTAATATATAGTACATACATATGTACAGTGTAACAAATAATACATAATACAAGTTACAATTTATAATATTTTTGGTTTGTATATCTTGTACATTGCAATGTTTTCATTATTTTAATGCAAAAATCAAATATTAAAATAAATTTGATGCTTTAAAACATACATCTTGACTTCATATTTTGCAATGATCGGGATTTCTAGGGTAGAATTTAGCATATGATGGTTTTCATAGAGCAATAAAGAGTTATTCATATTTGTAATCATATATTATTATTCCGCTGTTTTTACATAGATAATAGTGCAATTTATTGAACATATGTATGTACATAGAGAAAATGTAATGTGTATATAGACATTTGCTTTCGAAACAAAACATGCGCAAAAATTCCTTTCCAAGAAAGTCTGTTTACGACAAAGTCTATTTAGACTCATAGTAAACGTTTACTGTTGTAGTGTGTGGACGTCGTGTCGCTGACTTTTGTCAGATGTTGGCGGGTACCGTGTTTGGGTGCGTTTACCAGTCTGCATCTTTATTCTTTAATATTTTCCTGTCTCTTTGAAAAACTTAATAAAGAAAACATATTCTGTATGTATGTATATTCTTGAAATCTTTATTGTGATTTCTTTGTCTATGTATGTATGTCTCGTACATATATTTTGCATTGAATGTGGATGGATGCTTGAGTTTGATACATTTTTTTTTGTTTAAAACACGTTTAATATTAGTTTTTGTTCATCATTATTGGGTTTATTTTTCTATTATACTTTTCTACGTCACAATTTAGTCCGTTTTTTTTTATGGGGAATTTGCCAATGAGATTAAGAGTTTCTTTCGTAAATTTAAAGAACATTTTTTAAATCAATAGTATTATACATATAATATACTACATATGTACATAGTTGCAGACAATAAATGTGTGTAAAATGAACGTTATTTTATATGGGCTATTGAAAATAAAAGAAATGTGTGCGGGCAAAACCATTGGAATTTTAAAAGAACAAAGTCCATCGAATTCGCTATTACTTTATTAAATTGCGCGATAATTATACCCTTCACCACGTGTTGTAAGGATATACATACATACATACATATGTACATATAAGTTTGTGATTTGTTTGTATAAAGCTGTGTCCACAATCGTCAGATATAACAACGTTGTCATATCTAGCAATGTGCTAGCAATGTACTGACATTGAAAAATTTTTAGCAAAAGGTAAATTGTCAGTTTAGATGACTAGAAGAAAACTAACAATTTCATTTCAACACAATTGCCACACAATGAATTTATCTATCAACCGAAATTGTCAGTTCACACGGTTGTCAGATTGTTGTGTGGCATTGTCAAGTTCGTTTTGCAGCTCTGTGTGTGTGTTTAAAAATTTTAAATCTTGTCATGGAACAAAAAAGAGCAATTGCAACCATTTTATCTGCTTATGTCCTAATGCACACTTTTTTACAATTGTCTTAAAACAATGACAATGACAAAATTGTGTGTTTACACGATTGTTAGATGTCTGACAATATTTTTGTCTTCCAATGTACTGAAAATGCTTTTTCTTACAACGTTGGAAGGCAAAAATTTTAAGTTAACACGGTTGTTAGATATTTTCTGAACATTTTTCGGACAACGTTGTAATATCTGACTATCGTGGACACATAGCTTAAGCTTAAGGAAACAGATATTACGATGTCCATTTGTTGTATTTTGGTTAAATTAAATTTTCATAAGGACCAAATGCTGTATCAATATATCATATCATAGCAGTCTCAACAATTTTTTGCATTGGAGATTCGGGAATTCTCGGCAAAAATTTAAAATTTTTTTTAAAAATTTTTTGGAAAAAATGGCATTTTTAAAAATGTTTACGTAGTTTAATTTTAAAAATAAACATTGCTGCAAATATACTAACAATGATGAATCAGCAATAATAACCTTTTTGGATAAGAAATTTTAAAATAAAATAACTTAAAATTCGTATTATTAAAAATTGGCGATTTTTGACAACAATATTTAATATACGTATTTAATATATGTATTTTAATTGGCTACTATTTTTTTAATTTGTAATTTTTCATATTTTTCATTTATGTGTAAATAAAATTTCATTAAACAAAAATTCTGTTTTGACAATCATTTAAAACAAGAATTCAGCAAAGTGTATTATCTAAACCTAAATAAACCTAAATACTAAGTGGAACAGAATTTATTAATAAAAAAGATGTGATGAAGAGTTTGTTTTACACTTTAAAAAATTATTATTAAAAATATTAGTAGACGTTTTAAGCTCTATTAAATTATCTATTATTTGGATAATTTTTCTTTAATTTGTAGAATTTTCCTTTTATAATGGTGTAATTACTATACTATACTATAATTATTTCACCATGTCCAGATCGGTATACTTAGGTTCTTTCTTATATCTACTTCTAAGGATTACTTAAAATTACTTCTAGGTTACTTAGATCTTAGTGTTTACAATTCTACCATTAACAATTAATCGTATTAGCACATTCGTGATAGTGATGAGGTCTCTTTATGATCAGCTGTTATCTATAAATTCTTTGTATTTACGTAAAGATAATGAACGATTTTTGAAAAATTAAAAAATTTTCATAAATTTTTGCCTTAATTAATTAAGTTAATTTTTATCAAAACTAATTGCTATATGGAGATTTCTCAGAGCTCACACTCTAAAAGGTATTGTGAGATATCATCAAAAGAGTTCAATATTAATTCTGATATACCTCAGAGTTTAATTCTTTATCCTTCATTCTTTATAATTTTTACCTTGCCAATATTTTTTATTATTTCTAATAAACTTTTGCAATATCTCCATCCGCTCGGTCGATAATAATAATCAAAGTCAAAATTTTTAAACTAGTATGAATATAGTGTACTAGGTTATATATGTATGTATGTAAATAATTTTGCATATAAAATTTTGAATATGTAAAAGGAAAATTAAGCCTTTAAAATGAATTTGCAATTCCCATAAATAATTTTGAAGAAAATTGGCAATTGTTTTATCATCAAGGAAACCATATAAAGATAAGCTTTTTCAGACATTTATTCGACATTTTAATTTAACTGATAATTTTGATAAACTATGACAATTTTCTTTTGTTTCATTAATAGTTGACGGATGTGACAATGCTGCATGTGTTTAGTTTAAGTTTAATATTAAATTCAATTGACATTAACGCAATAAAACTTGAATGTCATTATGCAAACACAAAAGAAAGAAAAAACAAACAAACAATAATCACAAATTAGATAAACCGTAAACAAGTTAAATGAAAATTGAGATCTTTATTTGTGAAATTTAAGATCATTTAAAAATTCAAAATAAAAAAATAAAAAATCCTAAATGACCTCTAGTTATCAAATACGATCATTCTTTAATATTTTTACACGTTTGTTTATACATAGTATAAATATAATACAAAATGTATAATTAAATATTTTTTTTTTTATAAACACAATAATATGTTTTAGCACAATATTGCGTTAGGTCAAGTCATCACATATGTATGGAAATGTTTCAATTTTACAGTTGTATTGAGTTAATTTTAATTAACCAATTAACTTTAAACATGTGTAATATTAATAGTGGTTTATTTATATAAAATACTTAGTTTTTATTTTAAGTAATTAAAAAATAACTGAAGAATGTTGCAAATATTTACTTAACGATATAAATTATTAGAAGTAAATATGGTTTGGGGTCCGGGAATTTCCGGGAAATAGTGGTAGGGAATTCCCGGGAAAAAATTAAAAATTTCCCAGGAAAACGGGATTAAGATTAGAATAAAAGAAACTATAACACTGTTCCAGTTATAGTTAACTTACAGGTTTCAGTCTGTAATAGAGATCGAATTTTGTGAAAAAAACCACCAATTTGAAATCATAAAACTTGCAAATACGACAGGAACAAAATAATATATCAACTTGAAATATATTTAATCAATAATTCGTTTCTAGCTCAAACATTTATGATTATTTAAATTTTATTGGTGTAGATTTTAAAAACGTACAGATGAAAATAGCATAACTCGCATAAATTATATTCAAATGTTATTTTAAGTAAAACAACCACTCGTGAAATAAAATAATGTCTCAAATGTGGCACTGAGAAACTTATTAGAAACAATTTAATAAGAAGTAAATTAAAAAGTAACATAAAAAGTAGTTAATTATTATCAACTGAGACGAATCTACCTCCGTAACTATTAAACAAGTTTTTGTAAAATGGTTAATTTATGACTTTTAATATCTACATATAGGTATTTTCAATTATATCAGATATATACATATATATATATATATATATATGTAAGTGCTTTGAAAAATGTGTTTCTGTTAATTATTCTATGTTAAAAAATTAGCAAACTTACTTTCGTATAATAACCATGGTGTGAAGTTTGTTTTAATATTAAACAAACGCCAAAATTGTAAATTTAGAATTTAATATAAATGCGTGTACGAAAAATTAGCATCGGCATGTGATTTGCAGCATGCGATTGTAGCAATATCATAAAATGAATATAATTATTTAACATACGTTCGAAAGGTGTTCAAAATACAATTTTAAATAACTATAAATGAAAAGTTGTTTTCTTTTAAACTAAGGAAAAGAATTTTAATTGCAAAATAAGACTAAGAATTAATAATATTCAATATTAATAAAATCAACTATATTACTAAGTCTATATTTATATTTACATACTTATATACCCACTACATGTACTACATGTATATTTCGTACAAACGTAAACATAAACCAATAATTACAAACTTATAGGTTTTTGCCCTAAGTAATTAATTAAATCCTTATAGGTACATAACGAAAAAGTTTTCACAAGGTTGTTTATTATACATAGAGTAGTATTTCCTATTGTTTTGTTTATCGAGCTCACGTCCTTTTATTTATTTTATTTGATGAAGTTTCTTTTACGACTCAACTATCTCAACTATATCTAATTTAAAGAGTGCAATAATAGGCAAGACTGATTTTAGGGAAAATACAATTCTATTCCCAGCAGAAAATAGTTTGAATTTGGTAGTACAAGTAGAAACCTTTATGGCTTCTATACAGCCTCTTACAATATTTACAATATTTATGTCATATTTCTTCTATATCAACCCCTTATATTATTAAAGTTAATTTTTTTTTTTTGTAGAATTAACTACAATTCCAGATATGTATTTAGATTCGAAATTTTTTCCTCCAAATGGATAAACTGTCATATCAGCGCCTTCTGATATATATTAATATTTTCAGACGTGTTTATTACCTAATCACGATACATATGGCTTAAAAATAAAATGATTAAAAAAAATTATTTTGTTTTGGTAAAGGCGTGTGTTAGTTATCAACAATGTATAAAGTGGCTTTTTAAGGTATCTAGTTATAAACAGAGAATAAAGAAAAAAAAACACAAAAATAAATAAAAACAAATAAAACAATAAGAAATAATTAAAAACAAAACAAACGTAAATATGTGCGTATATGTATGTATATACATATGTACATACATATTTTATTTTAGCACCTCTTTTCTGGACAAATAGCAAGAGTAGAAAAATAAACAAAAACAATAGCAAACTAAATAAAATGTATATCAAAAAATTACTAAAAACCCACTTCATTTTAATGGTTTCATGTTGGTGCAATTATTATTGAAAAGGTAAATAAATAAAAAAAGCAACAACTAATTTAATATACCCAAAATTAAAATATTTAACTAGGCACTTGGTAAACATTTCCAGAAAAGTTTATTTGTCCCAAAATTTGGCTATTGAACGACATAGCTTCTATAGAAAAAAAAACTTGACTGATATTTAAAAGCTGGATATATTAATAATCATTAGAATATTTTAGATCTAAACGCGAGTTTCTATCACTACAAAACTGTACTAGAAATTGTCAATATCTTTAGAACATGCAGATTAATGTATGGGGTATTTTAAGTTTTAGTTTGGTACACTGTAAACATGTTATGACAATTATTATTTACATACATACATACATATGTACTCTGTTTATTTATTAAATATAAACACAATAATACTTGGACGACTTTTTTATATACAACGTCTGGATGATTTGCAAATGTGCATACATACCTGTTTCAATTCCTTTTCAATTTCGCCAGCTCTTATAACCAATGGTCCACGCACTGCATATTCCATGGTAATAAAATTTGGATTGATATTGTCCAATTGCAAACATTTATTAGTTTGTCCAGGCATTTTGTCAGATGATGAATTAACTACGGTAGAGGTTGTTAAAGCGCGACAATATTCCGTTGTAAATGACTTGTTACTGAGCAGACGACTAGTGCGCGCGTTAAGTGGTTGAGCCGGACTGAATGCTGCTGTAGAAAGCTGGCGATGGTTTTGTTGTTGATTCACATGAATCAACAACGATTTCCAACGACGAGCTACATGTTTTGATAACACCGGTGATGTTGTTCTCACGCTATTACTGCTACTGGCAGAGACGTTGGAAACAGCCGCAGTAGCGCGCTGGATAACAGCATTGGAATTATTAAGTAAAAGACGACTCATTTTTGCGATTATTGGTATAGTAGTTGGAAGTAAAAAAGTATGTACTCGTTCTGCCGCAGGAGTGGTGGTGGTGTGTGTACGGTTGGTTTTTGTTGTAGTAGGATTATATAGTGGTTGATTCGAGAATAAGCTTTTTTTGTTTGTTTGTTTGTTTATAAAACAACTGTAAGAGATTTATAGAGAGTGGAAAGAGTTAGAATATAAGAGAACAAGTTACAGTGCTATATTCGACTGTGCCGAATCTTTAATACCCTCCACCTAAACGTAATAAGAAACACAGAAACTACACTGGTTATAGGACTAGAACATCCTTATTCTGTGTTTTCTATTTAGTCTTAATGCAAATTTTATTTTATTGTTTGAAAGACAATTTTAAGACCAACATAATTTACATATATTAAATATTTTGAAATTTTATCTAATTTTGACCATTTATAATTCATGTAAAATTTACGATTCTTACTGTAATTTACAGAGTTTAATTTTCATAATAATCTTGAGTGTAATTTAAAAATGTATGAAGTTAAAAAAACATTTTTCCATATTCACCACAATTTAAGAAACAGAGTCCGTGTGGAGTTCGTCAGTCTTCCATCGGACGCGTCCCAGGTGGCGGATAGGGGTAGCCTTCATCGCGACTGTGATACATTTTTACACAAATGGGCACTAGTGACCATGAAAGCTCGAGCGATGTAAATATGTTCATGATACATTTTCTAACAAATGGTCTGGACATCTTTACATAGCTAGGTTGTAATAGGAAGATGGGTGAGCCGGTTGCTGCGCCTTTGCGATACATTTGAAACGAATATTCGCAATGGGCGAACAAATTGGTATTATAAGAATTATGTTAGGGCTAGTGATACATTGTATCATAGTGGTCACAAGTGGTAATATTATCCCTTCCCAAAAAATCCAAATTACAACCCGCGGACCAAAACTGACTCCTCCCTCCCATTTCCCCGTACCTTCTTTTTATACCCTTCTTCTTCCTCCCCCACTTTTAAGGTTAACGTGGTTGGTAGCAGTGCCGAAAACCTGAATGGCTAGTTAGTGGTTAAAGAAGACTAGTTGTTAACAGCTCCCCTCCGACGCCAAGGCACGGGTCGGTTGTAATAAGTATTTTGTCTAGTCAATGTAAGCCGACAATGCATAGATGGTCCATCCCCATACGTGTTTACTCGTGGGACCAAAATGGAGAAAATTATTAAAAAATAAAACAACAGCAGCGAAAGGCCAGCTGCGATAAGCGTACAAATTGATACTCTTACGCATCGAATTTGCTTTCGCATCGCAATAAGAGAGTAACCCCTCTGGAAGCTCCGCAGGAAATGGACAGAAAAAAATCGGATGACCCCACTAACTCAGGTAAAGAAATGGAAACCCAATCAAACTCTGTTATGGTGGGTGACCTATTTCGTTATTTGGGTGAAGTAAAGGACGAGAACGCGCCTCTGGATTCTGATTCAGAAGACGTGGACGTTACCGTCATCTATGATCCAGACCATGGTGAAGGTGATACAAGTGCAGCGTTACCGTTGATGCGACTAAAGTGGCAATTTGACCCTTTTACAGATGCCTTGCCACTTTTTTTGTACTTTTTTTTGGTTTTAGTTGATACTGTAATGTACATACTGGTTGAAAAAAAAAAAAGCAAATATTAAATGAAAACTTGCTTAAATTGGTTTCTACTGCAAAGGCACTGAGGGAGCCATTTATGCAACTGCTAGCTTCAGTCGGCTGGGGGGTTCGTTATACCTTGCAGTCAAAACTAAACTATTACAGAAAAAAAATTATTATAGACTCCCAATAAAATTCACTAATGTCGAACAAACCCTTATACATGGTGGAAAATATAATAAAAATTGATTTCCGTCTTGTATTTTTATATGGACTCAAAGATTGGCGCAAGTCTTGGCAATGATTTTGCCCACCCTAACCTACGTTTTGGTTGTTGCCTTATATTATACCAAAACCCCTAACATAATACAATCCTTTTAGAATTTCACCACATCTCGTCAAGAAAACAATTATTTTAGAAATACATAATCAAATCCATCTAGATTTATTCATTAAATCATTTTAAATAATAAAAGAAATTGGATTTTAATTGAAAACTTATATTATAATTAACAGATAAATTTAACGGTATTTAAAAAAATCGTAAATTAAAAAATTTTTTTTTTTTTTTTTTTGTTATCAAGAAAATAGTAGATTTTGGAAATATAAAATTTTATCGATGTACCAAAAGATTCAAATTAAATAGAATGTAATACAATTAGAAATAACTTTACCAAATTACTGAATTTATCATTTTTTAAACATTTTATAAAAGAATGTGGTAATGTAAGTTTTAGCATTTACGAAGGTGCATAATTATTCGGTTAATATCAACAATTTAGGGGAATACAATTTGAAAACGAGCTGATTATGTATTCAATTCCATTTGTTTCAAATCAACTTTGTCTAAATAAAATCATTAAAAGAAGAGAAACAATAACTTTAGGAATGAATAAAGAAGACAAAGAATTTAAGAAAAAATCTACGAAGGCACAAAATATTATTAATCTGTACTCATTCACAAAATATTATTTGTTGTTGTTTCTTTTCTTTTATTTCATTTAGCGCAAAAAGAGTACGTGTAAATAGTATTTGTTTTTTTTTTTGTTTTTTTTTTTTTTATTTTTTTGCAATTGAAAAAAAAAAATAATGATCAATGAAACCAACTTATATTTTTATCAATAAACTAATTTTACTACGATTACACTCACCAAAATTATTCCTCGTACGATGAAGGCCTTCAGCATAGGGATGTCTGGCGATGTTAATGTTGATTAACGTAGGTGAAGCTAATAATTAGGGTTTTATGATTATTACTTTTTTCTTGCAAATTAATGGTCGGTGAGGGAATTGCTAAATTAGATTAGAATATTTTTTTTTTTAAACAAAATTATTAGAGTATTATTTAACCAATTATGCAACTTGATAAATTATACAATTACGTTAGTTTTTATATTAACAAAAAGGTTGTGAGTTGGAATGATGATGATCCGATATTTCCAAGAAGATTCTTTATGTTGTGTCGAACTTAGACGACCAGGACCCACAGGTATCTTGTTGAAAGGGACCGTTGGTGGTATCTTAGTTTTAGCAGAGATGTATATGTATGAGATAGAAGATGTATTTGGAGAATGTTCTTCTCTTAACCAAAACTGGATTGACCAAATTGTCCAATCATGCGACTACGTTTTTGTGAGGTTATGTCCGACGAATAGTATGATCACTAATTGGACCAATCCTCAATTCGGATTGACGGTATAGGAAGCACGTGGAGTCGGGTCTTCGTGAGCTTCGTTCGAGTAGTGTGGTTTACCAAGTTTGGTGCCAAGGGATATAATTTTATATTGTTTATCCGTGCTTAAGAATTTTGTTGAAAACTTTATTTATTTAAATTGGTTCTATTTGAACTCTAGGAATAACCTAACTTTTTTGTGGTTAACGTGGTTAAATCTTTATTTTTCAATGACTTTACTCCGGATGATTTCCTGGAGTGATGTTAAGCCGTCGAAGTCAAGAACGAAAAAGAATTCTTTAACAATTTCCGTCTTGCCACGAGACTTTTACTTGTTAGTTTTATACATCAAGTAAAATAAGTAAAAAGAAATACGAAAAGTAATCATGTACAGCTTTACCGACATTACACAAATGATTAAATTAGGAATGTGTAGCAAAAGTATTTGTTCTGAGGATTAGCAAAATTAAGTCATTTTCAATCAATTATATACAAACTTTTAGAAAAATCACATATATTGAAAATTTTCCTTTATTCCTCATATTTGCCTTAAATTTCTTTTGATATTGTCTTTTACGCAAAAACACACCACTGGGCATAGTCAAGACATAAACCCACTAATTATTTTGTTATACATATTTAACTTTTTACAATTCGATAGATCATTCAATATGTCGAATTTAACATAAGACAATAATGTTAAAATCAGCAGCATAAATGAAATTTTATTTGCGCATGAAAACTGGTATTTATAGGTGAATAAATAGAGATTACAAAAAACGTTATTACAATACATATTAGTTTTTTTATTAATTTTTTTATTATATGCATACGTAAACATACATCATATACAACATTTAAATAAAAAAAATACAATTTTTATTTTTGTTTTGTTTATTTTCCATCTTTTTAAAAGTGGTGCCCCTTTTTTTTAATAAATCCCCTTTTTGTGCGACTTTCTCAAATTTGCCAACGGTAACGCTGTACAAGTGAACCTTCACCATTCTAAAACAGTTTCCGCTGCACTGCTCCTCCACATGGCAGATCATGAGGAGATATAGCGCTAGTGGATTAAAAATGGCGATATTCTTGGACTAAACGCAAAAGGGTACAAACTATTGTACAAAAAAGGCACAGGTAGAATAAGATCATGCATTTTGGCAAGAAACCATATTAATATCTTCATTCTATCTGAATATAGTGATGGAGACATACTAACAGCTGCATGGAAATCAGAAACATCAAAGATGTGGCTGATCTCATGTTACATGGCACATGATCAGGAAAAGCCACCACCCAGCAATCTGGTAAGAACTGCGGTGCGAACAGCTAACGCAAAAATGACTCCTATTATATTAGGAGCGGATGCCAACGCTCACCTTACTATCTGGATATAAATGGTACGGATATAAATAATAGAGGTGAGTGTATTTTAGACTTTATTTTAGATTTGGATCTAAGATAATTATCAGAATTAATCAGAACCTACCTTTGTAGTTGAGAATAGGCAGGAGGTTCTGTATATTACGGTCGTAAGTGCGAGTTACGAGCATTTGATAAGGAACTGGAAAGTTTCTGATGACTGCTCTTTCTCAGATCATAGATATCTGACATTTACGATAAACACGAAACCAGAAAGGAAAACTCCTTTCCTCAATAGGAAGAAAACTAAATGGTTTGAACACAATAAAATTATACAGGATATTCTATCACTACCCCCTACAATAGGAGATATTGAAAAAGCTGTAGATAAGCTCTATAAATGAAGCAACTGCACGAACGTTCACACCCTCAGTATGCAGAGGAAAAAAAACTACCGTGGTCGTCTATGGAAATAGCGAACTCCAGACAGAAGCGAAAAGAACAGGCAACTGGGGTTTATATAAGTCATCGTTGAATAAATTCAAGAACCAGATTAGGAGCGTAAAGCGTAGGTCTTGGAGAAGCTTCTGCTTTATCTAAAACCAGTCGCTCGCAAAAAATCCTATCAAAAACACCAACGACCCAAGGTTATATCCAAAAACCAGATGGCAGTTGGGCTAATGATGGTCTTGAGACATTTAAAGTAGTATATCGCAAATCGCGGACAATATACCACAACATTGACGAGGAAAAATTAAAATGGGCTATAGGAAGCTTTAGTCCATTTAAATCTCGGGGTCCGGATGGCATTATACCGGCTGATCTGCAGTATAATATAGATCCAGTCACTCCTTGGCTTATTAGTATTTATAAAGCCTGTCTGTCGTGGTCATATCTACCCATACGTTGGACTGAATACAATATATCATTCATTCCAAAGGGAGGAAAAACCTCTCATAACAAAGCAAAGGACTTCAGACCAATTAGTCTATCATCATTCCTTTAAAAAACCTTGGAAAGAATCTTAGATATCCATATAAGGAATTCTATTGATCAAAAATTACTATCGCCATCTCAACATGTCTACATTAAAGGCAAATCTGTAGAGACGGCACTTCACTCGCTAAGCTATATTGAGAAATCCCTAGAATATGGCAACTTTACGATAGCCTTTCTGGACATAGAAGGAGCTTTCAATAACGTAAAACCTGAAGTCGAGTCAATCACTAGGTTTATAACGAATCTAGGGGTAATAGCATCATACGTTCCAAAATTGGAACGACATGTATCACAAGATCGGCCACTAGAGACACTCACCAAGGGGGCGTCTTATCTCCATTATTGTGGAACTTTGCCGGGAAATAAAACTGTAGCTTACGCGGACGACGTGGCAGTGACAGTCTCGGGATTCTATTTGGGCACAATATCGCAGAGAATGGAGGACGCACTTAAAACACTCAGTAGGTGGAGTAATGAAAGTGGGTTAAGTGTCAATCCTAGCAAAACGGAACTTGTAATATTCACTAGACAAAAATAAGATTCCTACTTCTATGCTTCCTAGATTGAATGGTATAGAACTGACAATCTCGGAAAAAGCTAAATTCTTTGGTGTAATTCTTGATAACAAGTTATCATGGAAACCCAACATACTGGCAAGAACATCTAAGCTATGTCGGCTTTGTATGTCTGCAAGACAGCTATATGCAAGAATTGGAGTATTAACCCTCGATGTGTAAACTGGCTCTTTGAGACAGTTTAAAACCAATATTATTTTATGGAGTCTCAGTCTGGTGGAAGGAACTTGACAAAACTTCAAATTGTGTTATCTTAGAGAAGATACTAGGGAGGACTGCGATCCTGATAACAGGAGCGTAAAGTACTACCTCGACTAAGTCGCTTTTTGTGATACTAAACTGGATTCCAGTTGATCTAATGGCCAAGAAATTGGCTATGAATACTGCCGTGAGGCTAAGTGTAGCAGGCGCTTGGAAGCATGGTCATTATGGACATGCTAGCATCATGGGAAACGTACAATGTCTTCCTGAATACATTGATTATTGCAGTCCTAGACCCTCCTTCTTGAGAAGCTTCGGCTTCTTTATTCATGATAACATGGAATTGATAGGTCTACCCCTGGATACCACGAGTCTATCTATATACACGGATGGGTCTAAAAAAAGGGGAGAGAGTTGGCGGTGGGACCTATATCCAAGAGTTTGGAATCAAAATGTCTTTTGGAATTCCAAACGGATGTAGTCTCAGTCTGAATATCGGTTATAAAACGAGCGGCTAATTAGATCAGTTATTACAGAATATCGGGAAGAGATATACGAATACAGTGGGTGGCCTAATTATTAGTTACACTTATTAATTAAGATTCAACCGCTTTTAATACGTATATAAATTTATTTCTTGTACCAGATGTTTTCGTATTTTAATTCTACTAATACTGTTAAATATTTTGTGTCAACAATGTTTGGTGACATTAGAGTGCAGTTGTAGATCATTATCTGTCATTCTGCTCTGAAGTGTCAAATATGCAATTTTGATAAAATTGATTAAAGGCTGGCATCACGATTAAGAACTAAAAGAAAATGTTCAAAAATGCATTCAGATCATGCCAAAAAGGGTGCACGCTGTAATTGATGCCAAAGAAGGTTCTACGAAATATTAAGATTTTTTTTCAAACAATTTTGTAATATTTCTTTTCCTCAAATACATATTTTTAAAACAAAAGAATTTATTTTTAATTGAATTAGAAACACTTAATTTACCTAAAAGAACAAATAAAAGGATATATTTCCACTATTTTAAAATGTTATACGGCTTCAAACTAAACAATTTTGCATGTGTAACTAATAATATGGCCACCCACTGTATATACACTACATCAATCTTAGTCCAGGAATGCCGGACATCCTTAAACAGGATGGCGAGACATTCAACAGTTTTACTCATATGGCTGCGTGGACATAGACATAATAGGCAATTAATTGTATCGCAGATGACTTGGTAAAGAAAGGTGCCATGTTACCTGACGATGACATTAACCATCTTTGCGGTATTCCGCTATCGAAATGTAAGCAAATAGGTGGATAAATGAACACACTTGTGCAGTCACACGACTGATTTGCCCTATATTAAATGAAACGTACGTTATATTTACTAAAATTACAGCGACCAGAACTTAGTAACTTGGTGTTAGTGATCACAGGACACTGCAAATTCGGCAACCATGCAAAACGATTGGGTTTATTTGCCCTCTAATGATTTTTGCAGGAGTTGTAATAATGAAGAAGAGGAGGAAAGAGTCTCTCATCTTTTATTTCAATGCCCAGCAATGAGTAGATCTCGTAGGATCTTTCTGAGGCAACCATCCTTCAACGACTTATCTGAATTCTCAGATTTGAAGTTGGAGAATATTGATGCTTTCATCAGAAGCAGTAATTGGCTCCTTCTTCATATATCTTCTTCTTATTCTCTATCCAGAAAGTCAGGTAACACAATAGGGCCAACGATATGGACCTAAGTGGGCTGTACTACTACACGAACACCTGCTGACCTGACCTAAGAAACAAAGTAAAAACACAATGTAAAAAGGAATAGATAGATAGGGTGAGGTTATTTTGGTTTGAATTTGATCTCAATAATATTTTACAAAAGATTTATGAGTGTTATAAAATCGTAGTTAGTATAAAAAATCGGGCTAGTTTTTTTAGAAATTCACCACAAATAACGTTATTAGAAAATTTTCAAGGTCATTGAAAATTTGTCACCCCAAAAGCAGGCAATGAAAGTGTTTTTAAAGTTTTACGGGGTGGTTGCTGAATTAGCTAAAGAAGATTTTTTTTGTGTGTGGTAAAAAAAAAATATTTAGTGACAAGGTAAAACGTAGCAGCGCAGCTTTGTTTGTTTTGAGATTAGACTTATATAGGGTACAACCGTTCACATTGTAGGTAATGCAGTAAGTTTTTAAAAGCCCAAGTTATCATCTTTGGTTCAAAAAGCTCTAATTGAAAACAGTTTATAAATTCAAAATAAAAATAACGAACAGCTTTTTTTATTAATTTTTGTCTATGCACTGTGGTATTGATTAAAAATGTGTAAGAGATAAGAACGGAGGTTTGTTTAATATTTAAAAAAGTAAATAGTCCAATAATGATGTGTCACCAAATATAATATCCCACACCCAGTTACATACATACATATGTGTAAAAACAGTTTTTTCAGAAATGAGCGCTATATGGGAGTTATAAAAATATTATGGACCGATCATTCAAAAATTTAGTGGCATGACTTTTGTGCTTATAAATATGTTTGTGTTAAATTGTATCTCAATATAAACACTTTTGAAATGTTTATACCTGTTAAAGTGATTTTTAAATGTTTATTATGTGGGTGCTTTAACTAATTACGGACCGGATGTTATAAAATTAGGTGTCATTAGTTTCTGTATATGTATGTATATGAAATTTTTTATTTTATTATCAATTTTATATGAATACATACCAACATTTTAAGAGATTTATGGTCGTTAAAGTGATTTTCGGAAGTGGGTCTTATATGGTAGCCGCTCATCATAAAATTGAGCCATATGATGTCTGTGTATGTATATGAAACATATTTGTGTTGAATATTATTTGGATAGCAACATTTTTAAAAGAGTTACGTTCTTAACAGTGATTTTCGGAATGGTCAACTATGAACCGATCTGCACAAAATTTGGAGATATGATTGTGCTTCGCGTACAACTTATTTGTGGTGAAATTGGTTGGGTACGTGCATAAATCAAACATTTATGACCGATAAATCTCCATTTTAGGAGGACATTTGTATTGGGGTAGGTGAAATAATGGGCCGATTTCAACCAATTTCAATAAAAACTGTCCATGTACCAAATTTTACAGATATATCTTCAATATAGTGACCTGTAGTTTGCACACAAGCTTTACATGGACATCCAGCCAACCAAACTATTGGGCGGACATCGTTAAATCGGGAAGAGATTCTGGAGATTCTTTAAGGTGGGTGTTGGACTAATATTTATGGGTACAAATCCAATAATAGACTCCCTCCACTATGGTGGTGTGGGGTATAATTAGAGAAAAACATTTTTTGTGAAACGGATTTCAAAATTCGACTAATTTCTCTGGAATTTGAACATATGTAGAGTTCAAATTAAAGTTGGAATTCTTGACTATTTACTACCTTTATATATACTTTAAGATGTTGGTTTAAAATATATATTGAACGAAATTGGACCATTAATTTATTTTTAATTTTTTGTATGTTTTTCTGGATGCATTTCAAGTTATCTGGGTGCAACCAAAAGTTTAAAAACTTTCGTTAGATTTTTTTATACTTTTTTGTGGGATATTACTTATGTTTCAGACATCTATGGGCCCTCTTTACTATATTTCAAGCCTATATTTGATATATTTAATAACTATATGTTCTGGGCGAGTAGGTTAAAACTTATTTCATCCAACACGAAGACACTCATCGACTTTAATGAAGCTAAATCATTTATGGAACTTTAAAATACAAACATAAATAACTATTTAATATATTACTGGTAAGAATGTATTTGTATGTAAATAGTTTAGAAAATACTATAAAAGTTTATTCAACTACAATTTAAGAGAAAAACATTTATTGAACTTAAAACTGCATTGTATGCTTTAAACTTAATGGCGTAGTTTAGAAATATTGTGTTCTCCACTCATATGTTATGGCGTTTCCATGACAATAGTAACAATGCAGTTTTATTACTTTTAATTGTTATTAATTTTATTTCACTTTTTATTTGCTAAAAATAACTGCCATACAATGGTTGCAAGATAACATGACTGCATTATATGATTACGATATCTATTTGAATTTTTGATAAAAGCACTTCTCTCAGGTTTTCAGAGTTTCTACTTGTTAAATATTTAAAAAAAACTTTAAAATAAAACAAAAATACAAAATTACAGTACATACAAAAAAAACTAAATTAAACCTTTAAGAACTTCAATATAAATTTTGTATTAAACAGAATCATTAGCAAAGTTAATTTTGTTATTTAACTAAACATTTTCCATTTGATTTTAATTTACAACTAACTGCAAATTACAAATTATATATTGTATATGAAATTGTCGCCACATAGTTCCCGGGAGTCATTAAACAAATAACTCTGAAAATGTTTAAGGAATAATAGGAACGATATTTTAAACTGGAAACATTGAGTGCAATGAAAATTAAACTTGTTATATTTTTAAGAATTATTTCAAACTGTTTTTTAAGATGAAGTAACATTTTATTGATAAAAGCACTTATTTCGAGATAAGATTTTCATTAGATATTTTTTAAAAAACGTTAGGATTAAAAATTGGAAATATGAGTAAACACATAAATAATAATATTTTGAACTGAACATTGATACACAATCGAATGAAAAAGTTTGAGATTAGTGTAATGGCTATAAAAGACTGATAAGAATGAATGTATACGTAAACCGAGACGTAAATACGACTTAAACAGGAAGATTTGTATTATTAGACTTGCATATTATGTACTTGAACGACAAAAACAATTTAATGTGTTTCAATTGAACTCATTACACAAAAATTATTATAATTCCCACCGTTTTTGCAAAGTAACAAAGCAGTTTTTAATCTTTAAATAAAATATATTTTTTGAAGCCTTTCAAAGTTTGTTGAATGCCACAGTATTGTTAAAAGGTTAAGTTTTTGTTAATACTGTGTCTGTATAATTAAGTTAGTGTACTGTGATTATATTTCAATCAATAATAAAAATCGATAACGGTAAATAATAATTTGTTAAATACACTGTGTTACAGTGAAAATATACTCGTTTTGTAAGAATTATTCAGAAACATTTTAAAAATTTCAAGTTTTTAATAGTCTATGTAGTAATATACATACTAAAATTGGGAAAAAATAATAAATTAATAAATTTGTATTTGTGAACGGATTTTAGTAAAATTTCAAGAGTTATACTTTCAATTTAGTCGAAATTAACCTTAATTAAACTTAAATTATTAGCTATTGTACTTCTATTCATTCTATTTTTACTTTTTTCTGATAAAGGTTAGACAAAAAGTTCGGCAAATAAGCATAATCAAAATTCCAGTAGAGAAAAAATAATTTGTATACATGGAAAACGTTTGCATGACATGATTTCTTAATAAATATCAACTTAATTATTTCTAGTAGTTAACAATCATAATAAAAAAACAATATTATAATTTGATAAGACATATGTATGTATGAGATATATGTATGTATATACATAACTACCCAACAGACCAAAAAATAACTAAAGTATAATAGTACTTTAGAAGAAGCTTTTTAAAAAAAAAAAAATACTAAAGTTTTTTTTAATCATGTTTGAGAAACTATTATCCTTCACAATATGTTTTTAAACATAGTATATAATAAATAGTATACAATAAATATATATTAAACATGCTTATTTTGTCATTGTTAATTGTGATTGAAAATAAAAAATTATATTTGTAAAAATGTTCTGTTTATCCGAAAAGTTTTGATTTTTTTTTGGAAAAATTTTAACTTTTTCCTTTTTTTAACTATGAATGCCATTAAAGGCTTTTTTTAATTTTTGGCGGAAGCTTTTTAATGTTGTTTTCAAATCAAAATGAGAATTTCTTATTTGCAAGCATAACCAAATTCTACAATTGTTGAAATAAGCTTATTCTACAATTGTAGGCATAAGCTAATTCTACAATTATTGGAATAAGCTTATTCTACAATTGTAGGTATTAGCTTATCTTTATTTAGTTTAATAAAATATTATTTGAAGAAGCTTTTTCTAAAATTGAGAATATAAGCTTATTAAATAATTATTTCAGTACTATTATCACGAGGGTTCCTTTTTCATTATTCTACAATAATTTAAAAGTGTTTTTCTATAGTTTTTCAAGTCTTTTTAAAGCTTAAGGCTTAAGCTCGCAAGTTTTATTATAATATTTTTCTAAAGGGTTTTGGTCTATTGGGTATGATGTTTGTCTAAAATGTTTTCCTATATTATGGCATGTTTTTGATAGTATTTTGTTTTTATTTTTCTTTTTTTCTTATAAACACAATTAAATATATAAGTATTTTGGATGTCAAGCAAATTATAACAAACTTATAAACTTATTTTATTTAAGGGGCATGTGTTATTAATATAAAGGAATTCTTATAAAAACGAAAACACTTGTTGGTTTCAGGGTTTAAGTGTTGAAATGATATGCTACACAACTCATGAATTTCATTAACACCTTTCTTAATTGTTATGCGACATGAAATTATAATATAATATGGCCATTTGCAACAAGTTAGTCATAACTCAAAATGCAACATAGTTTCGTGTAAAATAGTTTTGATTGTTTTTGACATTGAATTATTTTTAAAATCACTCGTTTGAAGTTTATTAATTGAATTCCAACTATGTAACGGGTCCGCCATCTAACTAGTGCTTATTTCATGAATTACTTACTTTATGTTTGTTATCTTGTGAAAAAAGTGAAAGAAACTGGCATCCTCATCGATAAACCGAAGCGTGAAAAGCCAAAAACAGTGCGTACACCCGAAAATATTGCTGCTGTGGCAGAAAGTGTGCGTGAAGCGCCATCAACATCAATTCACCGTCGTTCTCAACAATTGAACATTTCGGAGACATCATTGAGACGAATTTTGCTTAAAGACCTTGGTATGACGCCATACAAAGTCCTATTGGTTCAGGAGTTGAAGCCAACTGACCATCCAATGTTTTGTAAAACTCCGTCATAAAATTTGAATTTTTGAGTTAGGTCCTCTTGTCGCAAATGAGCGATATGAACATTGAAATTTTTGGTGAAAATAATGAGAAGAGTCTGTCTAAAAAAGCTTCATTAATTTTTTACATACACATTTCATGTATGCTTTAGAAATTTGGCAAATGTTCAAAATTTGTAAATACTTGGTATAAATACAATACTAAATTCATAACAAAAAATAAATTAACGCATTTCGAGCAAATACAGAAGAACGGTCTTGATAATGAAAGTATGTACGTGTAATGTATAAGAAATGCAACTATATGTTAATGAATTTGATTTTAATTATATTTTGTCAAATTGTTCATTTAAAAAATCACTAATATTGGACAATGTACGAAATACCACTCAATTTATGTATTTTAAAAAAATGTATATTAATACATGCTACAAACAAAAATAAAAAAATAAATATTGTAAAAAATTAACTAGTATCTGCTAGATTTATCCAGAACAGCTTTTAGTCGCTTAAAAATAAGTATTAGTTCAATTCCTTCTATAATAATTTTAATTCTTATTTACTCTGCTTAATGAACATTTTCATTCAGTTAAAGAAAATAATTAGCTATCAAACCTATAGACGACAGAAATTAGGTAAACATTTTTTTGGATTAAAATTCTAAAAATAATTTTAATGTAGATGTGTTTTTTTAAACTGTCAACGAAAGTGATCCCCCTCTACTACACGTTTTCAACTTAAAATTGAGAAATTTCAAATTTATATTGAGAAATAACAAATTGAAATTTAGAAAAGCAAATTGGTATTAGAAATAATATCAAATTAAAATGAGAAATCTAAATTGATATTGAGAAATCGAAATTGATATTTTTATTTATTTATTTTTTCTCAATATCAATTTGCTTTTCAGAATTTCAATTTGTTTTATCTCAATATAAATTTGGAGTTCTGAATTTTAATTTTTTATTTCTCAACATTAACTTGGATTTCTGAATTTCAATTTGTTAGTTCTTAATATCAATTTCGATTTCTATATTTGAAATTGTAGTTTCTCAATTTTAACTTGAAAAGGTGTAGTTGTTGTATTATTATATTAAACAGCAACGTTCTGGTTTATACCCCCTTTTTGTGCTATAGAATTTTGTGTTTCCACAAAAAAAAATATTTTTTTTGGCGGGCTATATAAATAAAACTATCAAATAAAAAAATAATTTATAATTGGAATATTAGGAACATTTTCTAACAACATAACAACGAAAATATGTTAATGTTTTATGGAAAATATTCATTGTGATTATTTAGGATGTTAATATAAAAAAGAAAACTAAAGTTTTTTAAATCATTTGTAATAATCAAATAATCGACTGATGTGGAGCATTTTTTATTTTGATTTGTAAATATATCTTATTTTTTTTTTATAAATTAAATGAGAATTATTCCTCTTGCGAGTATTAATAAACAAATTTTCCAAAACTGAAGTTAACTTCGATTAAAAATTTTTGGAAAATTTATTTTTTTTATTTTATTTCAATTCAAGTACATAATAATAAAAAGTCATAAGTGGCCAAAAAAGATTATTGCAGAGCATAACATCTAATAGATTCTAAATTTACAATTTTATTCATAAAAAAAGTTCAAATTATGATAAAATTAAAGGGATAATAATTGAACAATAAAAATAAGGTTCATGGTAGTGACAACAATGTGTGCATTATAAATGTGATGAAATTTAGGATGTTTTAAGTACATACATACATATATTATACAAACCTAGTTTTCTTTTGAACATATTTACCAATAGTTCTTTCTGCTATTAAGAAGCTCTCAAAAAACCGATGTTTGCGTGCTGTGGAATATCGATTTGGGTTTTCTGTTCCAAATTAGTTTTGTAAGGCGTCAAGAAGCTGTTCTGGATAATGAAGGTTACCATACAGAAAATTTGTGTATGACTTTTAGTTATTAAAACAAATACATACTACTGTAGAACATAAAAAGCAAAGTATACCGATATACACCTATTAGTTAAAAAATCTAAATTAACACTGTAATTTAAATTTTTACAAAACAAATCAGAAATTTAAGATGTACCTATTATTTAAAAAATTCGTTGGCCTTTTTTAACGCAGAAACGTGAATATCCAGTAACATGCACTATCCAAAAACATGAACATTTTTTTTACATGACTACTCTAAAACCTGACCATAATAGGCTAAAGGCTCTAAAACGTGAACTTTTTAACGAACGTTAAAATTCAATTTTTAGGCTTATTTAAAAATTTTGGGATTCCCCGCGGAGGAATTTCGTAGTTTGTTTGATGTAAAAACTTTTGTTGCATGATAAGTAGCTTCTTTTGTAGTTGTAGTTGCTCCTTTTTAATAAAAACAAAATAAACAAATTTATAATTATGTATCGTAGTTTAAATTCAGCTAACTTCTATTTTTTAATGAATTCAATAACATAATTTAGAAATTAGTATCTCAGAAACCCTTTTGCAAACCATAGTACCTATGTAGTATATTAAAATATGGCAGGAACTTGCAAAAAGTAGCATCAAAACATGTTTCTTAGGTGAAAAATAACGTACAGACATACATACTTTAATTCAAATTAAATAAAAGATAAGAGACTAAAATATGTTATAGAAAAAATGCAATCTAAAGCGTGAACAACCTCGGTAAAAATTAGTTCACGTTTCTGCGAGTTCACTGTATATTAATAAGGTATTTAATTTAAGGTAAGTAGGTATAATATGACCGTCCATGTAATCTATGTATATCCGGAGATATAAAAGAAAAATTATGGCATTTCACCATAAAAAAACAAGAAATCGAATTTCTCCATAGAGGAGAATAAAATCCTCCCGCCCGGCTATAAGCCGGCAATACAGGAAATCTTTACTATGCGAAACCGGTGTTCTTTATACCATAGATGAGAAAATCTTAAATTTAACACGGCTTATGTATGACATTTATATTAAAAGTATGAAATTTGGTTTTAAAGTATACATATACATACATAATATGTATGTATGTATCCTACTAAATTTTAAAAATGATAATTAAAGAATTTTTCTATTTTTCAGATCTTATAAATCCGCGATTAAAAAGAATACTTACAGACGCATATCATACCATAAATTAAAACTTAATATCTTCGCTATTTAATAATATAGGTATACATACATACTATGTGTATAGACTTTTTTAAGATTTTATATACATATGTATGTATGTACATACATATATTAAAAAATTCGGATCAATACAGAAATATTTTATTAATATTAATATAGTCAATTTGATATATTATAAATTATCAGACACTCAGAAGTTTTCGAGATATAGGCTCATATATTTTCAACTTTGAAGCGCGCTCGAACATAGCCGTAGCCGACAAACAATTTTTAAAATTACTTTTATCACCTCTTTTGAGCTGTCATGAAAAAAATGATCGGAAAAGGTACGTGGTAGTAAACAATTACAAAATAAAACACAAACACAACAGAATGAACAGAAAAACAACAAAAAAAAAGTATTGGATAAAAATGTAAACAAAAAAGATAACTGCTAAAAGTAAACAATAAAAACAAATGTAGAGATGAGAAAATGGCATAAATATAATCTTGTTAAAAAAAAACTAGAAACAGATTGCAAGTAAAAAAACCGTCTGAAGGCATTACATATAAAAAGTTTGCCAAATGGTGAGGGGAGGTTAGGATATAAAAAGACCATCAAAATGTAAAAAAATACAAAATAGATAAAAAGGGTACACATGTTTTTGAATAGAAAGAAAATGTAAATAAGCTGAATCGATTTTTTAATGGTCATAAAGAAAGGTTATTGGATTTATGTATATTTTTGGCACTTGAGGTTGTTTTTGCCATAAATCGAATTAAAAAAGCATGGAATTGTTTTCTTATGTATAAATAAATCAACAATTTTATAGACCATCCTTTTTTGCAAACAATCAAATGATTATCTAACCAATATACCTGGAGGTCTTGGCCTTGTTTTTATAATAGTTTCTATCTCGCACAAATAAAATTATTTCAGCAATTTAAGATTGTTTTTTTCTATGCTGGTTTTCGTCAAAACTTGTGCACAAACAATACATTATTCTTGGTAACACACGTGTTTATTTCATGGATATTTTGTTTATTTATTGAAAAATCTACGTATTTTATTTAGCTTGTCACTGGGTTGGTTTAAAATTTTCATACAGAATGCTTACGTACACAAATATTATTATTGTTGCGAATTATAAAAAAACAGCAGTTGTTATCACTTGCAATCACGGCGAGTTTTATTGGTAAACTAACGAAAAAATTTATAGAATTTTTATTTCACCTTTTGTTAAAAAAGAGAATTTTTCTTTTGGTGGGGTGGATGCAAGGCATGGTGAAATTAAATACCAGGTGACCGCATTGCTACAACAATTACAACAAGGCAAGAACAACAGGCATTTTTCTATATGAAAAACTTTCGTCACTGTCAAAAAGTTTTTTTTTTATATAACTTTTTGGCATTTTCAAATTCACCATGAATAATCAGCTGGCTTTCAAATTCACCATGAATAATCAGCTGGCGCTACGCTATCACCTAGTATTTAAATTCACCTTGGCTATCACCTAGTATTTAAATTCACCTTGGATGCAAGGCGTATTTTATAAGATGTATGCGACACGGCAACAAAATAGGCATATGTATTTTGTTTTTGTGACAATGTATGTGAAATGTCAAACTAACAACAAAACTAATTCGATATGTTTCGTTTATGTTTTAACAATAACAACACACAATTTATTTATTTTTATTAATTTCACTTTTTCAAACTCAAATAATTTTATTTTAAATAACAAATGTAAACATAGTTTTACAGCGAATTATTATTCAGCTGATCTTTGCATACACCTTTATTAACGCGCGTGAACAAATCAAACTCAACAATTTTATAACAAACCGTAACAGCTGATTTATCAAAACAAACTTTTTTTCTTGAGTGGTGAAAATTGTTTGTTGTTGTTTATGTAACATTGTGTAGATTTGTTAGTGTAAATGCGGTTTGTTAAAAATTAAATTCCATTCGTTTCTAATTTGAAAACTAACAAACCCAAACATAATCTAAAATACATTGAACAAACTTATGTGTTTATAAACAACAATTGCTAATGTCGATGCAAATAAGTAAATGAAATTTTTTTAGAAATCAATAATAATTAAAACACATTTAATCAAAATAAAATTAATTTGTGAATTTTGTGGATTATTTATTAGAATTTGTGTGCATTATAAGCAATAATTGTTTTATAAATTTCACTACAAAATCTAAACGGGAGCTTGTGCATTGTTTTAGATAAAATGTAAAAAAACAGCACATTATAAATTTCTTCATAAATTCCAAACGGGAGCTTGTGCATCATATCGGAAAACAGCAATTAATAGCCATTAAATGTAGAAATCAAATTACGTATAGATTTTATCACAAAAAAATGGAACATAGGGGGTATGCCCTATCAAACTTTCATGTTTTAAATAAAATGTAAAAAAACAGCACATTAGAAATTTCTCTATAAATTCCAAAGGGGAGCTTGTGCATCATATCGGAAAACAGCAATTAATAGCTATTAAGTGTAGAAATCCAATTACGTATAGATTTTTCCACAAAAAAATGGAACATAGGGGGTATGCCCTAAAAAACTTTCATGTTTTAAATAAAATGTAAAAAAAACAGCACATTATAAATTTCTCTATAAATTCCAAACGGGAGCTTGTGCATCATATCGGAAAACAGGAGTTAGTAGCTAATAAGTGTAGAAATCAAATTACGTATAGATTTTATCACAAAAAAATGGAACATAGGGGGTATGCCCTAAAAAACTTTCATGTTTTAAATAAAATGTAAAAAAACAGCACATTATAAATTTCTCTATAAATTCCAAACGGGAGCTTGTGCATCATATCGGAAAACAGGAGTTAGTAGCTAATAAGTGTAGAAATCAAATTACGTATAGATTTTATCACAAAAAAATGGAACATAGGGGGTATGCCCTATCAAACTTTCATGTTTTAAATAAAATGTAAAAAAACAGCACATTATAAATTTCTCTATAAATTCCAAACGGGAGCTTGTGCATCATATCGGAAAACAGGAATTAATAGCTATTAAGTGTAGAAATCAAATTACGTATAGATTTTATCACAAAAAAATGGAACATAGGGGGTATGCCCTAAAAAACTTTCATGTTTTAAATAAAATGTAAAAAAACAGCACATTATAAATTTCTCTATAAATTCCAAACGGGAGCTTGTGCATCATATCGGAAAACAGGAGTTAGTAGCTAATAAGTGTAGAAATCAAATTACGTATAGATTTTATCACAAAAAAATGGAACATAGGGGGTATGCCCTATCAAACTTTCATGTTTTAAATAAAATGTAAAAAAACAGCACATTATAAATTTCTCTATAAATTCCAAACGGGAGCTTGTGCATCATATCGGAAAACAGGAATTAATAGCTATTAAGTGTAGAAATCAAATTACGTATAGATTTTATCACAAAAAAATGGAACATAGGGGGTATGCCCTAAAAAACTTTCATGTTTTAAATAAAATGTAAAAAAACAGCACATTATAAATTTCTCTATAAATTCCAAACGGGAGCTTGTGCACCATATCGGAAAACAGGAGTTAGTAGCTAATAAGTGTAGAAATCAAATTACGTATAGATTTTGTCACAAAAAAATGGAACATAGGGGGTATGCCCTATCAAACTTTCATGTTTTAAATAAAATGTAAAAAAACAGCACATTATAAATTTCTCTATAAATTCCAAACGGGAGCTTGTGCATCATATCGGAAAACAGGAGTTAGTAGCTAATAAGTGTAGAAATCAAATTACGTATAGATTTTATCACAAAAAAATGGAACATAGGGGGTATGCCCTATCAAACTTTCATGTTTTAAATAAAATGTAAAAAAACAGCACATTATAAATTTCTCTATAAATTCCAAACGGGAGCTTGTGCATCATATCGGAAAACAGGAATTAATAGCTATTAAGTGTAGAAATCAAATTACGTATAGATTTTATCACAAAAAAATGGAACATAGGGGGTATGCCCTAAAAAACTTTCATGTTTTAAATAAAATGTAAAAAAACAGCACATTATAAATTTCTCTATAAATTCCAAACGGGAGCTTGTGCATCATATCGGAAAACAGGAGTTAGTAGCTAATAAGTGTAGAAATCAAATTACGTATAGATTTTATCACAAAAAAATGGAACATAGGGGGTATGCCCTAAAAAACTTTCATGTTTTAAATAAAATGTAAAAAAACAGCACATTAGAAATTTCTCTATAAATTCCAAACGGGAGCTTGTGCATCATATCGGAAAACAGGAGTTAGTAGCTAATAAGTGTAGAAATCAAATTACGTATAGATTTTATCACAAAAAAATGGAACATAGGGGGTATGCCCTAAAAAACTTTCATGTTTTAAATAAAATGTAAAAAACAGCACATTATAAATTTCTCTATAAATTCCAAACGGGAGCTTGTGCATCATATCGGAAAACAGAAATTAATAGCTATTAAGTGTAGAAATCAAATTGTGTATAAATTTTTCACAAAAAAATGGAACATAGGGGGTATGCCCTATCAAACTTTCATGTTTTAAATAAAATGTAAAAAAACAGCACATTATAAATTTCTCTATAAATTCCAAACGGGAGCTTGTGCATCATATCGGAAAACAGGAATTAATAGCTATTAAGTGTAGAAATCAAATTACGTATAGATTTTATCACAAAAAAATGGAACATAGGGGGTATGCCCTAAAAAACTTTCATGTTTTAAATAAAATGTAAAAAAACAGCACATTATAAATTTCTCTATAAATTCCAAACGGGAGCTTGTGCATCATATCGGAAAACAGGAGTTAGTAGCTAATAAGTGTAGAAATCAAATTACGTATAGATTTTATCACAAAAAAATGGAACATAGGGGGTATGCCCTATCAAACTTTCATGTTTTAAATAAAATGTAAAAAAACAGCACATTATAAATTTCTCTATAAATTCCAAACGGGAGCTTGTGCATCATATCGGAAAACAGGAGTTAGTAGCTAATAAGTGTAGAAATCAAATTACGTATAGATTTTATCACAAAAAAATGGAACATAGGGGGTATGCCCTATCAAACTTTCATGTTTTAAATAAAATGTAAAAAAACAGCACATTAGAAATTTCTCTATAAATTCCAAACGGGAGCTTGTGCATCATATCGGAAAACAGGAATTAATAGCTAATAAGTGTAGAAATCAAATAACGTATAGATTTTATCACAAAAAAATGGATCATAGGGGGTATGCCCCATATGATGCACAAGTTCCCGTTTAGAATTTATAGAGAAATTTATAATACAATTATTGCTTATAATGCACAAAAATTCTATTAATCCACAAAATTCTAATAAATAATCCACAAAATTTACAAATTAATTTTATTTTGATTAAATGTGTTTTAGTTATTATTGATTTCTAAAAAAAATTTCATCATTTACTTATTTGCATCAACATTAGCAATTGTTGTTTATAAAACACATAAGTTTGTTCAATGTATTTTAGGTTATGTTTGGGTTTGTTAGTTTACAAATTAGAAATGAATGGAATGGACTTTTTAACAAACCGCATTTACACTAACAAATCTACACAATGATACATTTTGTTTAATGCCCATTTGTTCCTGACGTCATTTACAATCAGTGTTGTCATATTTTTTTTACAAAATCTGACAATTCCCCAAAAAAATCATTTTTTTTTTCGAAAAAAATCTGTACCTTCAAAACAAAATTAAATAATATCGTACAAATTCTTCAAAAGTGACTCAATTCAAAATTTTTATTATATGACACAACTAAAAATAAATCACTATTAAATTGCAACTTTATACAAAATGAAATATGTATAAAGAAAGACTTAACTGTTTTTTAGAACTTAGACATACTTTTGTATGTATATGTACAACTACATATTCTTATTAAATTTAGTTTCCATTTCTTTTGTTTGTACAAAATTTGTGCAATTGAATTTTTTTTTTAAATCTTTGGTCCGCAAAATTCCACATAGAGTGGGAATAAAATTAATTTGTTTTATTCGAATAAAATTTAAAAATCTGCATTGATTTAAAAAAATTGTTTTTTAGATTAAAAATCTGCAAGCCTGTTTTGCACTTTAAAAAACTGCAAAAAACAGATAAATCTGCACATTTGGCAACGCTGTTTAAAATTTAACTGAATTTAAAGCGTTTAAAAAAATTACGTATTTGACAACACTGATCAGCGACTTTTATAAAAAAAACTCACCACACAACAACAACAATAGTTTGTTATGGTTTGTTAAAAATCCCAGAGTTTGTTTTGTTCACGGCGATCCTTTATTAACACGTCGTAGGTGGAGTTAGAGGTTTATTTTTTCTTGTTTTCTTTCTTTATTCCCACTATCCATGATGTAACTATATAAGGTGAGTGCAAATCGGCAACAAATGCAGAAGCAACAGGCATTTTGTTTATGTAAATTAGTGTAATATTGTCAAAAACACTTGACAAAGTATTACTTTTGACATAAGTAAATTATAAACAAAGTCATTTAGCTGTGTTACTGCACTCTCCTAGTTATTTACACCATGCCACTATCCATGGTGAAATTAAATACCAGGTGACCGCATTGCTACAACAATTACAACAAGGCAAGAACAACAGGCATTTTTCTATATGAAAAACTTTCGTCACTGTCAAAAAGTTTTTTTTTTATATAACTTTTTGGCATTTTCAAATTCACCATGAATAATCAGCTGGCGCTACGCTATCACCTAGTATTTAAATTCACCTTGCCACTATCTATGAGATGCATACAGTGTTGTATTTTTTTATCGCCGTGTTTTATTGTGACATTCGTACAGCGTAACGCTGTTTATGAAATCAAGTATTTTCAACCGCATTGTAACAACTTTTTTTCGCACGTGTTTTCCAAATCAACCTCAAATAACATGTGCACAATAAATACTAACAATTGTCATCCTAAAAGTAGGCAATGTGCTTTGTTTACAGTTGTACGGGGAGGTTGCTAAATTAGCTAACAAGCTTTTAAGGAAAAGTCCTGTCGTTTCTCACCACAACAAAAAGCCTTTTTTTATTATATTTATATCCACCGCCAAAAAGATGGGGGGTATATTACGTTTGTCATTCCGTTTGTAACAGATCGAAATAATGGTCGTAGAGCGAAAAAATCTATATATTTTAGGTCCTTATAAGATTGTGTGTGGTAAGACGATCTAGCCATGCTTTGATTTACCGAAATGTATGGTATTGAAAATGGTTAAAATCGGCTTAGTAGGATCCGAGTTATAGATCAAAGTTTCAGACTATCCCGATATTTGTATTTTTTTTTTGCTATTTTCTTCAAATACTCGTATAATGTAAATTATATCATAACATTTTTCACACTTTATTTTTATTACAGAAGGACAAGTGCTGTTGAAAACGGTAGGCATCGGTCCGCGATTTCTCATAGCCCTGATACAAATGCCTTCCCGGTATATGGCTTTATGATACATAAAAATGTCTATGGAAAAGTCGTATCCCTAAAAAATTTATGCAAAGTATATTTTGTTTGCATCGGTCCATGATTTGAAATCACTTCAATGCGCAAATCCCTTATAAGATTCAGCAGCAAGTTTAAATTTGACACAAATAGTATGGGTTATACATAGAAATATTCATATTGAATTTTTTGACGATCGGTCCATATTTGGCTGTATCCCGCATATAAAGTCCACTTCGGAAAATCTCTTAAATGCGCATAAAACTGTTATAAAAACCAGTATCAAGTTAGAATTCAACATGATAATAAATAAAAAATTTTATGGCATAAATAACATTGGAATTGTGTATTTATTTGTTTATTTATTTTATTATTAAGTCAAGGGATTAAATCTTTAAAGACTTTTATGAAAGTACATACACTAATAATTATAATTTATTTACAAATATGTATGCAGTATAAAACATTTATGTATTATTAACTAATTTTATTATTAAATAAATGTTTAATTAAATTTTTTGTTAGAGAAAAATCAATGATGGGTCAGATTGGACATAATTAGATCATTAATGTTACATTAAATATAGTTCTTCTACTATATAAAGTTGGTAATTTTATTAATTCAGGTCTATTAATGTATGTTGGAAGGTTAATATCAGGATTCTAAGATAAACAACGTATACAAAAGGATCCCAGATAATATACATATTGGTCTTACTAAGGACATCCTTTTTCATTTATAAAGCAATAGGCTTGCGAATTGGAGATATAAATGATTCACAAATTGAGAGAAGCTCAAAAATTTTTTAACATCGTCTGCATACATTCGAATGTTGCAAAAATGTAAAACGTTTGGAAGGTCGTTGATGAACAGGGAGAAAAAAAATTAAAACAAGGTGACTGCCTTGAGGAACACTAGAAGTAACCAAAATATTTTTGGAGTATTTTTTATTAAATTTTACACATTGAGTTCTATCCAAAAGATAAGATTTTGTCCAGTTTAGACTGCGAGATGTGAAACCAAGTATATCCAGTTTAATAAGAAGAAGGCTGTAAAATCAAAAGCATAAGTTTGTTTTCTTTGTACAGAGCTTTATGTGTGGTAAGTTGAAGGATATTTGTTATAGTACAGCAACCTTTCCGAAATCCATGTTGACAGAATAGACGATGATTTATGACACATGTAATCACTGATAAAGTGTTTCAAAATCTTAGGTATTACACTAAGCTTAGCAATACTTTGACACATCAGTTTTATTACCAGATTTAAATAGTGGAATTATGTATAAAGACCTCCAAATTCTCAGAAAATTACCATATTTAATGGATTTAATAAAATAATTAATGCTTTTACCAACGATTGTGCACAATTGTGTATAATACTGCTAAGGACACCATGATGGCCATCGTTTTACGAAATTTTAAGTTTCTTTAAACTTTCTAATAAATTTTTAGCGTCAATATTTGGGAACGAAGTGTGTAGGGATAACTATCCGAGATGTTATGTTTATTCGAATATGTAGTGGAGAAAAAATCGTCAAACATATTGTTACGAAATTGTATTTCAATTTAAATTTAACGGCCGGTATCAACATACAGCATGCTTATCGACATACAACTTGTTTAGCATTTGTAGAAGTTTTAATTTATAAACATTATTGAGAACACCCTGTTATAAACACAGCTGAGCAATATGGCAACATCAAGTTTTAATGTCTTTGAGTGAATATTCTACACACGAACATTTTAGACTTGCAGTCATGAACATTCTAATATCTTAGTTTCGAACCTTCCAGAAACTATGATTGTTGTATAAATATACTAACAGGGCCAATCAAGTTAATCAGTTTATTGTGAGTCATCGTTGAGTTAACATCAATCTGTTCTTAAACAGTAATTTAAGTGTGTTCTTAAACCGTAATATAAATGTGTAAAAGACAGAGTGTTCATTTAAAATTGTTTTTGTATGCATTATATTTTCTTCAAACTACTTAAAACTTTTATTTTGCAATTTAAAAGAATCCGGTTTATTTAAAGGAAATAAACTACCGTTTTTAAAAGGTAACACTTACTAATATTGACATCGTCAGAAGATTCACAATTGTTGGATTTCATTACTAAAGGATATTCATTTGTTTTTCTTTTAGAGTTGACAAAATTGTAAAATGCTTTAATATTATATTTAAAATCATACTTTATTTTATGTAAAAAAAAATATTTAACATAAATTATGTTGGTCGTAAAATTGCATTTCAAAAAATATATCAAATACTAATAAAATTTGCACTAAAACTGAATAGAAAACACAGAATAAGGATATACTAGTCCTATAACCAGTGTAGTTTTTCTATTTCTTAGTTTAGGTTTTGATTAGCGACATTTATGAATTTGAAAAGACTATGAAAATACTAAAAGTCACTGCTGAATATTATCAATTGTTATACTATTTATGTATTTACTTTAAGTTGAAGGACACTGTTTAATTGTCAAAAATGAGTATGTAAATTTATTAAAAACAAATAGGTAGTACATATGGGATTTTAAGTATTTTTTTAAATAATAATTACAATATCTACTCGTATCAACACTTATTTAAATACTTGTATTTAGTTAAGGGTCATCAGATTCTGACATGGATTTATATCAAATAAAGCGCAAAAGTTAAAGGTCGCAAAAAAAGTAAGAATAAGAATCTTATATGGTTGCTGGGAATAATTCTGGATCGATTCCAGAAAAATTTAGCAAACTAATTTGGCTTTTAGACAAAACTAATTTGCACCGAATATTAAATTATTTCGTTACTAAAATTTTTAGAATAATTGTTATTTATGAAATAATTTTTGTGGAGAAAACCTAAAGTTGGCTATGGATTGGAAACGGTTAAAAGGTAACGGTAACGATAATGGTGTTTTGGTTGTTGTTGTAACAGCTAGACTATTTAAGTTTCAATCAGAAGTTCTGCTGTGGGTCCAGGTGAGGTGGGGGTATCATGTGGACCCTGGCCACATGCTGATCATAAGTTTGGGGCATGGGCTATGCGGCACAAATAGGCGTTTAGTCTATTGCTCTATTCCGACCTCAGTTGTGCCGGAACCGCTCTTATTTTCCGCGGAAGTTGTTTTTTGGTTTCTACAATGGACAGTGACCTCCAAGTACGACATTCATGCGGTATTCTTCGTCCGCGGTATTGATTGCATCTCTGTTAAATTCGTTCAAAGCTGTTACATACGAGTTTTAATCTAATAGCTCGTATATTTTTCTCGTATATTCGAAGGTCCTTTCTTACATGTCTCGGGGGAGAACCCAGCTGTGTGATGTTAAAGCTCGGATGAGTTTTCCGATGACATCTCGGGAGGAACATGACATTATGTTCCAATACAGGAAGAACTTTAATTTCTTCATGTAAGTGGTGTTCTGCGGTTCTTTGCATGCAGCCTGTAATGGTACGTAAGGCAGGAATTTGGCAGCTTTATATGTTTCTCCACTCTCTCAATGAAGGTGACCAAACTGAAGTAGCGTAATTCACCACTGACCGATCAATCGTCTTATAGGTAGTCAAGATGGTTTCTTTATCTATACCCCAAGTGCTCCCGCTATTTGTGCGAGATTGGAGTGGCGTGAGCTGAGGAGATAAATAGGCTATCAAAGGTGACTACGAAGAAGAAGTCTTTTTTCGGTAACTGCATTTTAATGACAACGGTAATTAAATTTTGAATTAGCTTAATAATAAAGTTTACAGAAATTAAAAATAAGCTGAGGTGCAACATAAATGTAATACATAACAATTTAGGAAATCAAAAATTTGTATTTTCGTAATTCAATTTTAATTATTTAGGTAACGGTATTGACGATTATTTCGGTAAAGGTAATTGCAGTTATTTTGGTAAGGGTAGCTTGTGTTGACGGTTATTTTAAGATATTTTGTAGAAGACCGGAAGATAAATTTCTTCCTTGAAAATAATATAAATATATTTAAATTAAATTTCAAAAAATTTAAACAGGTTTGAAAAAGCCCATATAAATATGTTAAGTTTTTAGTTATAGCATTTTTAAAATGCACAATTTGTTTACAAACTTTGATAGAAAATTATACCACAATAGAAACTTTAATTACAAAAGTTTCAAAAATACAAGTCATTTTGTTACCCAAACAATATTTATAACCAAAAGCCTGGTATAAAAACCTTAATTTAATGCTGATTTCTTACAATTTAGTATTAGTAACCATATATCTTGTAGAATTAAAAAAAGAAAGAAATTATTACGCATTCGATACGCACCATGTCATTGAAAACCATTGAGGATGTGCCTCTATTTAATACCAGTTTGCGTATAATGAAATTTTGGTCATTTCTTTTGCAACATAATTGGCGCAGATACTCCTGTTTGATACCGTACATCATGATTAATACTACGCAATTTTTGGACATTTATTTCAGCGCCGAACCCATAGATGCCGTAGTCCGTAATGCCTATATAGCGGTTTTATTTTTCAATACGATTTTGAGAGCAGTTCTGTTGTGCATTAACCGTTTTGAGTATGAGAAATTTATGGAAAATATACGTTGGTTGTATATTGAATTGATGGTAAGTTTAAATTATGTATATTAATTAAATGTGATAAAATTTTGGATCAATAATTTATATTTTAATTTATTATTACTTTTAAGGAATCTGAAGATAAATCTGTCCGTAAATTGCTGAGCGAAACCACTCAAGCCTCTAGATTTATATCGAAAATTAATTTATTTATGGGTACTTGCTCGTGTATTGGCTTTATTACATACCCAATCTTCGCAACATCAAGGGGTAAGTAAAAATAGTTCAATATCTGTTTACGTACTTCAAACAACTTGACTTAGTTTTACCCTTTGGCATGTATGTACCCGGTATTGAAAAATATGAAAGTCCTTTCTATCAAATCTTCTTCATATGTCAAGTTATTATTACACCCATGGGCTGTTGCATGTACATTCCATTTACTAACCTCGTAGTGGCATTTATACTTTTTGCCATTTTGATGTGTAAAGTGTTGCGACACAAACTGAGCAATCTTAAAGATGTGAGCAATGAAAAAGCTAGAGAGGTCATTGTTTGGTGTATTAAATATCAATTGGAATTGATTAGGTAAGGAGATGATTGCAATTTATTTAAATATAAGACACGAAATCTTTATTATCTTTTAGATACGTGGACACTATTAACAATTTAACTACCCACACATTTCTGGTGGAATTTTTAGCATATGGGGCCATGCTATGCGCCATGTTATTTTTATTAATTATAGTAAGTTTTTCAAAGCTCAAATCAATCTCAACTATAATAATAATAATAATAACATTAATACAGGTTGAGACATTGGCCCAAATGATTATTGTCAGCATCTATATATTTATGATCCTTTCCCAGAGTGTTATCATGTATTATTTTGCCAACGAACTGTACGATCAAAGTCTATTGGTAGCCAATGCTGCTTATGATAGTAATTGGTTTGAGTTTGATGTGACCACCCAGAAAACTTTGAAATTATTGATTTTAAGATCACAAAAACCTTGCCCCGTAAGTTTATATTAATTTTCCCATTCTGAATATTTATTTGTATCCATATATTTTATATTCAGATATTAGTTGGAAAAGTTTATCCAATGAATTTGGAAATGCTACAGTCTTTGCTTAATGCCACCTATTCGTATTTTACATTGTTGAAAAGAGTTTATGGATAAGTTGATGGAATTTAAAAAACTTTTACTTACTCAACACATTTATATATAGTACGGAATTTGCCTTCAACTTAAAATTTATTTAATCAATTTAAAATTCATGTATATTTTAATAACTGGTAAAGCAAGTGTACAACACTTTAAAATATCTGCACAAAAGTTTAATAAACAAGTAAGAAAGTACAGTCGGTCAAACCCGACCATATAATAACCTACACCCAGTATATGTATAAAAAAGTTTTCCATAAACGAGCGCTATATGGGAGATACATATTATTACCTATTATAGACCGATCATCCAAAAGTTTAGTGCCATGATTTCTGTGAGTATAAATATTATGTGTGTTAAACTTCATCTCGATATAAATAAATACTTTTAAAAGATTTATGGAGGTTAAAGTGAATTACGTAGAGGGTCTTATATGGGAGTTTCGACTAATTATGGACGGACCATTATAAAATTAGGTGTCATAATTTCTGTATATATGAAACTTATTTGTGTTGAATTTTATTTAGATACCAACATTTTTAAGAAATTTATAATCGTTAAAATGATTTTCGGAAGTGGGCCTTATATGGGAACTACGACTATTTATGGACCGATCATAATAAAATTGTACCGTATTATTCGTATATATGTATATGAAATATATTTGTGTTCAATATTATTTGGATACCAATATTTTTGAGAGAGCTATGATCTTTAAAGTGATTTTCGGATGTGGGCCTTATATGGAGGCTACGACTAATTATGGACCGATCTTGAGAAAATTTGTAGATGTGATTTAGCTTCATTTATTACTCATTTGTGGTGAAATTTGTTTGCATACTTTCATAATTCAAACATTTATGATCGTTAAACTCCTATTTCGGGAGAACATTTGTATGGCGGTCGGTCAAGTGAAATAATTGACCGATTTCCACCAGTTTCAGTATCACGTACCAAATTTTATCGAAATATCTTCAAAATTGCGACCTTTACTCTGCGCACAAGCTTTACATGGACAGTCAGCCAGACGGACGGACGGACATCGTTAAATCGACTCAGGAAGTGATTCCGAGTCGATCGGTATACTTTAAGGTGGGTGTTGGACCAATATTTCTGGGCGTTACAAACATCAGCACAAATCCAATATACCCTCCCCACTATGGTGGTGTAGGGTATAAAAAGTAACATATATTGTTATAAATATTTTTTATAAATACTTAAGCTTACAAGGTGTTTTAATATTCCGTACATAAAGATCTTAATATATATTTTTTAGCAGAGGCTGGGTTCCTAATAATGGTGCTAGCAAGATGCTTCACAGAAGACTTTAATCCCCAAGCTACTTTGCAATGTTAATCTTGAAATCGTACAGTAATTATTTTCTTCATCCGAATAAAAGGTGCATTTATTAAGTAAGGACATCTTAAACTGTTGCAAATACCAGTAATTTCATAGAATAAATGAAAAATTACTCCACTTATAAGTATAATTCACCCGGTATCAATTTCTGAGGCCCTTAACGATATTTTAAAGGTAGTTTGTTGAATTTTAAAAAGTTTTTGGTCTACTTATGTATCTAGTTCCCATATTAATGTTATTTTCTGGCAGGCTAGTTCGAATAAAGAAAATTTTATATTTTAAACTCTTATTTACAGTCACACAATGATATTATTAGCCAGTCTGGATTTACTACAACGGGCATATGATCTTATAATTCAAGGCTAAGAAATTGTGCTCTTCTTGAGGGGCCATGAGAAATATTGAAATGTTGATAAAATTTAAAACTTTTATGTACTTCAATTGTAAAATGTTTTTTTTTTTTTAATTTTATCATTCTTTTTAGAAATTTATTTCAACCTAAATTATAAATTCCCTAGGCAAGGTGACATGGATGATCTAATAATTTGTTCGTGTAGTTTAAGATCCATATGGATTATGTCACTATTCTTGACTGCTTTCTTTGTAGCTTTTAGATATTGGAATGGTGCAATATTGGTTTTATAATTGCATTCTATGGTGGGTTCATGTTAGACGGCGGTTCAGTTGTCAAGATATCTTACATGATTCTGTTCAGGAATTGTGATATTATTATCTCAAGGTGCCACTTTTCAAACTATTTAGAAAATATAGACTACAAATTGATTAGGCGATAAGATGTTATTTGACTGACGTCTTTTTCCGGTTGGGAAATTATAACTATCTCTGATACTTTCCATATGATTGCAATATAGATTTAAAATAAGTCGAAACATTCTCAGTGATATACTTATCATTATAGAAATAATTTTAACTATACCAGGTGATTTTTCTGGTTGAACGCTTTAAATGTTGAATTTCCAAAAGTGAACCAGGACACCACATCATTATCGTTGGAGTAATTTAAACTAATGCATACTCCCAAGGAGATAAAAGTACAGATGCTCTAAAAGCAGTAATATAATATTTGTAAAAATAAATAAACTTTACAATTAAATGTTTTGGGAGGTAATATACATTACTTACTACAGTAAACTGTTTTTCTTATTAGGGAAACAAATTCTTATATTATACCCACCATCAAATCACATATTACATATGGAGATTTATAAGAGATTTATGCGCATTTAAATGATTTCTGGAAGTAGACTTTATATCGGGACCATGGTAAAATATGTACCGATCATCATAAAATATCACGATTTAAATGTATATTTTGGTTATGCTTGTCAAATTTCAACAGGATAGTCATGTTTACAAAAGATTTATGTTCATTTAAGTGATTTTCGGAAGTGGTCTTTGTAGGGCTATGGTCAAAATTATGGACCGATGCAAACAAAATATTTTTTTTTGAGATTTCATATTGCATGAAACTCATTATTGCAGAATTTTGCTAAGATGCGGCTTTTCTATAGACACTTATGTCCCATAAAGACATATTCCGGGAAGATATTTGTATGGGGGCTATGAAAAATCGTAGACCGATTCCTACCATTTTCAACAGGACTTGTACTTCTATAATAAAAATAAAGTGTGCAAAATTTCATGACAGCAAAAATATCTGAAAAATATTGAGGCAGTCTGAAACTTTGATGTATAACTCGGATCCTACTGGACCGATTTTGCCCATTTGCAATATCAAACATTTCGGTGGATCAAAGAATGTGTGATAAAAAATTTCATTGTTCTATGTCTTTTTTCAAAGCTCTATCGTGATTTCAACATACATACATATAAATTGTTGTACTAAATTTTATGATGGGCGGTCCATAATTGGTCATACCTCCCATATAAGGATCACATCCGAAAAATCATTAATCTTTATATTTATCTTATAAATATAGCTACCGACTCAAATAGATCATTTACATATCCACGTAAATTATACTACGGAATTTTAGCTCATATTTGAACATTTCCCCCATATAAAGCCCTTTTTCGAAAATAGCTTCAATGCTCATAAATCTCTTATCTCTTGAATTCTAATTGTTTCTACTAAATCTATTTTTGTAACATCATTTAAGAAACTACTACAAAAATTCAATTGAAAAAAATTTAATTTGGAGTATGTATGTATATCGTAACAAAATATTCATACATTAAATAAGTCCTTCAAATATTTGTTTGTGTAAAAACATTTTAAACAAATCGTCTTGTGAAAACCACTGCCAAAAATCGTTTAATAGTTGGAAGATTCGGTGAATACTAGCATTTTTTGATTTTTACAAATATATGACACAAATCTTTACTCTGCATAAATTAAGTTGTTAAATTGTTTAAACCAATATCCAAGACAAAGTTGTTCTTTTGGGCAGGTCTTCTTTTAGACAAGCTCAGTTGTGTATACGTTTAGATTTACAGTCCCCCAAGCAATTCTAAGTAATTGTTATACATATTATCATATTAAGGCATTTATGTCATTAACTAATTAATAAATCAAGTAAAACTATGGGTTAAGTATAGTGTATATTAAGGATTAATACAGAACATAGATGGTAATGAATGTAATTTATATTCTTATTTGAAAACATATTAATATTAAACTATAAACATTCATTATAAATACAGTGTATCACATAACTATATTGCATATTCATTTTCAAGAGTAATTTGTTTTTCATTCATACATAAAATTGTAAAAAGCAAGTAAAAATATTTGTTCTTGTTTGTAATTGATACTAGACATTGTGTAAAATGGGTAAATCCGAAAAAGGTTAACAAAGTTCTTTTTTTTTTGGTTGTTGTTGCATTTTATTAATTTGCATCATAAATTGCTTGTCATAGAGGAATATAAGAAATTTGTCATTTCGTTTGTAACACATCGAAATATTAGTCGTATAATCAAAAAGTCTATATATTCTGGATTCTAGACGAACTAGCTATGTCTGTCCGTTTGTCCGTCCGTTAAAGACATAATAGAACTTCGAAAAAAAACCTAGAACAATGACATTTTTCCCTTGTTCCATTCCTTGTTCTACCAAAATGTTTGGTATTGCAAATCGGTAACATCGGCCCAGTAGAATCCGAGTTATAGACCAAAGTGTCAAACAATCTTGATATTTTCCAGATATTTTTTGATATTTTCGCCAAATATAATGCAAACAATATCATGAAATTGTGCACACATTATTTTTTTTTTTTTTTTTTTTTTTTTTTTTTTTAACAAACACAAACTGCGAAGCTTTTGGCTTGTCTGCAGAAAACACCCAGAGTCTTTGGCGGGAATCGAACCCGCAACCCTCTGACTGATAGTCTGGCACACTCGCATAGTCTATCGGGGCATATTATAGAACGACAAGTTCTGTTAAAAATGGTAAGAATCGGTCCACGACTTCTCATAGCCCCCATAGAAATGTCTTAAAGGAATATGGCTTTAAATGTCTATAGATAAGCAGTATCCATCAAAAAATAAATAAATAGTCGTACCATATTTCATGATGATCGCTCTTTAATAGCTACCTTAAACTGAAGGAAAAATTATTTTGCAGATTTAGTACAATTTCGGTAGATGTTGTCAATTTAATAAATTGCTCTATAGTCGCGGAAGCTTTTAAAATTTACTACGAAATGGTCGTCCAAAATTGTTAAAAGTAGGGGAGGAAAGACTAATAACCATGGAAAATCTTTTAAACCTACAATATAGTTTAACAAGCAACTAAGAAGAAAACTATATACCAATGTAAACAACAAAAAAAATCCATAGGCTGCTGAGACCGGCAAGGTAAAAAACCCTTTGTTTTTGAAATTAACATATTGAAAAGGTTATCATTTCCTGAGATCAATATAAATATAAATTTCGCGTGTTGGTAAATGCCACATTTTTGGTTCAGATTTCTACAAAATCAGCTATACTTGGTCATGATTCAAACTTTGATAGTCCTTTTGTCAAAGTAGGGTTTAAAAATATCGTGAACGCCCTGCTGAAATGTGGCAATCCAAGGGATATACACCTGCTAACAAGTTTGTTATTTTTCAGTATTTTCAATATTTAATTATCTCCCATAAATAATGAAATAAAATAATTAAGAAAATTTAATTGAGAGTTAATTAATTATTAACAAATATTTATAAAAAAGGCGCAAGGCTTTTGGATTTCTTTTTCTCAGGATTAGTTTCTAAACTTAAAACTATTGTGGAGCTAAGTATGATCTTACAATGTTGTCAAATCTGGTATTGTACTGACATTGAAAATCTTAGTAAAAGGTATATTGTCAATTCAGACGAAGAAAAAACAAGTAAGAAAGTGTAGTCGGTCAAGCCCGACCATATAATACCCTACACCCAGCATATCAACAAAATAGTTTTTCAGATATGGGCACTATATGGGAGATATTACCTATTATGGACCGATCATCCAAAAATTTAGTGCCATGATTTCTGTGAATATAAATATTATGTGTGTTAAACTTTATCTCGATATAAATAAATACGTTTAAAAGATTTATGGAGGTTAAAGTGAATTACGAAGAGGGTCTTATATGAGAGTTTTGACTATTTAAAATTATGTGTCATCCTATTTGTACATAAGCAACTCATTTTTATTAAATTTTATTCGGATAACAATATTTTTAAGAGATTTATGGACCTTATATGGGAGCTACGAATAATTATGGACCGATCTTGACGAAATTTGTAGATGTGATTAAGCTTTATTTGTTACTCATTTGTGGTGAAATTTGTTTGCATACTTGCATAATTCAAAGATTTATGATCGGTAAACCACAATTTCGGGAGGACATTTGTATGGGGGCCAGGTGAAATGGATCGATTTACACCAGTTTCAAGCCCATCCATCCATGGACCGAAAAAATATCACGTACCAAATTTTATCGAAATATCTTCAAAATTGCGACCTGTACTCTGCGCACAAACTTTACATGGACAGCCAGCCAGCCAGACGGACGGACAGACGGACATCGTTAAATCGAAAATGATTCTGAGTCGATCGGTATACTTTAAGGCACAAATCCAATATATCCTCCCCACTATTGTGGTGTAGGTTATAATTACAATTTCATCGGCAGACAATTGCCACACAATAGATTTGTCTGCCAACAGAAATTGTGGGTTCACACTAATGTTATATTGTTGTATGGCAAAAATTGGCAGATTCGTTGTTGAACATTTCCATACTAATATTTCCATTTCAATATTGTCATTGTCCAATTTTCCTTGCATATACATACATACATATGTACTAGAAAGTAGTGAAGATGAAAACAAATTAAAAACATGCCTCAATTTGTTTGTTTGGTGTAATTACATTAAATATTTTTTTTTGTTTTCTCACCATATGTCTGTATCTCTGTTTATGTTTTCTGCTCACTCTCTCAGTGTATTTGGCAACAAAAATAAATTGGGAAAAGTAACGGGACAAAAACACTCATAATATTTCTCTGACAATGGTGCCATAGTCAGATGTAGAAACTTCGCAAATCTGACAAAAAAAGTGTATGACAATAATCTGACTATTGCAATGAAATGTGTTCACACAATTGTTAGATGTCTAACAATAACTTTGTCCTACAATGCACTGACAATGCTTTTTCTGACAACGTAGGAAGACAAAAAATTTTAAGTTCACACGATTGTTAAACATTTTTCTGACTGAATATTGTAATATATTTCAACCGTCGTTGTCCAAAAAATGTTCAGAAAATGTCTACCCACCGTCTAAACTTTACATTTTTTTCTTCCAACGTTGAAAGAAAAAACAGTGACAATTTACCATTTGCTAACAATTTTTCAATGTCAGTACATTGCTAGATCTGAGAACATTGTATGATCTGACAACTGTCTATACATAGCTTAACACTTTTATAAATAAGCTATATTTTATTGTTGGTTTCGACTTCGTGTGTTTATAAATTGGCATCATTGGCGTAAACAATGGTTTTTATAAAAAATTGGAACATTTGCAGTTCTTATATTTACTCGTTTTTAGCATACAACTATGATTTGGGATTTTTCGGGAAACGGAAGTTGTTTGTTATAACGTTTTAAAAGTTTTCTGATAAGGATACAATTATTTAAGATATTCAGGTATGTTATGGAAATCGATATCGAAAACGAATCAGTTTTGGAAATACATTTTTATGCATTTATAATCTAATTTTAAAAATCTTTGTTTTAAGATTTTCTTTAGTAGCGCAATATCTTTATATTTTATGTGATAAAAGTTTTTCAATACAGAAATATTACGAAAAAATTGACTTCTAAAACTCATTCGTTTTCGATTTCCATCACATGCCTGATTACATTAAAAAAATAAATCAAATCCCTTTTAATGAACTTTGCAAAGAATTATTTATATAAGAATTTAAGAAACCTATTTATACATAAGTATTGTAAATAAAGTATTGTCACAGCTGGTTAGAACTTACTATGCATGATATTTACTGTGCAAAAATTAAAAAAAAAAAACAAACTAAACCGCAAAGGATGTGCGTAAATTGAGCGTACAAAACTCGTATGTAATTATTAACCGTAAAAAGGTTGAGTGCGTTTTGTATCCCCAACAACAGAAAATAAAAATACAAAATACACGTACGAATGAATTTAAATAAACATACATACATATGTATCTATGAAAATGTGTATGTATGTACTCCTATATAATTCCTACATGTGATAGGGATGTTTGTTCTTGCGGTTTTTCGGAAAACTTTTTGTGCGTAAACATTTCAAATGCTGATACAAGTATAAAAACCTTTAACTTCATTACATAAATTTCTAGTCATTTCCCTTTCACATACAACTGTTGTTTACTGTGCAGTGAAAACCTCCGGCCTCCATCGACCAACAAAAGCATGGATATCAAATCGATTGAAGAAGTGCCCATGTTTATCTCCAGTTTGCGTATAATGAAATTTTGGGCATTTCTATTAGAGCACAATTGGCGTAGATACGCCAGCTTAATACCGTACACTCTACTGAACATAACACAATTCATGGAGATTTACTTCAGTACTGAAGCCGTTGATGCAATAATTCGCAACGCTTACATAGCGGTATTATTTTTTAATTCAACTTTGAGAGGTGTGGTTTTGTGCTTAAATCGTTTCGGTTTTGAGGAATTTATGGAAACTATACGTATACTGTACATTGAATTAAGGGTAAGGGTGTGCTTTCAAATCTACATATATATAAATGTATTTATGTGCTCGTATGTACTTTGAAACTATTTGAAGGCATCTGATGAAAAGATCATATGCAAAATGTTACATGAGACTACAAAAACTTCGATATTAGTGTCGAAAGTTAATTTAGTTATGGGTGCTTGTTCGGTTATGGGCTTTCTAATGTATCCCATATTTGCAACAACAAAAGGTAAGTACTGCAAGGGCTGGTCCATATTGCAATTTAATGCCGATTTATATGAGTATTTAGGTGATTTTTGAAAATGGTGAAAATATGACATGATAACTTACTGATTTATAAATATTTTAGTGATTTTCTGAAGTGGAAATAGGAGTTATGATCAAATATGAGCCTACATTCACTAAATCCAGTAGACTGATTTTTTTTTGAAAATATATATGTATGTAACTTATCTGTGTGAAATTGCAAAAATAGAATAGAAATATCGATTTATAAGATATTAATGTGTATAATATAGACACATCTTAACAATATTTCGTTTGGCTATTTATTTTTGCATGAAACTCTTTTTTACTGAATTTAGTATGGATACTGATACTATATTAACGTTTATGAACCATAGGAACAAATTGGTATGTGGGCTATGATAAATCATCGACCGATTCTTACCATTTTCAACTGAGCTTGTCCGTTTATCATAACATCATAACGTTTATAGAGTGTGAGGTTGGGAAAAATAAGGCCTTAATTTTGTAAAACGCAACGCCACAATTTTCTAAGCGTTGCGTTAAATTACATATTGCAAAGCTCGGTGTTCAAGCAAGTGATTATTGGCGTTGTAACAGTTGATTCTTACATTGTAAAAAGCAAAGCTGAATTTTTTATTACTTGCGTTGTCAAATTTAACGACTCCATTTTCTTTTAAAAGTTGAATTCAAATATTATTAAAAACAAAATTATTCAATTAATTTAATATTTTATAGGAACTTTATTAATATAATGTAAGTAAATACATACAAACATATTCATTTAATATAAAATACTACTAAAAATTTTCTTAGGGCAAGTTTTGTTTCTTTTGAAATAGCTGTCATACGACGAAGTTCCTTTAGAAAGGGACCTATCTCGCGTAATATATATGAAAACGTTTTCTTGTTGATTCGGAAGTTCATCTGAAGTCTTTAAAATATTGTAAATCTAAACAGTATTTTTTACTTAGTCATTATTCGTTAAATTTATGATGTTGATAGTAGAGCGGAATTGGGTTTTTTCAATAGATATGTCTAGGACGCTTGAATAATCTTCATCATCCGAAGAAGAAGACATATCCATATGTGCAAACATTTTTTATACCCCTTAGTATCTTAACAATTTGAAATATTTTCTTGATGAATAACCAAACAAAGTTATTTAACAGCTGATAGGTTTGTAGCATTGCCAATGCAAATAAGTGTAGCTTTAAATAAATATGTATATTTTTATTTTAAACTTCAGTATCTACATTTACAATGGCAACATTAACCAGTAGTGGCAGTATTGTAACAACGTAATATATCTACGTTCGCTAAACGTAGTGACGCAGTGATTTAAAAAATTTCATATTTTTGGTGATGCGTTCGCAAAAGCGTAGGTGATGTGTTGAACGCAAGTGATTTACAAAATTAGGGCCTCAATAAAATAAAATACAAGGGATTAATTGGTGTTTGTAATATGTTAATAAATAAAAGAGATTTATTGATGCTCACCGTTTCGCTTGTTGATTGGTACTATTATTAACATTATTTAAAAAAAATTATTATTATTACAAAATTTTCATTAAATTATTATTTTTACTGAAGGTAGGAATTGTTTTTACAACACGAAATCTTATTAAACATTTTTTGATAATTTTTTTTTCTTGGCTGAGCTTTAATGAAAATTAAATTTAATGAACTCGAGCCTGACTAAAGAAATATATCAAAAATTTAAAATTAAAAGTTCGACTAAAAATAATAATTGTACTTAATTATTACAAAATTTATATTTTTACCGCCAAATATTTCTAATCAACAAAGAACTCCAATGTAAAAACATTGGAAGGCTTTACTTAATTATAGTTGGGAATTTATGATTTGGTATCAAAGAGCTTAAAAATAGAGAATATCTGAAAATTATGAAATATTTTAAGGAATCGTAGGGTTTAGGTCATATCTGAATTATCTATTGCAATTATATCTTACATATTTGTGCAATACACAGGTTTGTTGGTTCTATCTATAAGAATAAAATATTTAGAATATTGAAAATTTAAAAAGCAACCTATTTTCTAGCATTACCTTATGGCATCTATGTTCCCGGCATTGATAAATATCAAAGTCCATACTATGAAATATTCTTTTTAATACAAATCGTCATGGCACCCATGGGCTGTTGTATGTTCATTCCGTTTACAAATCTTATCGTGGCTTTTATACTCTTTGGCATTCTTATGTGTAAAGTATTGCAACACAAACTCTCAAATTTAAAGGAAGTCAGCAATGAAAAGGCTCGAACAGTAATTATATGGTGTATGAAATATCAATTGGAATTAATAAAGTAATTATGAAAGAAATTCATATCTCAAAGTTTTGATATCTTTAAAAATGTTCTACTTACAGGTTCGTCAACACCATGAATAGCTTAACTACCCACACTTATATGATTGAATTTTTAGCATTTGGAGCCATGCTTTGCGCCATGTTGTTCTCTTTGGTTATTGTAAATAATTGCGATCAATGTTAATAAAATAAATTTTTGTTTGTATTTATATTTAAATTTCAGGCTGAAACCCCCGCCCAGATGACCATTATCAGTATTTATATGTTTATGATATTTTCTCAAAGTGTTGTCTTGTATTATTTCGCCAACGAATTGTACGATCAAAGTTTATTGGTGGCGATAGCGGCTTATGAGTGTAATTGGTTTGACTTCGATGTGGAAACCCAAAAGATTTTAATACTTATGATTTTGAGAGCTCAAAAACCCTGTGCGGTAAGTTTTTATGGAATATTGTATATATATGTTGAAATTGTACTTTGTTTACTTAACTTTTTTTTTAGATTATGGTGGGCAAAGTATATCCCATGAACTTGGAGTTATTGCAATCCTTGCTTAATGCCACCTACTCGTATTTTACGTTATTGAAAAGAGTTTATGGTTAAAAATGTTTTAGTATAATATGAACATCACAAGTACTTGAGTCTAATTAGTTTTAGTGGAATTTAATTGGTATATTTTTGTACTTTTCTTTTTACAATATATTTTCTCTTTGGATGTAAATGCATCCAATAGGATAAGGATGTTTTTAATACTTATAACAACTTTTTTATTGGACGACAAAAAGTGACAAAAATAGTTTAATACATGAAATAATTGATGATTCTGAATTAAAAGTGTTTTTACAATTTACAACAAAACTTTGTACTAAATATGTATTTTTATTCGACCTTTATTATTTATTTTATTACTAATTTTCCAAGCTTAAGGTCTTTCTTTTAAATATAAAAACTTTTTAACTTTATTTAAAACCAATATTTCGGCACTTCCTTGAGTGCCTTCGTCAGGGTTTTTTTTCTTCCTAATTTTAGAAATTTTTAACAAATTATAACAAATTAAATAATAACTGACAAATTAAAAAATTTTAAAATTAAAAAATTTTAAAAGGAAGTGCCGAAATATTGGTTTTAAATAAAGTTAAAAAGTTTTTATATTTAAAAGAAAGACCTTAAGCTTGGAAAATTAGTAATAAAATAAAACTTTGTACTATTATCCAAATAATTCGGTACAATTTTCTGATGATTGCTCTATAATAAGTTATACCTCCCATATAAGGGGCATTTTTGAAAATCACTTTAACGACTATAAATCTCTTAAAAATGTTGGTATCCAAATAAAATTCTACGCAAATAACTTTTGTATATACAGAAATCATGGTTTTATAACGAATTTCCCCCGATAGACTAGGCGATAGTTTGCCGAACTATCAGTCAGAGGGTTGCAGGTTCGATTCCTGCCAAAGGCTCTGGGTGTTTTCTGCAGATAAGCCAAAAAGCTTCGCAGTTTGTGTTTGTTAATTATAAAAAACTGACATCCGAACAACTTCGAAAGACAGTTTAACACGCATAAATCCTTTAAAAGTGTTTATATCGAGATAAAATTTAACCCAAATATTTTCATATGCACAGAAGAAATGCCAATACATTTTTGGTGTCAATAGGTGATAATAGGTGTCATAGCGCCCATTTCTAAAAAACTGTTTTTACATATATGCTGGGTGTAGGGTATTATATCGTAGGGCTTGACCGACTATACTTTCTTACTTGCTGTATATAAGTAATAATGAAAGAAAATATAAAACAAACAAACAAAATATTGTATACTTTTCGTTATTCTCTTGTTATACTTTTTCGATTTATTAAACAAAATTTTTATAAATTTATATTACTAACTAGCTTTATAAACACGGCGTTGCCCGGTGATTTATTTTCTTTTATTCCTGACCGCTGATAATTTTAAATTTTGAATTTTCCTCTATTTGACATTGAAACGTATTCCTAAAAAATGTTGTTTGACAATTTGTAAACTTTTGAAATTTTTGAAATTTAAATATATTAAATGGTTCCATCTGAACTTCTTACGTCTTTTGATCGTAATGTACATATAAGATCCTAATTGTGCTAAAAAAGAAATTAATATTCAAGATTAAATCAAAAAATAAATATGACTAACATAAGAAAAAATTAATATTTTTAGGGCTTACCAAATTTTAGAAGTCATAATTTGAGTACAATTTGTCAATAGCATCTATGAAAACTGTACTTAAATATTTGTTTCAGATTGGTTTCGTACACAGTAAAAAGTTTTAGGGTAATTTTAATACCAAGCTGGTGTGTATATTCAGTGATGTTCAGCCCATACAACAATTGTTTGAAAAATTTACACACATTTGTTATGCTCTTTTAAAAACATTCATTCAGTCGTCGTTGAGCAAGCGATGAGAACACATGCGGCGGAGTATCGTCATTTTTTTCAGAAATTTGTTAAGCATTGTTGTTGCTTCTTGTTGATCGAAGCATAGCAACCACACGCGATTCAATTACAATTGAAGATGAAAAATAAAAAACTGTTTTAGATAGACTTATTTTTGTTTTTTATCAAAATAACTGTTCTAAAATTGGTTTTCGATATTGATAATTGTTATTTACGGTCCTTGATATTGTTTTATAAGGTGTTTATATTTGGAAAAAATTCTTTACTTTTTTCTGATTTTAAGCGTTTGACAATATGTTTGCTGTGCAAAATCTCTCACAAATACATCTACATTTTATTTTTAAACATCACTGAATTAAGGCCCAACTATAATATGCATAAGCAAGCTTAAGCAAATTGCAAAAGTTAACGAAAAGGCTGTCAAATGCATAACCAGTTCAGAGTTAACTTTTAGGTGGCTACAATGACTTTGAAACTTTTTGTCCACAGTTGCTCATTTATGTTTAAAAAAAATGTTTTTATTTTAACAAAAACCCATTAAATGACTATATTTTATAAATATTATTATATAATTTTATAATTAAAAGGAAACTTCGTACCAGAAACGCATAATTTTTCCTTTTTTTTAATTTATCGGCAAAAGTACTAAAATGTACAGCTGTGGCAGCACTACATTGTAAATAATAATAAACGTTTACATATGTTTTGTTAATTTTCGTATTGTGTTTGCAAAAATGGAGAAAAAACTTAAAAATTTAAATAATATAAAAATATTAAAGTTAGCGCTTGAAGGCCTGTGCACATTAAAAGAAATAAGTGAACTACACTGTAAAAGAAGAAGACGCTCTTGTTCTGTCAGAGAAATAAACCGCGACAGAAAGACATTTTTGTTAAAATAAAAAGGGCCTCTTTTATTGTAAAGGCACTTATTTTTTCCGCATTTTCTATTAAATTTAAAATAAATATGTTTTCTTCCATTTTGTTCAAAACGCAAACAAACAACAACAAACAGCTGATTCCGTACAGAATGTGCGATCAGTTTCGCTTTTTGCTTAAGCAAATGACAGTTGAAAAACTTAACGAAAAGTTTCGTTAAGTACATTATAGTTTGCCACACACAATTTATATGTGTTCGCACGTTTGCTTAAGCTAGCATATGCATATTATAGTTGGGCCTTTTTAAATTTACTCCAGTATACAGTGTTGCCAAAACTTTAAGACCATTTCCCACCAGATTGTACTAAAAAAACGCCAGAAACCACTAAATCCTTAAATAAAACCGCTAAATTAACCGCTAAATTTTTATTTAACGTATATCAAGCAAAACTGCTTTAAAAACAAAAATAATTCAACTTTAAAGTAAAAATGTGTGCCAAAAATATTATACACAAACTTTAATTCATATCTATCCATTCGAAATTATCATTTTGAGAGTTTGAGTATATTTCTGAGGTACCAATTAAATTTAAAAACTTTCTTGGGACTTCATAATTATAGCAACACTTTTCATGGCGACGAAGGCCGTACCTTAAAAAAAATATTTTTCATTAAAAAGATATTAAAATTAAGTAACAATATAACTTACTTCACTGTCAAAATTCCATTAACCATCTCAGATTGTAAACGATTTCTTAATTTTGATTTTACAATATTAAGCTGACTAAAAACACGCTCTACTTCTGCATTTGACAGCTAATTCTTTGAAAATAATATTTCCTGCGGAATCCTAATACTCCAAAACCTCAAACCAAAATGATGTAGTGTTTGAAATATTTCTCCACCTAATAATGTTGATGTTACTGAGCTGCAATAAAATTTTGTCAATTTTTTCTGCACTACATCCAAATTGTTCCAAACATGGAATAACATCTTCTTTTTTTGATTGAAATACATTATTGATTGAAAAACTATCTATTTTTGACAAAATGTCTCGATTTTCTGGTAATCTGAAAGTTTGATAAAGATTAGTTATAAAAGCAAAAAAAAAAAAAAAAAAAAATTTACCTTTGAATTAATTGCTTCAACAGCGATATAACGAAATGTACACAGCGTTGTCTTATTTCTGATTCTCTTTCACACGTAATAAGTCCATTGTGTTTGTATTTTCGTATTTCAGTTTCAAACTGATAGCCCAAATAACTATTAGGCTTAATGTAATTTTCAAAACATTCGATTTGAAATTGTCTTTCTGTATCGCATATTTTAGTTTTTAATGAATTGATTGCCACATTTAAGTCATTTAGGCGCTTAGTAGGATCTGAACTATTGCTTTGAAAACTCATGTTGACAACATTCATGTCCGAAAGAACTGGATTCAAAAACGAAAGGTAAACCAAATTTACAGGATCTTTGTACATATTATAAAGCGTTTCAGCAGCTGAATAACATCTTTCTGAGAGACAGGCAATACCAAAATGTGTTTCTAACTCTAACCATTGGCTAAGAATTCTTTTGACCGCTACATTTATAGATAGCCATCGAGTATCGCAAATACGAGTTATATTTAAAGGTTCCTATATAAGATAATAGTTTAAAAAATTTATAAACAAAACTTATTTAGAACATACCTTGTCATCATTAATAGCCTTGTATAAGTTTTTATACGATAACTTTCTTGCAGAGCTTTTGGAAAACCAATTGTAGGTTTCCTGAACTAAAAACTCTAGATTTCTGGGAAGTGTTGCACATGCATGGTTAATGGCGAGTTGTACAGAATGACAAATACATCTAATTAGTATTAAGTTTGGATTTTCCTTTTTAAGTTCTGCATATACACTTTTATTACGACCAACCATGACGTTCGCGTTATCTGTGCCAATTCCAATTAATTTCTCCATATTTAGCTGAAACTTCTCCAATACTTTTTTTAAACTTTGAACTATTGATTTTGAATCTGAACTAGGGAGATCAACAAGCGATAAAAAAGTTGAGACTATTTTTTGTTGCTTTAAACTGTAATATATAATTACAATACCTATTTAAAAAAAGTTATTGTAAGTTAAAAAAATAATTAAAAAAATTTAGTTTGAGTAAACTTACCAAGAAGTTTAAGGCATGGTTCCTTCGGCAAAGTTTCTTATTTTGATCCCTAGAATACGATTTTCACTGAGCCATGGGCGATTATTAAATCGACCCGCCCTAATACATATATTTACTTTTCAGCTTTATAAAAAATTTTAGGTTCAATATTTCAAATTTGCGCGTCTGGTGGTCTTACTGTTCGTCTCCCTGGATGAAATTTAATTATTGAAAGCAAATAATCTATTAGGTACCACAACAACAAGTGCTTTATGAATGCTGTTTTGCCATCGAATGAATTTTGCTATTTTTGACATTGTTTTCGCAATTAAGAATTCCAACTTGCTGCCTTTTCGCATTTCAAATGCGATTAAAAAACTACTTTTCGCAATAGAGAATAGCAACTGTTCGCTTTTATGTATTTTCGAGTAGTATTTATTTCCGCATCGCAATACAGAATAAGCCCCCTGACTAACTAAATTTTAAGCTTTACCCCCTGGCCCACGATGTCGAACGATAACGTTCGCTTAGATAAGACTTAAGACACAAACTTGATTGTGGAATAAACAAACTTGATTGAGTAAAAAATAGATACGATAAAAAGTTTGTGTCTTCAGTCTTATCTAAGCGAACGTTATCGTTCGACATCGTGGGCCAGGGGGTTAGTTTTTGGATTCAGCCTCAAAATCATCCAATGTGAATACATATTTCAAAGGCTCTCTGAGTTCGACAATTCAACTAACAATTTTTTGTCTTGATAACAACCTTTTAAATGCATATTTCAAGATTATAAGGATATCGGTATCAAAATGTTCATTAATTTTGAAAATTGAAATTATATCTTCGGCTTCCACCATTACACAGATCATGTATTTATTTATTTCATCTGGAATACCAAATTTGAATGTAACAGTATTTTACAATTGTAGTAAATGACTGCGTCTAAAATGTATCAAAGAAAAGTACAATTGTAGTATGTTTGCCAACCCTGTAATGTCGTGGGTTTTAAAATTCCGCTCATCCGAATATAACATTCTAAATAGTTTCATAGCTCTATCTATATAATCGGTCACATTTTGCAAATATTTGCCGAAAAAGACGTAACCACTAAATAACATACTCGTATATTTGAGCTCATTTATTTATTTAAAAAAAGTCTTCTTATTTATTTATAAATATTTAGTTTTATTTTATTCGATGCTGTTTGTTCTTGTAAAACTGTTATAAGAAAAATAATAATTAGAATCATAATGAAATATCGAGATTATGAAACTAAAGCCTCATTAGAGGTTTTATGAAATATTTCGCCATGCCACAGAATTTAATTCCGTTCGGAAGTGGAATTAATTCTGTATTTTGCTTCTACATATAGTAAAACTAATACGAAACTTTTTTTTCAGAATGAAAGCTAGGAATTCTTAAAATTACAATTCCACATAGCAAATTAAAAAATGGCCGATTGTATACAGAATACCGCGGAATTTTTGAAAATTTTATTTTTGTGTCATGTTAAATTTTTCAAACGTTTGTCGTTTTACAAAACGAGAGCCGTAATTATTTCATTTGATATAAAAACACAAATAGTTTTTTTATTAACAAATTTCTTCATATTTATTTTTCATTTTCATTTTATTATAATAATATATACTTTACTAAATTTTTAAAATTTAATTCTATTCATTTATTTTCATATAATTCTAAAAAACGAAAGGAAGCACAGATTCGCTTTTAAATAAAAATTTTTGTTTTTTTTTACACTTTTTTTTTTTTTTTGCTTAGTTGATATTACAAAGTATTTGCTTTTGTGATGACATGTGGTTCATATAATATTGCAGGTTCTAGTTTTTGTAGTAGAAAAGCTAAGCTTTTTTCAACAAAATAAAGGTTTATAAAAAATATGGGAAGAACAAATTAAGAAATAAAAAAAATTCAAAACCAAATGAAAATTGTAATAATTTTTATACATTTGTTTAAACTTGAATAGAGTTAGTTGGAAATGTCTATAATATTTAGTTATATTTCATATTGATATGCTAAAAACCGTGGTGATGTATTCGTTTTGTGATAAAAATATTATTTAATTAATTAATTAGTTAATAAAATAAAATAAAGTAAAGTAGTTATAAACAAAGAAATACTATTTAAATAAAAAAGGAATGTTTAAAGATTACAAACTTAATAAAAAGTTTAAAAACTTAATAAGACACATACAAAAATTGTTGTTCGTTTTTTTTTATAGTTAAAATAATTTATAACTTTTTTTTCGTGGATTATTTAACTTTCTCTGCTTACGTTTTTGGCTAAAAAACAATTCTAAAAAACATTTGATTAATATTAATAATAACATATTACACATAAAAACATATTATTAGATACATGTATAAAAACATTTTATTGTTTAAAAAATAATTTTCAATAAAGTAAGTTTTTTTGAAATGTTTTGTTTGAAAAAAGGTTTTTTTGTTGTTGTTTAAATGTGGAAATTTAAACTAATGAAGAAAATAATTATTTAAACTATTGCTAGTTGTTTTCATTTTTATTTAATGATTTTTTTAGTTTTTTTTATAAAAAATATATAAAATATTTAGAAAACTATTTAAATTTTTTTCTTTCTTGATTCTCTTTTTGTTTTGTTTTGTTAGTTTACATTTGTTGTTTTTTTTAGTTTCTTTCTATGTTGTTTACTAGTTTTTTGTTTTTTGTAATTTTTTACAAAATTGTTTGATTTATTTATATATAAACACAAAAAATCAGTTTATATTTAATTTTAAGATTTTCTTGTTTAAATATTGTCCTTTTTATAATAATAATAATTTTTCTCTCTGTGTATATGAAAGAAAAACGTAGACATAGCCCTGCTTTCGTACTTGATCCTCGAGAACAGGGTTGTAGTTATCATAGAGTTGCCATTTAATGTTTGTAATTTAACCGTTACACTTGTTCGAATTTGTCAGATGGCAAAGATAGATAGATATGTGTTTTCATTTACTTAAATTTCTATAAAAATGGGTTTTGTATATATAAATAATTTATAATTCTGTTTTACTCTCTCTCTCTCTCTCTAATCTTTTTTTAAGCATCGTCTTCAATTACTTTTGTCTAGGTTTCCTGTTAAATTAAATTTAAATTTGTCCTTTTTATAGTAGTTGTTCCACAGGGTGTTAATGTTATTGTTGTTGCCGTGGCTAGAATTTGATGTTAGGGTTTATATCAGCACTCAGACTTATCTTCTTCAACCAAGTATTGTGTGTCCTTGCCGTTGTCGGTGGAGGGATCTAATTCTCTGGTTCTTAATTGTAATTGTGGTGAGGATTTGTGCGTTATACTGCTAGGTGCTAAAATGGCTGATACAGGTTCCGTAAATGGACCGATGGGTTTGATTTTGGAGGGATCATGTGGCACTTCGTAAATTCCTAAAAGCAAGAATTAACAACAAAAACTTAAGTACAACAATACTAATTTTATTCAAATTCTTTTGACTTACCTGATCCATTACTTATACTTGGATCGGTATTTGTACCCGATTGTACAGCATCATACATGGGATTAGAGAAATCTCTTGTTTTACCCGAATTCACAGTTTGTAAATTATAGCCTTCCAGAGGGGCTACATCACCCGTCGAGGTACCTGTTGGAGCGTTGGGACCCGGGAAACCAGGAGCATTAAATTCTACATTAGTACCTTGACGGAAGGTTACACTTTGTGAAGATGTTAAAGTTGGCAGACGTGCCAATTTGCCACTGTAAAATAAAATGTTTGTATTAAGCTACCTAGTTTTTTCGAAAACTATTATTACACTACTTACAATGGCTTCTTGCGTATAACGAACCAAACACCGGCAGCTGCCAAAAGCACTAATAATATTACCATTATTGGCACCACAACCGCAGTGACATTTGCTCCGCCGTGGCCAAACATGCCGGCTGCATTTTGTTCACAATGATTACCCTTGAAGTCAGCCAAACACTCGCACATCAATTCACCATTATTGTCCTCAACACAGAAGCCACCATTTTGACAGGGACAAATTCTGGGAGAAGGTCTTTGTCTTTCAGCAGCAGCATCACAAATTATCTCAATAGTGCTGCGATGTGATGGCAACGAACCGGAACTGTCAGGACAGGCACAACGATGGCCACCCGGTACCAACAGACATAAATGTGAACAGCTCGAACCGAAGCAGGGATCTTTCAGAGAGGTATTGTAACGTTTCTCGTGGTAAATCTTAAGTCCTGCAGGATTTACCAAGTTACGATGCACCACCACTTGAACACCACGACCAAATTTATCTTGTCGTATCAACTCGCCCGTATCACGGGTAACCCAAAACATGTTCGATTCGAATATATCCAGAGAAACAGGATGTCTTAATTTATCGCTCTTAACAATAGTTTTGCGTCCCGAACCATCCGGTCTCATCGATTCAATGGTATTCAATTTAGTGTCCACCCAGTAAATGACGTGATCCTGAGAATAATCAATTGTAATGCCGGCAGGATGTCTTATTTGCTCAGTTATTATGGGACGACGTTTGGAGCCATCCATCCAGGATACTTCAATCTTAGGAGCAGAACCGGCGTCAGACCAATATATTCTACCCAATTGAGGATTTACCGCTATGGAGGTGGGTACTTCAATGCCAGCATTTACTATAGATCTGCGATAACGACCATCTGTGGTGGCTACCATTACACGACCACGAGGCTTAGAACCAGTTCTATCCACCTCAGCCCAATATAGATTATTGGCCAACCAATCAACCGCCACAGCTGTGGGTTTCGAGCCTCCCTTCATGTTCAAGTCCTGAGCATAACCAATCTTTGCCTGGCCATCTACAGCATTGACCATATACGAACGTTTGATGGTCTTGTCATAACTGTCAGCCCAAAATACTATTTGCTGTTCGGCATGATAATCTAAGGCCTCAATACGTTTCTCCGATAATATCACATCAAACTCTTCTCTCTTTTGGAGATCCAAAGCTCGTATTTCCGGGCCATTGGAGAATATTAGCACAACATCATCCTTTTCAGCTTTGCAAACACCTGAAGTACTGTCCACTAACCGGAAACCATCGCGACAAGAACATGAATAAGTGCCATTAAGGTTATTACATTGGTGAGAGCAGGTATGCTGACGTGTGGCACATTCATCGACATCTATACACTTCTTTTTGTTGTCTGGAGCTATTATATAACCCGGATAACAAGCGCAAATGTAACCACCATCGGTCAAATTGTGGCAATGATGTTGACAGCCTCCGCGGTTCTCTTCCAAACAAGAGGAGGTATGATGACAGCCAAGCTCATCGGATGCATCTCCGCAATCATCAGAGTAGTCGCATACTTGAGCTCTTTCAATACAATTTTTATTTGCACATTGGTATTGGGTGTACAAATCACAAGGTTTAACTTTGGTAGCACATATAGTCATGTTATTTTCATCCGAACCATCACCACAGTTGTCCACACCATCACAGATTTGATAACGGGCCACACAACGATGATTAGCACATTGGAATCTACGCAAAGTATCACAATTGAAGTCGGTACACACTTTAGGATCTTCATCCGAACCATCACCGCAATCGTCAGTGCCATCACACAAATCAGAGGGCGAAACACACAGGTTATTGCTACATTGGAAACGTGATTCTGGACAATAACGTCCTCCAGGGAAACGAGGTGGGCAATCCATTTCATCAGACATATCACGACAATCGCGATCACCATCACAACGGAAATAGGAGGCAATGCAGTGGCCGGAAGTACATTGGAAAGTTCCGTTCTTGCACTTGAATCCTTCACAGTTCAATTCGTCAGAGTTGTCACCACAGTCATCCTCATGATCGCACTGCCAACGTGATGATATACATTTGCCATTACCGCAACGGAATTCAGATTCAGAGCAGTCACGATACTTGCCTTTACAAATGGCTTCATTTTCATCTGAACCATCACCGCAATCATCAGCAAAGTCACACATCCATTGTCTATGATATTAAATTTTTTTTATTTATATTATAATTAATTATATTGTTATAATAATAAACTTACTTTGGTATACATCTGTTGTTTCCGCATTTGAAATCGGTGTCCAAATTACAAGAAGGACAATTCTCAGGCTGTTCATCACTGTTGTCACGGCAATCATCTTTACCATCACAGAACAACCATTTAGGAATGCAACGGTAATTCGATTGACCGGGACATCTTTGCCAGCCAGTTGTGCAGTTACGTTGACGGCACATATAAGCGGGTTCATCCGAATCATCGCCACAATCATTATCGAAATCACACATCCAAAGTTTAGGTATGCAGCGACCATTTTTACAACTAAATTCAGTATCGGGATCACAAGTTCGTTTATCTGGAAAAATGGAAAACGTAAGAAACCTTATGACACATTAATTAATGTATTTTAAAAACTTACGACACACAGCAGGATCTTCATCACTTCCATCCTTACAATCGGCATCGCCATCACAGCGCCAACTGTCCAATATACATCTACCGCTTGACTTGCATTTGAAGTCAGAGTCGGGACAAGGTAAATCACAATTTTGTTCATCAGAACCATCACCGCAATCATCAATGCCATCACAGATTGTGGCTGAAGGTGTACAATTGGTATTCTTACACTGGAATGTTCCTGCTCTGCAGTGACGTTGAGGACATGTAGCCGGTTCATCTGAACCATCTTTACAATCTTTTTCACCATCACATTTCCAGAACCACGGTATACATTTCTCATCATCTCCGCCACAACGATGTTGTCCTGTGGTGCAATTTGCAATACAAGTCTTACTATCACGAGCTAAATAGAATTGATTTGGACAGGCACACTTATAGCCTGGGGCTCCTTCTTCAATGTACCCCTCAATATTCAGATAAGTAGATTCTGGAGGTGGAGAGATAAGGCAGAGGTGAGAGCAACCACCATTATTGGTACCACAAGGATTATTATACGGTATTTGTCTTAAAGGATGATTAATATGAATATCATAAGGACGGTGGGTTGTGTTACGTAGGACGGTAAAGTTAGCACCAGTAAATTTGTTAGCTCGAGCTATGGCCTTCAAATTCCAATCACTCCAATACAAGAAGTCATCAAACAACGAAATGGCAAACACATGAGGCACTTTAGCACCCGACAAGACAATATGACGATGTCTACCCTCTAAATCGGCATAAGCGATGTAATCCAAATGAGCATCAGCCCAATAAATACGATCAGTAAAGTAGTCCACAGCCAATGCATTGGGCCAAGCTATATCATCTTCCCAAGTTAAAATACGGGTGAAATTGGAACCATCCATGCCCATTTTGGCAATGTAGGCCTGCAAATGCCAAGAAGTGAAATACAGATAACCAATACCCGGATGCACAACTATAGCTCTGGGATCTACGACACCACTTCTTAACGTTTTGCGCTTGGTACCATCTAGTTCAGAAACATCAAGATTCTTGGAGTGTCTATCCAACCAGTAGAGTTTACGACCCACCCAATCAATTGCAATACCTTCCAAACCATGTGAGTCATGACGAATAACAGCTTCTCTAGGGGGTTTTTCATTGGGATCTGTGTATTTGGATCTGAAAATTGTTTTGGCGGTGACATCACAGAAGTACATGTATTCTTCCTTGATATCAAAGTCCAAGGCAACGACATTCATGAGATCTTGATGCATAAGATTCAATTGATGTCCATCAGCCGACATATTGCGCACATAATATTTGTTTGTGAATATTAACCAGGCTGGGGTGTTGTCTTTGCGTTTGCATGTATGTTCATCCAACTGACGTTCGTAATAACGATCATCGCATTTACAATAGAAGCTTCCGGGTGTATTAGAGCAGTGTTGTGAGCAAGCTCCTGGTAGTTCAATACACTCATCAATATCAGCACAAGCTTTACCATCAGCCAAGAGCCTGTAATAAGAATAAAATTATGCTATAAATAAAAATGGCTTAAATGAAAACAAGAAGTAATACTTACTTGTAGCCCTTATTACAGTCACAATAGTAACTTGTAGGTGTATCAACACATTTATGACCACACTGATTGATTTCCACCTTGGCACACTCATCGACAAAACAATGGGCTGGCTCATCCGATTCGTCTGTACAATCAGGCACCTTGTTACAAACCAATGTCGAATTTATACACTGACCATTACTGCAAGCAAATTGACCTGTTGCACAGGTAACATTATCCTTCTTACAATCGACCTCGTCGGAATGATCTCCACAATCGTCTTCACCATCACAACGATATTGATTGCGAATACATTTGAAATTTTGACAAGTAAACTCCTGAGGCGAACAAGTCTTGTATTTAGAATTACAGAATTTGCCCTCATCAGTACCATCGCCGCAGTCATTGTCATGATCACAAACCCAGCCCTAGAAGTGAAATTTGTTTTTTAATTATAGCTCGGAGTAAAAATGACTGAAATGCTGATAATATACCTTATTAATACATCTTCCATTGCCACAGGTGAACATATCATCAGCACAGGGTTGCTGTGTAGCGCAATTGTGTAAAGTAACATTTTCATCAGCACCATCCACACAATCTGGATCACCATCGCATATCCACTTCTTTGGAATACACTGAGCTCTGCCCCAGGATTTATTTTCAATACAAGTAAATTCGGTTTCTTCGTCACATTTACGGTCATCTACAATTATAAAACAAAACATTTAGTTTTCTAATCGTTTAGTTAAAATAGTTAGTTAATAATTTAAACTTACTGCATTGGTGTCTGCCATCTTCATCAGAGTTATCCAAACAATCATTATCTCCATCGCAAATATAGATTCGTGGTATGCAGTTGCCATTATCACAGGTGAAAAGGTCACCGAAGCAAGTTCTTCCTTCGGATTTACAGTACTCTGGTGGTTCATCAGCACCATCACCACAATCGTCATCGCCATCACAATACCAGGTGGCAGGAATACATCTGTGGTTAGGACAGCGGAAGCTATTGGTAGGACAAGTTCTTTGACCACAATGTAGAGGATCTTCATCGGAATTATCACCACAATCATTGTCACCATCACACAACCAATAGGGTTCTACGCAAATATTGGTCTTTTCACATTTCAAATGATTTGCAGGACAAGTAGTGTTCGTTGGGCATCTCTCATGAGTCTCATCTGAAGTGGCATTATCCTTGCAATCATTTACACCATTGCAAACCTGAGATTGCGGTATACAACGGCCATTAGCACAAGTGAATTCACCATCCACACAAGGAGGGTAAGTACAGTCAATTTCGTCGGAACCGTCTTTGCAGTCGTTTTCATGATCACACTTCCAACTCTTGAATATGCAACGACCATTGTTGCAGCGGAATTCGTTAGGAGAACATGAGTGGTAGGCACAGTAGTTGGGATCTTCATCGGAATTGTCACCGCAATCGTCATCGCCATCACAAGACCACATGCGTGAAATACATTTCCCATTTTGACAATAGAATTTGCTGGCCTCACAAGTATTATTACGGGGAGCACACATACGTCCCTCATTGACCACCTTGGAATTGTCATCACATTTACATTCAGCTTTACCATTTGGAGCAGGATGACAAGATTGAGCACAGCCACCGTTATTAATGAGGCAAGGATTAACACTACATTTCTGTCTCTCTGAACTGTACACTCTTATATCTCTAGGAGAATCTTCTAAACGTTTAACCATCTCCACCATATTAGCACCAGTGTGTTTTTCAGCTCTATAGACACCTCTTAATTGCAAATCAGTCCAGTATATATAATTACGGAATACCGTTATGGAGAAGGGATATATAGTAGCGGCCACTAATAACTCTCTATTTTTACCATCTAAATCAGCTCGTTCGATCTTTTCTCTTACCGCATCGGTCCAGTACAGCTTGCGTTCATCATAATCTATAGCCAGGCCAGAGGGTTGGGAGAGATCTTTATCTACAATAGCTCGTTTAAGGGAACCTGCCATAGTGGTCTTGAAAATCTTGCCAGATGTACCAAATCTACCCCAATCAGTGAAGAATAAAGTACCATTGCAGGGATCCAACACTATAGCTCTGGGTCTTTCCACTCTTGCTATCATTACCAAATCGGAACCATCCAAGTTCATGGCATATATGGAGTTATTTGAACTATCGGTCCAGTAAACCTTGTTTTGAGTCCAATCATAAGCTATACCTTCTGGATTTATACCCTTACTTAAAACAACTTGGGCATCAGTGAGGCTGGGACTATCGGCCTTGGTGTAGGCAATTTTAGCCCATGGACGGATTTGTGTATAGAACATATGATTGTCATTGTAATCAAAATCTAAGCCCACTACATTGGTTAGATTTGTCATGGGTGTGAAAGGTATTTGGGTCGATCTCGGATCTAAGTTAACAGCTCGTATTTCAGTGCGTGTGGCAAATACCAAATACTCGTTAACTGTTTCGCACTTACGTTCATCGTTGGCCAGTTTTCCAGTGGCACAGTCACATTTATAATTGAGGCGTGAAGGATTTGAAGAATCGGGTGGGAAACTGAAGCATAATTGGTCACAGCCACCGTTACCTAGGCGTGTGCAAGGGTTGCTTTCATCTTGTGGCTGGTTGTTGACACTATAAATCGCTATGTCCCTTAATTTTGATAGATTAGTCCTGACCTTGGTGGGTAAAGAGTTATTTCCAGGTAGTTTGGATGCTTTAAATACAGTCATCAAATTACGATCTACCCAGTAGACATCTCCCAAATGGATAGCTATACCCATTGGATTAGGCAACATACGCCTGATGATTTGACGATTACCACCGGAATAGGAAATCTTTTGTATAGTGTCCAATTTAGAATCTACCCAGTATACATCGTGAGTTAACATATCCACAGTCAAATCTCTTGGATTTGATATGCCCGATGTTACTACTGGAGTCCAGTTGCTACCATCTAAGAATGCCTTGCCTATGCGAGGATATTGTCCATAATCAATCCAGTACAAGAGACGCTTAATTGGATTAACAGCCAATTCACGAGGAGCATCATTTGTAGTCTTCACCAATACCTTGCGGTGACTGCCATCTAACCAGCATACCTCTACATAATTTTCATGAGGATATACATTGGTAAAGTACATATTACCGGCTACCCAATCGATGGTCAATCCTCGGATGCCATTGCTGCCAATGCCCAATTTTATGATATGCTCCAATTCAGTGCCATTTGGTCTGGTGCGGAAAATACCACTCCATTCGCCTCTATTGTACTCAGCCCAATAAATCCATTGTTCACGGAACAAAACATCAACATGAAGAATATGATGACCTACACCGGTAATAGGAACCATAGCTTCCGAACTGTCAGACAACGAATATCCTCGGGTAACATCCAATTGCGATACCACAGCAAAAGTCTTATAAGCAACACAAGTGACATCATTTTCTTTGCGATAACCAATACCGCAAGCACAAGTACGCGAAGCACTATCATCTGGTATACAAATGTGCTCACAATTACCATTGTTGGTCTGACATGGATGTTGCATCATAGGTCTCTTTTTGTAAATCATCATGCTCTTTAATTCAGGTTCATTGTCGACAATTGTCTTAGGATTATCTCCTCTTGGCAAATCTACTCTCACGATATTTTCATAAGTTGGATCCAAATAATACAATCTAGAATCTAAAATTCCTAAACTTTTAGGTTTTGAAATGGCATGTTCTTCAGTCAGCAATACTCTGTGGTCTTCGCCATGATAGTCCATTACACAAATGGTGGCTGGGAACTGGGTAGAATAGTACACCAAGCTTTTGTCTATATCCAAAGCAATACTTTCAGGTTTTTCAATATCTTCTTTCAAGACTATGGGGTTATTGCCGTTCATATTGACTCGACCTATCTTGGTAGGCACTCCAAAGCCTCCTTCATCAATCCAAAATAGTTTGCCATGATTGGGATCCAATACAATTTGTTTAGGTTTGGAAACTGAAGTTTTGTTACCATCATTAGCCACAATTATAGTGCGATATTTGATTTTTCCATCTACACGAACAGCTTCAATGTTGCTAGCCACACGGTTGCCCATATAGAGATTACGACCCAACCAATCAAAGGCTATGGTATAAGGAGCTCCCACTATACCCGTATCTGCACCCAAAAATTGAGTCTTATTGCCTCCTCCATAGGGTGTAGTAAAAATAGTGCAGTTTTCATCATCATCTTCGCGGCCTTGAACCCAATAGAGTGTTTCACCTTTACGATCGAAATCTAAACCGGTGCTGCTTTCAATTCCAATTACTGGAGCCAAGTTACCAGCACGGGCATCACCACCATTCAAAGGAATGTCAACGATTTGGGTGCCTTTTACCACCATAAGGAAGGGATTTTCTTCTTCTATACACCGTCCTTCACTTAATAAACGATAACCGGGCTTACATTTGCAGGAATAACCTTCACTAGCACTTGGACTTAGCAAGCACAAATGCTGACACTTGGAGTTCTCACAGGGATTGGGATGTATAGGCTGCAACGAAGGGTGATGTACATGTATGGACAAGGGTTGACTTATAAGATGGGAAACTACGGTCTGATTGTGACCACGGAATTTATTTGCGGACAATACACGATTCAGCTGTCTGTCGGTCCAATATAGAGTATCTTCGAAAAGAGACAAGGAATGAGGATGCAGTAGATAATGACTTCCAGCCAATACTTGTTGTCTTCCAGTACCATTGTAGTAACAGAAATCAATGAAATCTAATTTCGAGTCGGCAAAATAAACCCTTTTCGTAGCTGTATCCAAGGTTAAACCATTAGGCCAATATATTTTGGTATTTATAATTGTATCTCTCATAGTACCATCCATGCCAATACGTTCAATGCGTGGATTTTCACCCCAATCTGTCCAAAATATGAATCTGGCATCTGGACTGGGATCTATACACATACCTCTTGGTTGTGTAATATTTTCTCTCACCAAAACCAATCTATTGGAACCATTTTCGGAAGAAACTTCTATAGTGTTTAGTTTACTGTCCAGCCAATACAAATTCTTAGCTATCCAATCATAAGCCAATCCTTCGACCAAATCTAAGCCAGTAGTTATTATTTCCTGAGGATCAGAACCACGATCTAACCGTGAAATCTTCTTCAACTTCATGTCACTCCAGAAAATAGTGCCAGAGTGCATGTTGGAAGCGGTTGCAACTACATTCTCCACATAAATGGGTACTCTCTCTAAACCTTGATCTTTCAAATCAGCCACCAGAATAGAATGGCGATTGGAAATAATCAGGAATGCCGCTGAGTGATTAACAGCTTTACATCTATGCTTGTCGGCGTCTAAAAGGTAACCATCCGTGCAGGAGCAGAAGTAAGATCCTTTTGTGTTGGTACACATTTGAGAACACAAACCAGGAGGATCACATTCGTTGGTATCCACACAAGTATATTTGTCATCACCAATTTCAGAGCCAGGTGGACAAACACATGTAGCACCCAACGGAGTCTTTTGACAACCATTCGAACATAAGCCCGTTTGATGTTCACATTCGGCTAAATCACAACCTTCACCCTCATCAGCACCATTGGGACAATCAGGTGTGCCATCACACACCGAAGTCATGTTTACGCATCGCTCACTTACTCCAGGACATTGCCATTGGCCATGCGCGCATTTAAATGTAGGAGGCACACACGCATGCTGGCTACTTTCATCGGATCCATCACCACAGTCATCTTTGCCATCACAGATATAAGCCTTGAATACACAGTTGGTGTTATTGCACTTAAAGAAATTAGGAGCACAAGTGATCTGACCACAATCTTCCTCGTCAGAATGATCGGAACAATCATTCGATCCATCACAATGCCAGGCTATGGGTATACAAAAGCCAGTGGACTTGCATCTAAAGTGTTTCTCTAAATTACATTGATTCGGACCCATAGAGGGACAACCCAACTCGTCGGAACCATCATTACAATCGGGTATACCATCACATTTATACGACTCTTCTACGCATTGCCGAAGGTCAGCGCATTTGAATTGATTTGCCAGGCATGTAATTGGCGGACAATCTTTCTCATCTTGTTTATCGAAACAATCATCATCACCATCACACACCCAACTTTGAGGTATACAATGACCAGTACGTGGACATGTGAATTGGAAGTAGGCACAAGTTTTTTCAGCACAAAAGTCTCCCTCATCAGAGCCATCACCGCAATCATTTTCGCTGTCACATTTCCACATATTGGGTATACAGCGACCATTGGCACAAGCAAATTGAGCAGTACCGCAAGTAACATTGCCACATTCAAATTCATCAGAATTGTCGCCACAATCATTTTCTTGGTCGCAACGGAAGTTAAGCGGAATACAGCGGCCAGATTTACATTGGAATTCATTAGAGCCACAGGTAGGTTCTGAAAAAGAGATAAAAAATATGATAATATAAGTTTTTATTAAACATTCAATGGTTCAATTAACTTACTTGTACAATTTTGCTCTTCATCACTGTTATCTAAGCAATCATCATCACCATCACAAACCCAAGACTTTGGTATACATCTTTGATTATTGCAAGTGAAATCCCAAGAGTTCGGACAGGGTTGTACTGGAGGTTCAGCACTTTGATCTATTACACAAGTAGTTTGATCGTCGGCCAAACGTTCGCCATAGGGACAGGAGCATTTGGATTCCAGAGTACCAGTTTCGTTATTGGGAACTGCGAAACAAATCTTTTCACAATTTCCATTGTCTTTATTACAGGGTTGAGTATGTTCAACCTTTTGTACATCATGGCTATATACTTTAACACCATACAAACGATTTGTTTGAGGTTCTCTAACCATCATTTCCTCTTGTTCTCCTGTCAGTTTGTGTAAACGTATAATGGCATCCAAACGCCAGTCGGTTATGTACATCCATTCATTGTGTATGACTATAGAGAAAGGATGGCGTACCAATCTTGAGTTTACAGTCTTGATATCACTACCATCCAATTTAGCATGTTGAACATGATCGAGCAGAGCATCACACCAGTAGACACGATCTTCTTTGAAATCAATTGACAAACCATTAGGCCAGCCCAAGGTAACGTTCTTGAATACCAACAGATTGGTACCATCGGTATTAGCTCTAGTAATATTAGCAGGACGATCCCATTCCGAAAAGAATATGTAACCTCTGTTGGGGTGCACCACTATTGCTCTGGGTCTTTTCAAGTTTTTCAGTAATGTACGGCGGTGAGTTACGTTACGTGTGGATAAGACATTTAGAGTGCCTTTGCGAGAGTCGATATAGTATAGATTTTTGGATACCCAATCAACAGCCAAACCCTCAACACCTTCGTTTTGTGAGGCCAAAACAATTTCACGTCCTGTTCCATTGCGGTGCACACGATAGATCACATCTTGTAAAACATCCGAGTAATAGATAAATTCGTCCCTGGCATCAAAATCTAGACCTACAAAACGAGCTCTTCTCGAAACTACAGGTAAAATCGCATCACTGAATCCTTCTATGACAGGTTCCAATACTTTGCCCTTAATAAATCTTTGCTGTGAGTACATGAGAAATTCTCTTACTATTTTACAGTTCTTCAAATCCGATTGCAGTTGATAGCCAGTGTGACAAGCGCAACGATAACCCAAATGATTTGCTCCTTTAACAGCTGTTACAATACACATATGGTTGCAGCCACCATTGTTGGGACCACAAGGATTTGAGGCTTTAGGCTGACTCAAGGCATGTACGGCCACTATACCTTTAGGTTCTCTAATATCTTTGGCTTTGTAGGTGACTTGTATGGAGGTGGGTCCAGCATATTTATCCACCGACATAATACCTTGTTTGGTGGCATCAGTCCAGAAGATTCTATTTTCAAATAAAGCCAAGCGGGAAGGTGAAGGAACCTGTTGACCTCTCAAAACCATAACACGTCTATTGCCTTCATAATCCACTGTTTCGATGTAGTCCAATAGAGAGTCGCACCAGAATACTCGTTTGCCAATTATATCCACCGTTACACCAGAGGCTTTGTAAGCCGCTTCCGATACTATCGATCTTGTATGAGTACCATCCATATGAGCTCTTAAAACTTGGCCACCATCAGCTACAAACATTAAACCGGCTGTGGGATCTAAAGCTAAATCAGCTGGACTGGTCAAGTTGGAACCCAATACTACTGCATGCCAATTGCCACTCAATTCGAATACGTCTATTTTTTGACCTACCAAATCGGCCACATATATCTTATCACCTACCCAATCTACAGCCAAAGCCACTGGGGCCCAAGTTCCGGGTAATGTAAGATCCAATGGTTGTATAGCACTGCTAAATACATCCAAAGGTAAACTCTGAACTTTACGGGTCTTAGTATCTGACCAATACAAGGTATTTCTCTGGTAATGATAGGCCACGCCTGAGGCAGCACTGGCATTAGCTATCACACGAGGATCACCACCATGAGCTGACATTTTAACCACAGCGCGATCATGGGCAAATATCAATTGCAGATTATTAGCATCAGGGGCTATACACTTGGCGTTATTGATTAAAGTGTAGCCATGACTACAGGAACAGGAATAGGAGCCCTCGGTATTGGTGCACAACTGATCACAATGACCCCATTCAGCACATTCATCTAAGTCCACGCAAGTACGATTGTCAGGAGCCAAAGATTGGCCAGGACGACAATAACAGATGCCACCAGTTAACGAGGGACCACATTTATATTCACAGCTCAATGCCGGGCAGGAAGTAGTGGCTGTAAAAGAAACATACATACAGATAAAGTTTAGATACGTCTTATTTGCTCAGCCAACAACTTTAAAGGAATAATTTCTTGCGCTCTACTATTCAGGCAAATCCTGTAAATGCTTGCATTTACTTTGTTTTAATATATTCCTTTAAAGCTCATTTTTACACACATTTCATTATTATATGCAAGAAATCTGCGTGTGTGCTTGGATTAATACTTACAACAAGCTGTTTCCTCATCACTACCATCTTCACAATCTCGTTTGCCATCACATAATTGTGTTTTCAATATGCATTTCGGAGTCCCATTAGCACCACCACGTGGACAAAGGAACTTATTATCAGGACATGCTATTGCCGTGCAATTGGCTTCATCACTTTCGTCAGCACAGTCATGATAACCATCACAATAGAAGTTCGAGGGAATACACAATGCATTCGTACAACGGAATTGACCATGATGACAAGGTGGAAAATCTAAATGTTGAAAATTTAAGAGACACATAGATTGTGTGAATGTGATGAATGGCATATGTATGTATGTATATTGTTGACAGAGTCATTAGTGTGCGTTTTGTCAAGAAATGCACAATATTTGCTCGAAATATAGGGGAGAAATAGAATAAAAGTTAATTGCATTGCATATTTAGAAGGGTGACAGGAAATAAAAGGGATTTTCGGAGGTAGAAAGTAGATACTTTAGAAATACACAAGTAGTACTATAAAAATGTTTTTTTTTTTTTTTTGCTGGAAGTGTAATCAAATTGGGGGAATGTTTTGTGATAAAAACTAATTTTTGTATTTCATTTGGCATAAAAAGTTAATTAGTAAATTTGTAACTGTTGTGAAGGATGTGAAGTAATTAAAATTAAATAACCAAATTAAATCTAATCTGCAACTTTTAAAAAATAGTAGTTCGAAAAAATATTTGAAATTGTCTGCTTATATTTATAAAATAAAGGGCTTGAAAGATGAAAGGTACTTTCTAAGAGCTAAAACAAAAATTGTGTCACTTTAGAAAAAAGAGTCAACTTTATTGGTTGTTCATATTTGTATTCCTTTCTCTTCCAAGTTTAAAAAATATATCCTATTGATAGATAAAAGGGGTCGTCGTCAAAGTTGTAAATTTAAAAAAATAAGAAAAACTTTGATGTTTAATGTACACTGTCTGGGTGTTCCATATTTCTTATTATACTGAAATGATAACACGTTAGAGCAAATGTTGCATGCATTTCGTTTTTCTAGCGACAGTGCATTTTTGGCATTAAGTATCAAAATTGGAATGCATCCACAAAAAATTACTATTAGGAGTGGTTTTTGGACCGCCATCGTGAATATGATTATAATACATTTAAAGCACGGCGAACATCTCAAAGTACATTATGCATAAACGTTTCTGTCTGATATATGGCGCAGAGTTATTGAAAATTGGACCTGCTCGTTATTCCAGCAGATTGGTGCATTGTGTCACACAGTAATCACCACAAAAATTATGATGGACACCGCTAGTTGTTTTGTTAGGAAGTTTTCTGATAAGTAACAATCATTCGATGCGCTCAAAGTAAAAATAACTCAAACCATCGCTCGATTTCAGCAGGACCTGTCCCACGTTTGAAAACAGCGGTGGACATTTGAACGATGACATATTTCATACATAATAAGAAAGAAATATTATTCTAATATTTTGAAAATTATGATTTAAAATTTCTATTTAGGTATTGAAAATGTTGAAGATTTCTGAGATTAACCTCATAAGGAGCTTTATTGATTCGATTCAATTTACTTCGTCAAAACTGTGTATATTTTGGCTTCATAGAAAAATGCCTTGCTCTTAAAGCTAGGGCCATTCTCAAACCCCGGTGAACCAATCATGAACTAAATTTTTTAAGTATTTCAAATTTAATTTATTTTCAAAAAATGTTTTTTTTGAAAAGCCCCAATGACCCAGCAAACATCAGATTGCCATTGCTGGCTTAACCCATTTTAACAAAAGCAAATATTTTAGTTAGAAAAATCTTAAAAAATCTCTTAAGCAGCCATCACTTAAACTCATTTCTAACAAATATATCTAGTCTCCTCATCTCGTTTAATCTTATCCTAGCGTCTCTTATCATCTGACCTTATTATAGCGTAATGCGGCTGCATAAATTTGCATATAATATATACATATCTCTTCTTCCCTCCCCTTTTTTAATATTTGCATTTGCATTCAAAGTGCAGTGCAGCAACAGTAACAAAAACACACAAAGTACAAATAAAACAAGTAAGAGTGCTATATTCGGCTATGCCGAATCTTATATACCCTTCACCTTTGTTGTGGATGCATAATTATATTATATACATACATATATATATTATATTAATACATTTTGGTTGATAGTTTTTTTTAATGAAATTTTCAGAGGTTGTCTCGGATTTTTGCTTATATCTCCGTTATTTATGGATGGATTTTGGTGATTTTAAACTACTCGAAAGCATGTGTGACAGAATTATTGAAGTTTTGGATCCCGAAGATATCTGGGGACTTCAGAAAATTGATTTTAACAGACAGATAGACAGACGGACATGGCTTAATACACTCCGCTATCTATAAGGATCCAGAATGTATATACCTTATAGGGTCGGATAATTATATTGTGGAAATTACAAACGGAATGACAAACTTATATATACCCTTCTCATGAAGGTGAAGGGTATAAAAAAGATTATAATAAAAAATGCAAAAAAGTAAAATTAAAGTGGATTGTACTTACTGCATCCTTGTTCATCAGAATTATCACCACAGTCATCTTTGTGATTGCACTTCAGTGAAGCACTAATACACTTTAAACCGTTGGCACAACGAAATTGATCCAAACGACAGGCGGTGCCCTTACAATTCTCTTCATCACGACCATTGCGACAATCTAAATAGCCATCGCAACGTTTCTCTTTGGGCACACAAGGACCGGCCAAGCGACTGCCATCGGAGGGTGGTAAACCACCAGGTTGATTGCAAAATACATCGGTTGTTTGACATTTTCTATATGCTAAAGGTTTAAACACAGAAACACACACAAACACGCACATTTAAATTGCAGCGGAAGTAGCAGGAGTTTAAAACGCAGAGATGATGTATAAGTAAAAAATATATGGTTAATTTTTGATATGATGTGTGTGTGTGTGTTGGCATTAAGCAGCAGCACAGTGTTTCAATAAAGACAAACATAAATAAAGAAAAAGGTCACATGAGTAAATATGGCAACAGAATCAAAAGATTTATTTGTTATGAAAGAACCCAGAGAGGAAGAAGGAAAAAATAATAATAATGCGAATGAAAAGCGAAAATTCAAAAGGATAAAATATTTTATATTGACAATTTATTGTCCATTGTTGTTGTAGCAGTTGTTGCATGTATAATGGCAAAAGATAAAGTTGTTGTTTGTCGTTGGCAATGGCGGTTTGTTTGCATTTGAGTGCAGCCATTGAGTTGACAGGCCATATGAGAAGGGAAAGAAACAATAAGAATGAGCAGCAAGTAAACGAAAATATTTGTTGATACAAGAAAATAATATGCAAAAGAAATTGTAAACAGGAAACGGATACAATTATTCACAAGCAAACACACACACACGCACACACGGACATAAAGAATAAATATTGAAATTAAATCACATTGTTTATCACATACATCAGCGTAGAGTTATTAAAATACAGCCAGTCGGAAACGCATACATGAAAAGAGAAAAAGAAACAAAAGAAGGCAAACATTGAGTATAAGTAAAAATAATTAAATTTGCAATTAAATAGTTTATACATACACACTTAATATTAATCTAATAGTAATTAAATGGCAAGAATCTTCAAGCAACTTAAACTTTGCAATTGTTTACTTATGTCAAAAACAAATGGAAAAACTTTATCTTCATCATCATCACCATCACCATCTATCATGTCAATTTCATTATTTCTCTATTTGTTTTTGTTCAATTTCAACTTCATATTTGTTGTCAGGAAGTAAATCTTTTTCAATCACTTCCTTCTCCATTGCACAATTATACGCAGACATATACGAATATATATAGTTTTTAGTTTTTCTACCATTTATACTTGTTAAAGTTATTGTCTGTATTTGAAATGTTTTCTTTTATTTTTTTGGAAATGAAAAAAATAACTATATTTCTCCAAGAGTTTTTTTTAATACAATTCTTAGCAGTTTTCTTTTGGTTGTGCTTTGTTTTGTTTTTTCTTTGTTGCCTGCCTGATAACTGTCAAGTTGTATTAACTCTTTTGCCCATTTTGCTTTATTTTCTTGGATTTTTCAACTTCATCTTTAGGTAAAGTTTTCATAAACTATGAAACACAATGGATGTATGCTACAGTAGACATAATAGAATATAGTTTCCTCGTGTAATCCTCTAGTTTTCTGGATATAATTCAGTATAAAAATAATATTAAAATGGTACTTTTTCGCCTTTAGAGTGCTTGAATTAACATATTTAATTAGTTCGTATTGTTTTAACGCCGCCTAAACAACATAACGATCAGCATTGCAAATTATAAGAAGTGTTTTGCTGGTTGTCTGGCTCACGTTCATAAAGTACATCTTTAAACTATAACGCTTTAAATTATATTTTACAATAATACTTTTTTTTTGTAAATTAAATTCACTTCAGAAACCTAACCCTTTTATCCTGAAGTAATTGCCCAAGTCGTCCTTTACCATTTAATTTAATTTCCTAAAAAAGTTTTTGTTCAGTTTACATTTCCTTTATATTGCCATGTCATGGGTTTTTCTTGAACTTTCTATTTTTTCTCATTTGTTTTTGTTTGTTTGCCTAAGTTCTTCGATATTTGTTTTAATTTTTTTTTCTATTTCTAGTTTTTATAGTTTTTATAGTTTTTATTATACAAACTGATGTTTTTGTTGCCGCAAATCAAAAGCACACATATTGTATTTGTATGTATGTTAATCACAGACGTCGTTATGATTTGTTCACTTTAAGATTTGCTAGTTCTTTGAAGTATAGAAAAATTACATGACATTTTTTTTTCAAGCTAAAAACAATTTATGAGAAAAAGGGAATAAATTTTATGCAACGAATACTGTATGAAAATTGAAAATATGAAATTGGTAAATTAAAGTTTAATTGCATGAAATTAACATTAAGCAATTTCTAGCAGATTGATGTACTCCAACATAATTAAGTGCTTTGTAACGATTTATAAACATTTGTAATTTATTAAATTGCTATAATAAAATTTGTAAGAATATTAACTTGATACTATAAATTATAAGCCACAAACTAATGACAGCAACTAAATTAAAATGTTTTAGCAGCAAAAAGTAGGCAATGAAAATATGTACATGCAGACATACTTACACATGCATGATAAGGTAGGCAACAGTAAATTAAAGAGAAATATACCTAAGAGTAATTACACAATTATTTATAATCTACTCTCCCAGCAATAAGACTTTACTAAAAGCATTGTGTTTTCATGTGTATAATATTCAAGCGAATGTTTGATTAAAAGCTTTTACAAAACTGGTTACAATTTTATTCTTAATCAGAATATTATCTAGTTTTTAATATTAAGTCTTTATTCTAGCTAGTATTCTATAACCAGTTGTAGTTTTCGTATAATATGGCAAACAAATTTACTATTTGTCAATAATATTTTACCAGCAGAAAAGCGTCCACCAACTAATTACGTTTATAATTTATTTATATGCAGTTACATTTTCACAATACATATATATTTTCTTATTAAACTGAATAAACGCACCAACATGAAAAAATCCTCTTCTACTTGCACTTAACCACCATTTATTCCTGCCACTTAGATTACCAAATAAATTAAGCAAATAACGGAAAAAGCAAAACTGAAAACTAAGACGGAAACGGAAATTTACTCAAATGAAACAAGAAAAATTTAAATGAAAATGCAAAATTGCAATTTTTTACCAGACACAACGTAAAGGTAATTGGATTATAAAAGTTTTTTAAATATACAAAAAAACAAAGAAGCCAAAAAGCAAAGAAAAAAACAACAACAAATAAAACAATTTTTAAGGTGCCCAGCTTAACTTTTATGCTAAATTATATGTTTAAAAAGCAAAGTTTTGAAACTGTTTTAAATTTCGCTTTTGCTTAAACTAAACTAAGTTCTGTGCTCTTTACTAAACAACTGTCATTAAACAACTACGTGTGTAAAACAAATATTTATTTTGAACTAAAAGAAGGGAAAAGTTATCAAAAAAAAAAAATACTGAACAAAAATACCAAAACCACCCACCTTAATGCGAGTACTTTAGTCATTATTTCGAAAGCAACACCGTGTGAATATAATACAAAGTACTGGTTGTTGTCAAAAAGGGACTAACAGTCATATTGTTTTTATATCATTTTAATGGAAAGCTACTTTTTGTAAAATGTACTTTTTGAGTAATTACGATATATTTAATAAAGACTTTCAATTATTAAATTTATAAAAACTAAAAATAGTTTCCTGCATTCTATAATTTAAAATACATTTGTATTTAAAAACAGATTTCAAATGTTAATGAACTACACTTCTATGTATATACCAACATAACGCATTAAAGTGCCCGATATACTAGGCGATAGTGTGGCGGACTATCAGTCAGAGGGTTGCGGGTTCGATTCCCGCCAAAGACTCTGGGTGTTTTCTGCAGACAAGCCAAAAAAAAAAAAAAAAAAAACGACGTTTTGCAAAGATTGTTTCTTTCATCGTATTTCCCCAGATTTTCATATTATTTTCGTACATAGTCATAGTAAATATTTTCTTAGGAAGCTCTCATGCTGGTATTATAGCAGCTGTTATTTATAACAGAACTCTTTAAACGAATACGAGTGAGATTTTTTAGAGATTGTATTTTAATCCCTTTTTCATATTTAAGTCCACAAATATTTTGAAAGCATTTTTCATGCAACATGAGTTGTGTGCAATTTTTTCCTTTAGTTTTAATAGTTAAAGTTGTATTGTTGTTATGTTGTCTCCTGTTATATTTATTGTTGTTGTTCTCAATATATAAATTTTGTTAGTATTTCACTGTTCTTATTGCTGTAGTCTGAATAATTTAACAACCTTTAAACAAGTGTAAAGAAATGCGGTTTTTACACGTTATTATCATACTTTTGAGAGAAAAGCAGGGTTATAAACATTTCCTCATTCTATATCCCAACATACTCGAGAATTTTTTGCCAGGTTTAAATTACTATAAATATGCAAAGTTTGTCTTTGTCTTATATAGTCTATTTTTTTGGTTAAATTTAATGTGATTTTTTTTGCAGGATAAATATATGCAAAACTACAAGACAACAAGAAAAATTGCGCCAAACTAACATTTAAACAATGACAATAATGTGTTGAGTGGAATTGTGTACGAGAGGAATAAAAAAGTAAAAAGAAGGAAACTAAAATAACAACTAAGTAACAAACAGTCCCATGCAAAAAAAAAAAAATATAAAAATTAAACTCTCTAGAGACGGTTAGACACTTCCAGTGTTTAACTACATTGTACTGGTAAAGCGAATTGTAAGAACAAACTTAACGAAATTGTAATTAACACAAAATGCACAGCAAATTGCAATAAAATACATTTAAAGCGAAAAGTTTAGTTTTTTTCTGTGTGTATATTTCTTTCTTTCATTTAAGTATACACTCTAAAAACTATTCAAAAGTAGACAGAAGTTGTACAGCATTGTTGTTTAAATGTGGAAAGAGAGCGAAATAAAGAACTAGGGGAACAGAGTGAAAATAATTTTAGTTTATTTTAGTTTAATTAAAAATTTAAATAATAGTCCGCTTTAAGGCAAATACTATTTAAATATAACAACCAAGTTTTATTATTTAAACATATTTATTATAACCATAATAGAAAGATCATAAAGGAAGGTGGAAGGTAAACAATTTCGAAATAATAGAGATATTGTACAATAGTGCATTGTGTTTTCTTTTCAAAAATGTACATTGTCAATAAATAGTGGAATGAAATAAAATTTTTGTAAAACAGCAAAATAATTAATACCTTTTGTTTTCGAAAACTGCACAATAAATCGAAAAAGTTTAATGATACATAGAAATTATATCTAAAGAAAATGTTCGACATTTTTATGTCTTACTTAATGTGACCAGACAGTTTTTATCAAAAAGCGGGTTATTCAGAATGACAAAGCGGCATGTTGAAATTATAATATGAAAAAGCGGATATTTTAAATTAATCGCATGTTTATAAATAATTTTTAAAAGGTTTTATGTTATAGTAAAATTATCATAATCAAAAGCATAAAAAACACATTGATTTAATAGGCAGTTCTAGAATCGTTATAAAGAGGCACGATTTTAAAAATATATACAGCTGAAAATTTTTCAAAATTCAGAATTTTTTTTTTTTTTAGAGAAGTAACACTCAGGCAATTAATATGCCTATATGAATATACTTGCATTACTTTCCTTGGAAAGGGGATAGTTGAAGAAGTGAAGGTGGTGAAAGAAGAAAGCTTTTTTTTATCACAACTCTGCAATTGCGCATTATGTTTGTTTTTAGTGCAGAATTGTAGCGCCTCTGGTGGCGAGTAGGAGCATTAATGTTACTTGAGTGGCAGCGGCTGGGAATTGAACCCGGGTTACAAATACCAACTCATGCTTAATGATGAAATGCGCTAACCAATTAAGCTACTGCACCTTCACCAGCTAGATCTTTAAAAGACATGCATGCTTGTGCTCTTACAATTTTAAAATATTCTCAAATTTACTTTATTACGTAAATAGCGATATCTCCAATTATACACAGAAAGTTTGAAACCAATATCTTTTACCGGTCAAAAAATATAGTTTAGGACATATGTTCTAAAATTCAAAAACTGGGTTTACAAAGCGAAAAGCTGTTTTGAAAACCCTAGTGTATGCTAAGAAAGAAATGTGGACCTGCAAAAAAATGTCAGTTGTAATAAAAAACATTTTTCTGGATTTCGTCCTATAGTTTCTCCTCAAAAAACTGAAACAGTAAAAAGCGGAATTTTTGTTTGAAAAGCGGGTTATCAAATTTAGGCGGGATGAGCTTTCAAGAAACGGGATAATTCCGCAAAAAGCGGGATGACAATTTATTTGTCAATTAGCCTCCATATTTCAAGAAGTGATGATCAACTTTGGTATCTTGTAGCTCGTCCTATATTAAAAATGGTTGGGAACAATTTTAGTTTTCTGAATTGATCTAGAGTCTAGCGAGAGTCTGTTTCTATAGGAATCCCTGAACTAGCTAGTGTCTACTACTCTATGAAAGCTTCTGACTTTGCTACCAATGTTAGAAAGTTCTATGCCTTAAAATTCAATATAATTCACTTTACTTTGGTTACTAAATGCATGACATTGAAATGAGTTAATAAAACTCTGGCCATATTCCAGTATACTCTATTAAAAGAAATTAAACGAATTTTATAGCAAAGAAATATAATTACTTTTTCTTTTGTGTAAAAAAAAATTAAAAATGACATCTTACAAATGCATAAAGGAAGTGTGTGAGTTTGACAATAAAAAAAGTTATTTTTAGTTTGTTTAACAACTTAAGTTGTCTGTCATCAAATACATAATTTCCCAGAGACACTGTTAGACACACACCCCAACACATACTTCGACAAAAGCTAAAGTTTGGAACGAACAGAAAAAGAAAAAATACTTTTATGATGATGACGACAAAGTCAATGAAAAATGTTTTCAGTTGCTGCAGCAGTATGTTGCAAGAATTGTTGTTCTTTAGGAAAGGGCGCGTGAAAGTGTGTTGAATATATGGTGTCTGAAAAATTATAGTTAAATACTTGTCTTTACTTTTGTTTTTAGCTGCTTATATTGTATAGGATTCGAATATGGTAAGCCTTTGAACAACTTTTATTTGTGTAGTTATTATGAAAGCTATATTCTAATTTTTGAATGATTTCCCTTTAGTTTTATGACAGTTGCTGTATCGTTTTGGCTGCTACGTTTTCAAATCGTAATTTTGTGTCTTTTCTAACAATTTTGCAATTAAATACATTTGTGAGTTTTATTGTTAAACAAATGAAATTAAATGCAACTAAATGTTAGTTGTTTGTAAAACAAATAAAAGATTTTAACAGAAAAAAAACAAACAAGATAATGTGCAAAATTATGAAATGCTTTTGTAGTTAATTACTCAGCAAAAAGTAATTATTAATTGTAATTATAACTAAACAGACGTATGAGCAACGTACGTTTCATATAAATTTGAATTACAAACAATCATACGCTTACGTGTGAGGTTTGATAGTGATAAATAATATTAATCATACGTTAAGGTGGTATTTATTAAATTTAATTTATGTATGTATATACTTGGTATTATGTGTGATTTGTAGGCCCATCACGTTTTGATTGCATAAAAAAAGCCAAACTATTAACACAATTACTGTAAATTATGCCTTTTAATAAATTAATTTGATTGTGGTTTGCAATTAAATAGTGAATAAATTGTTAGAGTAACTTAATCTACTGAAATTGCTTTATTTTTTTTTTATTATTAAACATGAAGTTGAAATTATACTTAAGTATGTTTAACTTTAATTGTTGTTGTAATCTAATTAGGGTTTTATTTGCGATGTAAGGTAATGTGTTTGTTTAAAACGTTAAAAGTACGTCAGTTTATGGTTAGTTGTGGGGTTTATTTGGGTCAATATTTTGTTTTATATGCTTTATGGTTTTTGTTTTTTCGTTTTTAATTTTGTTACTGAAAGTCTACTATAGTAAATATACAGCTAAATAAGAAATTGGCATGTTTATGTATAAATAAAATATTTTTGGTATATATTGTTAGTCCGCTTTCACACTTTTCAATTCTGACTCGTCAAGGCAAGTATTTTTGGATGAGAATTTTCCTTTTTTTTTCTCTCGTGCATGCTGATTTGCATGACAAAGAACGAAAATTAAATTGACGTGTGTGAATGAAATGGCAAGTTCAAAAAGGAATTGAACAAAAACTGGTCAGATAAAACTGAAGAGTGTGAAACAAGACTTATGTTTTTACCTTTTAAAAATGTTAGTTTATTTCCTTTAAATAAACCGGACTCCTATTATTTGCAATTCAACGATGACTCACAATAAACTAACTTTGAGTGGCCCTATTTATTCTATTTATACACTGGCGCCATATTGTAGTCATTTTAGGCGGCATCTAGGGAAAACAATCGAAAATTCCTTTCTATAATCACCAAAGCCATTAAAACTTAATGTTGCCATACTGCTCAACAATGTTAATAACAGCCAGTTAAAAACAATGTGTGAAAATAGAAACTTCTACTAATGCAAATGTTGATAATCATGTTAGCATGCTGTATGTTGATACTAGTTGTTACAAACCATTAAATTTAAATTGAAATATAATAATATTCTAGCATTTTTATAGAACATGTTAAACTAGGGACATTGTGTTTTTACTTGAAACAGTGAACTTGGTTTTGTAGAAATCTTTGATACAGCGAGAGTCAATTTAAGTTGAATAATTTGAGCTAGCAATAGTTTCTATAGAAAGCATTTTATGTGTCGATAAGAAACCTTAAGCTAAAAAACTCTGTTTCTATCCTTTTGCTATTGAGATTCTGTTGATGCTTCCTAAGAAGACTTATGCTAATAAATATCTGTTACTATCGTTTAACTGGCGAAAGTATTTTATTATAAAAAATTTAGAGCAAGTGACAGTATTTTCCTACAAGAATCGCTGAGCTAGCTGGTGTCTATTTCTATAGCAGCAAACATTATTCTAGCGAGAATCAGTTTTTATAAGAAACTTTGAGCTGGAGATAGGAGTCTATTGCTAAGGAAACTTTAAACTAGCGAGAATCTGTTACTATAGGAAATCTTGATCTAGTGTGAGTCTGATTATGCAGAAACATTTTCTATAGAAAAGCTTGAGCAAGCCAGATTCTGTTTATTTTTTAATAAGATATCTAGAGTTGGAGAGAGACTACTTGTATAGGAAAGCTTGAGCTGGCGAGATTCTGTTTTTCGAATAATTCTTGAGCTAGTGAGAATTTCAGTCTATAAGCAAACTATCTAAAATATATCAGGAAAGCCAGCAAAATGTTCTTTCTGTAGGAAACTTTGAGATGGAGAAAAATAAGAAACGTTGAGCCATGTTGAGTATATTTTTAAGAAATATAGAAAACTTTGAGCTGGCTATCTTTTTATTTCTCTATAGAAATTTTAGGTTAGCAAAAGTCCAGAGTCTGCTCGAAAAACTTAAAAGTTTTAATTTCGCAAATATTTTGAAGTGGTTTTATAATGTTTCCATTTAAACGTTTGTTTTAAAAACTATTTTAGCTGGCAGCCATTTTGTCAGCTGTCAAGTGATTTATGTTAAGTTTGGCATTTAAACCTAAATAGACGGACGCATGAACAACGATTACAAATTGTGCAAATTTAATTTTATTATATTTTTCGAGGGTGTTTTTTTTAAATTGACATGAAATTTACTTTATTCGAGAAATAATCTTCTGGCATTATAATCTAAATATGACATATGACTAACTCAGACGTAATCTAATCTGAAGGTGCAATTTTCGATGAGTTTTTTTTTAACATTAGTGGCCGTATATCGGAAATAACATGGCGAATGTTGTCCTCCAATTGGTCAATCGTTTACATTAAAGTTACATAAATTTGATTATAGTAATTCTTCAAAGTCCTGTATTTGATACTTATTTACCAAATTTGTGCAAAAATAAATTTAAATTTAAGAAAAACGAAATGTTTTTATTAAAAAAAAAAATTAATAGTAATTTTAATATGAAGTTTTAGGTTGGAAGAATTAAATTCTCATTAAAAATTTATTAAATTTTCATATTTATGAAAATATATATGAATGTGAGTGCGTAGTGAAAATGTTCATATTAGAAAAAAACCAATAAATTTTGCCACAGGCAACATCTGTTTAAACAGTTAAATAACATTTGAGTGTCACTCACTCATTCGTTCGCTAAGAGACTGGCTGGCTGACTATGGTTATGGCAAGAGTAGTTGTAGAAGTAGTAGTAGTAGTAGTCGTAGAATTAACAACAATAGCTGGTGGCAATAGAAGCAAATACTGGCACTATTTTGCTATTACTGACTACGAGAACACTAATTGTTTGTGACATTTTTAACCCTAATACCATTAATTATTGTCAACATAAATACACCCAAGTGTGGCAATCTGAAATGGTTACCGATGTGTTGCAAAGAGCTAGACAAAATAGTGGTTAAAAGTTAGTGCGGCATACATAAATACTTAAAACAAAAAACTGCTACAATCCAAAGGATTTAATAAAGAAAAAATTAGTAAAACGAGAGGAAATTCTAAATAACCCTTAACCATTTTAGCAGCTAAAACAAAATTTAACTAACATAATGAGATTATTTGTCTAAAAGAGGGTTTTTTTTTGAAATAACCAACAAAATATTTCTAAAGAATTTTCCTCCAAAAAATACCTGACAATCTAGGCAGAATTGTTTCAGCAATAAATTTTGTTTCCGTTTTGCCCTTTAGAAACTTAATCAAAAAATAATTATGTTGGTGTATATTTAAGCTTAACATAATAAATTTCATTGGAATTCATTACGGAGTTAAAAAGAAAATAGAATAATAAAAAAAAAATGTTAGCAAAATAACAGAATATTCGCCATAATAGAATTGAAAATCATACAAACGCATATAAATCTCATTAGAACTCCCATTATCTACCACACACAAATATTCACGCGGTATTGCTTAGCATGGGGAATAAGTACTGGCAGGAAGTGAAAGAGAGTTGTGTTATTAAGTAGAAGTAGATGGTGTTAAAATCATGACAAACGGATATCCGTTTACGCTGATAATCATTTATGCAAAATATATTAACTACTATAACAACAAGTGCAACATCTACTCTCAACTGTAAATGACTATTGGCAGTATACAAAAAACCTCAACTGTACACGTAGTATAAATCTACGCTGCCATCAAAATCTACAAACGGCATGATTATAGGTTATAAAATGCAAGTAGTTGTGAATAAATACACTCTGGTAAATAATGTTAGTTGAAATATTCATTTTTTAATGTGATAATCTAATGCTGTTTTGCTAATTTAGCGCTTTTGCGCTTCATTAAGCTATTTTCAATAATCCAAAAGGCTCCGATTTTTTCAGTCAGTGCTTCTTTGGAAGAACTCCTGGAGCTGATTAATATACATATACTCCAAACATCAATGTAATAAGTCGAAAGCAGTTTAAACAGTGTCATTTTTGATTAAATGTATATTCTCAAAACTAGATGAGAATTAGGTTTTCAATTTAAATTTATTTTCCAAATATTTCTATTAATATAAATATAACGCTGTTTTTAACGAAATTTTCCATTTCAATATTACACATTTTAAGAGTTTTGGTGATAAATAGTTCACATCATCACAGGCCATAAGTTGAGTTGTAAAATATTGGTTGGGCGAGATTGTGCTTCTGTAAAAAACTCGAACCATTGGAATTTTTACAAATAATCATTGATAAGTTAGATAATATTTTTTAGGAAACGAGGAGCTGCATATTTTGATTTCAAAATATTGAGTTGAGGAAAACCATTTTCTATAGGAATCTTTATGTCAGCGTTAGTTAGTTTTTATTGGAAACATTGGATTACCAAGAACCAGCTCATATAGGAAACCTTGAGAAATTAAAGTTGCTTCTTGTAAGAGATTCTATAGAAAATACATAGGAAACTTTTGATTAGAGTGAAAATGTTTATTTAAGAAATTATAAGCTAGCAGGAAAAAGTTTCTGTGGAAAATCTGGACGTAGTCAAAAACAGTTTTTATTTGTAACTTTGAGTTGCAGAAAACCAGTGTCTATAGGAAACTGATGATATTGTTTCTATAGAGAATCATTGACTTGTAAGAGATTCTACAAGGGATTAATAATATAAGTGTATTTAGGAAACCAATGCAAAAAAATGCATTTAAACTAGAATTTTTCTTTGAGTGTATAGAGTAATTGCACTGCCAACAATATAAATACATAGTAGGAATGGATGAATACAAGTGCATTATAAAAACGGAAGTCTTAAAATGACCTCCTTTCATCACCACAAAAACTCCCCAGGGAGGAATATGAAAATTAATCAAGTTTATATTATGTCAACACGATAGATAGGAAATGATATGGACGCTATATATATATAAAGTATTCTATACAAGTATATACAGTGTATAGCAAAACTATTTTGCCTATAAAATATAAATTTTTATTTAGTTGTTGTTGCAGTTTAGTAATTTACATCGTAATTTGAAGGTCACAAAAGTATTTTGAATTTTTTAAATTCCGGTTAATTTTCTTTTTAGTTTTTAAGTATTTTAAGCCACTATCAATTGTGGTCTATAATATTATGAGTATAAACAAGATTTTTAACTCCATTGGCAGAAATGCAGCTCCATATCACCATAGAAACATCATAATTAACCATGAATTTTATATAGTTATACTTGACGCTTTATTGGGCTTCAACTAGAGCCTACATCGACCAATTGAACCAAACATATTGCATTTGCTTTCGTCATAGAATATAACATATTTTCGACAGGGAAAATTTTTATTTTTATTAATCTCAAGAAATGATAATCTCATCAATATGTTAATTCCCAAAACTAATGTTTTTTTTACCTTGCCAGACGACCGTGCTTATTTATGGCTGTCAGGATCCTGTGGATATTTTCGTTGTTTACATTGTTATATAGTGTTGTTCTTAGTTGGTCGTTACAAATGGTTGTTATAAATGTAGATTTAAAAGGTTTTCCATGGTTATTAGTCTTTCTTCCCCTGAATTCAACGATTTTGGACATTCATTCTGTGGTATATTTTAAATACTTCCGCGGCTATAGACCAATTAATTACATTGTTGATTAGTTGAGAACTTCTACTAAACATACCACAAATTGTTTTTAATTTATGTATCTAGTTTTAAAGCTGTAAAATAATTTTTCCTCTGGAAATATTAAATTATTTTTAATTTTTCCTTCGCAAGTAGTCAATTATTTTCCTCCGGCCTTTTCAACGCAAAGATCTTCATATCTGCACACAATAACTATTATTATCATTAATAACAATTCCAAGAACAATAAAGGAAACATTAAAAAAGCCAAAAAAAACCAACTGGTATATCCAAATTACTTTTATAATAAAATGCAACAACAACTAAACAAAAAAGGACATTTTTACAATTTTTTGGGATTTTCCCAATTTACACAATGCAAAAAATAAAGGAAATTGTATCTTGTTTTTTACAATTCTACAAATTTCTTTTGAAAATGAGTAGGTAATTTAGTTGTGTGACACACTGTATGTAAATATATATAAATGTATACGTTTGTATAAGAGTAAAAACATGTGTGTGTATGTCAATTTGCATGTGTTAAAACATTGCTACACATGTCAAAGTCAGTATATATATCAGTTGCTCTCTATAGAAGGACTAATGTGAGTAAATCTATGCACATACACACGCTTACAAAATATTATGACAAGTTTGCTGCTGTAGTAGCTGTAGCTTATACAACAATACCAACAAAACACAAAAGAATAAATACGGAAAAATATTGTACAGTTTGTGGAAGCGTGTTCAAGTGCTTGTACGTTATAAGTATCGAACATAATAAACGTAAAACCAAACATGTAATGTACATGTTATTATATGATCATGTGTAAGTGTGTAAATGTATCTGTTTGTGAATGTACATATTTACTCTGCCATACATAAGAATATATGTACATATGTGTACAGGCAAACAAAACAGATGGTCAGATATTTAACAAAGCCAAATATCACAGAAACATGTACGAGTACACAAGCATACAATAAAAAGCAATAGCAGCAACAAGCAGTTTGTACTTTTTGGCTGGTATCTGTGTGTGTGTGTGGTCGTATCAGAGCCGCAGTGACTGACATACGTCTAAATGATTATAAATTTACTTAACCCTCTCTGACACTCTCCCTGTTTCTCGCTTTCAATGTCTCGGTCTTTACAATACAGCTTTACAAACAGGATATGTAATACATACTGTACAAAGTATTTAAACATGGTAGAATTGTTTGAAGATTTTCTGTGTTTATTTAAATTTATGTACTAAATACATAGTAGGGACGTAACCAAAACAAGGTGTTATCATTAATGAGGAAGCTGGTCATATATGAAATAGTTTATTTGGTTATTTACCAACATACAAAATCCACGCTCTATTTTAATTCCAAAAGTCAGTTTCACGGATTGTCTAGATATATATGTACCTATACACAGTGGTGATATTCGAAACAATTAACAACCGGTTAGCTTAAAAAAATTATATTTTTGCCAAATTTTGATAAAAATAGCGAAAATTTTAAAGTCGTATTTCAGTAACAGACCACAAGCCTCTTGAAGGAAATGATATAAACTTATGTTTAATAAAAAAATAGTTTTGATTTTGCAAAATAAAAGTCAAAAAAAATTGCTTTATTTTTTTCTCAAAAGATTGAAGAAAACGCTATCGAAAACATCATCATCCAAGAATTCAATGTATGACCAAAATAAAATCATTTGTTTGTACGTTTGGACAATGAACAACTGAACAATATTGTGTTTGTTGCCGAGACTAATCACCTTGATAAATACACATTATATAAAACCGTTAAAACAAAAAACATAATCACCCCAACAAATTTCATATGGAATTTTTATTCACGAGAAGGGTGAATATGCAACAACCGGTTCGCAAAATTTTTAAAATTTTAACAACCGGTTCGAGCGAACCGGTCCGAACCGGCTGAATATCAGCACTGCCTATACATATAAAACACATAATACATTGCATCAGAAAGAAAATACTTTTAGAATCCCAATATAAGCAAGCAATTACTGTTTCTAGTGCGTCCCAAGCCAATTAAAGCCCCTTGCTAAGTGTTGCTGAAATGAAAATTATTTACTGCTTAATCCAATGTTGGAACTCCGAAAAATCTTTATGTTTATACACATCCCGTAAACCTCGAAATATTGTTTATCAATAGCACTAAGATAAAAAACTTAATATTAAGAAATAAAATTGTATTTTTTCCAATAAATAAACAAAATGTTATCGTTGAAGATATATTGCGTCTTGAATATTGAAAAAGACAAGGTTCATAGCGATACAATGTCAACTGACACACATCTGCATCTGTCAACTGCATTACATCTCTAGATCGAAATTGTAATCGAAAGTTGGACAATCCGAATGATAAACTTATAGTCAACATTTAAATTAAATGATCACTAAAAAACAAATATCAGAGATTGTTTTTTCGGGCAATAATATGGACTTTGACAACCCGTTCTATTTAAAGTGTTTTATTTATAATTAAAAACAAATAAGAAGGTATAGTTGGTCAAGCCCGACGATATAATCAGCGATATTATGAGCGTCGTTTTTTTAGTTATAATAATAGTATTTTACGACAACGACTCTTTCGTAATAGATTAAAGATAAAATTAAATTTGTTTCTTTAATCTATTACGAAACAATCGTTGTCATAAAAAGAAAACGACACTCATAATAAAGCTGAATACCCTACAACCAGTATATGTATTAAACAGTTTTCCAGAAATGAGCGCTATATAGGAGAATTCAGAATTCAGTGGAATGACTTCTGAGCATATAAATGTTGTGTATATAAAAATTTTAAAAGGTTTATGTAGGCTAAAGTGAATTACATAGAAGCTCTTATATTGGAGTTTCGACTAATTATGGACCGACAGTTATAAAATTAGGTGTCATCATTACTATATGAAAATTATTTATATTGAATTTTATTTGGATACCAACATTGTGCAGAGATTTATAGTCGTTAAAGTAATTTTCGGAAGTGGACCTTATATGGGAGCTATGAACAATTATGAACCGATCTGTATATGTGATTAGGTTTCAGTTACCACTCATTTGTGGTGAAATTTGTTTAGATACCTGCACAAATAAAACATTTATGAACGGTAAACGCTATTTTGGGAGGAATTTCGGGGCTAGGTAAAATAATTGACCAATTTCAATCCCAACCGTGCTTGGGCCGAAAAAATGTCATGTAAAAAATTTTATCGAAATATCTTCAACATTACGAACTGTATTCTGCTTACAAGCTTTACATGAACAGCCAGCCAGAGGGACGGACATTGTTAAATCGACTCAAGAAGTGATTCCGAGTCGATCAGTATAATTTAAGTTGGGTGTTGGGCCAACATTTATCATCACAATATATTTGAAAATACATATTATTAAGGTATTGATTGTTAAATTTCTCATATTGCTGATTTGCGCCAAGTCTCAAATATTGTATCAAATATATTATTCCAACTGACTGCATCATTTCCCATAGTTCGGAGTGGAAGATATGTGTTGTCATAAATATGTTTTAAACCATATTTTACTAAACAGAATATAATAATAAATCACTTTAAACAGTCAAAGCAACTATCCCAGAAACTATGTTTGGAGACATTAAGAAATTTCTTTGGAAAACAAGAGAGTTTTACCATAATGTAACAATATTAAGATTTTCCATAGAAAATAATAATTTGTTTATATTTAAATTAATTTGTAATTTTTGTTATAAAATTTAATTGGACATCATTGCGTAGATATTTACTTCATATTAAATAGTTAGTATTTACAGTAACTTTAACATAAACATAACTTTATTGCCTTTTGCTGTTCCATGTAAAGTTTAATATTGTATTGGACATATCAATATATAAAATCTTTATTATTTTGACACTAGCATGTTTGTTTCATTAAAGTGCAATTTATTGCCAACAAACTCAAATGCAATGAGAGTTTACAACACAAAAGAGGCAACAAAAATGAATTATCCTTGTGATCATGAATTATTGTTATTGCACAATAATGCCTATAAGCATGCCGCAAAAGTTGCCATATAATTTTTGTTATAGACCAATATAAAACTCAGACATGAATACATATTTGTGAATATATGCATGTATAATTAAATGCTTTTATTAATAATTGTGAAATTTTGCTTATATGTATTCAGAAAGTCCTACACACACAATTAGGTTCTACAGATTTTTAAATATATATAATATATGCATATAAAATAAAATTATTTAAAAAGCAGAATAACAGACTACTGATAATTATTGTAATATTTAAGAGATTAACTAGAATACAATATATACTCATACTGACATAAGTACACAACACATTTCCAAAACATAGATACATATATTTAATACATATTTTTAGATGGGAATATACATACACATATACGTATGGAGAGAGTATAACTATTTTTATTCATATGCATGCATATTGAATTTAGTAAGAGTTTAATACTTCACGCTATTTAAACTTTAATAAATAAAAACAATAACTTATTGCTAGAAATATGTGTAGGGATGTCAAATTTGTGCATTAGGATGGCTCTGAAACAAGAGTTGCAAATGTTTACTACAACAAAAAATTATATTTTTTTATGTTTGTTTCACATGCGTAAAAGTAAGTAAATCTGACTTTATGTTTTTGTTATTTTTTTAATTTATGTAAAATAATTAGATGAAATGTATTTACTTATGAATTTTTATACCCCACACCACCATAGTGGGCAGGGTATATTGAATTTGTGCTGATGTTTGTAACTCTTAGAAATTCTAGTCCAACATCAGCCTTTTAGTATACCAATGGACTTAGAATCACTTCCTGAGTCTATTTAACGATGTCCGTAGGTCCATCAGTCCACTGGCTGCCTGCCCATGTAAATCTTGTGCGCAGAGTACATGTTGAAATTTGAAAGATATTTCCAGAAGCCCCCATACAAATGTCCTTCCGAAATAAGGGTTTATCGGTCATAAATGTTTGGTTTATGTACATATGCAAACATATTTCGCCACAAATACATTGTACATAAAGCCTAATCACATTTGTGCACCTCGGTCCATAATTGACCATAGCTCCCATTTTCGAGAATCACTTTAACGACCAAAAATCTCTTACTAACATTGGTATACAAATAAAATTCAACACAAATAAGTCTCAGATAAACATGACACTTAATTTTATAACGATTGGTCCATAATTGGTCATAGCTCTCATATAAGATCCTGTTCGCAAATCACTTTAGCAGGTATAAATCTTTTAAAAGTGTTTATATCTAGTTAAAATTTAACACAATATTCTTTAATATTCATAGATGTCATGCAACTACCTTTTTGGTTGATCGGTTCATAACAGGCCATAGATTCGATATAGCGTCCATTTCTGAAAATCTTTTCTTTACACATATACTGGTTGTATTATATGGCCGGGCTTGAGACCGACTATACTTTCTTACTTGTTTTTATTAAGGTTTTCCTTGTGTGCATTTGTTTTCTAATAAGTATGCATACTCTTTTTTCTCAGCAAATAATAATACTTTTTAATTGTTTCATAATCTTTATGGAACAATCAACTGTGTTTAAGTCTAATTATAAATTATTACATGAGTGTATTGAAATATAAATAAATATGTTTAAAAACTCTAACGAGTTATTATAAACAAATTCAAATAAGTATTCATTGATTTAGATCAGCAGTTCCCAAAAGTTGCTTATGTAAGAGCAAACACCAATCCATTTAAATAAAAACTAAATTTTATTCAGTATTTTTTGTTGTAAAAGCCAATACATACAAATAAATAACACACTTTTTTAAACGGTACGATCGCAGTCACCAATGTTTATCAGTAGAGTATACGAAAGTGTTGTTGCTTTGCGCTTGCGTGTATGGAGTGAAGTACGAAAAAACAAATAAGGCAAAGTTGTTTGTGTATTTCGTATTGCTAGTGGTGAGTGCTGTAATGAGTATACAAAACACACAGCCTATAGCTAAGAGTTTTAACAAATACAAAAGAGCACCAAGAGTATAGGGCTTGGGCACTCCTGATTTAGATTTATCTTAAAATGCGTGTAAAAGTGTTAATAAAACAATGCTGTAAACTGTAATCGACCCAAAAAACTTAAAGTCTCACTAAAAGATGAGAACACTTTTTGCTTTCAAGCCACATAAAAATTTATATTTTTGAATTATTGACTTTTTACATAATTTAACTAATATATGTATATGGATATAAACTTTAGTTTAAGTCTACAAGTTACTTATTTTTAGTTCGATTTAATTTTTTTTTTATTTTTTTAATGGATGAAGTCATTGTGTTCAAATGTGACCCCATACGGGGCAGCTTTGAACTAGGCTGGGACAGCTTTGAACGGCAATTTTTTCTTGTAGCGCTTATGTCCAAAAATAACATAAACAGTTTATTTTATATATAATAAATATAATAAATTCGATTTATTTATTAAGAAAAACATAAACATTACCAATTAAAAAATAAAAAAAAATTCAGATCAAAAATAAGTTTTATATTATTAAGACGGAAAAGGCCTTGCGATTTCAGGTGACATTACATTTTACTTAAAAGCATCATGATCAGCATTGGATTCGTCATTGTCAAAAAATAAGGGAGAATCAACAATGTTTGGTACTTCGGTTGATAAATTAACATGTTCAAAGGTGCCCCCTTTTTCTTTGTTCAAACTTGCCATTTCACGGAAATTTATAATAAATAAATACCAAATAATTTACCTTAATTTTGTTTAAAATGAATTTTGGACTGCAATAAATTTCTTACACGAAAGAAAACGATCACTGAATACTTCTTACACTCTTACAAAAAAAAAAAAATAAAAAAAAAAAATTACAATGGCACGGCGAAAACTTGTTCACCCAACTACATTCGGTCGACGACTGAAAAAACTAGCAAAAGTTGTTGCCATGTGAAAAACTCGGTTAAGGGTCGGAAAAAATGCTAAACTGAGATTTTATCAACATTGTTCAAACGTGCCCCCTCTTCCCTACATATATAAAAAATCACATGATACAAAAAACCTCTGTAAATAAGGTGATTTTTAAATGACTATTGAGATTTCTTTCGTTTAGTTTTTGAAATGAAAACCAAAGTCAGTGGAAAACAGTTTTTTTTAGGAAAAATAAGTAATTTGTTAACTTTTAAATTCTTTCTTGGGTCTTAGAACATTTTCTATAATTCACTTTGTTTTAGCAGATTTAGCACATTTTTTTTTGTGAAATTTGTACAATTTAATCAACTTTATTATAATGATTTATTTGGCATAATTATACTATGAAATAAAAATGTAAGGTAAAAAATAGGTCTAGGATAAGTTTAGGAAAATGTTTTAAAACTTTATCCATAATATATTTATGCATAAGCTTTCTGTGTAAGTTACGCCTTACTTAAAGTACTTATTTTTTAACTTTTTGATATAGTTAAATTATTTAAAAAGAAGATTACTTGAATACTGTGTAAATATTTGTAGCAAATTTATTGTAAACTAAGATTTGATTATTTAAACATACTAAATCTTTTAACATCAGGCTCTATCTACAATTTTATGGGTCCGTAGCACGCTTCTCATCTAACTATAAATGAAACAAATGCTTACAAGAAAACATTAAACGTAATTTACGCTTTACGACGTAAACTTAAACATACTCGTACATACATACGTATATAAATAACAGTGTTGCAAAACATGTATGTATGCTTGTGTAAAATGATATGAGAATGTAAGTATGTGTGCATGTATGTATGTATATGTGTGAATGCTGTAAACGTAAATTGAGGAATAAACGTGTAGAATATGTTTATAGTCTACATATCACTGCAGTAACCATCTACAATCTTAAACGATTGATTGCATATAATATTTTTGCTGTTGTTATTGTTTGTCTTGTGTTCATCTTCTGCTTTTATATTGTTGCTTGAATACACTCACACATACATACATGTACATGCATACATTTATAAAATATCCCTAGAAAGTTTATCTTTGTTGTTAACTTAAACATTTTATGCCAGTACATACATACATATGTATGTATAGTATATGCAAACATATATTGTCAACAATAAAAATTATAGCAACAGCAACAAGACAATAACAGTCATACAATATTGTTGCAATTTAATGTAAAATATTATTGCTGTCTCATCTTCTTATTCTGGTTAAATGACGTAGAATTATAAGAGTTTTATTTTTTTAAGAAGAAATAAAAAGTGTACTTCCTTCGTTATAACATTTCGAGATAAATTAAACAGTAAAAGTTTTTTTATATCTCCTTCTACACTTATGTAAATATTTACTATACATACAAAGTGAAATCTTGTCTTTTAAAAAGCTGCCTCTGTAAGTGTGTGTCTGGCAAAATCCTCAATGTATTTCAAGTAAATAAACCAAGTTTTGTTAAGTGTTGTTTTCTCTTTGTTTTTGAATATAAAATAAATAAGGAAATTTGTATTTTGTAAATGTTTTGTAATTGTTTATTTGCTTAAACAATTTGTAAAAAATAATAAAGATTTTGTTCATTTAAATTAAATCAGTAAACAAACAAAAGAACTACTATTTGCCAGAAAAAACTAAGAGTTTTGAATTTATGTTTTTATAACTATGTATTTACTTGAATAGCAATAATCTCATTTTGTTCAAACAATTTGCAGGATTATACATGAATTAAATAAATATGTCAAAAGATTTGAAGATTATACACACACTTTTAAGGGGGACAACTTGGAATAGTATTTATTTATAAATGGTTTAATAATTGTCAACTATACACCTGCAAGCTTGTTTCATCAAACATTTTAATACATTTATATATTGTTTGGAATATTATGTTCGATATTTGATGTAGGTACACATTATAAACTACGAGTTCTACGATACTAAAGACCCCCGCGGAAGAGCTTGTGGAGGATCGGCAATCCTTATTAAGAACAGAATAAAGCATTATCTAATGAATAACATAAGTGAGGATTACCTCCAAGCAACAAACATTTGCATTGAATTCTGTCAATACAAATTTGTTTTATCATCGATTTATTCTCCGCCTCGATTTTCAATAAAAGAACACCAATACCATAACTTCTTTAAATCCCTTGGAGCTAGATTTTTAGTTGCTGGTGACTTTAACGCCAAACACACATTTTGGGGTTCACGTCTGGTAACCCCAAAGGGTCGCGTACTCTTCAACACCATTGCTAAAATGGGCTTAGATGTACTCTCAAGTGGACATCCCACCTATTGGCCGACGGACCGACGGAAGATTCCCGATGTTATTGACTTTGGGGTAATGAAAAATATCCCTGTAGAATGGATGCAAGTGGATCCTTCACTGGACTTGTCCTCAGATCACTCTCCTACTATCATTTCAATGCATTTCCCTCAAGTGTGTGGTTCTCCATTTATGAACATGACTAAGACCCGAGTAAGTTGGATAAAATACAAAAAGTATTTAAGTTCTCATTGCACGGAAAATGTTGTGTTGAGAACTACCGACGATATTGATGAGTCGATTGGCAACTTTACCGAGGACCTTCGACGAGCTCTGCATCACGCTTCCACTTATCACGTTGAATGTAGAAATAGGACAAATAGAACTTATTTCTTTGAACTCGAACATCTCCTATCAGAAAAAAGAAGAATGAGAAGAGAGTGGCAAATTCACAGGTCTCCTGAACTGAAAGCTAGGCTACGGGAATGCAGAGATATACTAAGACATTTCTTAGAAACCCAAAGAACGGCCTCACTTAGATCTTACTTAGAAGGTCTTGATAGTACCCCACAATCTGACTACTCGTTATGGAGGGCGGCAAGAGGTTTAAAAAGACCAGTGAGAGGAAAACCTCCTTTGCGAAATCCGACTGGTGACTGGGCTAGAAATGATTCCGAGAAAGGGACATTATTTGTTAACCATTTGAGAAATGTGTTTACTATAAACAACTCAAATAATAACGAATCTGATTTGCCACCACTTGTTATAAGACCTCCTGTACCTCTAAGACTAAACTTTCGTGATGTCCAAAACGCTATTGGTACTCTGAACCTTAGAAAGGCTCCAGGTATGGATAAAATCAGTAATAAAATGCTTGTGGAGTTACCTCGTGTGGCAAGAAAGATTATCCTCTTTATCTTCAACGCTATTTTACGCCTAGAATACTATCCTGCAGATTGGAAGGTGTCTATGATCACTATGATTCCTAAGTCAGGGAAGGACCACACCAAAGTGGAGTCATATAGGCCAATTAGCCTACTGCCGACAATTTCTAAACTGTTCGAAAAATTGTTAATGACTAAGTTGACTCCAATTCTGAATGATACTGAATGTATTCCAAATCATCAATTCGGATTCAGAGCTAAACACAGTACCATCGAACAAACTCACAGATTGGTAAATGTGATAAGAGGGTCGTTTGAAGACAAAAAATACTGCTCCGCCCTTTTCATTGATGTGTCGCAAGCGTTCGACAAAGTTTGGCATGACGGTTTAATGCACAAAATAAAATTAACTCTGCCTGCTAACACCCATAAACTCATGGAAAGTTATTTATACGGTCGCAAATTTAAAACCAAAGAAGATTTTTTAAGTACCGCTCAGCCAATTGAATCAGGTGTGCCACAGGGTAGCATACTGGGCCCTACTTTATATTTGATTTATGCCTCCGACATGCCGTCAGACCCCAAAATCCACACGTCAACTTTTGCAGACGATACAGCCTTTGTCAGCGTCCATAAGGACCACCAAGTTGCATCACAGAATTTGCAGAATTATGTTTATAAGCTAGAGAATTGGCTAGAGCTTTGGAAAATCAGGGTAAATGAACAAAAATGTATTCATATCACTTTCACATTGCGAAAAGATACCTGCTCGTCCATCAGAATAAATAATCAAATTATTCCTCAACATAATGAAGTCAAATACCTCGGCATTCACCTCGACCGCCGTTTAACTTGGAAGTCTCATATTGAAGCGAAACTTACACAAATGAGATTAAAAGCAGTGCAACTTAATTGGTTAATCGGCAGAAACTCTACATTGAAATTGGATTGCAAACTTTTGTTGTACAATGCAATTCTAAAGCCAATCTGGTGTTATGGAATTCAATTATGGGGTACTGCCTCAGCATCCAACATTGAAAAAATTCAAAGGGGTCAAAATAAAATTCTACGTATAATTACTGCAGCTCCATGGTATGTTAAAAATTCTCGTATCCATAAAGATCTAGGCGTGCCATTAGTAAAAGTCGAATTTACAAAATATGCATCAAAGTACGTCAGCAAACTTGAACACCATCCAAACCCACTTGCACGAGACATCCTTAACTTTAGTGGCCACAATCGGTTGAGAAGGAGGGATACCCTTGATTTAACTCAAGCGCAAAACAGATGACTGGATCAGTTGATGTGAAATTGTTTTAGTATCATAAACATTTTTGTCAAGCACTGGCTGGGCTTATTATTTTCTTTTTAGTATTAAGATTTGAATACTTATTGTCATTTCAAATCTGAAGATTCAATAAATAAAAAAAAAAAAAAAAAAAAAAAAAAAAACACATTATAAACTGTACGCAATACAGTTGGAATGCCCAATTTCTCTTCTTTTTAAACCCGCTTTGAAAATACAAATCAACAATAATATGAAAAAAAATTAGGGCTATATTAGTACGTAAATCTGGCCGGAAATAGTAGGAAACTTTTTGAATAATTGGAACAAAAATAGACCAATATCTCGAAAACTTCTTAGCCTAGCACAGAAAGAGAATAGTGAAATTACAAAAGCTTTTTTATTTTCTATATATAATCTCCTAAAACTTCAATACACTTAGTTCAACGCTTATTTAGCAATTCTATCCCTTGATTAAAATAGTTTTTCTCAAGTCTTTCAAAATAGTGCTTTACAACTGTAATTGCATTTTCATTTGAGTTTGCCAGCTTGCCAGATTTGGGAACAGGTAAAAGTTACTGGGAGCTAAATCAGGAGAATAAGGTGAGTGGTCAAGCAGCTCGTACTTTAATTCGTTGATTTTGAGAAAGCTTGAGAAAGTTTCATTCTTATGCGTTTTTGGTCGACTGTAAACAAATGCGGCACCCATCTTGCAGAAAGCTTTTTCATCTGATCTGAGATCGATTAATACCATATCATGCACTTTCGCTACAATTTCTGTTGTTGATGCTTTTGAACGTCCACTACGTGATTCATCCTCAATGCTTGTATGACCACATTTAAATTCAGCAACCCAATTTTTTACTGTTACATATGAAGGAGCACTTTCACCTAACATATTCACCATATCATTATGAATTTCTTGTCCCGATAAAACTTTTTTAATTAAATATTTAGTGACACCACGAATTTCTCATTTTTCCATTGTAAAAAAATCGCACATGCGTCTTTGTTGAACACCTGTTTCTATATGAATGAGTTGTCTGATCGAAAATAAATTTAACATGCGTTCATAGCAGGGATGGAAGTTTACAAAACACTTAACTTTTTCCTGTTTATACCGCGCTTCCTATTCAAGCCTAAGAAGTTTCCGAACCGCCCTCGTAATGTGTCAGTTTCTTTCTTTCTAGTGATATTACATATACACACTTAATTTGAAACAAATAACAGTATAATTAATATTAATAACATATATTCCTTGATTCTGCACAACAATGGCTAATGCAAGACTAAAGAATTTTTGGGAATATATCTGAAAACAAACTAAACCTTAATATAAAGGAAACTTTTAAGTGAAAGTATTTTAATTTCATAATGATAAATAGAATACCCGAAATTGTAAAAGTAAAAAAAAAACAAACATTATTTTAAATGAATATTAAAGCAACACGCAGTTACCTTTAAATTTTGTACGTTATAAATCACTTTTAAATTTTTTGTTGTGATAAAAAAATACGTAACAACACAACACATATTCAATTTAGATCTAAAGCAAAGATTTCTTGTGCCCCAAATATTTAAAATTTTTCATTTACATTTAAAATAAAAAAGAAAAAACTACCAAGTTGTAAAGGTGAAACGAAGATCTCTTGGAATATTCTTGGTTACAGGTTTATCCATTGTTGTAATTTATTTTACGTGCTGTTATTTAAATGTAACACCTTTACTTCCTAACTTGCTTACATTTCTATTTAAATTAGGAGGGTTACATTTGTTACATTTATATTAAACACTTTACTTTAGTGAAAACATTAAACATATAATTGTATTATATTTTTATTCTCATTTCAATAGATCAGACACCACTTTACTATCTCTAAGTACTTAAAAGTGTAATTATAGATAGTAAGAAATATACATTTGTGCTAAAAAAATACCACCCTAATTCAAAAAGATTTACATGTTAACTGTTACTAAAAAACAATTAAAGAAAAACACGAGTTACAGAATTTAAAATAAAAATAAAAATAAAACAGCACATTTGTTTAGCTCAACAATAAGGTAAAAGGGTTGAAAATTACCAAGAAAAAGAAGTATTTAAAAGCAATATAAATACATGTTACAATGCTTTATTTGGCTGTGGCGAATCCTAAATACCCTACATCTACAAATAGTGTACACAAATTAAGTTGGCCTTTTGTTTATTGTCAATGCAATCAACAACAACTCTTTTCAATCTTGTCCAAATTTGGCTTCACAACTTCTTTTCTACTAAATAGATTTTGCTGTATTTTAATACCAAACTGCTTAGTATAATTATAACATTTTTTAATTATATATAATTCATTTTCCTTGTGTATTATAGACATAGGCGTAATTTACCCAGATGCAGAATAATCGATTTCAGATAAATTATGATTATATATACTTTATGGAATTATAGTTGAATGTTTCTCCAGTTACATTTCGAATTGCAAACTTATATATATAAGTATACACCAATACAATATAAGTTGTATTAAAGAGAAACTAGATACAACATTGTACCTTTAGTTTGTTTAAATATCAAAGATTTAACTGCTGTAGCAAACAGAACCATCATAAAACTTTCATTATATAGATGCAATTTGTAGGAGCACAGCACGTAATAAAGAAACATTTTTACAGCCATTAAACAACAATAAATTTTAGCGAAATTAACCCCTTTTTTATTAGTACTACATAAAGAACTGAAACACTAAGAATACAATATATAAAAGGAACATCAAAGAAAAAGGTATTTCAAAAAGTATTTGAGATTTGTTTTGGTTATTTTAATAGCATTAAATTAAAATTGTATTTAATTAACAGTAGAGTGATTCACACGAATATAATTGATTCGCATACGAAATAAAACCAAGATTTTTCATTACCTTAATATGTATTAATTGAAATTTTCATAAATGTTTTCAATGACAACTTTCACCGCGTCACAAAAACGAGCTTTTGTCCTGTCCTAAGAACCAAATATATTTTTTCGGCAAGGGGAGAAAAAATAAAAATACAAGTGTATCGGCGAATTTCTTGTACACGTCAGAATTTTTTTTATATATAAAGTATAAAGCTGGTAGTGGCCGTCTGTCCGATTTTTAACCCTTTTTCCATGATCCAAACTATCAGACTCGTGGAAATGTATGTATTAGGGTGCCCCGATATACTAGGCGATAGTTTGCCGGAATATCAGTCAAAGGGTTGCGGGTTCGATTCCCGCCAAAGACTCTGGGTATTTTCTGCAGATAAGCCAAAAGCTTCGCAGTTTGTGTTTGTTAATTATTAAAAAAAAACAAAAATTTGGTTTAAAAAAAAAAAAAAAAAATCACAGACATCATGAGTCATGATTCATGCCACTAAATTTTTTGATGATCGGTCCACAATAGGTCATATCTCCTTGCGCAATTAAAGTTGCCTAATATGAAAGGGGCCTACACGTGTGTCTCTTCTTTGCTAACTTATTCTCTCATATAGCCGTATATATCTAAAATGTTTTATGACAGTACTTACTGTATTTGTTTTTCGCGACTGCACCTCAGTAATGGCTTTGAAAAATTCTTTATGGCTTAATTGTGCATTCAAATGTATTTGTGCAGGTCTCTAATCTAAACTACTTCTTAGTAAAGCACACATACTGTACTGTGCATTACAAATTTGTTAAACTGTAATTGAATGACATTTCCAAGTTTTTGCTGTCTTATATCAATTTATGAGGCATTGATGTTTTTCTTTCTTTTTTTTGGTCAGACATATTTTTAAATTTTCCTCTTCCTGAAACTTCGTTCAAGTTTTGTTCATAATATTTTATCTTATATATTTTGATTATACTATCATAACTGAAGATTCCTTTTACCATTTCTTAAAATAAAAATAAACAATTTTGTTGCATTATGTAGATATACAAATGTTATACTTACTGCACTGTGCCTCGTCTGATTTGTCTTCGCAATCGTCTGTCATATCACAACGAAAATGCGGTGGTATACAATAAGTTTTATTAAATACATATTGGCCGCAATTTATTTGACCCGGCTCACATTCAGGGGGTGCTGCAAACACAAACAAACAGAGAATAATTTTATTTTTTTAAAAAATTATCATCATTAATCTGTAGGCAAAAAAAAAAAATACTTACGACATGATTGCTGTTCATCTTCACCACCCTCGCAATCTTTCTGATAATTACACACCCATAATGAGGTTATGCATTTACCATCATTGCAGCGAAATTGTCCCGGAGAACATGGCACATTTGGTGTGGCTATGGAACTTATAATACCGCCATGTCCAACACCACTCCTATCACCAAAACCCATACGACCACCATCAGTTAAACCACCTGCAAGGAAAAACAAATAACAAAAACAATTACTAAAAGAATTCTTATTACATTGAAACTTAGATATAAATTTAAGTTTAAATATTCATATAAAGGTACTTATGTCCCAGAAAATTTAAATATAAGTTTAAAAGTAATATGAAATTGTCGATCAGACTACTTACAAATCTACTGGAAAAACTACTTATTTGGATTGAAAATCAAGTTGTGCACAGAATACCATTAAGTAAAATGGTAATTTAGACAAAATCAAAAAGCTTATTTGAGGACATAAAAAGTAAAGCATCATCCAACGATAATGCTAGTGGTAGTAATACAGACAATTGCTACAAGGAAATTTATTTTGCGTTAAAAAAAAGCTGTTCATTGGACCAATTTTTTGTAAAACTTTTCGTAACCCTAGAACCTATCTTTGATCTTTACATGTTTTGCTATAGCAAATCTTAATTCACTTGGCGTCGTGTTTTTTTGAACGGCACTCCGACGCAAAGTGAGGTATTGGTGTAAACAAACTTAACACATACTAAGGAAACTTTATGCAAAATTATAATAATAATGATTTGCAATCATAAATATAAAATATAAAAAAGTAATCTTTTTGGATTTTATAATTTTGACCTTTATAGAAGGTGGCGCAAAAGTAATCCTAATATCAGAAAATGCTATAAATTTTGCGAGGCCCCTAAGGTCAGTTCTGTCAGCAATATTCCGCGTTCTGGAGCAGTGTAGCGTAACATTGTTTATTAACGTGTATTTCGCATGTGTTTACTACACAAATGTCAAAACAGAACTGACATTAGGGGCCTCGCAAAATTTATAGCATTTTCTGATATTAGGATTACTTTTGCGCCACCTTGTATAATGTATTATATAATTAGTAATACAAAAAAGTGGCTAATAAAGCTACGAAGTAACGGATTTTATAAGTCATTTAAATTAAGAACGTATGTGAAGGTTTTGCTGGGATATTTGTGTTTTTTTTTTAAATATTTTATTTAAAATTGTATATATCTTTAATAAGCTTGAGGTCAATATTGTATTTATTATAATTTCCAATATTTTAGTAATTGTGGAAGCTAACAACTGTTATTATAAAATTTTATTTACAATATTTCAGGAACAATTTTTTTACTGAAGGTGTTACACAAAGACGTAGCGAAATATCGAAAGTAAGAAATATCGTAGCCTAAAATCGAAATATATAAATAATAAGAATTTTATTAAAAAAGACCTTAAGCTTGAGCAATTACTAAAATATTAATAAAAATATCAAATAAACTATAAAAGGTAATAATTTACAATACTTCTCTACAATATTGTGTAGCATCTTCAGGAAAACAAATTTTTAAACGTTAACAAATTGACAATATTTTTTTAACAACAACTTAAATATTTTTCAATTATTGTTATATTGACCTCAAGCTTAATAAAGATGCCATTTTAAACAAAACAAAAAGTTCGAACAATAATATAAATATTTTATTTTTGCTTTCTTTTTACTAAAGAACTACATATGTACATATTTGAAAAATTGCAGTGTAAAAAATATTTTGATATATTAAAATGCAAATGTATATGACTGTTTAAGCTATACAAATACAGCCAGTCACAACACACACATACTACTGTAGACAGATTCGAATGAATACAACCAACATCCAAACATTTTTTAAACTCACACCGCTGCTATTGTCACTGCTCCTGATGTTATTATTGTTGTTGACGATTGCAACCACTGTTGAATCATTGGGGAGTCCTCTTAACAGACAATACCTACAACAACATTGACAACAAAACAACAACATCACTCTACCACCAGAAATAATAACAACAAATAAAACAAAACCAAATAAAAAGAAATTTTCAAAACAAAACAATCTCAGTTAAATGTACAACAACTAAATACATGCATGAAATATGTACATATGTATGTATGTATGTGTGTTCATCAGCAGGTCTATTAGTATGGACCCATTTAACTGGAAGAAAAAACACTTGTATATTGTACATATATTCTTTAATTTTAGACAAACTTCAACCGTTGAGCGAGTTTGGCAAGTTCTGGTACAAAATTTATATTCTTAATTTTGCATTTGGATGTTAAAAAATAGGACCTGGAAAATATAAGCGAAATCGGCTGTATTATTAGTTCACCAAAAGATAAATTTAAAGCAATTTTTTGTTAGAAATAGTATCTTTTAATAATAACAAATTTTGCCCCAAACTAATGTTTATATGCCGAGTATGTGTATACTTTTGGGCGGACAGTGTAACAGCGTATGGTAGTTAAGTATGGGGAGGATGTTTTAATACTAGAAAATATGTTAAAGTATTAAAAAATATGAATAAAACCGAGAGCATGAATGGCCCTTTTTCATAGGCAAAAGATAAAAGAGGTGCATACTTGCCTGGTTTGTTTACGTATTCAACTTAAGAATCTCATTATTCAAACAACTAAATCGACTTAGGAGTGCTCTTCTCAATATCATTGAAATTGAGAAAAATCATATTAATGATTATAAAAATAATAAAAATTTAAAGGCAATGAAGTTATATTGGACTATGTCCTGACTTGTTTCTATTATTACGAAATGTCAGTATTAAATTATATATTTTTTATTAAATAAAACTTCTAAACAATATCTAAAATACGCTGTTATTAACAATGTTGCTAAGTTTGTAAGTTTTTAAAGCACTCGCTGATTATTGAAATAGAATATTCGAGAGTCGTTTGAACATGCTGCAAATTGTTAAAATATGACACTGTTGAATAAATAGTGGCAGCCAGAACATCAACTAGTTAAATTCTTTTGAAACTTTGTTGAACCGTAATTTTAGTGTGTAAATTATAAATATTGTACTTGTTTAAAACACATAGTGTCTATTTCAATTATTGTTGATTATTGTTGATTTGAATTAATAATAATATAATTTTTATGAAAAATGTAAATGGTTTTTTAAACGACTGCCTACACCAACTACTATGGTTACATTATGTAGGGTGCCCAAATATAACAATAAAAATGCACACTTTTGTTTTCAGAAAAACCACAGTACAATAGCTGCAAAAAACTCAACAATAAAACAAAAATTCATAGCCCCCTAGGAGAGTATTGTCTACTTTTTTATATTTCATCTATATGAATTTAAATATTTAGCTTTTCAGTTGCTACAGAGATTTAAAGAGCAATTTAATAATGCTAAGAAGTAATTAATTAAAAATTCGAGTATATAAGTATTAGAATTTTAAAATATTTTTATAGGAGAAATTAAATTAAAGCGACTTAAATTTGTCCATCGTTCTTCTTAAAATATTAACGGCGAAAGGTTAAAGGTACTTTTTTTTTATCGTACATAAAAGTATTTGAATGACTCATTGAGTGTTAGAACAGCAATTTGCAAGTGACTTTAATATTAATATGGAAAGGTTTTATATCCATAGTATATCATTTAACGAGTTATTTGAAAACTTGTGTGTTACTGCAAAATATACAAAAAAAAAAAAAAAATTAAAAAAAAAACAATTGAAAATATTTACATTTCTTAAAGAAATACACATTTTAATGGAGGTAACAGTGTTGTGAAACAATGAAAGAAGTAGAACAAAAACTTCGGAGGAGATAATATTAACAAAAATGAAATCTATGGCGAATACATGAATTATTATATAGAAAAAATAAGGATTCATTGCATCCAATGTGGCTTTGAAACTGCAGTAGATCAACAACATATTTAACACTGCCTAATATATATATATTGTAACAAATATAAATATATCGTGAATTTCACGTCAAGTGACCCAATTTTAAAAATCGATGTCTTCCGATTTGGATGAAATTTGCACCAAGGTTAGTACTATTGGATAGTAGGCCAGAGACAAATTTCCAGCTCTATCAGTCCAGAAGTGCCGGAGTTAGAGGGGGTCAAAGTTGGAAATTTTGGTAAATTTTGGTCATACAGGGTTTTTTTTAAAATGAGTGTAACTTTTCACCTATTGGTCCTAGCAAAAATTGTCCAAAAGACTTTAGATAGCTATTTCTTCAGTCATTTCAAAAATATTTTTTTTTAATTTTGAATTTTTTTTTTTTAATTTTTTGTTTATATAATTTTTTTTTTAATTTTTTTTTAATTTGATCCCTTTTTTTCTCAAAAGAAAGCTTATACAATTTACGTTAAGGCCTTTATAATCGCTTAATGGGATGCGAGTGGGATATCTATCAAAAAAATATTTTTTAACTCAAGAATAGGATTTTTCAATATTTCGCACATGTATCATCTAACTCCGGCACTTCTGGACTGATAAAGCTGAAAATTTGTCTCTGACCTACTATCCAATAGTACTAACCTTGATGCAAATTTCATCCAAAGCGGAAGACATCGATTTTTAAAATTGGGTCACTTGACGTGAAATTCACCATATGTATATTGTAACAAATAAGCAAATTTGTTAATTTACTTGTCTTTCGAATAGATATAAACCACAATGGCCTCCGTTCAACTAGAAGAAAAAAGAAACAGATTAATTATTTCCGTAAAGTCTGCAAGTCTCACTAGGACATTTTTCGATTGTTTGAAAACCGCGCCCTTTTTCAACACAGCCTTATAAATTATACCTATACTGTCTGCCACTTATTTAAAAGTATTCATCTATTTTTTTTTGTGAGTATTTCTTGTTATAATAAGAGTAATTGTAATTGTTCTCTATATTTTTTGAGCATTTTTCATTAAGTGCAATACCGTTTCTACACTATTGTCTAAATAAAAATAGATCGCCTTCAGATAAATATTTTAAAGAGCTGCTGTAGCATTTTTCCAAATAAAAATATGTTTATTATATGGTTCTAAAGATAACAAATTTAAACATTTCTTTGTAAAGTTTTATGCAAGGTATTTCCTTGCCTTTACAAGAAAACGGGAAATTGTCTAGTTTAAAATTCTGTTTCTCTTTATTTCCGTTTTTCGTCTTGACGCTATTTTAATGCAGCTGTTTTACTCTTTCTTTAGTTATTGTTTTTGATTCGTTTTGTTTATTTTTGTAGGTGAGCTAATGGCAACCTTGGCTCTTTACCGTTAACAAAGCCAAATTGTTTTCATATTATGTCTGTATTGTTGTTGTTGTTGTTTATTTTAACGGTTGGCGTCATTTTCTTTTGTTTATTTAAATCTTGTACCACAACCAGCGATGGAGGATTTGTTTTGTCACTCTTTTTCTTCTATTTTGTGGTACAATGATGTGGCTGCTAATGTTGTTATTATTTGTTACTGTAATCTGGTGATTCTAGTTGAACCTTAAAAATATAAGTGAAAAACATATTTCATTTTAACCCTTAAAAGCCATCATTACATATATGAGTCATTCCATGTCAAACGGTACGAATTTGGGAAAAAATTTAACGCAATGATTCCGATTTTTATGGAAATGTGCAGATTTAGTCCTCTACAAATTCTACTTCATCCCCGATGAGAAAAAAAAATATGAAAATTGTTTTTCAAAAGTTATGACCAATTGAACTTTGGTGAAATGGAGATTTTTTCAAAGAGGTGTGTTCATTCAATCGCATGTAACTCCTGAAATACTGGACCGATTTTAATCTGCTATACCTTGTTTTAAAGGTAATTTCAATTTCTTCTTAACGCGCAGTTAAATAATTTCTAGAAAATTTAAATAACGATCCCTAATGACCGGTTAAGGGGGTACAAAAGCTGGACCGCTAGCTTAGTAAGCAATATTAATCTCAACCAGAGTTTGGCACGTAAGCATATAACGTACCTCACACCCCAGGAAGTATGTTAAAAAATATCGAAAATGAATCTTAAAAACACTTAGGGAAAAAGTAGGAATGATTATATTTATATCACCTGAGTGATAATATGGCCAGATGGTTGCCATATAGGGGTACACTTGTCCCTTCCCCAACCTATGACTGACGAAGTACCCAGAATCTAATAATGCTCTGCAGCAAAAGGTTTGTTAAAAAGTTTACTGATTGCGCGGTAAGATTTTCCTTTTCTGTGTTCTTGAATAGCAAGATTTTCTACATCGACACTAACTTCTTTACTTGTTAATTTGTAACAACTTATTTGACTGACAAACTGCTAAAAATTAATTCAGCAGTCACATAATCTACCTGGTGGTATTTAAACTGCAACTCTTTTTAAAATACATATAAATAAAACAGAAGAGAATGTAGTGCATGGACGCTTTTATCTCTCTTTATTTCAGGTTTTTTTTTCATATTTACGCTTATTTTTGAAGAAAATAATTTTTTTACTTTGAAAGAGTAATTAAAATAGAATTCATTCTTTTGATTTAAAATTTATTTCTGGTGTTCTTTAGTTAACTTAACTTAAATATGAAATTTGGGGTATGTACGAAAACACAAGTCCCTAACTGTGTGTATACTTAGAATCTAGTTAATCCTTAGTCAACGATTAAATAACATTTTTTTTTCAAGCAAACATATATACTAAAATATGTTTTACAAAACCAATAACTATTCAGTGCTATATGAACAATATTTTTAATTGGTCTTGACACACCAAATTGTCCTTACTAGGGTTAAGCTTTACGAAAATATTGGCAGAACGAAAATAAAATGCTACATTTTATGTGTGCTATTCAAGTTAATACAATAATTTAAGCTCTACAATGGTGTTTTACCATATCTTTTGTTTCTAAATACATATTTAACATTTTGACCTTTACCATCATCATACATACTTTTACAGACATACATACTGCAACATTTTTTAAGTTAACGGAAATTATGTTTTGACTTGATTTTTTTCTATCTTTATACATGTACATTGTACATATGTATTGCAGTCACTGATTTCTGTTTCTTATTCTCCAAGGATACATTTACTTTTTGTTCTATTGTAAAATTCCGACAATAATAAATGAAATGGTGAACAAAAAAATGAATAAAAATCAGTGTCATGAGACATCATCATTTTTGTTGATTGATGATTTGTTTTTTTTTTTTATTTATCCATAAATTGTTGTTATTGCTGTTGTTTATATTTATGTTATTGTGTGGTTTTTGTTTCATTTTTGTTCGTTTGCAAAATAAAACATATAGTTTATAAAAATTATTATTAAAAATATTTATGTATGTACGAGTATGTACATATGTATATGGTTTTTCGAAACATTAATATTAGTTCTGTTGTAATAACAGAGTAGTTGCGGCAATTTTGTTTTAAAAGTGGTGTTGTAAAACTTTTAAAAATGTCATAATAAAAATGATTTATAACAACGTTGGAAATTATCATTGTAACAGATGGATCCATTATTAAAGCAAAATACAATTTATTTTGGTTTATAAGGCAGGTAAATAAGTAATGGATTATTGTGTAAAGGGATTAAACATGAAATGCGGCAATAAAAAATTATTTCTATACATTTAAATACCAAAACAAAAACACATACTCCTGATTTGGTCCTATTGCAACAAGACTATAGCATGCAGGTTTCATATGTATAAATGACATAAACTATATTATGATTTAAATAAAATGATTTTTTTATATTGCTTAAATTATAACATTTTTGCCAGAATTTATCAATAAAACATTTTTATTTTATCGAAAAATTAAGTTAAGTATGAGTGTATGAAAAATGGGATATTTTTTCAAATTATTAGATTATATTTTAAAGCATTTGTACAATAAAAATTTATTCGAAGTAATGACCATTGTTAGCTATAACCTTTTGCCATCTTTCTGGCAACAAATCGATCCACTCCAAAGCCAATTTTCCTAAATTGGTTCTAAAGTGAAGCGTATCACAAAGAGAGCATTCTGCATCGATGGAAACAAATAATGTTGGACAAGTTTTTTTGATGAAATTTTCAGATGTTGTCTCGGATTTTTGCTCATATCTCCGTTATTTATGGACGGATTTTGCTGATTTCAAATAGCAAACTTTTCGAAAGAATGCCTGACAGAATTATAGAAGATTTGGATCCCGAGATATCTGGGGACTTCAGAAAATGATTGCAACAAACAGACAGGCAGATAGACGGACATGGCTTAATAGACTCAGCTATCTATGAGGATCCAGAATTTATATACTTTATAGGATCGATAAATTATATTGTGGAAATTACAAACGGAATGACAAAATTATATATACCCTTCTCATGAAGGTGAAGGGTATAAAAACAAGCAAGAAAGTATAGTCGGTCAAGACAGACCATATAATAGGACAGCCAGCCAGCCAGCCAGATGGACGGACGGACATCGTTATATCGACTCAGGAAGTGATTCTCAGTCGATCGGTACTCTTTAAGGTGGGTGTTGGACCAATATTTCTGGGCGTTACAAACATCAGCACTACTCCGGAGGGTATATTGGAGTAGTGCACTATGGTGGTGTAGAGTGTAATAATGAAACCTTTGAAATATTTCTGATGAAATTCAATTTCCTTAAAGCCGTCTGTCTAGATAGTTATGTAGAGAAAGAAGTCAGCAAAGTCAGCGGGTTAGAATTGTATATATGGATATAAATATCGCACACACGCAGTTCTAAAACAAAGGCATATAACTTGAAATAATTGACAACCTACACTACGTCTACATAATAATGTGATTAAAAAATACTCATACGCAAAGCAGACCCTTTCAGCAATACAACCAGACTTATAAAGCCTCCTCTTCCTACTCCCTTTTTCTTTCTATCAAGCACTTACTCAACACACTCATTGCTACTGTATAGTAAACACAAAGGTATGCTTGTTTTAATTTCTCTTTAGGGTCTAATTTTATACACATTCGTTCTTGTTTGTTATTATTTTTGTTGGTGTTTTTGTTGTAGCCTACTTTTTATTCATTCATTCGTTCATTTCAATGGAAGTGATGATTTTATAAACAACGCCTATACTTTCCATTTTATGCTTTTGTTCTTTCGTACTTTCAGTGATGACAAACAATGTGAATGTTTAAATAAATAGAATCGGTTAAATACGGTTTAAACAAAAATTAAAATAGAATTTAACCAAGTTTTTAATCTAATCTATAAAATAATGTTACAGTATTTTACAGTGTTTGAAAACAAAGTATTTTTCTATACAGAAATTTTATTAAAAATATTAAGGCATTCGTTGTCGTTCAAAAAAAAATATATACTTTTGACACATTATCTTAATCTGGAGTTTTTGTGTTAATTATAAAAAAAAATTATAATTTTTATTTTTTTTTATTTTATAATTGCACATTATGTGCAATTTAATTTTATGTGTAATCTTGTAAAATTAAAGAATAGTAATTAATTAAAACAGCATATATTAAAAAACGGTTAACCAGTTTGGTAGCTGAAACAGTATCATATTTCGAAAAAGCCGAAACCCGGCTAGATTTTAAAATGCACAGTGGTCAAAATCAAAAGTTTTTTGAAATAAATCTGCCATTTCCAATTTGCTACTCCAATGAAATTGATATTATTAGTTGTTAAAGAAATTCATTTCTATAATAAAAAGAATAAAAAGAGTAATTGTGATTTGTAACCTTTGTTGCTTTACAAATTTTTAATTATATTGATGATATAACAAGATATGTTAGTATATATCGAACACTACTCTGCAACGCACATATGATGCAGATGTTAATACTTTGATGCCATTTGTTGCAGACAGTACAGAAATGATTTATAAATATATATGTAGGTAAATACTTTCTTTTAAATAAGAGATAAGTTATCGGACATAATTACAAATTTATAAAATGTATTCAATGTTAAACTTTATTTAAAATCATTGCTGTTTTCTTTAATGATCCCAAATTATTAATTCTAATTTGTATCTCTTTAAGAGGAAAAACTATGCAAAGACTCCTGAAGTTTTTTAAATCCTCGTAATTTAGCACAAAAAAACGAACATACACAAAAATCACTATTATTCACTGTCAATCCTTAGAGAGACTGAGTATCTCTACTGGAGTGCCTCCTTTACATACTGTACTCGTATGAGCAAAGGACACAGACTCACAAGCATTTGCATATTGCTTCACGCTTTAAAAAATGTATGTGTGTCAAAATCTTGATACGATGAACATTGTTAATTTTAATTAAATCATGTTTATGAATACATTTCTCTTAAAAAAGCCAACGTATATTATGATATCTAAAGCAAATTTGTTTACAATAAGGTAACTAAAAGGATTCTCTTAATTACACTGTATTTCACTTTCTTTATACACTTGAACAATGACGACATGCGAAAGCTTTCTAACACTTTGAGAAAATCTTAATTAATCAGCCATGTCACAGAATTTAATTCCGTTCAGAGGTGGAATTAATTCCGTATTTTACAAAATTAAATATTTTTTCGTTTGACTTTTTCTATAGAACTAAAATACGGAATTAATTTCACTTCTGAATGGAATTAAATTCTGTGACATGGCTGAATGTATTTATTTACAATATCGTAGTCAAAAGATACTACTAGATAGAAAACTAATATTTATATACATAGTTATTTCTGCTCACTAAATCATATTTATTACCATAAATTTATTTTATTGTCTATATATTATTATCTTCCATTCTCACTGCTTATTTTTTCGCCAGTTTTATTACAACTATTTACTTTTCTATAAAGTCATTAGAAAACCATTAAAACTCCATCCGCATTGCCATTGGCTGTATTTTATATCAATAAAACGGAAAATAAAGCAAGGGAAAGCAACTGAATGAAAAATATTCGTCCGGAAAATAAACGCAAGAAAATACATTCACAAACAATCAGCATCATTATGATGCTCAGGAACAATACATATATATAGTTAAAGAGACAGAGAGTAAAATAGAAACAGGAATATTTACTTATAAAGTTGCATCAAAAATCATCTGTCTAAATAAGATGAAAAACTTCATAAAATATTGATAGCAATGTTCATATACATACATTTGAGCTGCATTTTTATAGACCTTATTTTAATACAACCAGGTTGTGTTCATAGCTATGAATAATAATTAATGAAATTAAAAGTTAGAACTTTTTAATAGTTCAAGTTTGTAATGGTTTGTAATGTTCAGTAATTTTTTGCTTAAAAATAGCATATTTTAATACAATTTATTACATTGCAAAAGCCCAATATAACTCAATTTATTTTCAAGCAATATGAAACAATTTTTTCGGTGTGCAGCCTTTAAAGGCTCCATGTGCTTTAATGTCAGATTGCTACAACAAAAAAGTAAAAGCGTGTTTGTATGCAAAAGTGTTGTATTTGTTGTTTTGCATTTCATTTATTTTTTTATCTCTCTTTGTTTGTGGGAGTAGTTTCTGTAAATATTCAGACATTTTCAATATCAATATACTTCAAAACAGTTTTACATATTGAATGTATATATGTGAGGCCAGATCACCACAATCAACTTTTAATGGCCACAGTGAAACTCAGGTAAATCAGCAAAATAAAGTTTTGTTTATAATACAGGTTCGTTCTTTTGTCTAACTGGGTGCATTTTATGAAAAGAAACATAGTTTACAGTTAAGTTGTATATAGTATTACTGGTTCGATAATAACAACCGCAGTCTTTTAAATTATTTGTTATGTGCCATTAGATCAGTATATTATTAGATGACAGACAGTAATGCTAACTAATTAAATCGTGCCGAAAAGCAGTTCTAACATTTAATGAGAGAACTTACCAGAGTACAATTTAGACTGACATATTGTCTAGAATATGCGCAGTCTCACGCTGGACGTATCTTAGGATAAATTTATAAATTCAAGAGCAAGTAGTCTAAAGCTTGAAAGTATCCTATGGATCTTAATGGTATATTTTTTTTAAATATTAATATCATTATCATGAATATAAACGAATTTCAATAAATCAACATTGACAATATTAATTAGGCATATTTGTATTTAAACACCCAATTAAAATTTCTGATTTTGATTTATTAAAATAGCTCCTCTGTCCAACCTACTTTTTGTGGATCCCATCAATTGTCAATACGCATCCATCTATCTATTAAATATTTTCGTAATACAGTTTTTTTTTTTTTTTTGAATTGACAGCTTTTGGTTTTGGTTGGAGAGTAAATGTGCAAATGAATGGATGGATCAATGAATACAGTTAAACCATTTTCAAAGGACATAAACTACTTTTATATAAAGTGTACGTTTATGCAACCATTAAGATGATCTCTAAAAGTTTAGTTTATTTCTGGATATGTTGAATATAGCAATACATAAAGTACTGACAGCAATAAATCCCTTCCGGAATTTTCTCGTATTTAATAAATAAAAAAAGATAACAATATGCAATTTCCTATCATACATATAAACGAGAATTTATAAAAGTCTGCTATAAATTATAAAAGGTCAGGTCCTATTTGATCTAAAATCTAAATACTTAATCAATATTTAATACTAGGTCAAAAATTATAAGTAGTGGCATCTTAAAACAAAATAATCTTTTATATTAGTTGGTCTCATGAAATGTTATTTTGTGGGGCACCTTAATAAACATAAGTGTGTGAGCCCGCGTTATACTGTACATATATATACACATATTTGCTATTGCATGTATGAACAAATAAATGTATTCAATATTGAAAGTTTTCTTTTAGTTAAAATACGAAAAATCCTTAAGGCAGGCTGGCGAAATGAATTTCAACAGACTATAACATCGTGCCACTAGCCAATCATTTAACTACACTTTATTTTATTTTGAAATTTGTTTTTGATTTAATGTACTTTAAAAAATAATTTCCTATATTTACAGTTTTACATTTATTCTTCTCTTAATTTTAATACAACTAAATTAATTGCAATATTATTAATTAAAAATATATGTATTCAATAAATATAAAGGCAAAGAACGTTACCAAATTCATAATAAAACATGTGTGAGTTAACATAAATTAGAGAGTTTAGAATAAAAAAAAATTAAATTTATTACAAATTAATAGTGTCCTCACAATTGGGACTAACGAGCAATTTTTCGGAACGAATATTCATCATAGGAAATAAAACACGTGTGTGTATATGAAAATGCATACAATCCTTGCGAAATTCGTCGTACATAACGAACTAAGCGATAGGTTTATTTATATTTCATACGCAGATGAACATGAATAAATTTGAGCGGGATAACCATTTTTCTTTTAATTTTTCGTTTTTTTATTTAAATTAAGTTTTTTTTTGTTTTAAAAATTGTTTTCTTTTTCTATTTATTGTATATATCAATACCTCACTTTGCATTCCAAACAACACGACGCAAATTGAAACGGTGCAAAGTGAATTAAGATTTTTTATAGCAAGGTTATAGGTTCCAAGGTTACGAAAATACAAAATCGTCACAAAAAATTGGTCCAATGTTTGTTGAACAGCTAAATTTCCTTGTGGCAATTGTCTGTATTACTACCACTAGCATTATCGTTGGATAATGCTTTACTTTTTATGTTCTCAAATTATTTTTGTGCTTTTGTCTGAATTACCATTTAACTTAATGCTATTCTGTGCGCAACTTGATTTTCAATCCAAATAGAAAGCAAGCAGTCCATTTTGTTCATCATAGCAATTCTTGTACGATGATTTAGCATCTATTGATGTTGCATATTTTGCAAAAATTAAGAAAAAAATTAAAAACTCAAACCCAACACAACGCAATATCTAACAACGCACAGCGAATATTTTTACTAATTTAGCAGCGACGAAAATTCGAAAAAAAACGCAACTACGCAAAGCGAGGTATTGGTGTATATATTAACACATTTTTAGCACTTCGAAGTAGTTTCTTGTTAATATTTATGATTCTTCAGGAAATTTGTTTTTTATATATTGTCACACTCTCAGTTTTGAAATATAAACTAATTCGCCGTAATTGTATGTCAATAGACGAATTAACGCAACGAATTTCTGTTCATGAATTTGTCATGCTGTAGGAAATTCATCGTTAGTTTCAATTGTGCGTGTACCATAATATGCATTGAAGTTTTTTTTTAAACGTTTATAGTAATTAATTATTTATTAGTTTTTGTTCTTCAATTACATCTGCTATTAAATCATGTATAACTATGTTGTTTCTATCAGTTAAAAGCAACAACTTCAACGACGATTATTGATTAAAAACGAAAATGTAATTAATTATTAACCATGACAGTGATGTCCATATTTAAGCAGTTGAAGAGAAGTTGAACATGATTTAACATTGAAGTTTGCGCTAACATGGAAACTTAACATACAGTTTATAGACAACAAGAAAGAAACCTTATTCAACTGTGCTGGTTCTTCGTAAAACTAAAATTACACATTATTAATAAAATGTTGTGCCTACGCTTTGATACATTTTGTTTTTCGTTCAACAAATCTATTGCATATTTTAAAGGGATTATTTTCAATATTAAATTTATGGCAGTCCTACATATAACATTTCCTGGTTATAACGAAGAGAGCATCTACCACGAACAAGTTTCTTTATGAGGAAAAACAGATTATGACATGGAAGTGTTCCGTATATACAATTAATTAATTAAGAGTTGGGAATTCTGGGACGATATTGTCTTTTATTTTATATTAAAATTATTTAAATTAAAAATAATAAACTCTAGATTTCTATTGGAAGATGTTTGTTGAAAAAATATCTTTAACATAAACCTTGCATACTTTAAGGATCAATTGTAACCAAAATAAACAATAGAACAAAATAAAAAGTGCTCAAAAAAACTTTTAAGTCTAGTTTTACATAAACCAACCATATTGTTATAATTTATAGCCAGTTTTAAGTTTATTCGATTAAAAGGAGCAGCACAGAAGCAAAACCTATACAAACCGACTCTAACTAAACACATACACACATGCATTGTAAAACTTTTGTAAATTTTTTTCTCGAACAACAAAATGTTGCAAAATATCCACAACATATGCTATTTTGCATATAAATCACATCACACAACATTTTAAAAAGTTGCTCTCTTTTTCGATTGCTCTTTTCTGCTTTTTTTTGTTTGATAATTTTTTAAATAAATTTATTACATATAACAAAAAACAATTTCCAAATCAAATTGGTTGTTTATCTTGTTTAAATTTTATTTTATTTTTTATTCTTGTTAAGTAATAAACGTTTGAAATTAAAATCTGTTTTAATATTAATTATTTAGGAAATAAATACATTTTTATTTTTTGTTGATTTTTAATGAAATAACTAAAACAACTTTTTATAAACTTGTGCCACTATTTGATTTATTTTTATTTTGATATTGGGTAAAATATTTATGATTTATTTTGTTGTTAACCATTGGCATCAACACAGACCGCCCTGAGTTAGTGTTTTTTTTATAACATTTTTATTTTCTCTATATGTATGAGTAGATAAAATGTCTATAAAATATTGATGGTTCAATTCGTTTCTATTGGCTTTTTAATAGTAGAAGTTGTGATGATGATCTAGTTTAGGACTTTTTATTTTTGTGTTGGTATTGTTGTAAGAATGGTGGTAGATATTGAATTTTCATAGAGTTTGCAACATTGAGGTTTACTAGAACTAGTGTTAAGAAAACATTCTTAAAGCTAGTAAGGTTTTTTATATGTAACTAGAAGTTACACATAACAGTTTGAATTTGTTTAAACAAAATCAGAGGGCGATAATCAAATCTTTCTGTTATATGTATGTAAATATGTAAAAATATTATATTGAATATTTTCTCAACTGCCCAAAAGTATACCTCATATTATCAAAAATAGTCTAGAAAAATACTCACTACAAAACCCTTTCTAAATTACTATACTCGTATTCTGTGTGATACGTAACGAATGGCCGCAATCTCAAATAAAAATATAGTAGTTGTGTATTGCAACCAGTGTTGCCAATTTAGCACTTTTAGTGCTAGATCTAGCACTTTTTAAACTCATTTAGCACCAAAAAAAGTAATCTAGCACCTAGCACTTTTTTTTAGCATTTTTAAATATTTTTCTAGCATTTTTAGCATTTTTTTAAATTTTTGGTATTTTAATAATTTTTAATTATTTTCCCGCAAAAATATCTTTAACGATCAAGTTAATTTGTGTTTTAAATTCAACTATGTAAAGTCAAACAAAAATTCAATAATAAAATAAAGTTTTTAAAGTGATAACATGAATAAAATATATGCTCAAAAATTCCGTAAGGAATGGCTAAGTAACGAAAAATTTAAAGATTGGATAAAAGAGTCTGGAAAAGTCTTCTGCAAATATTACAAATGCGATATTTTGGCGAAGTTTAGTTGTTTGGAGAAACACGCAGAAACAAAAAAACATGAAAGTGCCATTGGGTATATCACAAAAAATAAACCCGTTCCATTCAAACCCGTAAGTTTTAAACTTCAACAGCAGGAATCCACATTATGTATGTTCATTGCTGTTCATAGCTCAATTAAGCCGGTAGACCACTTAGGTGAACTTTGTAAAGCAAATTTTGACTGCGTATCAATAAAGTTACACCGTACAAAATGCAGCAAAATAATAAAAAATGTTCTCGGCCCACATTTTAATGAAGAACTTACCAATGACATCGGCAATGGTTACTACAGTATTTTAATCGACGAGTCAACCGATGTATATTTCACAAAAACTTTAGGTAAGTTCCTTTAGTACTTACAGATTTTTAAACTATATATTTCCATTTTCTTTTCAAGGTTTGGCAATAATTTACTTCAGCCAAAGAAAAAATATAATTGTTTCTACAATTTTAAATATCGAAAAAATTCCTAATGGAAACTGTTATTTCTTTAAAAGATACCCTACAAAAATTTAAATTCAATATCAATAAATTGGTCGGAATTGGTACCGACAATGCCAATGTAATGATTGGTAAAAATAAAAGCGTCCATGTAGCACTAAAAAAAATATTTTTTTTTTTTTTTTTTTTGCATTTAATTATTTATTGAATCTTCATATTTGAAATGACAATAAGTATTCAAATCTTAATACTAAAAAGAAAATAATAAGCCCAGCCAGTGCTAGACAAAAATTTTTATGATACTAAAAAAATTTCACATCAACTGATCCAGTCATCTATTTTGCGCTTGAGTTAAAGCAAGGGTATCCCTCCTTCTCAACCGATTGTGGCCACTAAAGTTAAGGATGTCTCGTGCAAGGGGGTTTGGATGGTGTTCAAGTTTGCTGACATACTTTGACGCATATTTTGTAAATTCGACTTTTACTGATGGCACGCCTAGATCTTTGTGGATTCGAGAATTTTTAACATACCATGGTGCTGCAGTAATTATACGTAGAATTTTATTTTGACCCCTTTGAATTTTTTCAATGTTGGATGCTGAGGCAGTACCCCATAATTGAATTCCATAGCACCAGATTGGCTTTAGTATTGCATTGTACAACAAAAGTTTGCAATCCAATTTCAATGTAGAGTTTCTGCCGATTAGCCAATTAAGTTGCACTGCTTTTAATCTCATTTGAGTAAGTTTCGCTTCAATATGAGACTTCCAAGTTAAACGGCGGTCGAGGTGAATGCCGAGGTATTTGACTTCATTGTGTTGCGGGATAATTTGATTATTTATTCTGATGAACGAGCAGGTATCTTTTCGCAATGTGAAAGTTATATGAATACATTTCTGTTCGTTAACCCTGATTTTCCAAAGCTCTAGCCAATTCTCTAGTTTATAAACATAATTCTGCAAATTCTGTGATGCAACTTGGTGGTCCTGATGGACGCTGATAAAGGCTGTATCGTCTGCAAAAGTTGACGTATGGATTTTAGGGTCTGACGGCATGTCGGAGGCATATATCAAATATAAAGTAGGACCCAGTATGCTACCCTGTGGCACACCTGATTCAATTGGCTGAGCGGTACTTAAAAAATCACCTTCTTTGATTTTAAATTTGCGACCGTATAAATAACTTTCCATGAGTTTATGGGTGTTAGCAGGCAGAGTTAATTTTATTTTGTGCATTAAACCGTCATGCCAAACTTTGTCGAACGCTTGCGACACATCAATGAAAAGGGCGGAGCAGTATTTTTTGTCTTCAAACGACCCTCTTATCACATTTACCAATCTGTGTGTTTGCTCGATGGTGCTGTGTTTAGCCCTGAAGCCGAATTGATGATTAGGAATACATTCAGTGTCATTCAGAATTGGAGTCAATTTAGTCATTAACAATTTTTCAAACAGTTTTGAAATTGTCGGCAGTAGACTAATTGGCCTATATGACTCCACTTTGGTATGGTCCTTCCCTGGCTTAGGAATCATAGTGATCATAGACACCTTCCAATCTGCAGGATAGTATTCTAGGCGTAAAATAGCGTTGAAGATAAAGAGGATAATTCTTCTTGCTACACGAGGTAACTCCACAAGCATTTTATTGTTGATTTTATCCATACCTGGAGCCTTTCTAAGGTTCAGAGTACCAATAGCGTTTTGGACATCTCGAAAGTTTAGTCTTAGAGGTACAGGAGGCCTTATAACAAGTGGTGGCAAATCAGATTCGTTATTATTTGAGTTGTTTATAGTAAACACATTTCTCAAATGGTTAACAAATAAAGTCCCCTTCTCGGAATCATTTCTAGCCCAGTCACCAGTCGGATTTCGCAAAGGAGGTTTTCCTCTTACTGGTCTTTTTAAACCTCTTGCCGCCCTCCATAACGAGTAGTCAGATTGTGGGGTACTATCAAGACCTTCCAAGTAAGATCTAAGTGAGGCCGTTCTTTGGGTTTCTAAGAAATGTCTTAGTATATCTCTGCATTCCCGTAGCCTAGCTTTCAGTTCAGGAGACCTGTGAATTTGCCACTCTCTTCTCATTCTTCTTTTTTCTGATAGGAGATGTTCGAGTTCAGAGAAATAAGGTCTGTTTGTCCTATTTCTACATTCAACGTGATAAGTGGAAGCGTGATGCACAGCTCGTCGAAGGTCCTCGGTAAAGTTGCCAATCGACTCATCAATATCGTCGGTAGTTCTCAACACAACATTTTCCGTGCAATGAGAACTTAAATACTTTTTGTATTTTATCCAACTTACTCGGGTCTTAGTCATGTTCATAAATGAAGAACCACACACTTGAGGGAAATGCATTGAAATGATAGTAGGAGAGTGATCTGAGGACAAGTCCAGTGAAGGATCCACTTGCATCCATTCTACAGGGATATTTTTCATTACCCCAAAGTCAATAACATCGGGAATCTTCCGTCGGTCCGTCGGCCAATAGGTGGGATGTCCACTTGAGAGTACATCTAAGCCCATTTTAGCAATGGTGTTGAAGAGTACGCGACCCTTTGGGGTTACCAGACGTGAACCCCAAAATGTGTGTTTGGCGTTAAAGTCACCAGCAACTAAAAATCTAGCTCCAAGGGATTTAAAGAAGTTATGGTATTGGTGTTCTTTTATTGAAAATCGAGGCGGAGAATAAATCGATGATAAAACAAATTTGTATTGACAGAATTCAATGCAAATGTTTGTTGCTTGGAGGTAATCCTCACTTATGTTATTCATTAGATAATGCTTTATTCTGTTCTTTATAAGAATTGCCGAACCTCCACAAGCTCTTCCGCGGGGGTCTTTAGTATCGTAGAACTCGTAGCCATTAATTTTGAAGTACCCTGTCGACGTCAAGTGAGTTTCAGCAATCATCATAACATCAATCTGCTTATCCATCAGGAAGTATTCCAGTTCATTTTTATGTTGGCGGAGGCCGTTCGCGTTCCAGAAACAAATTTTTAAATAAATCATTTCTTTAAAATGGCTTGCAAGATAGTGGATTGCATTTTCAGCATTTCCTGCATCATGGATGTCATGGTGGTCGTGAAAGTGTTCATAGTTTGGACAAGTGTCTGCAATGTTGCCTCTAGATTGTTGATATGCGGCTCAGAATATTGGGGTTTAGGTTCCTGCTCTAGACCTGGCATATTAGATTTAACCACGTTAGCGTAAGAAACTTGTCTAGAACTAGGCGCGTTTACATGACTAGTGGACCGTAACAATTGCGGGAAATTGTCACTCGATGCCAAAATAGGCTGTTGACGATGATCAGGTAATACTGACGTCTTGTTGGTACTTATGGCTTTCAAATGAGTGTAAATTGGACAACCTCTATAATTTGCGGTATGATTACCACCACAGTTACTGCATTTTTTGATTTTTGAGTCAGTTCTCGACTTATCGCATTGAGCAGTTGCATGTAGCTCCCCACACGCAACACAAACTGTCGGCAATTTACAATACGCCTTGGTGTGACCAAATTCTTGACAGTTGAGACACTGTACGGGTCCCTGACGCTTATGTGGTTCTTCCACGGTGATTCTACGATGCAGAAGGTACATCAGATTGTAGATGGGATGGGACTCATTTTTCTTTAAGACAACATCTCCAGGTTCAAATTCTACCCTGAACATGGGCTGAGGGATCTTTTCACGGTTTCTAATATTCACTACGCTCTTGATTTTGAACCCTTTGTCCATTAAACCGGTTTTTATCTCCGCGGGATCAACACATGGGTCTATACCCTTTAGAACGACTTGGAGTCCTTTTGCGCTTTTGAGCTGGTAGGTATAGAAATCCCTAGTCTCCCTTTCCAGCTGGTTGGACAATTTTCGAAAATCATCTTCCCTATTCACTTGTATCTTTGTCTCGCAGATATTTCCATGTTTCATTGAGGTTACGCTAAACATGTTTTCACCTATTACAGCAACAATTCCTTGTACCAATTTACTGGAAGTCGGCTCTCTCAGATAAATTGGTGGGGGCTTAAACGTCTTCTTCGGAAGTTCTGGCTCATCCGTCTGGAGGAGAGCAAACCTATTTTGATCATTACTCACGGTCTTAGGAGCTTTTGCATTTGATGACACTTGAGCAGACTTCGGGCTCCTCTGTCGCTTGAGAACGGTTATGTACTTATCCATACCTACTTGTTTTTTGGGTTTGACTGCACTATTTGATGAAGATGATGTTTTTTCATCTGTTGAAATCACAATATTGGGCGAACAGGAACGACGCCGTTCCACGGCTCTTGTAGTGAGAAAATTCTCCAAAGATTTTTTTATGGATTCTTCCTCAGAGATGCATCTAGTTTTTCTAGTCGAGCTAAGCTCTTTCTCAGAATTACATCTGAGAGGAACACTCATACAGTTTTTATACGATTTTTATTGTTTTTTTTTTTTTTTTTTTTTTTTTTATATATTTTAACCTATTACGATTTTTTTTCACTTTTTTGTTTAATTTCAACTTTTTACACTTTTTCACCTATTACGATTTTTCACCGAAAATTCAGCCGCACTAAAAGTAACACGTCCGAACAGTTCGATGAGACGAGACTGAAAAAAAATATAAATAAAAAAAATATGTTCCTGATTTCGTTCTTGTGAAATGCGTATTTGGAATTTATTGTTTATGAAACATTCAACTGGTTTTCAAAGAGCTCTAATCGTCAACAATCCTATAAAACTTTATACGAAAATTTTAATGGAAAAGTATGTTTTTTATTATTTACATAACTTAGCTTAAATATTTTAAAACTTATTTTTATTTTAAGGAGCCGTTAAAAATTACTAGAATTTTAGACACAAGATGGCTATCTGTAGAGATTGCGGTTGTAAGAATATTGTTCCAATGGGATGAACTAAAGTTACATTTTGAAATGGCAAACATCAATGAAAAATGCCAGAAAGCTATAATCTTACTCGAAATGTACAGGGACGAAACAATTGATCTATATTTATTTTTTTTTGAAACCAATTCTACATGAAATACAAACTGTTAACAAAGTCTTTCAAAGCAATGCAAATGACCCAACGCGCCTTTTAAAAGAAAGAACTCTGTTAATTAACTTTCTTAAAAAAAAGATATTGGATAACGAAAATATAGATGTATTATACGACGATTTCGAAGATAAAATTTTGTACACCTGTAGTCTTGGTTATGAATTCGAAATGCATGTGGAAAAATTAAAAAACACAGGTAAAATTCGAAAAAATAAAGTACAAGAAATTAGAAATAATTGCATCAACTTCGTTGTTGGATTAATAACCCAATTAAAATTAAGCTAAATACATATAAATGTGCATTAAAAAATAAATAAACTAACCCCTTCTTTATTTAAAATTACCAGACAATATAAAAGTTTTACAAAATATAGATTTTTTTCGGTCCAAAACGTTTTAAGTTCCCAAAAAGGCGAAATTTTAGCAATTTTAAAATTATTTTGTATTAGCGAGGAACAAATTGGAAAAATAATTGACCAATATTCCAACATTCAATATATAAAATGGATTAATGAAAACAACACAGTATCTTTCTGGGCAGAGGTAAAAGCATATAGAGATGCCGGAGGTAACAAGAGATTCGAGGAAATTGCCAATTTTGTTTTAAAACTTCTCAGTCTTCCGTTGAACGTGTGTTCAGTCAGATGAACATCGTAAAGACAAATAAAAGAAACCGATTACATTACATTCTGTTTTAGCAATTAGGTAAGACTTTGATTTCTTAATTCTTAATTTTATGATATAATTTAATAACATTTTAGATACGGATTAAAAGGAAGCGGAAAATGTTGTTACCAATATGATGTCTCAACGAATTATCTGAAATTAATTGGATCTAGTGAAAGTTATGATAATAAAAATAATGGTGATAATGACTGGAATTTTTAAATTCATCAAATTATTTTCGTGATCTTAAAACTTATGTGATAAAATATGAATTTTAAAAGTTCATTTTTAAATAGTAATGTAAAGACTTTTTGTTTTTTAAGAATTTACTTTCGATTTTTGTTTTTAAAAATGAATAGAACATTTTATTTTTGATTTTTTTTTAAGAAAAGATGTTTTTAAATTTTTTTATTCATATTTAAGTATGAAAATGAATTTTAAAGAAATACAGATCTCATAGTTTACTATAAAGCCAGTTTTTTTTATTTATTTTTGTTAGCACTTTTTTTAGCACTTTTTTTAAATTTTTAGCACTTTTTAGCATTTTTTTGAGAAAAATCTAGCATTTTTTCCCAATAATGTTTTGGCAACACTGATTGCAACATACGCAAGAACATTTCTCTCACATTCACAGAGAAAATATAGACAAAATTCTCTGTAAAAATAAAAATAAACTTGAGTTATTTTCTTTTTGACTTTATTGCCAATATGTATTGTATATCATTTTGTTTTTGCTGTATTATAAACGAGAAAAAAGGCAATTTATAATTTATTGCCAAAACGTTTTTGAATTATGACGCTCATACTATTTTTATATAAAGAAATCAAATATGGTCAGGCATTTGAATACAATGTTCAAACACATTTTACACAATTGAATGCTTGTATGTGAAATCGATTTTTTTTTTTGAAAAAGAATTTTGATGCGGCAGCAAAATAAAATACATTTAAATTGAAAAGAAAACGTTTGCTTTGTAAATGTAAAATAAATATTAAAATATTTAAACAAATATTTCTTTGTATTAAAAATCGTTTGGTCAGGCAAAAAGGGTTTTAAGAAAATCAAGAGTAAGGTTAAGGAAGCGTCACACATGGCAAATATATTTGTCGAAAAAGACGTGACCCCTAAATATGTATAATGTATTTGAATGTTTTTTATCTATTTAATAAACTACTTTTAGTGTTATTTTATTTGTAAGAAATCATATATTTTAATTAGGAAATATTACTTAAACTCGAACCATCTTTAATCTTCGTTATTTTAAAAATTACTTAATTTCTGCCTTCAAAGTGCGTACATTTGATTGTATCTGCAATAATAATAGGAAGTAATTCTGCTAACAATATCAGCAAATTAAATGTTTCTTATTTTTTTCAACAGATTTTGACACACTTTATTAATGCAAATTTTATATGATTTTTTTTATCTTTTTATTCGAAAAATGTATGAACGAAAAGGATAAATTTCAGTTTATGATTAGCTTTAGAATAATTGTAATAACTTTTATAATTTTTAACCGTTTTCCACAAAAAGGCATTTGTTTTATTGGGAATAAAATATTAATAAATTAACAAAGTCCTTCTAAGAAAAATGTTTAAAAAGCTGAACTCAAAGTAGAAGAATCGAAAAAAGAAATGATATTGTTAAGTAGTTCTTCTTTATAAACCAGTTTAATATTGTAATTAACTTAAAACATAGTAAATTATACTGTCTTTAGCTGCCAATTTAAGCTATCAAAGATTTTTTAACATTTTTATTCCAGTCCATTGATTATACAATACGAGTATAAAGCATTTAAACGATTTATTTTTAAATTCAATTTTGATTTGTTGCAATGCAAACGAATTGCGTAAGTCTTTCTCTGGTTTATTTAAACATTTTTTATTTCTTAATTTTATTTGTTTGTTACGTTACCCCAAGGAATAAATAATCAGAATTTTATTTTATTTTCTTTGCAACACAAATTATTCTTGTTTTTTGGCTGGTTTTTATTTCGAAAACGTTTTTATCATTTTGTTTTATTTCATTTGTTTTTATGAAATTGCTTTAAATATACTACATATCATGACTGACGTTGAAGTATCTGACAAGTGTTGAACTTTTTTGAACCATATTGGTCATAAAGTAAAAGTTAAATACTTTTTCTCTTTAAACAGTTGTTTCCAAGTGACATGTTTTTGTTTTTTTTTGTTTTGTTAGTGTCTTATTGGGCTTAAGTCTTAGCCATGTTGGTAATTTAATGTAGCTGTTGTACATTGTCATCGTCATAGTCACAGTCACAATCACAGTCCTCATCATCATCGGCCTGTACCCAAACAACAGAAATCATAAACAACATAGCAATTGCTAGACGTGACTAAAATTCTTAATCAAATTAAATTCACAATTCATGATTCTAAGCTGCTACTTAATCAGCAGGCAGAAAAAGACAAATACTCGTAAAATCATAAAAAAAATGTAAAATGAATTGGTTTTTTATTGTTTAAAAGTTGCAGTTGTTAGCGAGAAATTATGAAATATTTTCAACATTTTTGTTTTATATTATTTTTATTATTGACTCTCAGAATAACTAAGTTTATATAAAGGGTGTCCCAACTAGAACGCACTTTTAAAATTTTCAATAAAACACAAATATTTAAAAAAATAATCGTGAAACCTAATTATATCGTAAAGTAGACAGAATGAGGTTATGTATGGAACACGCCATCTTTTAATGAAATTTTCAATGACCTTTTTGCATAAATGCTGCGGTATTTCATTAATGCAGCGTCCAATTTCCTCTTTTAAGGCTTGAGTCGTCGTCGGCTAATTCACGTCAACCATCGACTTCAAAAAACCCCCCAAAAAAAAATCTAAAGGTGTTAAATCGCACGATCTAGGCAGCCAATTCTGGTCTCCAAAACGCGAAATAACACGACCGGGAAATGACTGATGCAGCAATTGAATTTTTTCTCTGGCTGTATGACATGTGGCGCCGTCTTGTTGAAACCACATGCCCTCCACATTCATTTCTTCAATTCTAGGCAATAAAAAACTGGTTATCATTTCACGATACCGAACACCATTGACTGTTTGCGTTTGACCTGCCTCATTTGCATAAAAAAAGGTCCAATGATTCCTCCAGTCCAAAAACCACACCACACAGTGACACTTTGAGGATGCATTTGCTTCTCGTGAATCACTCGAGGATTTTCCTCTCACCCTTTATAACAAAAAAATAAATTTTAGAGCTGCAGCAAATAACTGAAAATTGGTACATATTACTTTTTATTTTTAATTTAAAATGTAATTAAAAGAGGGCGTGGTAAGGGGCGCAGCGATTTTGTTCTAAACATTCGCTGCTAATTCCACAGCATTTGATATTATCACTAGATATTAAATGTCATTGAAGGCAATAAATAATTGCTTAGAAATAGGCAACACATTTCTAGGCATTTTTTTCCAAAAATTTAAACTGAAGGTTTATTTTATATATCTAGTATCCATTATCTTGTTATGAAATAAAAGATACTTTAATGAACTCTCCTGACTATTTTTATTACTTCAGTTTGATTGCAGACAATGCGAAATATTCGTGATGCATAATATTTGCAATATTGCATATTGTTTGTTGGCTTTTCACTATTTAAAAAACTAATAATATCAATGTATTAAATACATATAAAAACATTAATACATACATATGTTATTACATACTAATAAATTAAATTACTAAATTATTTAAAAAATGTTCATATATAATTCAGCAAAAGATTTAATAAAGCGTCGAAGAAGATATTAGAAATAACAGGATGAAATAAAAAAAAATGTTGCATATTAAAGAGGCTGAATTTGATTTAATGATTTTTGCGCAATAACAAAAATTAATAAGGATTTTCTAATTTATATATAGAGAAGCAGATTTCTTGTAGCTTTCTCTTAAGAACAAATATTTCAAATGAACTTTGTCAATTTTAATGGATTTTTGTAACAGTTAATCTATATTATAGGTAACATTATTTTAGCCTTATTTCATTTTTGAGTTTTATTTTATCAAATTCTTATATGCTGTAAATATACCACATTTACATTAAATATTTACTCCCCACTCTTTTGCATTATTTAAATTGCTGCAGTATAAAATTGAGCTAAATCTCCTATATTTATTACTGTGCTAAATTTATTCTATTGTTGTTGTAAAGCAAAATGTTTTAAATATTTAAAACATGCTTTTCTTTGTAATATAAACTTGTTAACGAAACAAACTGTCTGTTGTTGCTTTTAAGTAGATTTCTTTATTGCAATATGCAGCACATGTGCCATTTATGTATGTATGCCTTATGCTTAGGAAAAAAAATGCATGAAGCAACGATAAAATAACATAAAGCTAGAAAATTCCAACTATTGTTTTCTTCTCTAGCCTCTTAACACATTTAAAATGGTTTAAAAAACACGTGTAGTTATGAAATAGAAGGATACATTATAAGAACCATAGAAAATATCCTGGTCTATTTATACTTAAAATAAATTTTCAGAACCATAAGGAAGATTTAAAAAAATATATATTTTCTACATTAACATTACTACTACCTATTTTTGAAAAATATGATCAGCCTATAAATAGGCAATAATATATAAAAGTGTAGAATAGTTAGCATACTTTACAGTAGTTTTCATATACATACACATCTGTAATAATTATTTTAAACACCATTTGTTTTTTCCCCATTTAAGCACCCCCTTAGTTTTATTGAATTCAAATGTTTGAGATAGCAGTATGCATACTATGAAGCCATAACAATGTGTAAGTAACAACATGAAGTGACAGAAAAAATAAATGACGGAGCCAATAAAAATAACACACACATTCACAATCTTAAATGTATGAATATAAAAATGCTTGTACTGGCGGTATAAACATGTAAGAGTGTCTGCAAACATACAAGTTAAAGATGCCACAAAAAGCCATAAAATTTGCCAATTTTCCATAAATCTTATATAATGGAGATGCAGAAAACTCTTATACGCTGATAAACAATTGACATATGTAAGTACGTATTTGTGTGTATGTTTGTGTAAATAGATGAGGCGCTACACATATGCTATTTACATTTTCTTAAACATTTTTGAAATATTAGTTGATTCTTTTAAATGAGGCTGCTAATGTCAGAGTTATTTTCATGCTAATAATATTACCCTCATCGAAGTGATATAAAATTGAATTGGGTTAAAAAAATGCAAACTTTTGTATTTTTATGATATACAAAGTTTAGTACTTACTAGGTATCACCTCTATTTTTCCAAATACAAGCATTTACGATTCAGATATGAAAGTTGATAATATAGGTACAAAATGTTAAGATTCTACTATTTAAATTAAACTAGTTTAATAACTGAACTATTTATGATATAGATATTCACCCCTATCGCGAAGAAAAATTCCACATAAAATTTGTTCCCTTTTATTTTTTAACATTGAATTTTAATAGGAAAAATGTGAAAAGGGAACAAATTTTGTGTGGTATTTTTATTCACGATAGGGGTGATTAATAATATAGTTACTGATAAGAAATACGAATATTTAACTATTGAATTTTTGGACATATACTACGAATTAAGTATTTCCTTTGTATGGACGAATACACGTCCATTTTTACAAACTCAACAATTTATGCTTGAAATATAGATTTTCATTATATTGTTATTCATAAGAAAGTAGACGATTTTTCTATTGTATTCTTAAAGATATTCTAATTTTAGTATTTACTTTGTATGTGTAGTTCCACAACCATTCTTGATAGTCTGCACAATTTTTACCCAAAGTTGCTCTTACAAAGTTTGAGAAGTCTAGCTGTTATAGATTCCCAGATAATCAAGTTTAATTGATATGGGATATGCTACGCCCACTATTAGGAGTTCCGAATATTTTTGTTACAAATATTCATATTGACACTAAAGTTAATCTCACAAAATTTACTGGTGCTAGATGTTATATTTTCCCAGATTTCTCACTATTTCTAGTCAGGCGATTTTTCGTTAAATGATCATATGGGTGTCGAAATTGTCCGTACAAAATTTGAGGACTCTAGCTGTAACAGTTTCTGATATGTACGATACTTAATACTTATTCGTCTACTTACAATTTAAAAAGAAACTATGTTTTTTTCGAGACATACAGAAAAACATTAGATATCCGAAAATGTGATAATTTTTTTTTACTAATTGCAAATTTGAACTATGTGATGACAAATATATTAATCTTAAGTAAAGTGGCGACTCTAGATGATTTCATGCCATTTATTGTAGCTTTCTGCACTTTTAAGGAAACTCCTTGTTCTTAGAGTCGACAAAATCTTTTCTCGATTTAGGTCAAGTTTGCTAAGAGATCGTTTAAACTTGTTATTAGAGATTTTATAACATTCTATCCTATGTGCTTCTTATTAAACTTATATTATATATTTCCAACTATCTATTTCTTTGCAGAATACACCTACATATGGTTAATGATCATGAGAACGTGAGAATAGTGCCGATTTTAATGATAATAAGACTCGGCATCTGAACTCTCTGCAATTTGTTCTTCTATATCTGACCGAAAATAAAATAAAACTTATAATTATTAATCGGCACATAAAGACAAAACAAAGGTGTTTACCTGTGACTGCAGTCTTTTCAACTCTATTGATTCCTTAGAGGTCTGCACAATGTGTGTTGTGTTTTATGTTTAATTGTTGCTGCAATGGAAAGTGTTCTAATAAGATTAGAAAATTTCCCAAAGAGTTTTATTTCTTGCAGATTTTAATCGATAGATATGCTAAAAATTTATTAAAAATAATAAAACGAAAAATTCATTGATATTTATAAAATACATACGAGTAAGTAAATTTTTCTTCACAAATACTTTATAACATAATCAAGACAAAAAAGCAATTTAAATTGCCAACTTATTTTAATTTTAGGATAATTTTGCCGTCAGCCATGAACACAACAAAAAGGAATTTAAAGGGAAAGTGCATGACACAAAAATGTTCTTTTAAAAAAACGGAAAATCAAGTCTTTGGAAGAAAATTGAATTTTTTTTTTGTTAAACGGCATATTGCTGGAGTCATTGGGAATTTCCGCAGAAGTTAAGAGAATGCTTTTGCTTGCTTCTTTTTGCTCGTTTCACAAAATAGAAAGTAGAACTAAGGAAATGATAAAAAGTTAAAACAAAGCAAGAAAGTCTTCGAAACAGCATTTTTGAAATGAAATTTTATTTTTAGCTTCGTTGCATAGAAATGGAAAAAGGTTATAAAAAAGTACAAAAATTAAAATGTAGGAAATTGAACAAATTTATTTACAATAAAATTTATAATTTCTCAAAGGCTTATGAAACCAAACGCTTAAAAAATATTTGTTTTATGAATATTTTCGAACAAAAATAATTTTACAGTTGTAAAAAAGCAAGTAAAATTTTGTTATGATTCAAAATATAATTAAATATCAGTTGATAAACATTTTTAAACATCTTAGCTAGCTACTTAGTTCTTTCAATATGACTTTTTTTAAGTGATATGCAAGTACTGAATACTTTACGGTTTAATTAGATTAACCTATTTTTGTTTTTTTAATCCATTTAATTTTAAATCCTAGATAATAAGAAAATTAAAGCTTTTCAAATTTATAATATTAAGTTTTGTAATTTATTTCACACAGTAAAAAGTAGGAATAAATCTGATTTATTACACACATATATATATAAACATATCTAAAAAGTGCTTGTTGAAAATTGCGTCATTAGAACAGAAATTATATGAGTACAGAATAATACTTACATCCAAACAAGGGAACAGATTAAACGAACAAAGACACAGCTTTGTAACAAAGACAAAAAGTCTACAGTAAAAGTAAGTGAATAATAATTTTCATAACAAAAAATAAAATGTAACTTGATTTTTCTAACCAAGAATTCAAGATTCTAGACAAAGCGAAAGGAGCCTACATTAAGCATGTAAACAAGCATTAAGACAGTCAACTGCAGTAGAAACTAAGAGTTGTATAAAAAAAACTTTTGCATACTTTAAGGCAGCATTAGGAAAATGCAAACAGCATTACTACTTTAAACTTGAAAACAGTGTTTTTTACACCAAAAATTCTTAAATTTTAAAACAAAAATTTTGTGGAAACTTAAAGAAATTTTTTTCGTTTTACCGTATGTAAAGAAACAAAAATTATATTTGCTTTCCTGACGCAATTCTTTTGTTCTTCTGTTCTTTAACAACGGTGTCGTCAGCAGCAACGTAAAAAAGTAAGGAAAAAATTAAAAAACAAAAACATCAACATAATATGTATCCTATAACAAATGCGATTATACAGTATGTGACATTTTTCTTGCTACAGTTTTTCTCAGTTTGTTGTGTTATGTATGTGTATATTTTCCAAAAAAGTTTACAATTTTCTGGTAAGCTTTTTTTGTCCACAGTCTCAAGTTATTTTTATTTTTAATCTATTCTAAAAGGTTTTATACAGAAATTATGGCAACAGACATAATAACGTTAGGTTTATAATTAACCAAACAGCGTGAAAGTGGGAGTTTAAAGTCATTTTGAAATAATGAAATCCTCGCATTATGTAAATGAATTCTTAATTTTAACCCTTCTTTGTATGATTTTTTATTTATTAGTTAAATAAATCAAGGCGATATAATTCAAGTTCAAAATTAATAGAAAAATGGTTAAAAAATGTTTAAATAGATATAAATGAGGGCATTCAATAATATGAAGGAAATTTCTACCATTATGCAAAGAAGGGTTAAACATTATATACAAAAAATGTAACGTTTAAAAGCAAAAGGCCTAGTCTTATATATTGGAATTTGGACATTGAGTTATTGTCGACAATTTATCATTCTCTACAAATAATAAATTGAAATAATTATCTAATTCATTATCAAATTAACATGATTTCACTTTCTTTATATTCTGATCACGAGCACTGTCTGTTACTAAACTACTGCATAATTTATCTTATTTTTTTTTTCAAAAAGGAAATGAAAAAATATAAATATACTTTCGCACCAATTTCAGTGATTAACGATGTGCTCGAAATTGCCAACATTACTCATGACATAATTCCGTTTAATGTAACGCCGAATTTTTGCACTAGAACGTGATTCAATAAGGCGATTATTCATTTAACATTAATGTGCAAATCAATTCGTTAAATGTTCTCACAGGCAAAGAAGACTACAAATGCTAAAGATAACTATGTATGTACATACACTCCAATCACGTTAAATCAATATATGCCAGTGAATTGAAAATAATAGAAATCTGTTATTAGTGCAAAAGTACAGCAAAAGAACTGATTAATGTGAAAATTTTAAAATGTTCATTCATGGTGTATGTTATATTATAGTTTGCAGACATATTGTGTGCTTTTGAAATGAGATTGTACTCGCATTGCATAGATTTAGGCTTTATTAAACATATAACAGAGGTATACAAAAATAAATTTGAAATAAATTTTTATGTTTAACTAGAAGTAAACCTTCGAATAAAAAATTTTATAAAAATCTTTACAATTAATACTCGCAAGAGGAATAATTCTCATTCAGTAAATAAGATAATTTTAATTGCTTGTAATAATGCATTGTATATACAAATTATAAGAATAGTAAATATTGACATCCTTATGCAAAAAAATCTTAACACAGGCTGGTAAACCAATGTTAAGCAAAATTCCTTAAAGTATCATGCAAAAACAATTTTTACAATTTTAATTAAAAGTCGTTGTTTTGCATCGTTAACTATAAAGAGACCAAAGAGAATGATGCTGTTGCCAGTAACAACATGTAAAATTATTGACGACTTGAATTTAAAACATCAAGTAAGATTTTTTTGTATAAGGCTGTAAGAATTCGCTATCTAATTTAAGGTGGAGCTTTAACAAAATGTTGTCAATTTTCAGCAAAACTCAAAATATCTTAAATAAAAATATATGCCAGAAGTAAGATAACAAGTATTTATTTACATGAATTATCAATTTTGTATAATTTTCAATGTCAATCGTAGTAAATTCGAGCGTTTAAAACTACAATTGTTATTGTATCAACTTATCCACTTCAATTTATGGTAATCATGCTCATTTAATGTTGCAAAACAATTCAACAAAAATTGAAATTTTAAATCACAGAATTTTGGAAAATGAAAAGGACACTACTACATTTATACGTGCAAAATTCACATATCTGAAAAAAAGACATTCACATTTGCAAATATTAGATTCTTATGTACGAACAGCTTTAAGTGGTCAGTTGTATAAAGCTCAGATATAATCGAATTCATACACACATAAACGCAATGTAATTAAATTGCAATCGCTTAAATGTGTGTCCTTTTAATAGTATCCCTCCCTTTTAACGCACTGCACAACCATACGATTTCTCCTGTACGTTCCTCTTAAAATTTATGTTTTCTAGCAGGTCATGTTGGAAACATGTGGGTTTCCTTTTTCTTTGGAATACATATGTAAATATGAGTTTAAACCTCCATTGTTAATATGTACATATTTACATTCCCCTAAATTGTAGTCCCTACAAATGGCCAAAAATGCAACCCCTGCACCAACCAACCACCAACATTATCGTATTAATATGAAAATTCTGGCTGGTAAATAAAAATTCAATTCAACAAAATAACAACAACCTAAAAGCGTGCAGAAAAGAAAATTACAGGCAAAACAACGTAAAAATTGTCATCACTATCATTATGAATCGACAACGTTATTACACAACGATAGCAGCAACATGAACAATGTTACTAATGGCCGACAGACGATAATAATAACGAAAATAACAATAACATTTGTAGCAATATTCACCCAATGCCACGAGCAACAGCAAGTATGAGCGTACTTTCTGCTTTCAATTTTTATTTATTGTATTTTTTTTTTTTATAATTTTTCAGTAAATTTCTTCAAACTCATACATTCATAGACAATTTGTGTTTGTGTGGAATGCAGGTCAATTGCTTATGTCACACATTTATTTTGAATGGTTCATTTGACAAAACGATTAACTCTACTTGTAGATATTTTAGATTTTATTGCCTAAAGACTTTACTACCAACTAACTAATCAAATTAACAGGTTTGCCATAATTTTTAAGGCATTAAATAAATGCATATTTGGAGATTTAAAATAAGCAAAATCTCCCCCATATACATATTTATTGATGAAATATTTGTCACTTTCCTTAAAGTAAATACAATCAAATCTATTTTAGCGTCTAAAGCGTCAAATATCCTTAAATAAACCAATAGAGTTTCCTTGTACGGCTTTATCTTTTTGTGAGTTAATCTATTTGCGAAATTAGACGAAAAATTATATAAAAATTTACAGTTTCATGTTCATACATAGTATATTTGTCGACGTGCAGTTATTAACGCAATACATCTGACCAGTAAAATATGAAACGTATTTCTAAAGTAAAAAATTAATTTTTTTTATCAATAAAAAATTTCATGACAAAAATTTAAATATATTAATGTAATATATTCAAATGCTTATTCATTTTAACTTGAAAATCAATAATTCCAACCCCTTATAAATCCGTTTCAGTTTAGCATTTTTAAATCTCTGATATATTGAGACTAAAAGTCAGTTAAATTAATTAAATGAATAAATAGTTTTTAACAAAAATGTGGTATATTCTAAATAATTTCTATATTTATTCAAATAATTGTCTATATGTATTTATAAAAGTGCTGACCATATAATACATACAGGCAGGATTTTTTAAAATCACATACAGTTTATGCCATTTGTTTTAAAATAAACTAGGTATGCTTTTAGGCGTAGAATTTATGAAAGTTGTATTAATTTAAGGAATAGTAAACTCATTATAATTGTGCGTGAGCATTTATAAACTCCGACATTTGATGTAACCACATAATGATAAATAACTTCAAATATAAAATTATTATGTCTACCATTACGGTCTTGAGTATATGTTTAACATAACATTTTTATCGGTGCAAGTTATGAGTTCTTAAATATTTTTTTTTTGCTTTAATATTAATAAAAAAAAAATATAATAAGTAAACAGTGTATAGTTGCACAATAATAAGCCAAGTGCATGAGTTTATTATACTATGAGTAGATATTACAATTGCCCATAAACAGCTACACACACATATACATACATACATTTTTAAACATAGATAAGCTTATACACATATACAAGCGCATATAAAATGAATATAAATGTGAATATCCATGCTGTATTTTTGCTGGCTTCCGTTTTATGCGTATAATAACTGGCATAAACATAAAAATCCATGGCTAAAAACAGACTTTTCTTTTTTTTTTGTTCGCTTACTATCGTCATTATCACATGTTGTCGTTAAGTGATATATAGAGGTCATAAACGTAAATAATTCTTTTTTTATTGCCATTGACGGAAAAGCTTTGAACTAAAAGAGAAATGCAGTAAAATTAGGTTGTTGAGGTTAAAGTCGGTATTTGATTTTCAGGCATTTGCACCACATAATGCAGCCGAAAAGTTTAATATTTTTATAGAATTTGTTGAATTTTTTCTTACAGAATATTTAACTGAGTATGTTGTGGGGTTGTATGAAATAACTACAAAGAATTTTTGTTTTTCCAGAATTGAGTTAAGGAATTTATAAAATTCTTTTAAAATAAAATGTTGAACTTATTTAAGATTATTATTAATTTGGCACATTACAACGAATTCGACGAATTCAAAATCTATGTTTTGCATTTTTAGGAATAGAAAACATAGATTTTTCATTACAGCTGTTTATCTTAGATATAAAATTTAATTTAATTTTTAATATTAATTACTACGAGTATGTGCAACAAACTTTGTTCATGTGCTATGGATAAAAAATATAGATTTTTATTGAGATTAAGAGTACTTTCCAAGAAAAAAATTTTTGAATAATTTTCAGATCCAAATTAATATTTGCAAGAAATTTTTTAATAATCGGATATTTTGTACTTCTATTTCTACTTTTGATGTGCTAAGTTATTTTTAAACATGCTATCCCCGCAGGTGTAATTTACATCAAGACTAGTTCTAGCTAACCAACTTTCAATGTCTATTACAACCATTATTTTTTTCTTATTTAAGGAACTTTTTATACCCTACACCAAATCCATATTGCATTTGTGCTGATGTTGGTAATCCCCATTAATATTAGTCCAACACCCACCTTACAGTATAAAGAATTATTTCCTGATTCGATTAAACAATGCCCGGTCGTCCGTCTGACTGGCTGTCCATATAAAGCTTTTGCACACAATATAGTTAGCAATTTTGATCATATTTCTATAAAATTTGGTACATGATATTTTTCGGCCCAAGGACGGATGGGATTGAAATTGGTAGAAATCGGTTCAGTATTTCATCTGGCCCCCATACAAATGTCCTCCTGAAATTGGGGTTTACCGATCATAAATGTTTGAACTATGCAAGTATCCAAACAAATTTCACCACAAATGAGTGGTAAATGAAGCCAAATTACATATACAGATCGGTTTATAATTGTTAATAGCTCCTATATAAGGTCCACTTCAGAAAATCTCTTTAAAGATCATAACTCTCTTAATTTTTGTAACGCGTCGTCTACGAAAAATATATAACAATAAAAACTGCTAAAAATTCGCCTTATGAATATGCTTAAATTTCTTGAACGCTTGGTTAAGGGCAAAACAAATGATGTTCGACTAGCTCAGTGGTATAAAATGGTTCTTAACCCGGTTTCACAGACGCTTACATATAATACACTATTTGCCTTGAAATACCATAGTGTATTTAATTTTTATAAAAAGAAAATAAACAAATGCTCAATTTTTTTAGCATGTTGGCAAGATTTTGTGCCGATTTGGGTACATTTTTCCCTCCCTACTGACTACTGGACTGTCAGACGCCTTGACAGAATGTATACCCTGAATTTCTATTTCTGTCCCTAAATGTGTGTGGTGATCTTTACTTACTTTTCGTTGTTGTCCCTAGCATTCCTCCTTTAGAAAAAAAAAACTTTAGTAATTCATTTTAAACTCCTTTTATAATTTCAGTTAGAAGGATTCATTATATTTATTAAAATCTTCTTTCCTTTTTATGATACAATTTTTCTTCTTATTGTTAACTTAGCCTAACACTATAATTATACTAAAATTAACAATTTTAAATGTTTGGGATCCTCTTTTTCTTCCCTTTTTACAAACTAATTTTACTTTCTTCTTTTTTTTTCTAAAATTTTACAACGACGTTCAAATGGGACTCTCTTCCCTTTTTGTTTTCACTAACATTTCTTAAAATTCTCTATTTGGTTTAGCTAAATGATGTTTAGTTAATTTACTCAAGTAACAATAATAAAAAAATTTTAAAAAAAATATGCTTACAAGTTTTTATTTCCTTATCTTAACCATACGTGTGATACCTGGTGGATTTGTTGTAGCTGGTGTTGTTGCTAATGTTTTAAATATTGTTGCCGTCGCTAGCGTTGGTTTCCTTGTAGTTGTTGTTGTTACTGATGATGAGGTGGACGTTGTTGTTGTTGTTGTTTATTTAATACATTGTGTATCCATTTATGTTTCACCAATATGGGTTAATTGGTTTTTTGCGTTGGTGTGATGTTCTTTTCCTTTTTCTTTTTTTAATCTTCTTGTTTCAAAATGTTAATTAATTGTGGGATTGTCCGTTTAACGCCGAATTGTCTTTTTACTTTGTCCTTCTTTTATTCGTTTTGCATGTGGAACACTTTTAATTTAATTTTTCAAGTTTTTATTTTTTTGTTTGGTTTTTTGTTATAATTTTAAAGGGTTTTATTACAAAATTTTTGAGCTTTTTTTCTTTTTAAAACTTATTTCTTTTGTTATAAACTTTGAGTTTTTATCTTTTTGTTACAAATTTTGAGCTTTTAAATTTTTCTCTTATTTTTACAATTTTTGAGTCTTTTCTCTTAAACTTATCTTGCTACTTTTCTTTTGATCTTTTCTTTTTGTCTTCCTTTTCATTTTCCCTTTCTTTTTTTTTCATTTTTAAAATTTTTAAATTCACTTCTCTTTTCTTTGTGGTTCAATATCAAATTTATTTGGTTTTTTCCTGCTTTAGATTCTGTAGACAAATTCTTATATGCCGCTCTTTTTCGCACTTACACTTTGATAAGATTTCCTTTGTCTTATTCAATCACAAAAATCTATTTTTTTATGCACAAATTAACGCAGCTTGTGGCAATTTCTTGCATTTTCAAACAACTTTCCTTCAATTTCATGCACATTTTTACACATTTTGTTAATTATTTTCAATCAATTTCACAATTTCCTGAAAATCCTTAGGGTCTTCTCTTCCTCCTAACAGGTTTAATAAAAAAAACTTTTTTTATTTATTTCATTGCAAGAAACAAGTAAACTTTATGATGTATGTATAGCAATAAGGGAAAGCTTTAAGCAAAACTGTTTTTATTTAATTAAACTTGCATATTTATATTAATTTCGCACAAAAAATTTTTTTTTTTTTTCGTCGGTCGACCGCGCACGTCAACTTATCTCAATCAACTGTCCTTTCTTTACCATCGCTTTTGTTCATATATTGAAATGCACATTCCAATCAGAAAAAAATAACTGTAAACATTCTTTGCATTTTTGGCATTCCACAGCAAGAATGTGTTTGTGTATGGGCAGAGGTACTGGTAAAAAAAATCTCTACACAATTATTTGTCTGTTGTGTGTGTGTTAAACACGAGGCGCAAATGTGAGAGTGAATGTTTGTTTTATGAAGAGAGAAAGAGAGAAAAAATGGGTCATGAATGCGCATGTTAATCACGTTACATTTTCTTTCCCCTCTTTTCTAGAACATTCTTTTCTGTCGTAAATACTTCCAGATTTTTTCTTAACAACGATAAAAAAAGAAGTTGTTGTCAACATGAAATAAAAGATGGAATTTTAAACATGCCATAGCGCGAATGTAATGGGTACGTGGCATTTAAACAAAATATGAGCATGAGGCGCATATTCAGTGGTACCGTTATGCGTATGCTATGTGGGGTGCGGGTGAAGGGACAGGGTTTAGAGTGAAAGACAATTCCCTCTAAATCCGTAACAAACCTGCTTCAAATCAAGATCATTGATAGAAGATTTTGAACAGGCAGGATTTAGCAGATTCGAAATTGCTTGCAAATAAAAGCTACGTCTAACGTGTGGCTCGACCCACGAAGCCGGGCAGTAATAGGAAAGAAAAGGATATATTTAGGTGTACTAATGTGCGTGTGGCACGACCCACGAAGCCGGGCAAACCCTTCAAAATCAATGAAAAAAAATATAGAACTGTTTATGTTAAGGACGAATGTCCGAAGCGTGATACTTGCCAATATAATTGCCCTGGAGATCCTCAATATCGTACAAAGCGTTCCCAATTTTCTTCCTAATTCGGCACTTAATGAATTTTGGGTTAAATTTTGCATTAATGCCTTTCTTAAAATCGCTTTGCGAATGATTTTTTCGGAACACTTCTTGTCCCACAACGAAATTAACAGGCTTACTTCTTGTGTTGTATGTTTTAGAAGCCTTTTCATGGGCAGCATTTAGATTTTCGCGAATCTTCTCTCGTATGTGCTGCAGGCGATCAGAGGTATGTACTTCTGTATCATCAGACAACATGTTTAATTTTTCTAAAATAGCGTAAGATGTTCCATGTGAAATCATATTTTGCCCAAACAGCGCAAAATATGGTGAGCACTGGATGGCTGAATGGAAGTCGCTTCTCAAAATCGTCAAAATCTTTGAAATATTTCTGTCCCAGCTGGAGTGATCGGGCACATTTTTAAGAAAATAGCGAATTTTTGATACAATCTCTCGGTTTACTCTCTCTGAACTATTAGCTTGAGGGGAATAAAAACCTGTTGTAATGTGCGTTATGCCATAAGCTAAAAAAAATTCTTTCATGTCCTTGGATACGAATTGTTTGCCGTTGTCACTATGGACATATTGTGGCATACCAAAAGTACAGAAAATTTCGTTTTGAAAAAACTCGATTATATTGCTTGTGGTTGCTGACTTTAAGGGTTTCAAAAACATGAACTTTGTTAGGTGGTCTACTACTATAAATAAATGGCAATTCTTCGATTTCGTGCATGGATACGGTCCCAAGAAGTCGCAATAAAGCCTTTGGAAAGGGCGAACTGTGACAAACTGATTCCCCATAGGAGGACGTAATGTTGTATTTACTGGTTTTATGATTTTGCAATCATCACAGTTTCGAATGTACTGTTTGACTTCACGCGCCATTTGTGGCCAATAATATTTTTGCCTTAATCGGAAAATAGTCTTAGTATGGCCGCCGTGACACCCTTCCTCATGTGCGGATTCAATCAGTTTTTGGGTTAATGCTTTCGGTACCCATAACCGCCAAACGTTTTGTTCCTGCTCATCAGGACTTCGAAATTTTACACGTTTGTAAATGAAATTTTCTGACAAGCACAAATCTGGAAGTGCGTCCCCATTTACACGAATGGTTTCCCTTAAGTCGCTATATTCTTTACCATCAAATTCGGAGGAGTCAGTATCTATTTCTGGTGGATTATGATCAATTTCAAGTTCGTCTACGTCGAATCTAGAGAGCGCGTCAGGCACTACATTTAGGGAACCTTTTCTGTGTTCCATCACAAAGTCAAAATTTTGAAGTTTCAAACTCCACCTGGCTAGTCTACCGTGTAGGTCCTTTTGGGCCATTAGCCATTTTAGACTCGAATGGTCGGTAACAATTTTAAACGGGAGTCCCTCGACATATTGCCTGAACTGTTTTACTGAAATCACGGCCGCTAAACACTCTAGCTCCGTGACTGTATAATTCCGTTGTGCCCGATTCAACTTTTGGGACACAAACGCTATTGGTCTCTCCCTACCTTCATCGTCTAGTTGGTATAGAACACCTCCAACCCCTATACGGGATGCGTCGCATTGTATCACGAACTCTTTTGTGAAATCTGGCTGGGCCAGAACTGGTGCACTTGACAAAGCAGATTTTAAATGGTTAAAAGAATCTACAGCCTCCTGAGTGAGACGAAAAGGTTTGTTTGATTTTTTCAAACAATCAGTAAGGGGGCCTGCTAAATCTGAAAAGTTATTAATAAAGGCGCGGTACCAATTTGACATTCCAATAAACCGTCTGACTTGGCGCGGGGTTTTAGGTAGAGGAAACGCCTCGATAGCTCTTACCTTTTCTGGATCGACCTTTAAATTGCCCCCGCCTATTATGTAGCCGAGATATTTTATCTCAGTCTGACAAAATTTGCTTTTGCCAACGTTTATCGTGAGGCCAGCAGATTTTAGGCACTCTGCAACTTCCGAAAGCAATTTAAGATGATCTTCGAAATTTTGGCTACATACCAGGAGATCGTCCAAGTAGACGAAAACGTTGCTCCTCAAGCTTGATGGAATGGTCTTGTCCATCAAGCGGCTCATGGTCTGAGGACCATTGCATACCCCAAACGGCATTACCCGATATTGGTAAAGAGGCCTACCTGGTACGGCGAACGCTGTCTTTTCTTTGGAAGAATCTGACAATTTAATTTGGAAAAAGGCGTCCTTCAGATCTATACCACTTATGAAGTGTGTATCTTTTAAACGGCTAAGCAGCCCGTTTATGTGTGGGAGAGGGTACGAGTCTTTCTTTGTCAATGTATTTAACTTTCTACAATCTAGGCAAAGCCTGATCTTATTTGGCTTGCGGACAGTTACAATAGGACTACACCATGGTGAATTCGTCTCCTCAATAACTCCAAGAGCTAATAGCCTATCTAGCTCCTCATAGACTTCTGCTTGTCTAGGTGGGGAAAGAGGGTAATGTTTACACTTCACAGGGGTAGCATCACCTGTATCTATGTGGTGCTCAACAAGGTGAGTACACCCAAGACCTAATTTTTCATATTCCGGGAATTTGGAAACAACTAGTTGAAGTCGATATTTCTGTTCGGGACTGAGGTCATGATATGCTAATTGGGAACTTGCATCTATTTCAATACATGAAATAATTTGTGGTGCCAGTTCGAAAGCCCTCCAAAAATTAACGCCAAGGTAACCCTCAAGTGATAGTCCAGGTACTATGTAAAATAAAATAGGTTTTGTTACACCCATATATGTCACCGGAAGTGAACAGTAGCCTACGACTTCGGTTTTCGAACCGTTTGCTGTTAAAATATTAGATCTTACTTTTTTTATCTGAATCCCAGTCTGTTTATTAATGAATTCTAAGCTGCCTTTGCCCAATGCGGATAAGTTAGCTCCCGAATCTAAAAGGCAAAATAATTCGTCACCAAAAATCTTTATTTTCGCAAAGGGTCTGCCATCGTCAGCACTTAGTAATTGTGTTTCCTCTACTGATTTCCTAAATTTTCTGCGCATTTTAAATCGTTGTCTGCATTTAAGGATTTTGCGTGAAGGTCTCGCTTTAGAATAAATCTTTTGGGTCTTAAACAAGTTTTGTCTATGCTGGTGTAAGGAAATATTTGTAGCGTCTGTGAAAGAAGATTGAGGTAAGACCCCCTGTGGGGGTTTACACTCTGCATCTATAGATAACTCGGGATTTATTGGGGGGAACGAGCATCCCCGGTCGCCCACTCGTTCCGTCGTCTGTTTCCCTGGTGTGGCCCACTACACTTCGGTGTAGTTACACCCCTTTGACCACATTTGAAGCAAAAGACGTGTCGGGTTTCGTCAGGACAATAAATGTAGCTGTGTCCTAGCTGAAGACAGTTCCAGCATTTTATTTTCGAATAATCCCCTTTTACGCAAGATTTGTTTACCTTTAAGGCATCTAACTGTGGATCCTCTTCGGATTCCTCAGAATCATCAACCGAAATTTCGTTCACGTGACGTGTTTTGCTCAGTAGGTTTGTTGAAACCTTACTTTCTTGTAGCACCTTCTCAGCCTTCCTTGCAATTAAGCGAAGTTCTCCTAAATCTTTAGGGTCAGCAATGAAAAGCATGATTTTCAATTCAGGGTTGACGTTTTTCTTGATTATTTCAATCAAGGAGATATCGGACATTGGAGTTCTAAGTTTTAAATTTAAATGTGTAACCGAAGAATGGAAATCATCGTAACTTTCTCTTGAAAGTTGTTTCCGAGTTGAAATTTTCAACAAAATTTCATTTTCTGTTTCAAGCGTCCCGAATTCTTTAATAAGAGCTGTTTTTAACATGAAATAAGTTGCTCTGGGGTTCTGCTTAATAAACATCCAATACCAAACTTCCGCTTTTTGGGAAAGAAACATGTGAAAATTTGCCATAAGGTGGTCTAATGGACACTGAGAACGTTCGGTTAGTGTATCTATCTTAAATAAAAAGTCATTTACACTGCCTTCGCCATTATAAACAACCTTCCAATCTTTCAATTTAACAAAAAATGCTGAAGAAGCATGTGAAAATGAATTTCCTGCAAGATTTCCCGCTTGACTGCCTAAACTACCTGCTCTAGGAGAGCTTCTTTCCTCTCGTGGTTGATTTATAGTCTCTCTAATTGCACTGAGTTCTTGTCTAAAATCATCAAGTGTATGTCTCATGGTTTCTTGAACATATGTCATTAACGCTTCCATGTTGTTTACTTCTAAATTTCGGTCGCTTCTTGAACCTGAAGGTCCCGTATCTGTATTGGTATCACGTGAAGCCATAATGATTTTCTGGTTTAGATTATCTTGGTTATCTACAAAACCCTTTTCTTCGATTAAACTTTCTAATGACTGAAAATCTAAGTCTCGCAAGGATCTATCTAACAAATCACAATTTGAAACACTTCCAATTTCAATAACCTCTTCGCTAGCTGCTATATCTTCCGAATCTAAGGATCTTGCAGTCGATGGTGACCTCACAGCCCTAATACTAGTACTAGAGTGTGTACTTGGAACACTAGCAGATCTCTTCTGTTTTGGGATTGCACCTAAAATAGACGTACGGGTTTTTATTGGAGTTTTTCCTCTACCTCTGACAGTTGGTAAAGTCGAGCTTAGTTTTTGAGTGAGTGGCTTAGACAAATCTGATTTAGAACGAGTATTATGTTTGTGCATACTGCACTAAAACGCAAGAAAAAAAAAGTTTAAGTTTGTTTGTAAACGCAAGACGAAATGACCGGTAAGGAAAAAAAAGTTTTAAAAGCAATGATGAGTGCAGACACGAGAGGAAAAAAAAAATTTTAAAAGCAATGATGAGTGCAGACAAGAGAAAGTTTTCAACAGTAAAAAAAATTTTTTTAAAAAAAAATTTTTTTTTCCATCCGCAAAACAAATCCCGGAGGCAAAAAGAAATTTATAAATTGAAGCAATTATAATGAAAAAAAAAATTTTGTGAAAAAAACCAAAGTGAGAAAAGAAAAGTACTAAATCGAGATATTCGAAAATTTTTTCGAATAAACAAAAAAAAATTTTAAATTAATGAAAAGGAGAGCAAAAATAAAAAAGTACACAAAAAAAAATGAACTGAAACCAAAAAAAAAAATCAAAAGAAAGTGCAAATAAAAATATGATAATATAATAATATAATATAGTAATATAATATAATAAAAATATTGGTATAATAAAAAATATTGGTATAATAAAAATTTCAAAAAAAAAGTAACAAAAAAAATGTATCCTCAGGAGGAATGCTAGGCATTACACCTGTCCAGTTAAAGATCACACACAAATTAATTTTAAAGAAAAATTAATTATTTTATTAAAAAAAAGTTTATAAAAAAAAAGAATTTTTTTTTTTATTTGATTTCACAAGTTTTCCTAGATCTATCGCGAGAATTTGAACCGAACTAAATTATTTTGCAACTTGTATCGCCAATCGATGGCAATAATTACAAGGACTCAAATAATTATGTTCGATTCCATACAGCTTCTCTAAAAACCGCCTACTAACGCAACGTAACCGCGCAACTCATTGTCGTCAGTCCGGACTTTTAGTAGGAGATTTCCAGCGAAACAGTATTCGATATAAAAAAAAAACTTTACGTGGATATTTTAATAATTGGCCGTCGCAAACGAAGTTCCAGGTCTCAAACTACCCAAAATCGTGACTATACGTCCTATTAAAAATCCCGAAAGTTTGCAAAAAAAAAATTTTACAATAAAATCTCAAGCGATAAATTCACATGAAAACTGTTCATTCATATTAAAAAAAATTTATTTTCACCCTACGGGTGGCATTTGCGTTGGTAAATTTGCTTTCCGTTGGGCGCCATATATGTAACGCGTCGTCTACGAAAAATATATAACAATAAAAACTGCTAAAAATTCGCCTTATGAATATGCTTAAATTTCTTGAACGCTTGGTTAAGGGCAAAACAAATGATGTTCGACTAGCTCAGTGGTATAAAATGGTTCTTAACCCGGTTTCACAGACGCTTACATATAATACACTATTTGCCTTGAAATACCATAGTGTATTTAATTTTTATAAAAAGAAAATAAACAAATGCTCAATTTTTTTAGCATGTTGTTGGCAAGATGTTGTGCCGATTTGGGTACATTTTTCCCTCCCTACTGACTACTGGACTGTCAGACGCCTTGACAGAATGTATACCCTGAATTTCTATTTCTGTCCCTAAATGTGTGTGGTGATCTTTACTTACTTTTCGTTGTTGTCCCTAGCATTCCTCCTTTAGAAAAAAAAACTTTAGTAATTCATTTTAAACTCCTTTTATAATTTCAGTTAGAAGGATTCATTATATTTATTAAAATCTTCTTTCCTTTTTATGATACAATTTTTCTTCTTATTGTTAACTTAGCCTAACACTATAATTATACTAAAATTAACAATTTTAAATGTTTGGGATCCTCTTTTTCTTCCCTTTTTACAAACTAATTTTACTTTCTTCTTTTTTTTTCTAAAATTTTACAACGACGTTCAAATGGGACTCTCTTCCCTTTTTGTTTTCACTAACATTTCTTAAAATTCTCTATTTGGTTTAGCTAAATGATGTTTAGTTAATTTACTCAAGTAACAATAATAAAAAAATTTTAAAAAAAATATGCTTACAAGTTTTTATTTCCTTATCTTAACCATACGTGTGATACCTGGTGGATTTGTTGTAGCTGGTGTTGTTGCTAATGTTTTAAATATTGTTGCCGTCGCTAGCGTTGGTTTCCTTGTAGTTGTTGTTGTTACTGATGATGAGGTGGACGTTGTTGTTGTTGTTGTTTATTTAATACATTGTGTATCCATTTATGTTTCACCAATATGGGTTAATTGGTTTTTTGCGTTGGTGTGATGTTCTTTTCCTTTTTCTTTTTTTAATCTTCTTGTTTCAAAATGTTAATTAATTGTGGGATTGTCCGTTTAACGCCGAATTGTCTTTTTACTTTGTCCTTCTTTTATTCGTTTTGCATGTGGAACACTTTTAATTTAATTTTTCAAGTTTTTATTTTTTTGTTTGGTTTTTTGTTATAATTTTAAAGGGTTTTATTACAAAATTTTTGAGCTTTTTTTCTTTTTAAAACTTATTTCTTTTGTTATAAACTTTGAGTTTTTATCTTTTTGTTACAAATTTTGAGCTTTTAAATTTTTCTCTTATTTTTACAATTTTTGAGTCTTTTCTCTTAAACTTATCTTGCTACTTTTCTTTTGATCTTTTCTTTTTGTCTTCCTTTTCATTTTCCCTTTCTTTTTTTTTCATTTTTAAAATTTTTAAATTCACTTCTCTTTTCTTTGTGGTTCAATATCAAATTTATTTGGTTTTTTCCTGCTTTAGATTCTGTAGACAAATTCTTATATGCCGCTCTTTTTCGCACTTACACTTTGATAAGATTTCCTTTGTCTTATTCAATCACAAAAATCTATTTTTTTATGCACAAATTAACGCAGCTTGTGGCAATTTCTTGCATTTTCAAACAACTTTCCTTCAATTTCATGCACATTTTTACACATTTTGTTAATTATTTTCAATCAATTTCACAATTTCCTGAAAATCCTTAGGGTCTTCTCTTCCTCCTAACAGGTTTAATAAAAAAAACTTTTTTTATTTATTTCATTGCAAGAAACAAGTAAACTTTATGATGTATGTATAGCAATAAGGGAAAGCTTTAAGCAAAACTGTTTTTATTTAATTAAACTTGCATATTTATATTAATTTCGCACAAAAAATTTTTTTTTTTTTTCGTCGGTCGACCGCGCACGTCAACTTATCTCAATCAACTGTCCTTTCTTTACCATCGCTTTTGTTCATATATTGAAATGCACATTCCAATCAGAAAAAAATAACTGTAAACATTCTTTGCATTTTTGGCATTCCACAGCAAGAATGTGTTTGTGTATGGGCAGAGGTACTGGTAAAAAAAATCTCTACACAATTATTTGTCTGTTGTGTGTGTGTTAAACACGAGGCGCAAATGTGAGAGTGAATGTTTGTTTTATGAAGAGAGAAAGAGAGAAAAAATGGGTCATGAATGCGCATGTTAATCACGTTACATTTTCTTTCCCCTCTTTTCTAGAACATTCTTTTCTGTCGTAAATACTTCCAGATTTTTTCTTAACAACGATAAAAAAAGAAGTTGTTGTCAACATGAAATAAAAGATGGAATTTTAAACATGCCATAGCGCGAATGTAATGGGTACGTGGCATTTAAACAAAATATGAGCATGAGGCGCATATTCAGTGGTACCGTTATGCGTATGCTATGTGGGGTGCGGGTGAAGGGACAGGGTTTAGAGTGAAAGACAATTCCCTCTAAATCCGTAACATTTTATGGTGATCGGCTTAAAATTAGTCAATATTCAAATTAGTCAATTCTTTTAAAAGTGTTTATATCGAGATAAAGTTTGAAACACATAATATTTATATGCGCAGAAGTCATGCTACTAAATTTTTGGATGATCAGTCCATAATAAGTTATATCTCCCATATAGCGCTCATTTCTAAAAAAATGTTTTATATATATACTGGGTGTAGATGTACTTTCGTTTAGTATCATACTTACTGTTCAATAAAAAATTACCTGCAAAATATGAGAGATAATAAATGATTAATAAAATTTAAATGTATTCAAAAGAGTTAAAACTAAAATGCTTATTTTATTAAGTAAATACTACCAATATAAAATAAACATTAAAATAAGTTATTTATTTCGATACAAACAGTTCATTGAATATTACTCAGCGGCTTAAATTGAACAGTTTAATGAGTGTTTACTAAATAATGGTTGAGAGTATACAAACGTATGTAAGCTTTATCTTCATACATAAATATTTAAAAGAATTGATTTCAGTGTTAAATGAATATTTATGTGCAAAAACGATATTTTGAGTAAAAACGTTTATGTATAATTAGCTTTCTTTTAATGTATTTAGTATGTAATGGACTCCTTTTCTGTTTGGATAATTGGTTTTAACTGTTAGACGCATAATGTCGTTAAAGACTACTTTTCACATTTGTGAATGTATTTTGAAGGTATCAATAATGCTCTAATTACTACTTATTAAATATGTATGTACTCGTATATTAAATTAATAGACATTAAACTTTCCAATTTAAGTACATTTTATACACTTGTATTTTTATTGTTGTAACGTGAACTCACAAATTGTAACTTTATTTGAAGTCTTTCTTCTCTTTGATATTGCTTTTAAATTCCTGCCACTAAAAGCAGAATTGAAACCCAAATTTAATAAAAACCGTTTCAATATGTCAAAAGCAATTCTTTACAATCCTAACAAACAGATTTCATAATGATTGTTTTTTATGTGCTCTGTAGACCTTTTTTTACTGTTAAAAACCTTTGCTTTTTATTAATTCGGCTTGAGGTCTGTGTTATTAAAAGAATATAAAAACGGTTGTTAGTTATACCCTACACCACCATAGTGAGGAGGGTATATTGGATTTGTGCTGATGTTTGTAACGCCCAAAAATATTGGTCCAACACCCACCTTAAAGTATACCGATCAACTTAGAATCACTTTATGAGTTGATTTAACGATGCCCGTCGGTCCGTCCATCTGTCTGGCTGGTTGGCTGGCTGTCGATGTAAAGCTTGTGCGCAGAGTACAGGTCGCACTTTTGAAGATATTTCGATAAAATTCGTTACATAATAGTTTTTCGACCCAAGGATGAATGGAATTAAATGTGGTGGAAATCGGTCCATTATTTTACCTTGCCCCCATACAAATGTCCTCCCGAAATTGGGGTTTACCGATCATAAATATTTGAATTATGTAAGTATGCAAACAAATTTCACCACAAATAAGTGGTAAATGAAGCCAAATCACATCTACAAATTTTGTGCAGATTGGCCCATAATTACTCGTAGCTCCCATATAAGGTCCACTCCCGAAAATCACTTTAAAGGGCATAACTCTCTCAAAAATGTTGGTATTCAAATAATATTGAACACAAATATATATCGTATATATACAAATAATACGGTACAATTTTGTTATGATCGGTCCATAATTAGTCATAGCTCCCATATAAGATCCTCTCCGTAATTCACTTTATTCTTTTAAAAGTATTTATATCGCGATAAAGTTTAACACATATAATACTTATATTCACAGACATCATTCACATAGGTTATATATCCCACATAACGCGCATTTCTAAAAAACTGTTTTATACATATACTGGGTGTAGGGTATTATGTGGTCGGGCTTGACCGACTATACTTTCTTACTTGTTTTTAATTTGTATTGCTTATTTCCAATGCATTAACCTTAAAGTAAATTGTTTGTTAATACATATTTCATAGTCTGGAATATGTTGAATGCTGCTTATTAAAAGTTATTAAAATTATTGTCACATATTTTATGTCTGAACTCATTGTGAAGTTATTAAAGAAGTTAAATACTTTTTGCTGCAGGGGTTTTTAGAAAACAGGCGTTAGGGCAGATATTACAGTGGTAGGAATAACAAAGTCTGATTAAATTTTCATTTGTCGTAATTTGCATTGAAACATTTTTATGTGAACAAAAACTAATGTTATATAGTTTAATTCCTTTGATTATCAGTTGTCTGCAGATATTATTCGCATATTTAAGGAAGGGTTTAAACAGTTGGCAAATGTAAAAGGAAAAATGTACATTTAAATGATTTGTTAAATTTAATCTGTTGATGATATTTGCTATTAAGAATTCTTATAAGATGTTGTTAATCTTTAATTATCTTTATATCTTTTGAATTATATTAAAGTGTTTTTAACATCTTTGAATTGTTTATCCAACTATGCATGACTGCCAATACAGATTCCTACAATACACTTAAACACAAACATGAATGATGAAATTACTTTATTACACAAAGCGAATGTAAACAATATCCGGAGGAAACGGAAACATATTCTTGTAAATACTTAATACAAGTTTAAAATTGTAAAACATCACTATAAGCAACAACAGCAAGTGCAAGGAATCACAAAAAATACAACAAAATCAAGAGAAATAAACAAACAAAAATCACGAGTACTTTAACAACAACACCAACATCAACTGCAATAATATGACATTAAAAACTGCAACTTCATCAACATCATTATAGTTTACAACATTATCACAATACTCTGTGTATCGTTCAACTACATACATATATGCGCATATATTTACGTGTAAGTACTTGAAAGCAAACATTTCAATACTTAACAAATATTATTGAATTTCAGTATAATTTAATTTTTGTTAATACTTGTGTTTATAAGGATGGAAAATTGTCAGCTTTAAGTGGCCTTGAATTAAAATGTTGTAGTATTTACGTTTTCGTACTTGTAAAAATTTTTAAAATATCTAATAAAACCAGTGTTAAATTCATTAAAATCGCAGTAACGACAAGTAATTTCATATTTGGTAACAGTTTTATAATGACAATCGGTTTAAAATTGAAAAAGTTATTCAACTTTCTTTACAGTTTATCGTTAATTTATCACAGACGAGTATTTAAACTAATATATGATGCATACAACAAAGGTTTTACAACTTTGTTTAATTAAATGTTTGGTATAGATTAATTTAGCAATTATTTTTAATACATTTAAAATTTGTGCTAAAATTAAGCCCAATATTGTGTAAGTTTACAAAAATTTCATGTAAAATCTCAAATCGTATTGTTGTATTAAATTTTCCAAACAGACAATAATTTTACTTTAGACTTATAAAATGTCTACATAATGTACCGATATTCATGTGTACGTTCAGGTATTACATACACATATTCTTTTTATTTACATAAAGCATTTCTTTATTTATTTTGTGTGGGTGTTTATGGTTGCTGTACAAAATGCAGACAGATTGATATTTTCGTTGCTCGTTATGGTTGCTTTTGTAATTTTTACGTTTTATACATACGTTTGTACGTTAAAGGAGTCTATTATTATCATTATGTGCTGTTTTTTACGTTCCCTTTGTTTAATTCCTTTATATGCCCAAAAGTATGCCAAACTTTTTTTGTTTCCTTTATTATTGTGTATTTTTTTTGTTGTTTGTTGTTGTTTTCGTTTTTAACAAAATTGTCGTTGTTCTGGTTCCGTTTTTAAGCCCATTGTTATGAAAAGTTTTGTAAATAATGTATTATGTATTTCATAGTTAATGGTTTATGAAATTTACAAACTTTAATTGAAAATCGTAAACTTTTTTGTTTTGATTGCAGAGCAGACAATGAGATTAAATGATTAGATTTTTTACTTAGATTCCTTTAAAAGCAGACTTATTATGTCAGTTATTATGCCAGTTATGTAGATTACAGGTTTTGTTATATAAAAAAAACTAACATTGTTCTTTCTTTTATGTAATAAGTTAAATATTTATATAATTAGCCATTAATGTTTTATGTAATTTACATAAACATTAAGATCTATTTTGTTGAATTATGAAGATATTTAATGACATTTTTTACACAAACGTTTGCAATACAAATACTATGATATATATGTATGTATACATATATACTTTCTTTTAAATACTTATTTTATGTGTATATTAATTTGTATGTATGCTAACAATTATAACAACTGTACGAGTATTTAAATCTTTATTGCTTATATACACATGCATATAAACTTATGCAAATAGCAGATATCACCAAGTGCTAATTTTTATTTAATTTAACAATTTCATGTCCTGCCATTTCATGATATTGATGCAAGTTTTATTCACTGAAAATGATGACACATCTGACATTTGAATTATTTATTGAATTGTTTAATTAATATTGATATATTAAGCATCTATAATTAACGGCAAATTTTTAAATACATTTATAATGTGCAATATAACATTACACACATACGACATATCGTATCTTCCGTCCATTCCCTGCAAAAAGTTATAACAATTTTTATGTGAGAAAAAAATTTATTATTTTTAATCATATACATACATATTTATGTATGTATGATTCATGTGTACATTGAATTAGAGACATTCCTTAAAACGTATTACTATCAAATGTTCAATTAAAAATAATACTAATAATTTCACTTTGGCCTTTTTTGCCAGCAAGACGCTGCTTATACATTGCTTTATGTTGGTACTAGGGAAGTAGTTGGTAAAAATTAAATAGTGTAGAAGGATATCAGTTGCAGTGTTATCAAACGCAGATGTTCTTGTTCTTCATTTTCGATATTTGTTAGATATGTTCTTACTTATGAATTCTGTTGCCTCGAATATCAAGAGCTTCTTCCTTATCATTTATATCAGCCATAAATATTCCTAAGTTCTTAATAGGACTAAAAATTTAATTTGTTTGAACGACACAATTCGGAGATTGTGAAAATATCTTGGTTAAGGGTGTTATTCATGTTTTACCTCATTGGCCCAATTTGCAAATGACTTGTCCTACAATAGAAAGTTTACTAGTGGCAAACTTGGGCAACCTTTGTTTTTTAGACATCCACTCCAATTGTAATTAATGTACAAATAGGTACATTCAGTGGTTTAAATTGCTGAAGGCTAGATATAATGTCTAGTAAAATTGATCATAATTTTTGCTTAGTATTAAACTAATCGATATTATAATTTCGCTAACAGAATTCTTTTTTCGATATGAAAGCTTTTCGATCAGGAGAACCGTAATTTGGCACAAAGAACAGATTCGAAAAAAATTATTTTTGCAGTACTTGCTGATAGCTTTTAACTTAAAATTAAAACCCGGGATGTTTTAAAACAATCGCATTAAGTGAATCATCTTTCTCTTTTATAAGCATTTTACTAACAGTCTTATATTGCAACGAAGTGCAGCAAGAACTGCACTATTATACAAATCTTTTGAAGCAAATCGAGTAACTGCAATATTATTATAAAACCCGATACTGAATGATTTTAGTATTTACAACTAATAACATACGACAACCTCGTTCAATAATGTATGTAATTCTAAATATATCAAATGAATAAAATAACACAATGAATGAACATACATAGCTTACAGAATTTGTCTTATGTTTAAATAACATATTGTTCAAACATACACTCACTTGTTTGTAGAAATATAGATACTGCATGTGTATGTGTTTGTGCAGTTATGTATAAATATTTGTGACTCAATGCTACTTAAATATGTACTAAATACGTTATTATGTAAACATGCAAGTTATATATACATAGCTAAGTAGTTATTACTTATCAGCAATTTGTTTAAGTATGTATAAAAGTTGGAGCTGAAGATAGAAAAATGTACCATAATTCCAACAAAATCACCTTCTTAATACATCTATACACAATATTCTAAATATACTTATGTGTCTCTATATATGTGTGCGAATTTATGTCTTTCTAAATAAGTTTCATTTCGCAGGTGATGATTTTTTATATGGTAAACTTATAACACTGCAAAAAAAACATCAAAATACTCCTGAGTATATGCAATGAAATGTTTGTATATAAATAAATACATACTTGTGTATATGACGTTACTGACACATGCCAATTTGCATTCTTACACTTCTTCTTATATACATATATAAATGTATGTGTGTAAATATGAGTGTTATGCTTTTTTTAAAGGCTTCTTCAGGGTTTTTCCTTCATTGCAAGATGTTGTTGTTTATCATTTTCGCTTCGTGTGTTTGTCGATTGCATTTGCTGTAATTATTAATGAGTCGACGTATTTATGGCAACTACTTTAATGTATTTATTATATCGACATATTTATATGAAAGCTTGTACTACACATTTGTGTCTCAGAGAGTGAAACAAAGCTGGAAAGGGTTATTTATGCACATATCTGGCTACCGCAGTGCATGCACGTACAAAGAAGAATTATGTTATTATATTGAACAAACAACGTTAAGCCATGCAGACAAGCAGATGCATGACGTGGTAAAAGTTTTATCAATGACTGCATGTTACTAAAAAATATCGGCTAAAGATGCTATGGAGCCTATGGAGTCTGTATTAATAATCTTTATAAGTTTTAGGTAAATTATAAATATATTTATTACTCAATGTCTACTTTCTCTTGCCTTAAACTGAAATTTGTGTTTCTATCGATTGTTATTGAATTTTGTATCTAACTTGGTTTGCTATTTCTCTCTAAAATTGTAAACATTGTAGTAATTAAAAAAGATTAACTGAGAAACTTTTATAAACGACATCAGCATTTAAAAATTGATTATCAAAAACCCTGGCAAGATAATTGCTATCATTTAAGGACCATAGTTGCTTTAAAATATAATTGAAATAAAGAGTTGTAATGGGGGTAATATATTTAAAAATATTCTCATACTAATGCATTTCTGTTTCTGCAGAAAGAAAAAACAACAGATTGACATAAACCCGCAACACACAAGCACATTCTGGCAAACAAGCTTAAATTACAGTTTCTCTTTTGCTTGTCTGTTTTTTTTGTGCTTGCTCGTTTTCTTTGCATAAATTAAGCAGCATATGTTAAGGCGTCATTGTCAGGTTACGAGCTTCGTATAATGTCAATATTATTTAACACATTTATATTTTAATTTTATAAGGAAAAAATACATATCCCTACAACAGTCACTGAATTGCTCTACATATACGTACATAGATATGTATTTAACTTGCAAAGGCATATTGTGCTCAAGGCTGGTTGGTGATATGTATTAAAACGTAAGGACTGCACGAATGGATTCAATATTAAAAATTAGTGATGTATTGACATTATAAATATAAACAATAATATATTAATAATGATTTAAAAATGCATACATACATATTTTTTCAATATCACAAATATATACAGCTTAAAGGACAATTAATTTACATTTTGATAGTTGTAATATAATTTTGATGAGTTCCTCTGGAAAAATAATAATAAACCCTCGTAAAAGTTTATACACTTGCACGAATAACTCTATGTGTATATTAACGTGGAACCGTTTACGTGGGTTTTTGGATTCTCAACTGAAGCAAGAGTTTAGTTTATTTTACAATATGTACCAATTATTTAAACTATTGTGAAAACTAAAAATAGGTATATTTTAGTGCTTAGATTTAGGTTACTCAAGAGCAAGCATTTTTAGGAATAATATCTTGTTCTATGTCTATAGAAAAGTGATTGCATTTTATTTGAGAACATTGACATTTTGCACAATATTTGCAGGACCAACCTATTATACCTATTATATTCGATAATAAAATATTGCTGTCAAGACCGGCAAATATCTTAATAGACTTACCAATAACATTAAATAATGCATTCGTATTTATCTGTTTTGGAATGCATGGCAACTTGGGTCATAAAAATATTAAAGATTAATAAACTACTTGTGTGTTTCTAATACTTACGATATACACATACTCTTTCATACATTCGCACATCCATGTAAATAGATGTTTATCTTACTGAAAATATTGGTTAAGTGTTAGAAAAGATGCATGAGCCACTGCCACGGCCAGTGTTTCCTTTCATAGATAAAATAAGGAGAACAAATTTAATTCCAATTATAAAGAAAGGACATTTTTGGATTCGTAATAAAATTATTAAGAGAAATGATAAATATATTTACAATTTTACACGAAAGAAAAAGGATTGATATTTGACTTTTGGCTAGCGGGCACCGCAGTGGTGCAGAGGGTGAGAACGCAAAGAATTCTGATGAGAGAAAGTGGTGTTTCTCGAAACATATGTAAATTCAACCAACAACCCAGGTTCGAATCCTAAGCCAAAGAAAAAAATTATCAATAAATTTTAATAATAATTTTCATGTAACAATTCCTACCTTCAGTAAAAATAATTGAATGAAAATTAAATTTAATGAACTCGAGCCGAAATAAAAGAAATATCAAAGAAAAAATATTTATTTTATGTATTTCGAAAAAGCACATCATAGATTCAATAGTGTAAAATATAATCGATCAATTATCTAGGATTAAAGCAGAGTAAAGCATATAGCCGTACTCTAGTCATGACTTCTTTAAGGAGAAGGGCGTTCGCTAAATCGAATTTGCGGTAGCTGGAGAAAAATAGAGCGCTATTGCATATAAAAAGCTACTTTTTGAAGTGTAGGAAAAAATATTTTTTTTTTTACTGGAAAATTGCTCCGTAAAGCTTATCACAATTTTTGTGGTCAACTATGTCCCACTGTATTGTCAATTGTGAAAGTTACTTATTTTTTATTGTAATTATGTTAATTTATTATTTGCTTTCTATGAACAGCTTATTCTAAAAGGATACAGTGAAATTATACTTGTATATTTAAAGAACTGCTAGTCATTATTTAAATATATATAATTTCTTGTTGATGTTTTATTTATATGTGACTGTTTCCAACTGTTTTCTGACATTTTTTTTTTTTTATCAAAATGCGATTTTGTTTCGATTGAGATTTATTACTTATACCGAATAACTTTGTCTGTTTTTACATGATGTCAAAGTCCTATGAACTGGGCCACTTTTGCCAAGCACATATCATATCAAAATTAAAACTTTTAATTGTAGGGAATGGCTTAATGTAAAACCATGATAAGTTACAAAGTTTCGAAAACTCAGATTTTGTTTAAACATAAAAGTGGACATTTGTTATTTTTGTTATTTTGTATAGTGTTAAAGTTGTTTTCCTGTTTGTGTTTAAGGCGTTTTCTGGCCTTTGAAACAGATTTTGTTTTACATTTATAAACAAATATATTTTGTAGAATTCAAGCAAGTAAGTGGAAAATGTGTTTTATTAATTTTTCAAATTTCTTGACATAAAATACTTTTTCCCTTAATTAATTTTCTTCGCATACGAAAACTTATACAAACAACTCATAAACATGACTTTCATTTCACAATCTACTCTAAACCACAGTCACATACTACAACCGTTTTATTATAGGCAGTAAAAATTTAACAATATCCTTTGTGGGTATTAAAATGTGTGTGAGTTTCTATGTCCTGCTTAAGTATTTGAAACACTTACACCCAGACACAATAGAAAACATAACTTATTATTCTTTTTCGAAACTTCCTTAAATTCTTAGTTTCATTTTGAAAATATTATCAATTATATATATTGTTTAGTTTTAGTTTGGGTTCACTAGCACGTTAGTTGGCAATATCCAAATCCTCTAATAAAAAAGCATGTGTATAAGTTTATTTATACGGCCTCATCTTCACCATTTGTTATTGTCCTATTGTTTGTTTTAATGCTAAGTGTGCTTTGCTAAAGAACATTAATTCTTTTTGTGTTCTTTCCTTTTTTGTTTATTCATAAGATTTTTGTGTTTCCTTCTTAAGACATACAAATTTGTTGGCATGTAACAATAAATGTTAATATTATAAATGACTTTTCGAGCTGTTAAGATTACAAAAAATTGTCACTTAAAGATTATGGGGGATCATTTGTGTTTGAAAAAAGAATGCATGTTAAAAAAAAAAAATTTGTAATATTTTTGGAATATAAGGACAGGGGAATGTGGAAATAGTGTTTTAAATACAAATTACTTTAAAAAGAGTTAAGGGTAAGAAATTGGATGTTCAAATTTAAGGGCAATGTATAGAGTGTTGTTTTAGTTTAAGCCAAAAGAACTGACAATAAATTAAAATTGATGATATTGTTTTTTGAAAACGAAATGTAATACATTTCAAAAAATTTCATGGGAACAAATTAATAAATTCCGTGAATTTTTCAGTATTTTTCCTTTGGACAAATTTCTATAATTTTAGTTTTCTATAACGCTACTAAATTCGAGTGCTATATTCGGCTGTGCCAAATCTTAAATACCTTCCACCTAAATGTAATAATTAATACAGAAACAACACTGGACTAGTATATCCAAATTCTGTGTTGTCTATTTAGTGTTAGTGCAAATTTTATTAATATTTTATATATTGTTTGAAAGACAATATTATCTGTTGGTCGTAATTCAATAATGTGATTTTATTTTAAATATTTTTAAATTTTATCGAATTTTGATCATTTTCAATTGATGTAGTTAACGATTCTTACTGTAATTTACAGAGTTTGTCTAATTTTCATAATAATACAAATCTTGAGTGTAATTTAAAAATTTATAAAGTTAAAAAAACATTTTTCAAGATAAGATAAAGAGTGAGGCTTTTTTGTTTGAATTTGATCTCAACAATATTATTTACAAGAGATTTATAGGTAGCATATTAGAAGTGGACCAGTTATGGACTGATAGCTTCTAAATCCAGTATCCTTTAATGTCGTTTCTATGTATTTGAGGCTTATTTTGGTTGAATTTCATCTCAATAACGTTATTTACAAGAGCTTTATGGTTGTTTAGTATGCTCGCAACTGGACTTAATTCGGCAGCTATTGCCAATTATTGACTGACAGCTAAAAAATTCAGATGAAAATTTCTCATCCATATAAAAGTTGGTTCGATATCGATATTTATTAGACATTTTTGTGGATGTATTTGTTTTTCGGAAATGGTTCTTATATGGCAGCTATGACAAATTATGCTCCGATCTTCTTAAATTTTGGAACAGTTATTTTCATGCATATGAGGGTATTTCACTTCGAATTTCAGCATAATAACGGTATATTTAAGATATATATTAGTATTAACGTAGATTTCGGAAGTGGACCTTATATGGGGTATAAAGTCAAATATGGACCGATATTCTCAAAATCCAAAAGTTTGATTTAGGCATGTATGTAAATGATCTGTGTAATATTTTGGATTGGTACACTTATTTATAAGAGATTTATGAGAGTTGAAGTGATTTTCGGAAGAGGGCTTTATATGGGGGATACGGCTAAAAATAGACCGAAATTCACAAAATTTTGTGGGATGATTTCTGTATATATATGATCTGTGCAAAGTTTTGAGTCGGTACCGATATTTATACAATATATATAGGGAGCTATGACCAGTTCTGGGCCGACCACCATAAAATTTAGTACAACAATTTATTTACCTATAAGGATTATTTATGTCAAATTTTAGCCGTTTAACATTATTTATTTCAGTTTTATACGTATTTAAGTGAATTTTGGAAGTGGACTTTATATGGGGTCTATGGTCAAACATGGACCGAACCCAAAAAAATTTCGTTTTGCGATTTCTTTTTGCATAAAACTTAGTTTTGCTGAATTTTGTCTTGATATTCCAATTTTAAAGGTATTTATGTAAAATTGAGCAATATTTCGGAAAGATTTTTGTATGGGGGCTATGAGAAATTCGATTTCCCTCACACTTTCATCTTTTATCATAAAAACAACGTGTACAAAAATTCATGGTATTTAAAAATATAGCAAGACAAATGTTTAAAAATATCAATTTTTTATGGAGTTTTTGATCCATAACTCTTGTTCTACTATACCGATTTTGCTGATTTTTAATATACTAAATTGCTAAATAGAACTATACGGGTTTTTGTAAACTCTTTTGATTTTAGTTGTGTCTTTTGAACGTGAGAGTGTTTTACACAGACAGACAGACGGACGTAGCTCAATCGACTTAAAATTCCATAAGGATCAATATTATATAGACCTTGTTGGGTCTGAGATGAATATTTGTCAGTGTTACACACGGAATGTCAAACTTATATATTCTCGTACCCTCATTCACCACATATGGTGGTGGAGGGTATAAAAACGATAAAAAACGTCGTTTATTTAAAGTTTTTTTGTTAAATTATGTTTCATATTTTAAGTTCTTTTTTAATAGTTTTTTGTTAGTTAACTTTATTGAGACTTCTTTTTTTATAATTTAAGATTTACAAATGTTATCAATAAGAAAACTTAAAACTTAATACGCTATGGTATTTCAATTACATAAATATTCATTTCGTTATGCGACTGGCGTATCAAAAGTAAAGAAAACTTAATTATATGAAAAATTAATTAGCAATTAGTAAATTGAATATAACAATGTTTGCTCCCAACGTGCAGACTTATATCTACCTTAATACACTTAAAATTAAAAAAACACTTAAAACTAAATCTTAAAATTTATATAAACCAAAAATAAAAACAAAATAATAATAACAAATTTACCCCCTGTGTATTCCAGGAGTTGTACATGAGTAAAAGTTTTCATCAGGAAAATTATTGTGTTGTTCATATAAAATTCCAACCGCGGAAAGGTAATTAGTGTTTGACCAACTAATTTCTTGCTCGTTTGACAAAATATCTCGCATTATATTGCCTTCAAAGAAAGACAGTCTTTCAACAAAACATTTCATCAAATGTAGAGCATAAAAGGAAATTGGAGATATTTTGGCCTTCTCATAAATAAATTTATTTAAAAACCTTTTATTATAATGTTAGTATCCAAATAATAGTGAAAGAAAAAATATTTCATATGTATAAAAATAATACATTGCAATTTTATAATGATCGCTCGAAATTAGTCGTAGCTCCCATATAACCCCCACTTTCGAAATTTACTTTAACGATGATAAAATTGTTGACATCTAAATAAATTTTTAATACAAATCAGTTTCATATATGTAGAAATGATAACACCTAATTTTATAATGGTCGGTCCATAATTAGTCGAAACTCCCATATAAGACCCTCTCCGTAATTCAATTTAAGCTCCATAAATCTTTCAAAAGTATTTATATCGAAATAATGTTTAACACACACATATAATACTTATATTCACAGACATCATGACACTAAATTTTTGAATGATCGGTCCACAATAGGTGACATCTCCCATATAACGCCTTTTTCTGAAAAACTGTTTTATATATATACCGGGTGAAGGGTATTATATGGTCAGGCTTGACCGATTATACTTTCTTACTTGTTTCATTTTCTTTAACGTGTGTACAATACGTACAATTTTATTTTAATTTTATTGTTAGTTTCTTGTTGTTGAAAAGATTTTTTTTACTATATTTTTAACTAAAACAAAATAAAAAGCCATTGTTTGAATCATGTGTACAAACATCACCTCTTTATTACCACTCATCGTTAAGTCCCTAAAAAAAACATTTTAAATTGTTGTTACAACACACTGGCACAAGTACTGTCCAGTGCAATTGGGAAAACGTTAAAGAACAAAGTGTAATACGAAAATAGTTTTCAATGCAATGGCGAATCCTGAATACCCTTCAACGAAATCAGAATAACTTTTGGAAAACAATATTTTTCTTATACTTGCTTTTATTTTTTCCAGTGTGTCTATGTGAATAACTGCCTATATATGACATATTGTTGTAGACACATACATATATGAGTTTTTTTTTTAAGGAAATATAGAATAAACTGCAATATATTCTTTACTTTTTGTTAATAAATTATTATTATAAATATTATACAAATTTATTGTTAAATTTCTGTTATTATGAATACATAAATTAGATATCAAATATTCAAATAACCAGATTTAGTATTAAATGGGTTTGAAAATATTATGGTTACATAATGGTCGTTAGAAAAAATGGATAAAAAATCAATTATAAAGATAATCTGAAAATAAAACTTTAAATTTATGGAAAATATTTTCTAAAATTTTCAAAAAGAAAAAACATAAAATAATTAGAAGTTTTTTTGGTATGATCTTTTATATCGCTCACGGCTAGAATTTCTGTATATATTCTTTTTCTCTGTTGTAAAGAAATGTAGTTGATTTAAATTAAACTAAGTAACACACTTAATTTTTCCAGTAGCATGCTGAAAAAAATAACAAAACACTATTGCAAACAAACAAAAAAAAAAGAAAAGAGTCTAAAACAAATGACAACAAAATTTGTCAATTTATTGACACATCGTTAGAATACTCCACAGGAAACCCATATAAACTGCTAACACTACAACATTCACACTGCTCTTTGAAAAATGACTCCCATACAGCCACATGTATGTAGAAACCAACAAAGAGACAGACGGCAACAGCGACAGCTCTTTTGAGAAATAAAATATAAATGAATTTAACAGACACTTTAGAGTGAAAGAGAGAGAGATATTTTAGATAAAATACACAACAAAAAATCACCAACAATAAACATTTAATAACAAAAAAATGGCTTTAACAACGCTAATGATCATACAATGACAATTTTCCTCAAACTACTGGAAGGAATGAGAATAAAAACAAAGAATATTTTACTTTTTTTTATACTATAAAACAGAAACACAAAACGTTGATTTGATGATATTTGAAAAAGTAGCAACTATAGACAAAACAGCAGCAATACCATCTGCTAGGGAGTAAGAAACTTCGGAAAACTTTATTCTGTTGTTAATCTACAAAAAATAATTCCATAAAAATTCCAGAAAATTTGCATTCATTAAAATATATCTTTAGGGGCCTCGAGAGCCGTCCTCAGATTTTATAATATATAAGGCTTGTCACTCTTTTATGGACATGTGAACAAGTTCTATTCGAATCTGTCTATCCGTTTACAAGTTACAAAATTATTTCTACTTTTTTCTCGAAATTGCACACTGTGCAGAAGTAGAAAAACAAAATTCATCTGCAATTTAGTTTTAACGGTGACAAAATGACATTTACGTCAAGTCAAATGTTAAAGTGTTGTTCAAAAAAAAAAAAAAAAAAAAAAAAAAAAAACAGAAAAGCAAAAAAACGTTCTAAATTGTTACACACAAAAAAGGTTTACAAACAATAACTACTACTACAACAACAACAGCAGCAAGTTAACAAAAATAGCAATAAAGTGTTTTCTTTTTAGTCGCCTTTTTCTGGAAAACAAAAAATAATCAACTTTTGATGATTTTGTTGTCTTGTATATGTATGGGGATGTACATATGTAAATGTATGATATGTTAGGCTAATAAGGATTGACATCCAAGCTTCCGGTATGATAGATAAAACTGTCATTTTATTTTCTAGGGATTTCTGTGTATGTGTCTAGCATGCGCAAATAGCGTTAATAAAAGTAATTGAAAACTTTTGGCTTAATGGCGTTTGTTAAAAAATTCCAACGAAATGCTAATAACAATTAGTGAGCCAATCCTTTTGTACACACAATTTGAATTTTCACTTTGAAACAAATGGTCGTTACTCTAGTTGGCCAAGGGGTTTCCTTACACAAAAGTTTGTATGAATGTATAGTCATATAGCAACATTAGTGTTATACCCTTTAACAGTTACGAAATATTCAATATTTTATGTTATACCCTGTCTTGACTCGGCGAACAATTTCTTGTCCGCAGATGAATTGGTCTCGTGTGTTAATTTCTGTTCGATTTTATGTTCTAACAACATTGTAGGAATATCTGTTCGCTGAACTATGTTTAGAATCAAAAGTCATTTTCCTACAAAAAGACGGACATTTTAAAAAATGTCAATGAAAACTATGAACATCGTAGGGCATATTTTCACATGTATGTAATTCTGAGGACGCTTTCCTATTTTGCGCACAAATCGATGGCTAGTCAAGAAGCGGTTACAAAATACTCCTGAATTGGGTTTTACATTTTTATATAAAGGGTGTCCCAATGGTGCTCGGTATCGTGAAATGACAACCAGTTTTTTCTTGCCTAGAATTGAAGAAATGAATGTGGAGGGCATGTGGTTTCAAAAAAACGGCGCCACATGTCATACAGCCAGAGAGCAAATCAATTGCTGCATCAGTCAATTCCCGGTCGAGCTATTTCGCGTTTTGGAGACCAGAATTGGCCGCCTAGATCGTGGGATTTAACACCTTTAGAATTTTTTCTTTGGGGTTTTTTGAAGTCGATGGTTTACGCGAATAAGCCGACGAAGACTCAAGCCTTAAAAGAGGAAATTGGACGCTGCATTAATGAAATACTGCAGTTTCACGATTTTTTTTTAAATATCTGTGTTTTATTTAAAATTTAAAAATTGCGTGCTAGTTGGAACACCCTTTACATAAGTACCGGGGTTGAACCTTTCAGTCCTTTTATACTTTATTAGTTCTCGTCAATTTCGAAAGTTGTTACATAATAAGTAAGACCAACTAAAACAAACTGAAAGAACAATTTGCAAAAATAAAACACTTTAAAGTGGTTTATCACTCAGTTAGGGAAAAAATAAAACTACAACAGAAAAGCATACTAACTAATGTTTTAGGAACGTACAAAATTTGTACATATTCCCAAGAAAATTAGCTTTGAGATACAACAACATTGTCAAGAATCGTACATAGAAACAAATTTGAAATAACATGGAAACATGGAAACATTTTACTTTTTCTTTCAAGAACAATCATAGTAATGTTACTTGGTTTCTTTTTCCTCGCTGTCATGTTGTATTTTTTGCCCCATACTGTTGTGCTTGCTACCTTTAATTGCACATAAGTGTGGGTGCTGCTGACTTTTGTTTAGCCTTAATTTTTTTTTCGGAGCTTTTGCAAGTCATGTTGGTTGTCATTCACCTGTCCACTAGCTCTAACATGAAGTGTTTCTGTCTGTTTTTCTTTCTTCATATTTTTAATATTTCCTGGTATTTTTTGCCACGTTTGGTTTCTGAAACTTAAATTAGATTTTAAAATTTTTTATTTTCTGTTTTTTACTACAACATTGTTATTTTGCCAGCATTTTAGTTTAAGTGAACTGCTGAAATTAGTTATACTTTTTTCCCTTTGGATTTTATTTTTATTTTTTCAAGTAATTTTGCGAGCACTTGTTATCCTTTCGATTCTGAATTTGTTTTCGTTTTGGTTTATTTTTATCTCCTATTCGCTTGTTGGTTGTCAACAAAAAATTGTCACAAAGATTTTTTGTTAGGGGCGAATTTTATTGCAACCGTTGGTGACACATTGTGTCAAGCATTTGAATGTGAAATTTATTTTAACAGTTGGTTGGCAAACGAACATTTCAATATTTTGTTGGCGTTGAAATGGAAACAATACGTTTTTTTTTTGGGGGGGTAAACAACTTTTTTGGGAAGTAATTTTGAAGTGGAAAAAGCTAAGAACAAATATAGTTAAATGTTCTAAAGGGTGCCACAGAAATTAAAAATAAGAACTTTATTTTAAATTTTAGGCGCACTAACAAGAAATTGGTACCACTGTGGCAATGTATTTTGCATTTGTATTAAATTGAAGAAGCTCTTAGAGCTTCAACATATCGTATCAAACTTTGAATATTTGCTCGCAAAAAGCGTTTCTTTAAAACACTTTTCAGAATATAATATTAAGAAACTCAAAATCAAGTTTTTTATATCAAAGCATCAAAGCTTTTTTGTTATTGCTCATTGCTTTTATATAAAAAACTGTTTAGAAAACCCATAGATTTGGAATTTTGTAAATTGTATTGTTTTATAGGTTAAAATAAGTGTTTATAAAAAAATTAGATTTTCATACGTTTTAAAACTTTTTTTTTTTCAAAAGTGCTTGTAAGATTATAGAAAATACAAATTTAACCATTCAAAGCTTTCATCAAAAAGAAACATTTTGTAAAATGAAGCATATTTTTATGTCAATATACTTATGTGTGGATAATAAGGACAATTTTAAGGGACATTTTGTAAGAGGTTTCTTTAAAAGAATATAGATTTAATACGTAAATACTTTATATGTATTCTAATAAGTATTGTGGAAAAGAGTATCAAACCAGATTTAAAAGTAATATATCATGCCTGTGCTGCATAATATCCGAAGAATGATAATAATACTGAACACAATTTTCAAATGAAATTTATTTTCAATGGAAAGTCGTTATCACACTCTTTAAGTGTAATAAATATATTTTAATTATTAAATATTTTTTCTGAATGTTTTTTTTTCAATTGATAAATGGTTGCAACCATTAATAATTTATTCTAGCAAATTTATTCATATTAAAGTGAAATAAAAGCCTGAGTATTTCATCATTTTCTGTTGTTATTGTAATGGGAAAGCGGAGCAAACAATGCTAATGGTTTTACCTTATTCCCTTGGAAATTTTTGCCATTTCTATTTGATTTTTTGTGTTGTTTTTCATGCATCTTCCTCTACATTTGTTTTTATGTTTTGTGTTTCATCTGTTTGTTTAAGGTCCATTCTTTGTTTTAAGCCTCTAGAGTATAATTTTTATTCTCATTTAACGTATGTTTCCATTGAGGTTCATATGATGAGTACTGGGTAGTTGTTTCCTGTTTGGTTTACTTTTTTAAACCATGTGGTAGTTTGTTTTGGATAAACACATGCATGTCTGTGTGTAAGTGTGTCTGAGGCATTTGAGGCTAAAGTTTTGTTTGTTTTCTGTTTTATTTTCCCAACCATATACCAATTTCCCACAAGGACTTTTAAGGTTTACGAGTATGTGGTGAAAACAGCTTCGAAAAATACGTTTAAAGATGTGAGAGAAAAAGAAAGTAGTGAAACAACTACATTTATTGTAGTGAATTTCATTTTGCTTTTGTTTGCGTATCAATAAACGGTTTCCAAATATAATATAAATTTTTATATTTTTTTAACACTGTAGGGGGAACTCTAGAAAGGATTAAGTGAAAAATATAGGAAAACTGCCAGTTGCTAGCAATTTTACAATGAAATTGTTTTAAATTAAATATTCAACTGATGCTAAGATTGTGAAAATAATAGTGTCAGAAATTATTGAAAAATAACAATTTACTTGTCAAGAAAAATAAATATAAATAATTTATTGCTATCTAATGCAGTTGTTAAGTTATTCTTAAATAGCAGCAGTGCATATTTCGAGGCGAGAGCTTTTAAAATAAGACAAGTCATTTTACATATTGTTTCACACACTAAAATCCTTTTTCCATTAGCCAAAATGTATTAATTTATATTTGCAAATTTTATAGTTTACCATAAATTTAACTGTTGCAGAACTTTTGAAAGGCTTTACATACCTGAAACGAAAAGAAAAATTAAATACATTATTAGAAAATATTAACAAAATATTTACATACATATTAATTATTTAAAAAAACTAATAATATTTGTAATATTTAATAACATTATTAAGTTATGGTATTGTATTAAAAATATATTGACATTTTCTGTAATTTTTTATCCCTTACATGTGTATGTAAGTGGGTACGAGTATCTATATATATTGGAATGACTAAATTGAGTTGTATATGTACATAATCGTATGTATATAACAGGTCCGCCATTTGACACTTTTTTCAAATTTCGTGAATGGTAACACTCAGCTCATGTCTGATTAGACATGAGACATGAGGGCACCTTACAGAAGGTGCCGATTTTGCCAAAAAAAAAATCATTTTTGAAGATCGCATTATCCCTGCAGAGCTGATGTCGTTTGGCTACCTCGGAGCTGCGATTTGACACCGTTGGACTATTATTTGTGGGGTGCCTTCAAAGATAAGTGTTACGCCGACAAGCCAGAGATAATTGACGCTTTTAAGGACAATATTCGTGAAGCCATTGGTGAAATACAGCTGCACACAATCGATAATGTGCTTAAAAATTGGACCGATCGTGTAGGCTACTGCATAACCAGCCGAGGCAGCCATTTAAATTAAATTATTTTCTATTATTAACCGAAAGGATTGTACTTTTAAATAAAAAAAGAAATTTGAGAAAATATTCAGTAGTTGTTTTTATAGCATTTTCAAAAAAAATGTTATTTGGCGGACCCTTTATATTTTAATTAAATTCTTTTTGAATTTTTAAAGCTTACACTCTAATGTATGTCAAAGGATTTTTATTTGAAATATAAAATTAAATACACATTTGGATAGTTTATACCAGGGATGATAAAAGAGAAAACCAATATCGTACCAACGAACTTTAAAAATCGTACTTTTGCGACCCCAATAGTACTTAATAATTTTTTTTTACAATTTTTTTTAATTAATTTTAATAAACAGAAATTTAATACAACAAAAACAAAAGGTACTTTAAATTCATTGGATAACAAAAATATATAAATACATGTTCATTAATTGTACACATGTATGTAGATAATTATGGTCATATAAACTATTAGTAAGGCACATTCAAATAAATGAGATCAAATCTATACATTTTTTGATAACAAAACAGTTGCTTTATTAAAGTTGTAACAACAAAAGTTTTAGTTTAGTACCACTTGCAAAAAACTAAGACGACGCTTTTATATTGCAAAACACCATATTGAAGTTGTTTCTAGTTGTTTCAAAAAATTAAGCGCGTGCCATGTATTTTAACAAGATGATTGCTACTCTACAACAAAGTATTTCGTTCCCTTTTTTTTTTTATCAAACTGTATAAACTTTACAATTGCTCTCTTTATTTTATGTATGAAGTTTAACAACAACAAGAAAACATTAGCTGAATACTAAAAACCACCTGCTATTTATTCCCAATGAATAAATGCAAAAATTAATTCACAATATTCGTTCAGTAAATAAGCGTTGGCATTTTATATCAATTAAAAATATGTTTGGTAATAGTACCAAATGAGCCACTGGGGTACCATAATACTTTTTAGTTTTGAATTGTACCAAAAACAGTACAATTGTAACAACTTTATCAACCCTGGTTTATACTATGGGTATCTTCTTTAATGCAGTATATTTTGGCAACAGTGATGCAATGTTCTTTAACTTTTTGTAACTGAAAATAAAATTTATTTATGCGATGTGGACATTATGATTCCTAACATTTTTTTGCTATATGTATAGTATGCTATATTATTGAATTTTTAATGGACCGCTTTTTCATCCAGGGAAAATTTATCATTTTTGTTTCGCCATTTAATATTATCCACCAGAATGGAAGTTTTCACTGGTAACCATGATACCAAAAGCCGGGAAAAAGACCATACAAAAGTAGAATCACATAGAACCATCAGCCTATTGTTGAATATATCGAAGCTACTCGAGAAGATGCTCATGATCAAATTATACCCGATTTAGTTAAAAACAATTGTATTCCGAATCGTCAATTTGGATTTAAAAGAGCACGTCAACAACCGATGAAAACATTGAAGCAGTGAAGAAAATGATTTTGAATAATCGTCGAGGTTGGTGATGATGCTGGAATATCGTTCGGCTCATGCCGATGTTTACGGATGTTTTAGTCATGAAACGAAGATTGTTCCAAAACTGCTAAATTTTGAGCAAAAACAACGTCGCATGGACATCGCTCATGAGCTGTTGAACATCGTCAACGACGATCCAGGTTTCCTCAAAAAGGTCATCACTGGTGACGAATCATTAGTGTATGGAAATGTCCAGAAGACCCAAGACCGAAAAAAGCACGTCAAGTTCTGTCAAATGTGAAGGTTTTGCTCACTGTTTGATTCGACTACAAGGTCGTCATGCGTTATGAATTCTTTTCACAAGGTCATACGGTCAATAAGGAATACTACCTTGAAGTTATGTGCCGTTTGCACGAAGCAATTCGTCAGAAATGCACATAATTGTGGAAAAATCAATCATGGATTTTGCACCATAATAACGCACCAGCTCACACATCGATGCTTGTGCGTGAGTTTTTGGTCAAAAACAAAACCCATATCATCCCTCAACCACCGTATTCACTATACTTGACCTCCGCTGACTTTTTCCCCTTCCGTAAACTAAAGACACCGATGAAAGGAAAGCGTTTTGCTACGATTGAGGAGATAAAATAAAACTCGAAACAGGATCTGTTGGCGATACCAAAAAGCGCGTTTCAGAAGTGTTTCGAAGATTGGAAAAAACGTTGGCATAAGTGTATTATATCTGAGGAGGATTACTTTGAAGGGGACAAGAAAAAATTTAAAATAATGGTTATTAATATGGTGTTATGGAATACAGTTATGGGGAACGGCCTCAGCTTCAAATGTAGACAGAATTCGAAGACGCCAAAACGAATTGTTACGAATGATCACAATTGCCTCCTGGTATATAAAAAAAATCGAATATTCATAAAGACCTAACCGTGCCTTTGGTAAAAACTGAGATCCAAAAAAATGCAGAAAAAAACTTAAAACAACTTGAAATACACAGAACCCCATTGTCCCGCAACATACTAATTAACGGTGGCTATATTCGAGTAAGAAGAAGAGATACAGCGGATCTGAACCGAAGAAGAAGGAACAATTCCAACTTAAAGGAAGAATGGAAAAGTTAAATTAAAAACGGGATTTAAGATTTTGATTTCAGATTTTTTTATTAATAGAAACGAGCATAAAAAAGCACAAAGTTAAAGAAAAATTATATTGTTTTTTGGAAACGAGTTTTACGGGTTTTCGTAGATGTTACGTTATTATCAACCAAATGAATGTTTCTCTTTATTTCGCAAAATCGATGTCTTGAAAGAGCTTTGGCCACTATCTCATATCCAATATCTTTATTCAATGACCAGTACATTGGCTCGCGTAGTAATTTATTATAACCGTGTAATATAAAAACTTCTAGGAACTTTTTTTAAATCACTTAATTAAAAGAAATATCTTAGTATTGATGCCTACTTATATATATGTATGTATGTCTTAGGACCTGATTCAGAAACACGAACCGTATGAAAAACTGCTTGAAATCATTTGAAAATTGAGTGATTCTAATGTTTTTAAACCCTTCTAATACACATTTGTATATGTATGTAATACAATTACAAATGCTGCGTATGAGTGATATTTATACAATGAATTACCAATACAAATTAAATATTCATCATACGCTTAGTATGACTGGTTTCATTTTATTTTATTTAAAATAACACAAATTAAACACGGTATATTATTAGCATTCTATATACGCTTTTTAACACAAATTCACGAAATATTTAAAAATCCAAATAACTCGCGGACTTTTAGACCAGCTCGCTTTAAGCATGTTTATTTGTTATCTACAAAAAAAAAAACGGAACTTTTTTATTATTTATTTTAGCTTTAAATCATAGTAATTTATATTATTTTTATACAATTCTAGCGTTGTATTTCTATTCTGTAACCATATACAACTAGAGTAGAAATTCGAAGCAAGGAGACAAATAAAAACAACATTTTAAAAACTTCAGGCTTCCATTTAAACCAAGTGGAAAATTAAATTCAACTTTTGTTAACGTTGATATTATTGCTGTTTCTTTTGTACCAGCTCTAGCTGGTTTCAGCTGCCATTGTTTGTAGTAAAAAAATAAAAAAGAAAAAAGAAAACAGTTGAAATGAGTGCGAATCTACTACATATTTTTATGTGTGTGAAGAGTTTGTTTTGAATATTATTGTAGTTGTTGTGTTGTTTTTTGTTGTTCTTTTTTTTTTTTTTTGGAAATTCACACCAACATTATTGTTCTAGTTTTGTATAAAGTTGCAGTTTTTTAGTTTGTATTGTTTGTGTGTGTGTGTGTAACTAATGCTATATGTGGTTGTGTTAGTTGTAGACAAAAACAATTGCGTTGGTTGTAACTGAAGTGCCAGTGTTGCCACTTAATTGTAATTTTTTTTTTACAATTTCGTTTGCTTTTCCATTCAGTTATTGTTGATGTTCATTGAATCACTTATTTTTGTTTAAAAACAAAAAAATAAAACAAAATAAGTTCATTGTTTCTGTGTCTGTAAATGCACGATATGTACGTAGTTATTTGTGTGTTCTAGTTGAATTGAAAAACAAAAAGTGTGCGCACTCTGCAAATTGTTGTAAAACGCAAAATTCATTGTATGTAGTTTAAAAATGTTAAAATATTCCTTTGGCAATTGTTATGAGCTGTTTATTAAAACAATTGAAAAATCTGGTTGAAGGCAAGGATGTTTTTTTTAGCAGAGAAAATAGTAGAAGTTTGAAAAAGAAAAAGGTTTCATTGTTGTTTTAATAACTATGACTTCACAGTTAGGTGCTTGTTTAATTGGGTGGACTGTTGTATCAACAATAAAAACGTGGCTCTTTAACAATCAAATTTTATATTTCAATTATAAAGGTAAATTTTTACTTCCTACTCCATGACAACTGCAGTTCAGTTGACTTTTTCATTTATTTGTTTTGTGTTATTTACTATTTATACTTAATTGAAAATATTGTGGTATTTTGTTTGACATTTGTTTAAATTATTTGTCAAACAGTTGGTGGTTAATTAAAATATTCATCTCTTGTTGTTTATAGACAATAACTTTAAAATCTTCCTAATCTATTTGAGTCAGAAAACTGTAATGAATTTTTAATTTCTAAACTGAATGTAGCTTGAGTGACAAGTGGCTTTGTGGCAGAATTTTCAAACATTTTCTTAGTTTATATATGTTTAATTAAATTTTAAATAAAAATGCATAAAAATAATAAAAAAAACCAAGAAAGTTTTAATTCTTAGCATTAATTTAATGGAAGCTGTGCATGTGTGGCGTTTGTGCTTTACTCCTGTTATTGAGTTTTGAATAGAGAAATTCAATTTATAAAGAGAAACCCTTTAAAATGCAATTTCTAGGCTAGCTACAAAGAAATTTATTCCAATTACTAATCAGGATATTAATAATAATCATTACTAAATTTAATGGCTTTTTTTAAAAACTTAGGAAAGTTATTAAGCCTTCTTAACAAAAATGACACTGATGACACTGCTATATTATCATCCAACCAGTCACCAATTGTAGCATCTGAAAATTTACAAAATCAACTAAATACTATTCAAGATTGGTTACAGAAGTGGAACATTAAAGTAAATGCATCAAAGTCGGTGCACGTGACGTTTACATTAAGAAAACACGATTGCCCTCCAGTATATTTAAATGGAGCAATTATGCCAAAAAGCAGTAACGTTAAATATCTGGGTCTAAATATCGGCCGTAGACTTACATGGAAGGAACACGTAAGAAAGAAACGCGAACAATTGAACATCAAAACAAGAAAAATGTATTTTTAAAGTTTTGCTATATAAAACAATTCTTAAACCAATATGGACATACGGAGTTCAGCTGTGGGGAACTACCAGCAACTCAAACATTGAAATATTACAAAGGTATCAATCTAAAACTCTAAGATTAATCACTAATGCGCCTTGGTCTGTGAATAACAATAACATACATAATGATCTCAAAATTGCAAGAGTCAAAGATGAAATTAATAATTTTAGTGAAAGATATCTAAATCGACTCAGCAATCACTCAAATGTGTTAGCAATTAACCTACTAGATGATAGTGAAGATATACAAAGATTAATAAGATATCACGTTCTTGACCTACCCTTTAGAATATAGAAAAATGTTAGAAATTTGTATTAAATTAAACTAATAATTGTTTTTTTATTTAGTTCATTGGAACTTAATATATATGTTAATTTTTATTTTATTATTTAATTTGCTTATTATTTTATTTTTTTGTAAAATAGATTGCATGAGTTTTTTTAATGTATTTTTTAAGCATATCTTTTGCCGCAAGTTTAGTTGTAACAACTTCATTGTTGCATCCAGAATTTGCGGGAAAATGTCGCAAAACAGAAAATGATTTATAGTTTAGCGGAAGCTATGGGAAGTTAATGGCGGGAATAAAACAATAGCATGTTTTTATGAAATAAGTATTATAGAAATTCTAAATGCAGTGCATATACGAGGTGGCGCAAAAGTAAACTTCCGATGTTTTTTGGCTGTCACCGACCGATTATTGGTCAAATAAATAGTCAGCCATATTCCGCGTAACATGTGTTTACTACACAAATGTCAAAAAAGAACTGACATTAGGGGCCTCGCAAAATTTATAGCATTTTCTGATAGGAGGATTACTTTTGCGCCACCTTGTATTTAGGAGTTCATTGCTATGTTTAATCCTTACAGGTATTTAGAGGTACATAAATTGCATTGCAGGTGTCAGAAATAATGTGCTTATTTTTTGAATTTGAATATTATAAGTATTGCTAGTGTGCAAATTCATAAGAATTAACAACAAACTGTTTTTATTACATTTATTTTAATTTTAAGTTTAGTTAATAAACTGAAGCTTACTTTAAATTGCCACAAGCATTTTTCATGCTCAAGTTAAACTACTTTATTAAAATCTTCTTCAGCTGCATAAACTACACTAAATATAGTCTATATTTTGTTAATCATTTTCTGAAATTTATCTTCCCCTTTTAAAATATTATATAGTTGTACAACACCATAGAGCAAAGGAAATAAAAAAATAAAATACAACACATCTTTACAACTATTTTAAAATATTAAAATTATTTTCACGAACTTTAAGCACACGCTAGTGTGTAACTAAAACTAATAAGTTTTGCATTTTTACAGCAAAGAAACTAAACTGAAGAAAGAGGAATAACTTATAAAAATTACTTTAAAGTATTGTAAAAGTGGTTGTGAAATATTAAGTAAGTAGTTTAGTAATTTCTGGTGATATTGCGACATAATAACAGAATTATTGCTGCCAAAATGTTTATAGAAAATTTCAGCTTTCAGAGTTTAACCATTTTATGATTAAATAATGGGTGCCCGATAGACTAGGCGATAGAGTACCGGACTATCAGTCAAAGGGTTGCGGGTTCGATTCCCGCCAAAGACTCTGGATAGACGAGTCAGACATATGTAGACCACTCAGACATATGTAAACTAGTCAGACATTTGGTAGATAATCTAAGGCATGGCAATGGACCATATTGGTCTCTGGGTGAGGGTGTGAGGTGACTCACCTATGATTAAATAAAAAACGACCAACAAAATAAGAAAAACTGATTTTTTTTTATATAATTCAAATTTTAAGGCTCTTTTTACAGTCATGACCATTGGACTATTTTTCAGAAGTCTAATATAGAAACTATAGTCAATTATAAACCATGATAATTAATACTTAACTTTGCACAATTTTACCTATTTACGAAGTGTCAATAGAATGCTACCTTTGAATTATAATGTCTATAGTTTAAACATTTTAATGTCCTAAGCTTTTTAAATGTTAAAAAAAGAACGGACATTTAGTACCCGATTAACTATCATTTACAAAATATAGCAAGGAGCATTATTAAAAGAATACTCCATTTAATGAATCATACACTATTGTGCCCTAAAATAAAATTAAATTCTATGATAAATTCTAAATATTCTAAATTTTTATAGAAATTGGTTTAAAAAACAATATACGTAGTATGCAATGATTTGATTACTTAACTTTACTATTATCTGTCTGTGATTTGATGCACACATTTAAATTGTAGCTATGTGTAATTGCTGTTGACCAGAAATATAAAAATTGTACAGCATTTATTGTTGCTCGTTTTTAAATTACAAGGGACTGGTCTTTATTTTAGGGCTAAATTGTTGTTTACTAGCTAGCAAAATAATACACAAAATATTTTGCTTAAATTTGATACAAAGTTGAGTTTTTTTTTATCGTTTTAGTAAATTTTGCCTTCGAAATTTTAGAAATTTATGCAAAGTGTGACATTCATTTTAGACAATTTGGTTTGAAAACCTAAATGTTGTTAATGTTATTATGGTTTAGTGGGAAAATAAATTCAATTGATTTGCAGGATGTAAATGTAAATTGTTGAAATAGAATTTAACCATTAAAATCTATTAAATTTATTTTACTTGTGTCTTTATAAAATTGCTAAACTTTCGTGTGCTATGTTGTAATTATTTCATTGCATAATTTTAGGCAGTTGAAATATTTTTTTAATTTGCTGATTAATTATGCTAATTTTAGCTTTAATAATTAACTTCAAAGTAAAAACAAAAATATACAATCCTTGGGCGCTTATGTAGAATAGCTAAGCTCTATAATTAATATGCAACTGTTTATAGAACATTTATTTATTATTGATTTTAAATGTTATTGTATATAACTTAAGGTTATTTAGGCTCTATGTACTACAGATAGATTTCAATAAGTTTAAATGAGGTGTTGTTTTAGATTTTAGTAATTTGTAGAATTACCATGTTATTATTACATACTACCCCCTAGGACAGAAACATTTTAAAGTGATTTCCAAAGTAATTCATCCAAAGAAGTACTGTTTCTAACAACATTGCATTTCTTTTTGTAAATTTGCAAATCTTTTGCATATACCGTTAAAGGATTTATGTTGGTCTCTATTCTCTATTCTGTATTCTCCATTTTTTGCATAATTGCTTTTGTAAAAAATATTGTAGGGAGTTTTTTTTACTATTTGTTGAATAAATTATTTTAATAAAATTCATTCCTTGACTGACATCTGATGCATTCATTTGCATTATAGTTTATGTTCATAGTTTTTGTAAATTTAATTTTATAGGAATAAAAAGTGGGTTATTTATATGAAGCTAAACAACATTAAGGTTTATATTTAGGAAACATTTAAATTTTAGTTTTGTTTTAATGCATAAGAAATAATATTTCTTGCTGGCATATTTTAGTTACAGGTGACTGAAAGAGTTCCGGATTACTATCAATTGTTATTGCTGACATGTAAGCAAAAGTGTTCTAGATCAAAGCTTCCCCATCAAGCTAAAATTCTCTAAATGTAATTGTATTAATGTACACGGCAATCTTTGTTAAAAGTTTGCAACTTGGGAAATATATTTGTATAAAAAAGTATGATAAATATAATAATAAAATTATGCGTAAAATTGGTTTTAGTAGTGTTAAAATATTTACCAAAGCAAATACAGTTTTAATGAATTCCAAACCAGCTTTCGCTTTTTGGAAAAAATAAACTGCTGCCAAATTGTGCCCCTCTGCATCGCTCCCTTTTTATGTGGTGCAAGGGAATTGATATAAAATCAGTTATAGCTTTAGTACTTTTAAAGTACTAATTTTTCATTTGAACTGGGCGTTGGTTTTGGATGGAATAAATCTACAACATTTAGACACTATGTGACAGGTCATGAATCTAGCCATATTATAAATCACGAGACTATCGTTAAAACTATTGTTGACTTATTGACAGTTTCAGATCGAATCTTAATGAATTGATTACTAAACACTATTATGATTCCAGTAATTGCTTCAAGACAACTTAAACAATTGTGAACACTTTAACAAATTGTCTAGTTTGCAATATTCAATCAATATTTAAAATTGGCTAAGGATTACATCCAAAATACGAAACTGCCTTTAATGTAAATGAGTAAATTACATTATAATCTATAGAAAAAAAAAACAAGCATACAACGTAGAATATATGATGAATACGAAACCGTAACAGTGGCAAATAAAATCATCATCATTATTCAAATTGAACTGGACTAAACAGTAGAAGAAGTTGTAACACAGTTTTTTGCATGTTCTAAAACATGTTTGTCCTTACAACCATAAAACAGAATATACAACTATAAATAACAGGATGGGCACACTACTAAATGAAGAGGCTATTTTAGTGGTGGCTGGCAGAATGCGGTTACCATTTTATTCGTTATATCTCTCTATTATTTCGCATATTAAACAAATGATATAGAGCCAAAAAAGTCTAGACTAACAGACTTTGACAATCTATTACTATAAATGGTAGAAGAGCAAAAATACTTAGTTTAATAGAGTGTTTTGTACATGTCAGGTATATGAATGTGATATATATACATACAAACATAATTTTGGTTGAATTTCATATTCCTTAAGGGCGTTTTTCTACATACACACATACATATGTATGTACATTTGTTTATATTTTGCTACTCTATTTTATTATTATAAATATTTTTAATTTATTCAAAAGGAGTTTCATTTGTTTTTTCATTTAAAATAAATATGTATGTATGTACTTAAGTATGTACGAGTATGTTATTTTCTGTTTTCTATATTTCAATTTATAACATTTTATGGTAAAAATGCCACCCACATCCAGCCAGCCCTCAACTTGTAATAAAGTATTTCTTTGTCGATCTTTTTTTTTATTTTAAGGGTGGGTTTATTTATTTTTGTAATAAGATTTGTTGCTTTTGTTTGTTACAGTTGTTGTTGCATTTTCATTGCATGTTATATCATGCTATATGCTCACATGTTGCTGTGTATTTATTCCATTGACTTTGGCTAGAGAAAGTCATTGAACTTTTTACTTACAACAAATGTCGTTTACAATTTCAAAGCTGCCCTACATCAGGTAATTTTAAGTATTAAATAAAAGTTTATTTTTAAACAATTAAAGTGTCAATTTGCTGAATAAACATTTAAAAAAAATTATCTTTATAGACTAGAAAATCTATTATTTTGTTTTATTTTTGATATCAGATAACGGCGAATTACTGTTAGAAGAGATTTTGCATGTTTAACATTTAAGGCTTATTAAAGTCGTTTATGCCTTGTATATGAACATTTAAATCCTTTCCTTGTTGTTAATTTTCTTTTCTATTTTGTTATCTCTTTGCTGTAGTTAAATTGTCTTATTTTTAAATTTGCTTTGACAATTTATTTCTTTTATTTAAATTGTTTTCACATTTTGCAAATTTTTTTTTGTTTCTGAATTGTATAGCATTTCATTTTTCTTTGTTTAAAGAATAGCAGGAAAAATATTTAAATTGAATTTTCAAATTTGTAGGACATTCAAACAATATCAAAGTAATATTTATTAAATTAAAAAATCTTTGCATATTGGGTGCAGTAGTTAAAAATATTTAATATGGACCGACAGATTGCATCAATAATATGACCGCCCTACATAAAAGATTTCACAATATGCAATACGTTTTGAGAAATTTAACATTATTTAGACCATTTAACCTCGAAATAGACTATGTTTGAAAACCTAGTACAAATTCAATTAAATCAATTATTAATGTTGATAAAAACCGTTAAAAAAAGATTTTATACTTTTGCTAATCGTCAAAATAGCCACTTTTGAAATTTCAAGAACCTATGCATATGTTACAGACAATAAACAATGCATACACAATGAGTCACTGTGTATTATGGAATAGAAATAGTGAATTAAGCTTTGGCTGAATTAACTCATTTAAAGCCCTGATGAATTTAGTATTATACTCGTAGTAACTTTTTACAAAAATTAAACACTTTTCATTTAATCGAGGTTGTAAACACATTAAAAGCATTTCTTAGAAATATATGAAATTCTTTTACTTTAAATTTCTTTAAAGCAGTTTCCAAAAAATGAAATACGACAAAATCTTAAAAATAGCCAGAAAAAAGAACATGTAAGAGCTATTATTTTTCTGAGAAAAAAAATCCTTGCTAAGCACTGAATGTGTTTTTTGAAATGAAAAATCTGCGCCATTTGTTATAAAGAGAAGCAAGAAAGAAAGTAAAATCTTGAAAGTAAACTATTTGTCATATTTTAGAGGGATTTTTTTTTGTACAAAAATGGTTTTAAATTCAATTGTATGAAATTAACAAACAAGGTCATTTACGTGGTTTTGAGGCGGTGCTTGTATTTGGGTGTCTCAAGGTGTAAAACATTTAGTAATGCTATTTCCACATAATTGACAATGTTGCTAAAGGTTGCTTAAAAGCTGGTTGTTTGCATGTTGTGACCTGGCAAATAATGATTTATAATAGTAGCACCCTTAGAAGTAGCGTGCTAAACAAGCTGAAGGTTATTGGATTTAATACTGAGTTGTATTTAAAGTTCATATTGCTGTTTAATGAAGTAATAAAATAATAGAGTTCAATTATTTGTGTATTAATATAGAACATTATGTATAGAAATCTATCTGAATCAGAAACAATAATAGAGAATATTGATAAAATAAGGCCACATAAAACAGTGCGTATTTAAGTGTCATTTATTTTTAAAGTGCATTTAAGTACAAAATTTTGTTTTTCACTGAAAAATTAAATGAAACTTAAATGGCCAACGATGTTCATTTAAGTGCAACTTAAGTTGTAAACATTGAACATATGGTTTTGACATTTGTTTTTGTTTTTTTTTCCTTTACAATCATGCTGCTGTATTTTTTAACAGCGTCCAACAAGAAGTCAAAAGTTGGGACTTCTTTTATCCATATTTATGCCACCAAATTTAATATATAAAACACACAAAACAATAAAACACACAAAACAATACAACAAGTAAACACAAAAACCGAAACACAAAATTGTTGGCAAATTTTATTAAAAAAATCAGCTGTTTTCTGAAATATATCGATAATTTTGTTGACATTTCAAAGTGCTACCATATTTTTACCACAAAATCATAATAGCAATTAAGTATGACTGAAAAAATGAATCTGTATTTAAATGCAACTTAAGTTTTTATGAAAATTAACTAAAACTACACTTAAACACGCACTGTTTTATTGGGCCTAAGAAACAATAATTAATTGATTTATATATTTGTTAGTGATGTTTTCTCTTCTGTGGCTGACTTAAGAACAAATTTTTTTTTGTTTTTTTTTTATCATATATAGGTGTTTTTAAGCTATTAAGAATTTGCAACAAAGTAAAATTCTTCAAAATACCAAAAAACAAAAACTACAAATTAAGATGAAATAATGAAAAATATGTGGTTAAGAAGATTTCACTTAGATTAAGAAAATTATTGATAAATGTAGAAGCCATAACAAAATATTCATCTATGTATTATGTATTTCTTAAAAAAAAAACAAATTTGTTTAATTCTTATTTTACAAAACACATTTCAGAACTTAATACATGTTGTTATTAAAAATGTATTAAGTTATTTATTCAACAGTCAAATTATAACTTTAACAGCATTCTAAAACGTGGAAAATTTCTAAAATTCCTTTCAGAAAACTCTGGAAATACACCATTGCTTTCATATTCCTGTGTAAAGATAGAAATATAATGATTTTTTAATTTACATAGTTCTTATAAAACATTTTAATTAAAATTCTATTTTCTATGAACCACAAATAATGAAAATAGAAATTGTAAAACAATCTTTAAATAGAGTTAGGGCTTGGGGTACGGGAATTTTTGACCAATATCGAAAATCTTTTAACTTACTTTTAAAATTTGTGCCAAAAAATTTAAGATTTTTTTTATTTTTTAACGTAGTTAAATTCTATAATAAGTTTGCATTCTGTATATGTACCATCTTCAACGAATGCTATAAAGAAATTACAAATTTCCTTTCTTTGCTAATGTTTGTCTAAATTTGTAATTTTTCGTTTATATATTGTTACGAAATTGTATTTCAATTTAAATTTAAAGGTTGGTATCAATAGATGGCGTGTTTATCGATATACAACTCGTTTAGCGTTATAAATATTATTGAGAACACCCTATTATAAACACAGCTGATCAATATTGCATCATCAAGTTTTAACGACTTTGGCTGAATATTCTAGACACAAGCATTCCAGACTTGCAGTCATGAAGATTCTAGTATCTTAGTTTCGAACTTTCCAGAAATTATGATTGCTGTATAAATAGTAGGGTATTCAATTAATCGGGGTTTTAGTTTAATCGGTTACTCGAGCAAATAATTAATCGAGTTGAGATTTAATCGGTTAATAATCGGTTAATTAAGAATTATTCGGTTAACCGAACAATTTAAATTTAAATAAATAGTAACCAATCTATATTAAAATAAACACTTATTTTATGTTTAGAATTTATATTTTATTAATAAAAAAAAAGCAAATAAAACGTTACAATTCATAAGTAATAAATTAAAGTAAAGGAGATCCTTCTTTGTACATATGCATATGAGTTAAACTAAGGTTTTAAAGGGATCTTGTGAAATAATCTTTTAAAAAAGAATATTATTCAAATGTATAGCTTTTAAACGGTTTATTTTTTATAATACTTGACTCTTTCGCTGAATGTGGATGTTGGAGAAATCGAAAGTAAGGCATTATAAAGAATATCCAATTTATCAGTTCTGTTCTTTGATTTTTCTAAGCATACAAAATCATCCATTATACCATTGAAGTCCTTTTTAGAATTTTTTACATTTTTAATACTATTAATAATTTGGTTTAGTTCTAAAAAAAGACTATTTTCATTAATGTCAGAAGTTCCTTCTATTATCATGTCGTCATCCGAGTCATTATGACAAAGTTCATCATGGAACATTCTAGAAAAAAGTTCATTTCCAAATGTTCGGTTAATTAACCGATTTATTTGTTATTTGAAAATCGCCAATATCAAATTATTCGAACAGTTAATCGACCCAAATTAACCGGTTAACCGATTAACGGTTAACCGATTGAATACCCTAATAAATAGACTAACGCCCTGTCAAGTGAATCAGTTTATTTTGAGTCATCGTTGTGTAAACATCAATATGTTTTTTTTTTCAATTCAATTCAATTTTATTTGGAATTTTATATTATTTACATATTTCTTAATTCTATTCCCACGAAGCCTTAGGGCTTGTCTGTAGGATGTGAAAAGTTATGTATTTCATATATTATTTCCTTTCATTGCAGAGATATAAAATGTTTTTTTTTTATTTTCTGAAGCTGTAATATAAGTGTGTTTTTAAACCTTGAATGTGTGTAAAAAGACAGAGTGTTAATTATACCCTACACCACCATAGTGGGGAGGGTTTATTGGATTTGAGCTAATGTTTGTAACGCCCAGAAATATTGGTCCAACACCCACCTTAAAGTATAACGACTTAGAATCACTTTCTTTCATGTAAAGTTTTAAAGATATTTTGATAAAATTTGGTACATAATACTTTTTCGGCCCAAGGACGGATGGGATTGAAACTGGTAGAAATCGGTCCATTATTTCACCTGACCCCCATACAAATGTCCTCCCGAAATTTGGGTTTACTGATCATAAATGTTTGAATTATGCAAGTATCCAAACAAATTTCATCACAAATGAGTGGTAAATGAAGCCAAATCACATTTACAAATTTGATGCAGATCGGTCCATAATTACTAGTAGCTCCCATATAAGGCCCTATTTCGATATTCACTTTACCGATCATAAAATGTTCGTATTCAAATAAAATTTGACACAAATAAGTTTTTTATACACAGAAATAATGACACCTAGTTTTAAAATGGTCGGTCCATAATTAGTCGAAACTTGCATGTAAGGCCCTCGCCGTATTTCAATTTAAGCTCCATAAATCTTTTAAAAGTATTTATATCGAGATAAAGTGTAGCAAACATAATAGTTATATTCATAAACATCATGTCACTAAATTTTTGGATGATCGGTTCACAATAGGTTATATCTCCCATATAACGCATATTTCTGAAACACTGATTTATATATATACAGGGCGTAGGGTATTATATGGTCGGGCTTGACCGACTATGCATTCTTACTTGTTTGTAATTGTTTTTTTGTGCATTTAAATAAATAAAGACTCGTTGTATTTTCTTTAAACTATTTGACGCTTTCAATTTGCAGAATCAGGTTTATTAAAAGGTAAAAACGTAACAGTATAAATAATTGAACTTCATCGAACACAACCAAACTTAAAAAAAATAACATATTTGAAACTTAGAAATTATATTTCTAAAAAAATAAATAAAAATAAGTTAATTTATTCGGCGGAAAACAGCTAAAGTTTTGTTTTATATAATACGAAAGTTTTAAATTTTTCCTTACAAATTGAAATTTGAGTGTAAAAAATGTCCATGAGAATCGATGGGTCTTGTGATATATCTTATATATATTGCCTATTTTGTGATATTAATACGTCATCAGGTCATAGCGTCATGATGATGGTGATATTTCTGCTTCACAAATGGAGCAAAGTCTTAAAACCAAGTTACAAAACGGCATTTCGATTGCAAGATAAAAACCCAAAATATCAAAGGCTCAAAATTTTTGAAATCAGCTTTATCGGACAAAAAACATTCGGTTAGTCTTTATAATGCGAAAGCGTTTTCTTCATAAGAAATCGAATGTTAGGCGACTTATCAATGTAAATGTCAAGGTTGAGAAGTATCAAATACTTCTAAAGGATGATCAGAGGAGTGGAACTCATAGAGCTCATGAATGATTTTGATAAAATATGTGCTAACAAAATCACAAAGGTCATATGTCCTATAATATTAAACTGCAATTCCAAAGGATTGAAAAAGTAATGTCGTCCTGAATGAATAAAAAATGAGTTTGAAAGAGATTCTAACGTAAAGTTAAATATAAGCCAATAACATGGACATTTTGTTAATCCTATTCATAGTGTCTTCCCATACGCATATTTTGGAATACAAATCAATGATGGAAAATTCAATACTATTGTACTATTTTCAGTACTCTTTGACAACAAAAATACCACAGTACCCCCACATCATATTTAGTACTTTTTGTTCCCTGTTTAGAAATCCAGCGTTACTATTTTTATAATCATTGAGAACATTGGCTTCAAAACAAGAACATAAGTCCCCTTTTACAGTTTAGAAATTGAAAGAAAAACATTTTTCTCATTCCGCTTTGAACTTGCCTAAACCTTTTAGAGTTGCGAAATTAATAGACAGACAGAAATTGTTTGTTTATTTTTTAGTTCTCGTTCGTTTTTTCGTTTTTAAATTTATTTTTAATTTTATTTTTGAATAAAAATGTATGTTTTCTAATAAGTACCAAAATGTTGAAAAAAGTACTCTTTTTAATTTTTTAATTTTAAATTTTTAATTTTTCCATCACTGATACAAATTATATATTTCGGCTTCAAATGTCAAATAAATGTAGGCCAATCTCATTTAATTTAGTAAAATTACATGCACATAAATTAATATAAAAATTCTTTATACATCTTTTTCATTTTTCAATACTGTGGATTTTCTTTTAATTAACATTGTTTGTTTCATTCAAGTATAATGGAATTAGCACAGCATTTGTAAAAGTATCAGAGAGAAATTTTTATTGTGGAAAGTTGTGTTTCTTTTTTATTAATATTTTATTTATTTATTAAAAAAACACACACATATACATACATATTTTTATGTGTGTTTACATATAAGTATAGAATTTTTCCGACATTCGTTCTCAATAAAATATTGCTTAATTACGCAGAAAACTTTGCATATAAAATAACATAAATAACTTTGTTGAAAAAAAAGAGAAAAAGGTTGAACAAAGTTTATATATAAAAGGACCAAATTACGTGCATTTATATTAAGCTGGCTCTATATGTGTTGTGTTGGCGTTTTTTATTCTTATTTTTTAATTTGCATCAGACTTTGTCGAGCTGAATAAAAGTATTAGTAGAATAAAAGTATTGTATTAACTTTTCAATAATTTTCAAAAAATTAGCAAATATTCTTTTTAATTTGGGCCATACTAATGCACATGTATTAAATAAGAGTTTACAAAGTTAAAACAAACTCCGCACTGACCCATTAACATTAAAAATTGTAAAGTATTTCAATTAGTTATATTTTATTCTTTTTTAAATATGAAATTTTATTTGTTTTATCCACTTGGGCGTATAATTAATATTTAATTTATTTGGCCCTAAATTAAACATCACTTATACGTACTCGTGCTTATCTAAAAAATTATGAAGCAAGTTACATATATAAATACAAGAAAAAAAACCTTTTATAAATCAGTATTGTAATACTTTTTAATCCCTTAAGATATACCTAAAAGCCACTAGATAATCTATCAATTTTTACTTATAAAAATAAAATTTGCTTAAAAAGCGTAAGGGACAAAAATGATAGAAGATTGGGGGGAAAAAATCATTCACAAACAATGAAATATATAGATTTTATTTTGCTTTTTTTTTGCAGGTAATAGACGTATAAGCAAATACAAGGGAATATTATAGTAAAACCGAAATCAAAAGGTATAGAGAAATGATATTTGCTTGTTAAATATTTTATATTTCTTGTGAATAGAGTAGTTTTAAAAGCTTTTGTAAGTACTGCAAATGTACAGGGTATGTAGCATAAGTTTTAGGTTGTTTTCTGAAGTTTAGTAAAGGATTAGTTGAAAGTTGAAACCAAAATTTAAATTTTATCCTAAACCTCTATTTAAATGTTCTCAGCATAGCTTTCTTTTATATAAATTAAATTTTCTTTAAATTCATTTACAATTTCTAGAACCACACAGTATAATTTAATGGTTTTTAATTTTATGTTTTCTCAAATAAAACTTTCACTACAGCCACCTTAACAAATACTAAGCTATGATAATACTCATCCATACTTACATAGTTTGTAGTTTAAAAGTTGCGCTGGCAGCATCTTGCAACAGAGTTAATAGACAAGCACAGTAGTTTTAGAGAAATAAAATAAAGTAAAATACACAACAACCACAACTTTACGCAAGGTAAAATTTTACCTTAAGAAACTAAATCCTCCAATGTATTATCGAACAAAAAAATGTTTTAGAGTTGTCTATAGTTGTAAAGAGAGTAGATGGATTCTTTTATTTCCCTTTTTAATGGAGATTTTATAGTTTTACTATTTACTAGCTACATAAATCGAAAAATTGAGACTGATAGAAATGAAATGGAATTATTTTTAAACGCATCTTCTATTGCCAATATTTAAAGCACAAATGATTATGAATAAAGTATTTTGCTGATGATAGAACATTTTATATTCTTAGATTTGATTTCTTATATTTAGAGTATAAAAAAACAAACATGTAAGGATTACAGTGAAGGGCAAAATTATATTAAAAGACGTATTTTATTTAGAAGTTAGAGTAAGTGAAAGCTATATTGTTTCTTACAATAAATGAATCAGTATTTTCGAAAATTGTTAACTTGTAGCTTTCAAATTAGAAATTATCAATTATTTTCTTGTACAAAACACAAGTCCGTTTAAATAACTTTTGCAATATATAAACAATAATAACAATCATGTTTGTTACTGATATATGTATAAGCAACTCACTAAATCTAAATCTATACGTTTCAATTATTTAGACAAAATTTATATGAAAATATACGCAGAACTTTAAAAGACAATTGATAAGAATAAAAACAAATCTTTTTTTTGGCTCTAAATTCTCTAAGCTGGGAGTTAAAAATTATTGTAGAGCAAAAATTATCTTCAGAGAGCAACTATTTTATGTGAGAGTTGGCACCCATTTTATTCTCTAACAATTTGAAGGCAACTTTAAATATAAATTTAAATTTAAAATCATTGTATTGCCAATACTGTATTATAATATTTATGTTTTCAACATAAAATGTATTGAAGCAAATGTATTTTTTTTACTATAACATCCAACTGGCTTGCTGTTGCAATTTTTGTTTGATTTCCTCATGTCGATGATGTTGGTTATGCTGCTGGTGATAACATTGCAACAATATGTAACATAAATCCTTTTAGCTGCAAGGATATGGCATAACGGATTCCCTTTTTGTGTGCTATATGTATGTCTGTATGTTTTTAGTTCATCCTGCTCACTGTCTGCAACACAGTTGCATCCACTGACTTTGCCAAAAAATGGCAACTAGAAAATTGATGGGGGAAATGAGAATATTTGTAACTGGCATTAAATGTATGAACAGAGTATTTTATACATACATACATATGTATGTATCTGTATAAAAACTTGCATGTATGTAAGTTGCATTTGTAAATCTGTATCTAGTTTTAAAAATATATTTTTGATTTGAACATTTGTGTGTTTGATAATATAAATGTATGTGTTGCTTTTTGTTGTATGTAGGAGATCTATGCAAGTTATTCATGTAACCATAGAGAATTTATTACAATTTTTTTCAAATATTTATGTGTTATTTTCTTTGTCAGTCATTGTGTATGGCTTTGTCAATGTTGATATAATGTCGTATCTAAATATATAAAGAACCATCTATGGCAAACAAACAAAAAAAAAAATGGATAAGAAAAAGTCTATTCTCTTGTTAATAAATATGAATATTTTTCAATAATAATGAACTTCTCTTTACAAAAGGAAAAAGTTTTCAATACCAAAAAAGGAAATATAAAAACCGTCAATGCAGCTAAAGTAAAAGAGTAATGGGAAATTATTAAAGGTTTGTAAAGAATTCGACGTTTGTCAAAAAGTGGGAAATTAAATTCATGCAGTTTTCAACAATAATTGATGAAATCTTTAAAGAAATTTGTGTAATGTACAAAACTTGAGTAGCTTTTATTAGATCAAGAGAAAATAATTGAAAAATATATGGAACGTTAAACAAATTATTTTCAGAGCTTTAAAAAGTTTATTTGGCTAAAATTTAGAAACATTTTTGTCTTTTATTGCAGTCTGCGAGACAAAGATCCAAGTGAAAAGGGAAGATGATTTTCGAAAATTTTCCAACCAGTTGGAAAGGGAGACTAGGGATTTCTATACCTATCAGCGCAAAAGGACTCCAAGTCGTTCTAAAGAGTATAGACCCATGTGTTGATCCTGCGGAGATAAAGACCGGTTTAATGGACAAAGAATTCAAAATCAAGAGCGTAGTGAATATTAGAAACCGTGAAAAGATTCCTCAGCCCATGTTCAGGGTAGAATTGGAACCTGGAGATGTTGTCTTAAAGAAAAACGAGTCCCATCCAATCTATAATCTTATTTATCTTCTGCATCGTAGAATTACCGTGGAGGAACCGCATAAGCGTATTGGACCCGTCCAGTGTCTTAATTGTCAAGAATTTGGCCACACCAAAGCGTATTGTAAATTTCCATCTGTTTGTGTTGCGTGTGGGGAACTACATGCAACTGCTCAATGTAATAAGTCCAAAACTGACGTAAAAATAAAAAAATGCAGTAACTGTGGAGGAAATCATACCGCAAATTATAGCGGTTGTCCAGTTTATACTTACTTGAAGACCAATAAGTCGGCAGTATTACCTGATCATCATCAACTACCTAATTTCGTGGCGAATATTAATTTTCCTCAAATTGTACGACCAACTACTCACGACTCCTAATTCTAGACAAGCACAAATTTTATTGTTTAAATCGCTCGCATTTTTATTTGAGAGTATACACACATTTGTGCACACATATGTAATAGCTACGAATAAGAGAGTATTTCGAATTGCTAGTACAATCATGTGTGTACTCGTCTTATCTTTACCTCACCTCGATGTCAAAAAGGCTTAGCTTAATGAATTGCTTTGTGTAAATTGACTAATAGAATTCAGAGTAAATTGGAATGCATTTTCTACCCTGCCAAGGGTGTCATCTATTTGGTTTACTATTATTGAGAAATAGCATACGGAAATTAATCACATTTCTTTATATGTTGTAAGTAAGACGAAATTTTCATACGTTGACAATGTGCGTGTATTCTTTTTATTATTATTTTCTTTTGAAAATTGCTGAACTTTTAAATCAGAAATTAAGAAATTATTAAAATTTCTCTAAAACTTATCATACACATTTTTTATTGTATTTCATAGAATATTTTTAGGACATTGTCAGAAAATTGCGTGGAAAGTGAAAATATATACGTTAAGATAATCGAATTTTCTACGTATTTAATAAAGGATTGATAATTGAATAAAAGTTCAGTTTTTTTCATATGTGACAAACCAGTCACATTTCCCAATTTTGAAACGTTTTTTTTTTTATAGAAATCTTAGTTTTTGCACGAGAAATATTCAGGCAGAAAGAGAAAATACTCTAATATTAACAAGTAAATAATATTAATTTCAACATCCTGACCATACACTACACCCAGTACTTATATAAAAATATTTTTCAGAATGGGCGCTATATGCGAGATATGACCTATTATGGACAGATCATCTAAAAATGTAGTGTCAGGACTTCTGTGAATATAAATATTATATATATTAAACTTTACCTCGACATAAATACTTTTAAAAGATTTATGGAGGTTAAAGTGCATTACGGAGATGGTCTTACATTGGAGTTTCGACTAATTATGGACCGACCATTACAAAATTAGGTGTTATCATTTCTACATATATGAAACTGATTTGTATTAAAAATTTATTTAGATGTCAACAATTTTAAGAGATTTATGGTCGTTACAGTGATTTTCGGAAGTGGGCCTTATATGGGAACTATAATTAATTATGGGTCGATCACCATAAAATTTTCATATATAAAATATCTTGTACTAAATTTTATCGAAATGTATTTAAAATTGCGACAAGTCACTGCGCACAAGCTTTACATGGACAGCCAGCAAGATGAACGGACGGTCGGACATCGTTAAATCAAAAAGTGATTCTGAGTCTATCGCTGGGGCTTGTACCAATATTTATGGGCGTTACAAACATTAACATAAATCCCATGATGGTGGTAATGAATATAATCTGCTTGTACTAATAATATGTACTTAAAACAGAGGTGATCAAAATTTAAAAGCTTATGTATTGGTGAGAAAATGAGACAAATTTAAAGGTACAGTAAAACGAAAAAGTAAACGAAAGATTTTTATAAAATAGTAAACGTAAAAAATTGTTTCGCTTTGAAAAATAATAAAAAATTATTTCGCTTCGCAAAATAATGAGTTCCGTTTGTATTTTTAACTCATATTTTGTAACTTCAACTTTAAAGGGGGCTTTAAAAAGGTCAAAAAAGGTTTCAAAGGCATCAAAATCTTTAAACCTATCTTGAAAATTTAAAAAAAGGGTTTCCCAGTAACCTTTAAATGTTTTATAATACAAAAGGCATTGAAAATTAACAAATGAATTTTCTATTACGAAAAATTTTCGTAATGGTACCATAATTTTTTTACGTACTGTATTTTAAAAACATCTAAAGCATCCGCTAAGCATGTGTACCATTTGCAATGTGAATGACAACTGAATTAAAAGAGCATAACAAAGTAGTGGGTTGGGCCAATAAGCAATTGTTCTATGAAATGATCACCTCTGACTTAAAGCGTTTTTAAGCTAAACCCACGAAGTTACAATCTGTCATCAAAGATAACCACATTGTGGTACTATATCATCTCCTAGGTAGCCAACAAGGCCCCTTTGTCCAATATAAGTCCTGCAAAATCGGTTTAAATTTTGACATTCCATAGAGATTACATTTTTTTAGAACAAATCTGGTATGCCCTTATTTAAATTAGTAATTGTCATTCCGTTTATTACCCCTTCGATAAAAAGTTATATGATAATTTAAAATTGTCTTTGTGCCAGTAGTTTGCTATTCAAATAAGGAATATTAACTAGTTCAAATATATTATTGCTATTTAATTCAAATATTTATATATGTAAACCTACTCCAAAGAATATTCATCACTTTTTTTTTTGAAAACTAACTTGTAGGAAATTCTGGTCAGTTCATCATTTCAGTTTTGTGTTCTGTCCAGTTGTTCTTTTTTCGTTTAGCTGCCAAGTAATTTGTGTAACTTGCTACATTTTATGAGAAGATGGTGTGAGTAAGTGTATGTTGATGTGAGTTTTTCTCCCTTTCTTATTACATTGTGTTTCCTTTTAGCTTAAAATATGCAAACAAGTAGAAACAAGAAATATATAAAATTGGCTATTTGCCTGCTTACTTAGCAGCTTTTTTCATATTCATTGCCAGTGTTTGAAGTTGCTACATAATACTAAATGTGTAACCATGTACAAATTTCATTCATTGTCTTTAAAGTTTGCAACATCTTCCTTTTTTAACTTTTTACAAATTCTAATTTTTTTCTTCAATTTAAAAATTTGCTTTGTAATGCCAGTCAAACAATATTTATAGAGCCATCAGCAGCTGTTGGCAATTCTTCTCTTTCGCATTGTTTGACTTTTACTACATTTAACAAGAAAATCGAAAAAAGAGGGAAAACAAGGGGTTTTTTAAATTGTGTTTAATATATATATTTTATTTTTGTATTTATAAAGAATGCTTAAGGGAAGTTTCTGCTTGCTTTTTTTTTTGAAGCTTTTCCTTAAATAAACAAATTTCCATAAATATATTTTTTTTAAATGACCCTTAAGTAAAACTTAATTATTTTCGTTGTGAAACTTGTAAAGAGATAATTGGATTTTTAAACTAAAAAGAAAACGTATTTCTATAAAAAATGTTTAAAAGTATTTTTTTACTTCTATTTGTTTATTGTTTCTTCATTGAAAACGAACTAACAATAAGTATTTCACATCTTGTATCTAAAGGTACGGTCACACTTGGCAAATATTTGTTGAAAAAAAACGTAACCACTGAATAAAATATTTTTGAACTCGTTTATTTACTTAAAAAGAACTTTGGTTATCTAGGACAGGACACAAAAAATATTTATTTTTATTTTATTTGCTGCTGTTTGATCTTGCAAAACTGTTGTAAGAGTAAACAACGTCAAACAAATTTTTGGTAAAACAAGTGGTTACGCTTTTTTAAGTAAATATTTGCCAAGTGTGACCATACCTTAAGGAGTTTTAATTATTTAGTCCAGCCAATGCCGGGCGATTTTTTTTTAAATTGTTGATTAATTATTTTCGAAGATCACAATTTAAAAATATAGCAGACATTTTTAAGTTAAAAATCCAAAAATATAAAAATAAATTCGATCATTTAAATAACAAAATCAAACTAGTATTTTACTTTAAATAAATTACAAGTTTTAACTAAAATTTAATTATGCGTAACAACAAGTAATTGTTGTGGTTGTTGCATTTTAAGTTTCAGTTGTCAACGTTACTTATTATTTTGCTTGGCCAATTGTTCCCTTCATGTCTAAGTAAAGTTGTTTTCATACCAAAGGAGAAAAATATAAAAACACAACATTAATTATCCTTGAAAAACTGTTCACTACATCTTAGCAGACTTCCGTTTATAAGTTTCTTTTTGTTATTGTTATTATAGCAGTGCATTTTATGTGCCAAGTATTTGTAGTAAGCAGTACAATTATACACAAATAAGCTACTTCATATAGTCATTTACTTGTGAGTACCCACACTTTCCTATATATTTTAAAATAAAGCCAACAGTTTCCGTTTTTTGCATTTTATTTCACATTTAATTTTTTTTTTTTTGTTATTTTGAGATGACGTCTAATTTCCGCTTTAGAAAAACATAATGAGCATGCATATAAGCCTCAATGGCTACAAAAATAATTGCTCAACAAATTTCCCTTCTAGTCTTTTATTTTTTGGGCAAGAGCAATAAACAGTAAAATAATACATGTGCAAACATTTCCAACATAAAATTCGTAGCAAAAATGTTGCAGCGAGGAGAGAAAAAGAGAGAGAGAGGGCATTTCTAAATAACGAGCAATTGTGGTGAAAATGAAATTCTTGTAGGGAGTATTTCATATGAGGTTTTATTGATCCTCTATGAAAGTCAAAAATATATATTTTTTTATTCAAAAGAGGTGTGAGTTAAATGTTAAATTATCCTTTATGTCAACAGCTGAAAAATTATACTTACGTCAACAGCAAGCATACCCGGGTATGCAAGCACATTTTATACGGGAATTCACACATTTCTAAATATGTTTTTGTTTTTATATGTTTTATTTGGATTTTGTTTGTGTTTTTCCCCTACTTTGAGTTGTTTTTATGCATGAATACTTAAATTTTGTCTTCGTCTTCATGTATGAATATTTACAATAAGGGACAAATACTTGTTAGTTTCTCAATTCTATGAACATAAAAATCCAACAAGGAATGAAAAAATGACCACATTTATGATCTGATTTGTCCAATTTTATTCAAACATCAGAATATAGTAGAAAACACTTCTAGTGAGGATATCATGAAATTTCAGATAGATATAATAGCCACTTTCAGAGATACAGCGTTTTTAAAATTCAAAACATACCCGGGTATGTAGCTGTTGACATAAAGGTTATAGTGTTTTCATTTGTTATTCAATATCGAAATCTTTTAGTGCTTTGAATTTAATGGTAGAAAATGTGCTGTTTTTATCGTATTAGATCCACTGGATACAGTAAAGTTACAGTTGTCGGGAGATCCTTTTTGGATAGAATATCATAAGTACTACAAGCTGGGCATAAGTTGAATCCTGGTAAAATAAAAATTAAGTTATGAAATAAATACTTGTTATTTTTGAGCTCTGTATCTGATAAATGTATTGAGAGTCCTTGAAATCTACTAATTGAAAGCTTCAAAAGCTCATAAGCTGCTGATTAATGGAATATGCAAATATCCCTTTATGTGGAGGTGTCTCCAACTATTATGATTTTCGGTATAAAATCCGCTGATATTCTAGAAGAAATTGCTCTTCAAGCTGTCTTTTGACATATTAAATATTTACTTATTACTCGTCATCATTCAACGCTGATTGGCTATTCGTGTTGTGTGTTTCTTTATTTGAGAACCTTGATTCTCCCTTGTGTGAGGTAAAGAGACCCATTTGCACAATAGGTATAGTGAAGAACAAAGTTGTGGCATGTTGACGTAATAATATAGTCGATCGGGCATGATAGGACTTGCACTTCAAGTCGAGTTATAATGTATTTAATGAGAAACTAGTCAAACCATTGTGATGACAGGAACCCACTCTAAGAAACTCCTTGTTTATCTCTATGAAGTTTAATTTCTAAAATCTATGAGTAATTGGCGGCTACTCAGATAATTGAAAACGAGCCAGGGTTGGCTGATACTGTCTTGGGTTATCACTAAATTTACCGTTCCTATGACGGTAATTTCGCAAGGGATCTGCTGGTTTAAGCCCTGTGAGATCTAAATAGTAGTTAATGCTGTTGTAGTTCTTCATTTTTTCGCAGTTTTTATCAATAAATTACTTTCAAAAATTTACTAACAATAATGTTTTTTTATGAGCCTTTTTGTGTTTCCAGCCAGGATATGCTTATTCCGTCCCCGTTGCCTTGGAACTGAACAGAGGAAGAATTTTTGATTCTGGATACGATAGGGAATTGTGCTAAATGTAATCACAGTTATGCGGTTCTGAACCAAGAACTATAGCAAAATCGAATATACACTGATAAGATGGTTTCTACAGCTAATATAATAATTCGGATAATTTATTACCATTTTAAAACATGATAATTTTTTATTACGATCACTCAATCATGTATAAATACTCGTATTTTGGACATATATCGCTAAATAAACTGTAATCCAACTAGATAAATGTTTTTGCTTTCAGTCTCGGCAGCGGAACTCTCCATATTGTTTTGCTTTCATTTTAGAACAGATTTGTTTGTTTGTTCTTTTTTTTAGTTTCTTTTATACTTTGTCATCCTGTCCTGTAGTTGCAATGTTTGCTGTTGTCGTAGTAGTTGTTGTTAGAGTGGTAACAATTTGTATATTTTTTGGCACAATTTTGTTGTTTAAATGGTTGGCTGTAATCACGCTAATAACTAGTGATTTTGATAATTTCTTTTTTTTCTTCTAGGTTATTTGTGTGTTTATGTATGAGAATAATGTGGTTTTTTTTTCGCCAGGAATTCTATGTATTCGTTTGTGCTCGTTGGTTTGTGGCAGGAATAAAAACTCATACCCAACACTCACACAAAAACTTATAATTAGCCACGTTTTCAAGTTGGCTTAAATGTATGAGTATGCAAAATATTAATGTCGTTGTTGGTTGGTTGGCTGTTAGTTTAAAACTAATTTTCCTATTGTAGCAACATATGTGCTTTAACTGTTTTTGTACTGCTGAGAAAAAGTTTAATTTTGTTTTAAATATTTAGTTTTTTTTTTTTTTTTGTAATAAAGTTTAATAATTTTTGTATGTGTTATGTATGCTGGTACGTTAGTGTTTTTAGTTAAAAATTTTTATATAATTTAGTTTTAAACTTTTTATTTTAATTTGCAAATTTGTTTTTATTCAGCTATTTTGTATTAGTTTGCTGTTATTTTTTTAAAAAATTTCGTATTTAATTTTCAGTTTTAGGTTAAGTTTTCTTGCCGTGTTCATGATTATGTGTGTGTATTTGTACATTAATTTTTAGTAGAGCGGAATAATTTTCTAGGATGTGTTGTGGTAAATTTAGTTATTTTTATATCGGTTGTAATGAATGAGTTTAACTTTTATTTTGTTGTGTTGGTCTTTTAGTTGGCTGAGATTACGTTGGTTTTGGTCAGCCAGCCAAACAATTGTTGGCTTTTACCTTTTTCTACCTATTCTGACTTAAATATTTTTCTCTTTTGCTCTTAATTTCTTATCATAAATATTACATCTCAAAGTGTAATTATCCTTAAACAGCTTTTACAAAAGTTTATCAAGTTAAAATACACAACTTTACAAGTTCTGCCACGAATGTTTAACCGCAGTGATTTGTTAAAGTTTTCTAAAGGCCTACTTAATGCTTGCGTAATTTGATATAAATAACACTGAATTCGTAACTTTATTTAGCTCTAATAAATACAAGTATAAACCTTATCCATATATTCACAATAAATTGTTAAATTGATTATAAAACAAATTTTATAAGGAAATTTAGTTAGGTTTTTAGTCAGTTTAGTAAGCCTTATAAATGGCTTTAATTTCAAAAATCCTTATGAATTTATATATGGAAATTAAATGATCGTTTAGTAAAACTTTATTTAAGTAAATCTTTACCAACAAGAACTAATAAAATGAGTGATTTATAATAAAATTTTATTACAAGAATCTACTAACTCCTACTATTGAATTTATCAGCAAAATAATATTTAAAATGGATAAAGTTTTCAAACATATTTCCCTTATTTCACTGTATAATTCTTACCATTAGAAAGTTTAATTAATTTTAGTATTTACCTAAAAAGAAAGAAAAAAAAATATTGTTAAGTTTTATTGATAAATGCTTAGAAATATGTTTATAAATTAAAATAGGAGAAATTATGTTAGTTTTACAACTAGTTCTACAATGTATGCCTATTTATACCCTACCCTACACCACCATAGTGGGGAGTGTATATTGAATTTGTGCTGATATTTCGACACAAGTAAAGGCCCAACTATAATATTCATGAACTAGCTTAAGCCAACTTAAGCAACTGTGCGAATACATATAAAACGTATGTGACAAACCATAATGTACTTAATGAAACTTTTCGTTAAGTTTCGTTAAATGTCATTTACTTAAGCAAACTGCCAAACTGAACGCACTTTCCGTACGGAATCATCTGTTTTTTTGATTTCATTAAAAAAAATAAAAAAAAAAAAATTTGTATGCAAAATCAAAAAATAGATGATATTACTAATATCTTATCACTTTTTTATTATTTATTTAACAATTAGCAGTTTTTACTGTTTTAAATTCCCACGACAGCCGGTTCTACGCACCGGAATGACCCGAGATCACTCGGCCAAGGGCTGTCAACTCAGCAATTACTGCTGTTACAACAACAACAACAACTGTTTGCTAGTTTTCAATAAGATAAAACATCAAATAAACAAATACAGGGCTGTAATTGTTGGTACTTTTTAGTTTAAAGTACTCGCAAAAAACATAAAATACTGCACAAATATGCAACAAGGGTTACATGCATCTTAAGTTCTTGTAAGTATATAATGGCCACTTTAAAGTCTTCTTAAGTTTACTTATGCATTTGACAGACTTTTCGTTCATTTTTAACAGTTGCACATTATGGTTGGACCTTAAGTTTTACATGAAGCCTAATCTAAAAATTTTGTGTAGAGCGGTCGAAAATCAATTTGAAGAGCATAACTCTCTTAAAAATGTTTGTATCCAAATAATATATGTTTAATATATACAAAAATCCTTGGGCGCAATGTTATGATGATCGGTCCATAATTAGTCATAGCTGCCATAAAAACCCACTTCTGAAAATCACTTTACCCATAAATCTTTTAAAAATATTGGTATCCAAATAGAATTCAACGCAAAGGAAACACCAGGGAAACTGTACGGAGGAAACACAACTTCTTAGTAACAGTTCTAGAACTAGTTTTTTCATCAGAGATATTTGTTTAAAATTGTCACTCTTGGAACTACTTTCTGGAGGATGTTGAGGAATTGTTAATGTTCCTTTGGTTTATTTATATAATTAGAAAAAGTGCTTGAATGCATTAATGCTAAACATAGAATGACATTATACAGAACGGGTTTCATACTTAATTGCTACATAAACAGTTCCAAGGCAGTAATTATGGAATCTGAAATATTTCTAACCATTAAAGGCTATAAATTGTCCTTTCACATCAGATTAATGTTAGGTTAATTAGAATGGAAATATTGCAACATCTTAGACAATTTCGAACTCTAAATTAGTTGCATGACAGCCGGTTCTACGCACCGAAATGACCCGAGATCACTCGGCCAAGGGCTGTCAACTCAGCAATTACTGCTGTTACAACAACAACAACAACATGGCCTTAGATTAAGTTCATTAATTTTACATGAATTAAATCTCACCAAAATTCTACTACTGTTAAGATTAAGGAGTATTATAAGCGCCAAATAACTTTCATATGATGTAAAATTCAGAGATCCGAAATCTTCGCTCGAATTCGAGTAGAGTGTGAAACTCGCTCGAATTCGAGCGCGAGTACTCCTGCGAGTGAAAAAAAATCGAGTATACTCTATTTTTCTATGCCACTCGAATAAGAGCGCATATGCTTCGCTCGATTTCGAGTGCGAGTAAAATACACTCGAAATCGAGCAGATTATACTCCTGCCGAGTACTCTTTCAGTCTTTCTCATACAGTGGAAAATAGAAACTGTTCGTTTTTGCCAATTTGTGTGTGCGTGTGTGTGTGTGTAGTAGCAAGTATAGACTATGGTGGGGAAAGGTGACTGACGAGGGAGGACTGGGAGGTCGAGAAGAGAAAAGCAGCAGAATGTATTGTTAGGGACCACGGATTAATGTTTTTTCATCCATACTAATTTTAATTTTTTTATATGGATTTTTAATAATACTATCTGCAGAAGTTGATGGTGTTGCAGTGGTATTTTCTCCTTCTTCTAAATTGACAAATTTTAAAATGCCAGCAACAGTTTTATGAAAGCATGTTATGTGTCGTTTTAAATTTGAGATTAAAAATTTTCCACTTAATTTTTTTCCACAATTGTTAATTTCACAAATTGTTTTTTTTTTCTTCACTGTCATAACGAAAATATTTTCGTGTTTCATTATTTATGTCTTTATTGTTCATTATAATATAGAAAATATAAGTAAACTTTTAAAAATATAATACAACTTTTATTATAAAACCAACTAATTGCTCCGCACACGCGCACTGTATGAGAAAGACTGAAAAAGTAACAAAAACCACACGCACACACAAGTCAGCAAAGACAAACAGTTTCTATTTTTCCACTCGATTTCACTCTTAAGAGTAAACTCTCACTCTATTTCGAAGATTTTTACTCCCACTCATAATTTTTAAAAAGGAGTACTCGCGAGTACTCCCACATAAAACAAACGAGTGGAGAGTAAACTTTTTCTAACACTCGTACTCTTCGAGTACTCTTCTTCGCGAGTGTTTTTCACATCATTAAATATTATTTCATCCAAGAGCTGAGGCTACCACATCAAAGCCCTTCATAATGAATAAAGATTTTGTAAAAATAAAGAAAATATTTAAACAATATAACATTTTTTAGATACGGTTTCATATTCTAATTTTATGACTTAATTTCTATTAAATCGTTTTTACAGATTGTTTAAAATCAAACTTTTTGTTTTAAATATAATTAACAAACACAATTTTCTAAGCTTTTTGGCTTATCTGCAAAAAACACCCAGAGTCTGTGGCGGCAATTGAAACCGTAACCCTCTGACTTATAGTCCGACACTCTATCACCTAGTCTATCGGGGCACCCTTCTTTACATAAATAGCAGGTTGTTTTCAACAGACATTGCTAGTCGTTTTGTAAGAAAGTATCAAAGTATCATTAATTAGAAAAATCATCTTTTATTAACATGCATCCAATTGTGTCATAATGCGACAAAGTATCTCTTAGATAAACGCAATATTGATTTAATGAATATTAAATAATTCGTAATTCCGTACCATGTTATGAAGTTAATTTAAATGTAAAGAATCATATTTTTCATTGTAATTTAAGAGTAAAACACAAAAAAAAACGTATTAAAAACATCTTAACATCAATTACATTTGTAAGTATTATGCAAATCATGTTTTATTATATAAATGATTATATTATTACACTTACATAAACCATAATTATTCAAGAATAAAACATACAAATAAGAAGAATAAAACAATGACAATAATGGATATAAAAATTCTTAATCTACTTTAAATGGACCAATTTAAAAAATGAGTTTATTGTTGTATTTTTTTTTAACAGAAAGTAAAAAAATATGCATTATAATAAAAAATAAAACATGTCACGTTGTTTAAAATGTCATTATGTATGGTACATGACTACAGATAAACTCTTTCACTGTCTCTCTCTCTCTCTCACACACACACATGCAAATAATTCCAAAGGAGTAAAATAAAGAAAGAAAACAAAAACATTTAACTGAGTATGTATGTATGCGGAAATGTACACACACAAACATTCATAACGAAATTATCCTAGAGTGACAGAGGAAGTGATGAGTGTGTGTCTGTAGAATTGTTTGTGGGTGTGTGTGTGTGTGAGTGTTATATATGCAGAGATGTTTGTTTAAGCATATTATTAATATGCTTTAGTGTAAAAAATTAAGCTGACAAGCGTGTGAAATGTTTTCCTTAATGTCAGTCAGTGTGTCTGTTTTTCTATCTGTTTCTCAGTCTGTCATTCAGAGGTTCATATGTACGAGAGTAAGCGTGTAAAATTTACATTTTCAGACATTACATTTCATATGCATGGAAACTAAATGTAGGAAAATATAAGTATGAAACATGAAGTATAAAACTACTACTATCACATATACTTACACTGACTTCCAACTGTGGGCCGGAATCGAATTTTTTTAGAAATAAAACTAGCATTTTAAAACGGCTGGTCTGATCGTGATAAAATTTTACAAAGACCCAAAGAGTATTTACTTTAAAGTTTTGTAAACAGGCCCCACACACCTTCCAGGCGCATGCATTTTTTTGAAAAGTCTGCGGTTAGATTTTTTTAAAAATGTATTATGTATTATAGTTTCGGAGTTATACGTATTTGAAAAAAAGTATTTTATACAAATTTTTGATATTTCTTTAGTTAGGCTTGAGTTCATTAAATTTAATTTTCTTTAAATTATTTTTACTGATGGTAGGAATTGTTACATGAAAATTAATATTAAAATTTATTGATAATTTTTCGGCTGAGTTGGGGATCAGTAAAAATAATTTAATGAAACTTAAATTTAATGAACTCAAGCCTAACTAAAGAAATATCAAAAATTAAAAATAAACAGTTCAACTAAAAATAATAATTGTTCTTAATAGATTTTATACAAATACAAATGAGCAAGATTGTAATATATGCCATTTTTGCGAAGAGGTTTCCACAACTGCTTCACGTTTTGAAATCCCAAAAAATCTCTGCAATAATACTTTAATACTATACGTTTTGTATACATATGTTCATAAAGTACGTTTTTTTAAATAAGAGAAGAGTAAAGTCAGTGTTCATACAAAAATATATATTTTTCTAACTTTAAAATTAAAAATGATTTATTTTTGTATATGGAAAAAATATTAATTGCTTGGAAACATTTTGTATATAAGAAAACCGGTTTAAAATTTTGCACGATATTTTAATCTTCGAATACATATAACTCGGAAACTATAACACATAAATAGCATGCGCAATCATGCTTTTTAAAGATCTAGCTGGGAACCTTCAAACTTAATGGCACGCTATTTAAAATTAAAAACTGATTTATTTTGATCACACATGCCGCCTCTACTAGAGCTTGAAAGTGTATACTCCTTGTCAAATTCATTTGCAAACATTTTGACTCCGTGCCACCGTGCATACCTAGAGTACTTACACAACCACAATTTTATACTTGTACTATTTTTTCAACTAATACTTGGTACAAAAAACATGCTGTTATTAGTTGTGTTATATTTTACCGCGCATTTAACTAATATTTGTATAGAAGTACAAGTAAGCCTGTGTTTGTGTGCACACATACAATTACATACTTATTTTAACCATAAAGTATTCATAACAACAAAAGTGTGCATGGAATATGCAAAACATTACCCCAACATATTCACCCAGACATGCACACACACTGATATTTTTACTAATTTTCAAAAGAATTTGAACTAAAGATACATATTTCCCTTATGGCCGAATTCACAGTCTTTAGTTAGCTAATGACAAAGGCTTAACTAATGATTCTTTATTCGCAATGCTTAGTTTGCCATAAGAATAACAAGTATTAGTTAAAGAACAGTTAGTATATTAGTTTACCAATGGTTAACTAATGACTGAGAATTCGGCCATTAGTGTGTTTATTATTATTATTATTATTATTCTATAGAAGTTATGTATTATTAAATGAATGAAAGATGTGTTTTATACAAAATCAAATTATAAAAATTTTTACAATTCATTTTACAAGTCTACGTACATATATTATGAAACAGTTTTAAAAAACAGATACTAGAACTCCTTTATGATTTTATACTTCTGAAGAGATGTAATGAATAATTTTATTAAAATGAGTAAAGTGTTTATACAGAGGATTTTCACTCAACCAACTAAATATTACAAAATATGTTTCTGAACACTAGTGAATAAAAAAAAATAAAATTTTCATTATGTACAGAATGTAGGAACGCTAGCACTTTCTAAGACATCTATCAACATTAGCTATTTCTAAATTGTTGTCATATTACATTGTGCTTTACTGTAAAAAACGGTATCAATATTATTTACATTTAGCAAGTTGTAGATAACACATAAACAGTGTGTATATTTAAACACAATAAGTTAAGTGTAGGTATTGTATTCAGGTGGGAGGAGTGTGTTTGAGAAACATTTTAATTAATTTACTAAAAAACTTTGAAGTCTTTTTTTTTTTTCTTTTAAAAGGAAATTTAATTTCATAGAGTGCCTTTTAATTTAGTTTGTAAAGTGTGATTTAAGTACAATTCGAACTAAAATGGGTTGATACATTCGCCAAATTGATTAAAATTGTTTTATGTGTTTTTTTTTTTTGTATAATCTTATATCAAAGCATTTGACGGGTTGCTAAGTTTTTCACAAGAATGTTCTTTTAAAATTAGAAATTTATTTGTGTAGCTTCCCAGCGGCAAATAAAATAAAGCTAATTATTTATACCATTTCTTAAGCCATTATTTATGGAATTTTCCAAATTTTATTGTCAAAGTGCGCTATTAAGTTCTGTTTCAGTTATTTTCTCTAGTTATTTGGTGAATTTCAAATTTGGATTCAGTTTTATACTTTTCACATTCGAGATATTGTGGCATCTCCAATATGGAAACTGCAGTATTTAGAAAGATATTAAATTGATTTCCACAAAGCCGTAATATTATTAGCAATTGTAGTTTACCAGACAATTTCAAAACAATGTTTTGTTGTATGAAAAGTGCGATATCCATTGCACAATTTCGTCCTTTTTAATTCAAAGTTTGTGCAGTGATAATGAATTGATTTTGAAAATTTTTTAAAACGACGCAGTATTATTGTTTTCCAGATCAAAGTAATTTACACAAAGAAGTTGTAACACTTTCATAATTATAGTTCTCTAGTTATTTTTAATTGGCTATTAACTTTCAATATGTGCTGCTGCTTCGATCCTGCTTAAATGTGACATTAAAGATGATATTTAATGAAATAAATTGAAATATTCAAAGAACATGATATTAGAATTAATAAAAGTTATATTTTTAAAGTTAGACAATAAGACACTTATGGCTAAATTCACAGTCTTTAGTTAGCTAATGACAAAGGCTTAACTAATGATTATTTATTCGCAATGCATACATAGTTTGCCATAACAATAACAAGTAATAGTTAAACAATAGTTAGTATTTTAGTTTACCAATGGTTAACTAATGACCGAGAATTCGGCCATTAGACTTTCCTTTAATTTTACTGAATTAAACGAATATCAAACAAAGGAAAAATCTATCAATTTGAAACAAAATGTGTAACGAAATACATCATAAAAACTTTTGTGGCTTTTAATATTACATTTCGTATAGGAGCTGCCATTTCCACTTAAAATTTCAAAATAAATTTTATTAAAATTTCGTTAAAATTACAGGGAACATACCCAAGAAACAGTATTTTTCTGTGTTTCAGAATGGATTTAATATTTTTGTATATCAAAACCATAATTTTTCAGTATTGGAAAATTATGTTTTTGATATACAGAAATATTTAAAAATATCATAAAGTTTTACTTAAACACACAAGTATTTACATAATAAATATTGATGTAGTTATTAAATCTTACAAAGGCATACATAAAAATAAACAAAAATTGTGTTTAGAAGCAATGATTAGGGCAACCAAAAATATTACAGCATATTGTGCGCACCACGTAACGCAAGTGGAGAAATGGGCAAGACAATGGGGAATAAAAATAAATGAACAGAAATGCACCCACGTAACATTTACTCTACGTAGGGAATCATGTCCCCCTATTCGTATTAATGACCATATAGTGCCTCAAAACTCACACGTGAAATATCTTGGTATTCATCTGGACCGTCGCCTCACATGGAAACCACATATAGATGCTAAGCTGACTCAAATGAAACTGAAAGCAGCCCAAATTCATTGGCTCATCGGCAGAAACTCCGTCCTTCGGCTCGATTGTAAGCTTCTACTCTACAACTCAATCTTAAAGCCAATTTGGTGCTATGGTATCCAGTTATGGGGCACTGCCTCCAACTCCAATATTGAGAAAATTCAACGCCGTCAAAACAAAATTCTACGAATGATAACTACCGCTCCTTGGTATATTAAAAACAACAACATACACAACGATCTTGATGTTCCACTTGTCAAATGGGAAATAACTAAACACGTGGCCCTTTATTTGGGTAAGCTGGAAACTCATCCAAATCCCCTCGCTCGAGACATCTTACAACATCCCGGTCATAGCCGTTTGAGAAGGAGGGACACCACCGCTCTCAGATGAATAAATACAAGTTGCTCATTATATCCTATCGAATTTGAAAACTAGATTTTGCCTAGCATTGGCTGGACTTATCTTAATTAACTTTAGTTTTAAGATTTGAATACCTATTGTTAGTTCATTCAAAATGAAGATACAATAAAAAAGAATATGCAAAAAAAAAAAAAAAAAAAATATTGTGCGCACATATAAATAAACTGCACTTAAAAGCTTTTAGAGCATGATGACAAACCAATGACATGATTTTTGAAATTGTTTGAAACGGTTAAATAAATACTCACAGCAAAATATACATTATGATGTGTAATAAACAGGTTGCCCTGTTTATTACATTAGCGCAGAACTAATTAAGTTTTGCTTAAGTCAACGTTTGAGAGTTTTTTATATTCCAACCAGCATGTTACTTACTCATACTCATTTCTCAACCACCGTGAGGCACACAAAATAATTTTGTTATTATTTTAGTTGTGGTTATAGTTGAGAGTCGGAAACTATGTTTTGATATTGTTATAAAAGTAGTACACAAACATACAAACGATATACTTATTTATGTATGTATAATTGTATTAGTAAATATATACATAAATACATACATACATAAATACATATTTACAAATACTCCCACAACTCATATTAAAGTTTTATTTGTTATTTAGCCTTGGAAGTTTGTGTTTTTAATCGTACCTATACATATAAACACACTTTGCCTTACATTTACCCTACAGAGTAGTTTTCACATTTAACAAAGTTCCTGTTACAAGGACTATTAATTAAAGGTTAGTTATTGAAATAAGTAGTTAGTGTAATAAGTAGAACTGGCCATCAAACTATTAACATGTATGTACCTCTTTTCTGTATAAATTTTTATTTTCTAGAAATTTATGGTGTCATTATGGCATTTAATGGTCGACCATATTTTATCTTTGTTTTAAGTTTTTAGTTTTTATATAAGTACATACATACAAACATATATATTTATATATATTTTATATACATATATATTTATATTTTAATTAAATTTTGTTGTTATAACTAATACTCTAAAAAGTTTGTTTTTTTTCATGCTCTTTAGATCTAAATAAAAAATAAACATGGCAGAAAAATATTAGATTATAACTAGTTTATTTTGAGAATTGTTATAAATAAATTATTTATTCTAAGGCTTTTTAATGGATGTTCTTTTGTATATGCCAGTACATATATTGAAATTTATATTAAAGCCTAAAAGCAGGCAGTACAAAATAATGTTATGTTTTCCACAGCTGTATAAAGAACAACTGAAGCTAGATTTAAACGATTGACATTTTCTTCAAAATTGCTCTTCAAAATGCTTAAAACTCGTGTAAACAGCAAACATTCTTCAAAATTTATTAATTTAAAAGTTAATAATAGTTATTAAATAAATAAATTTTGCAGAAATTTTGCTGTTTCCACGAGTTTGAAGCATTTTGAAGAAAATTTCAATCGTGTAAATCCAGTTTGAAGGTTTAATTTCACATAGTAAATAAATAAATAGAATATATGCCATATTTTTATAAAAGGCCAACAAAGAAAAGCCTATTAGAAGGACTGATAAATCAAGTATCTTACGCAGTCTATTATGGAAAACAATTTTAGAGAATACCACCTGAAAGAAGGCAGAATTAAATTTTTTCTAATATTTTAGTACGTGTAAATAGGTACATTAAATGGTCAGAAAAACTATTTTAAAACTATGTGTATTTAGTTTTAATTTTAAACGTTATTATAAATGTAAAATAAATATATTGACCTTTTTTGATTAAATAAACATTTTTAATTCTTAAGCAAATATCTTTATAATTATTATATTGATTTTCATATTAGACGCACTTGTTTGTAGCAAGTTGCTACAAATGTAATAGTTTGATAGCTGAATTGGCTGGAATCTTGTGAGACAGCCAAATCTTCTGCAATATAGAATTATTCCTTAATAGTATCATACTTTAAAGCGGACACGGAAAGTGTAATTATATGATATGATATAAATTAAATTAATTGTATGATATAATTTTACTCGCCGCGATTTGTTGTTAGCACAAACTATAATAGTATACATTTTTTAAACAAGTAAATTATTTGCTCTAAACAAATAATATGCCGCATTGAATAAATTGTAATAGGTTACTTAGTCTAATATGTAGTTATTGTGATAATTACAATAAAGCATTTTCCAGAAATTAAAAAAAAAATAATTCAGCATTTAAAGTTTTACATAAATAAATATGAAAAAACACGATTTATAAACACATACTAAAATCTTTAAATACTACTCATACATAGATATGTGTGTTAGAAAAGTTTCTCTCAAGAACATGTGCTTGTATTCACTTGAAAATTTCTTTCAAGGAAAACATTTTTAAGAAAAAAGACAACTAAAATAATAAAAAACTTAAATTTTCTAAATCACACACACATATGACCACTTATGCGTAAATGTATAAGTAGAAATTGTATGTGTGTTTCTTAGTTTTAAAGCTCTTTTTCTAAAATGTTCTTGGTTTTTCATTTAAAGTTTTTTTTGTTATCTAAATGACCATGTTGCACCACTATCAGAGTCCACAGTGGGCAAAATCAAAATATGTTGGAAATAAATCCTGGGAATTGTTAAAATATTGAATTTTTTTAAATTTTGAATTTATTCGTTTAAGTGTACTAAAATTTTAAAGCTGGATTTGCAAAACGGACTACAGTTTTAGATACTATAATGTATTCCAATCATTTATAGAAGCTTTTGTAAATGTAAACTTAAAAAGTTAAATCTTTAAAAACACGAAAACTTTATTTTTAATTGAATAAGTCCAATTGGAATTTTTATACAATACAAATTGTTCAAACGCATAGGACAAAATCTTTAAATATATATCACAAAAAAATTCGTAAATCCCACATCTAAAATTAAATCTAAACACTTCTCTTCTATGCAAAGATGAATTGGATCAGTTAGTTGTAAATGTCATATAAATTTCTAAAAAAAACCTTATATTCTGCGCCACTGTGCAGTATAAGGATGTTGTTAAAGTAATTGTATAATTAAACAAGGAAACTTTTCTTTTGCAGTCTTGTCTTGTCTTGTTAGGTTTAGTTAAGTTTCTCAATTTTAAGTTTTCCTTTTAATTCCTGTGAGTGGAAAACTGTTTCCTTTTAATACTTTGTTGGTTAGACATGTGGGTATATTTAAATAGAATCAAAAGAAAACCTCTAAGTTGGCTGTATTGTTTGAAAATATATGTTTATGTTTTAGTTGAAGTAAAATGGAACTACTCAAAAAGACAATATTTTGAACTTCGAAGGAAGAGTTTGTATTTTCAGTATAATAGTGCTTTTTATTGTGAAACATAAGTATTTATTATTTGTATTTAATTCATCACAGCATTATTATTATTGTTATTAATTACAGCTATTACAAATACTTTTGTAATAATAAAAACTTTTCAAAAAATGTTGTAATAATTAAAGGGATGCAATAAAATTTTGCTAAACTTGAAAAAGCTATAAAAACATTTGCTTACTACCAGTCATAATTGTTAAATGTAAAATGTTTTCCGCAATAGATAACAATAAAGATAATAAAACTTATATAAATTTAGAGACGCATTCCCTCAGAGCACAGACACGCACTTCTGCCAACAAGCATTTATGTAAAATACATTATGATTGTATTCACTCTCTCAAAGGATGAGCATTGATGTTAGAAAATATATGACTTACATACATACATCTGCAGCTACGTAATATGTTGGGTACATCGTTTTTTATTCCCTTTTATTTTCAGTAGTTTTATTTTTTAATTTTATTCCTGGCTATAAAATAAATTGTATAAATTTTCTTGCATCTGTGTAATACTTTTATGTATTGGTGAACTGGTTTTATATTGTTAGCATGTATAAGTTTAACAGAAACTTTTTATAATTGTATAAACTGTAACTATATACATATACAAAATAATACATTGGCGTTTTGTAATGTAAAACATCTGCATGTTTGTATAAGTATTTTATTTCAAGTCATCTGCATTTAAAGTAATTTACAGTGAGTAATAAAACAAAATAGAGTCATAAGCAAATTAGTAGTATAAATAAAAGGGAGAATTTCTAAATAAATTTCTAAATCTGCAATTCCTGAAATATTATCGAATAAACGTCTTCCCATCTTCCATCTTCTTAGTCATAATAGCTGCTGCAGAAATCATTTGATAGCGTCAGCTTCCTGGAATTTGTAGTGTGGCAATTGCCATTATGGAAGAACTCCCTAAGTCTGTTTTATGACCCTTCTATAAATCTTTTAAAAGTAGATAAAGTTTAACATACATAATATTTATATTCATAGCCATCATGACACTAAATTTTTTGATGATCGGTCCACAATAGGTTATAATATCCCACATAACGCGCATTTCTAAAAAACTGTTTTATACATATACTGGATGTAGGGTGTTATATGGTCGGGCTTGACCGACTATACTTTCTAACTTGTTTTTATTCTCACTGTGTGTGTGACAAATTCTATTTATTCTATGTATGTAAATTGTACTTGTATATCTATCGTATAACCTTCTTTTATGTATATATCGTATGTTTATAAGCATATTAATGTACGTATGGAAGTGTGTTTCCTTTTTAAACAGGTTACATCGAGTGCATATTATAATGATTTCAAAGTAACATCCTTTTTTCATAACTTTTGACACATGCATCTCTAACAAACCAAACCAAACTAAACTAAAAATTGCATACATTCTCTTCCGTTTTATTTAGTACAGTTTTACCCATTGTGTGTTCTATAGTATGTGTTTGTACAATCGGGTGATGACTTTCTATTCTAAACCACATACACTCTTTGTTCCTTGTCATCATATATTTTACAATTTTTATGCAATGACTCCATTCATTGTTTGTAAAACACTAACACTTTGATCTCACATATAACCCAGTAAAAAGTAAAAGGGATAATAAGAATATTATGTCAGATAATAAACGACTTTGGGTTGCCATACATGAGAAAGATGCAAAATTGTTTAATATATTTTGCAATATGTGTCTTAAATATTTATTGTTGAGCTAGTCAAAGGCTAAGAACGTCCTGCATATGGAATTTCTAATATTTTCACATTTCTATTCTACAAAATAAGTACATAAGGAATCTAAATATTTTATGAAATATTTTGTATGCGCTTACATAGAACATGCAATTTCACTAGCCTTTGAAAGGCTATATACTACTGCACCCATAATGATTGATAGTGATATCGACACAGTTAAGAAAAACACTTTAATATCACTACCCAGCATACCATTTTCGGAGCGCTTCGAAAAAGGAGTCAGAAAAGAGTCCAACAAAAGAGCATTTTCGGAGCGCTCCGAAAAAAGGAGTCAGAAAAGAGTCCAACTAAAGAGCATTTTCGGAGCGAAAGAAAAATTTGCTTGTTACTGTCCTGAGTCTTAGTATGACTAAGAAATTCCACTTAATTATGTGTGTAGCAAAGCGTTGTTGTCTTGTTACTTGTGCTTTGAACAAAAAAACATAGCTGTACCACACAAGAATGATAAAAACAAGATTACACAGAGCCCAAGAAAAACCTCATAAAAAACTCTTTTCTGGCATTATCTAAGAGCTCTTTAAGAGCCCAAAAAAACCCTCATAAAAGACTCTTTTCTGACATTATCTAAGAGCTCTTTCTGACAGACCATTTTCGAACGTAATGACGCTCTTTTCTGAAGGTTTTCGGAGCAATTATGATTGTTTTTTGGGCTCATAAAGAGCGTTAACGCTCCGAAAAAGGTGTCAGAAAAGACTCTTTTCGGACTCATATGGCTTGCTGGGTATGTTTCATCCTATTCTTACAACTTTAATAATGTCATCACTTGCCATTTTCTAAAAAAAAATATTACGTAAATGATATGTAAACTTATTCTCATATCCTCTGAGTTTTGTATCCACAAGTGCATTGCAGATAGTTTTACTCGTTGCAGTAGTCAAGTGTGAGTGAGTAGTTGTTACAACAGTTGAACAGAACAATTGCAGTGTTATGACAATGTAAAAATCGTTAGTAATAAAAGTTGAAATGATTATGTGAGCTTCCAAGTGTGATGGTTTCAATGAAATCTAACTGCATTTAAATGTAAATGTTGCTCCATATATTCATGTTTCTAAATGTAGCTGCACGAACACTACACTCCCATGTATTTTTAGCCAACTGCTGCAGCTTGATTTGCATAAAACTAATGTTAGGAAGAAAAAGTTCATTTTGTGGTCACTTGTTCTACATTCAACAAATTATAATTGAAAGTAAATTGTGGGTAATATTTAATGTCTAAAATGTCAGAATGATATTCTAGGTTATTGAAAAAGGTGAAAAATATTGTTTACCATTATCACCAAGTTGTAGTTGTCCCTAAAATAACCTTTCAGCTTAGCCCCTCCCAAAATATCTGTTAATTGAATTATATAAATATCTAAATCTAATGTAGTAGATATGCACTGTCGTTTTAAAGGTTTTTATATATATATTTTTTTTATGTAAAATTTGTTATTCTCCAGTTAGCTTCTAATTTTTTCCATATAATATTCACTAAGATGTGTCATACTTTTAGGAGAATATCCTCCTGGCCCACGATGTCGAACGATAACGTTCGCTTAGATAAGACTTAAGAGGCAAACTTTTTATCGTATCTATTTTTTACTCAATCAAGTTTGTTTATTCCACAATCAAGTTTGTGTCTTAATTCTTATCTAAGCGAACGTTATCGTTCGACATCGTGGGCCAGGGGGTATATAATTTTTTTAAATTGTTTTTTGTTGATAATAAAATACAAGTATTCTCTCTACAATGTTAAATAGTATCGTTCAATTTTTTAAAATTTTAAAAAATAGCACAATATTATTTTTTTATTAATAATTATACATATTTCCAATAATCTTCATTATCAATTTTGTTTAAATAGATATGGAATGGAAAGTGTTTACATATAGAGAGAGCATGCATAATAGATCCCTTTCCATTACATGTCTATTTAAACAAAATTGATAAAGTTTTAGCCTTGATAATTAAGATTTGAATAAAAACGTATAAATAAAATTATAGTGTCAAAAATATTTATCATAAATGGTTTGCCGAGTCGAAATTTAAACTTTTACAGCCTTATGCAAAAAAAAAAAAAAAATTAAAGTAGACTTCAAATGTACTTTAAGAAAATTTTGTATGAAAATTTTGTCTAAAAGCACACTTCAAATCTACTTTGTTTTTTATGAATACGGCAGTTATACTTCAAACTTACGATATTTGAAAACATTTTTGAATCTTTAAAACAATTTAAATTTTTAAATCTATTAGATTTAAAAAAATATAAACAAAAATGTATAGATTTTAATTTTAAACTTTTTGCGTCTCTGTGTTACCTAATGCATAGTTTTTTTCTTTTTAGTTATTTCTTATATTTATTTAATATACAAAGATTAACTTTTTGTACAAAAAAGCAGATAAAACTCAAAAAATATTATTAAATAACCAAAAACCAAAAAATAAAACTAAAGCTGCAAACCACACATCAGACATGACCTCTTGGCCAAAACCCAACCATATACACATTCAAAACGATAAAGAAAATAAAAAACCAGCAGGACAAGCAACGAAGAAGGCAAAGAGCAACTAACATGTTGTAACATATTTAACTTTATGCAATGACTAATATATGTAAACTATTGCTGGCACTCTCTCGCACACATACAAAGTACATATTCGTATTAGGGTAGTTCCTGGAACTAAACTTTAATGTTGCCAGCTTAATGCACACACCACTAAGCAGATCCAGCTAAGTATCACGAACTAATAATTATACCTATCATTGGGGTCACCATTAGTTACAGAATCAATTGACCTAGGCTAGAATCAACTCATCTTAGAAACAACGGGTCTATCACTACTTTAACTGGAAATTCGATATTTTTTCATCTCATCTTGGAAAAAATCGTATATTACCTATAAGAATATGTTGAATAACGCAAGAAAGCAGGAAATAAATCATTTTAATATACAATTGCAAATGCTTTTATCGTAAATGCCCCAAACTATACCACATTTTCTGAATATAATTTTAACATAGTTTTAAATCACACTTCCTGTAAATAATGGTACGGTCACATTTGGCAAATATTTGCGAAAAAGACGTAACCACTATATAACATGTATTTCAACTCGTTTCTTTAGTTAAAAAACTTTTCTTATTTAGGCCAAAGCACAACAAATATTTAGTTTTAATTTAGTTGATGCTGTTTTGTCTTGCAAAACTCTTGTAAGAGTAAACAACGTCAAACAAATTTTTGCTAAAACAAGTGGTTACGCTTCTTTGAGTAAATATTTGTCAAATGTGACCATACCTTAAGTGTTCTTAATATTCTTGAAAATATTTAGATTCAATATGTATATATACACAATTATATATAAAATCAATTTGCGTTAGATTACCTGGCATGTTTAAAGTAACCAATTGACTTCTATCTATAAATTTTTTAGTCAGTGTAAAACTGCTGGGAAATCACAAACGCTTATGTTGAAGGGACAGTGTATATATGCATGTGTTGCATATTACGATTGTAAAATAGCAATGTTGGAATTAAGGCAGTGCAATAGGCGTAAGAGGGGAAAGTTTATGCCATGTATGTATTTGGTAATGTGTAACTTTGTATCGTTTTTGTTTGACCATCGAAACGATGAATGGTTCATAATTCATTGTGGTTTTGTATTGCAGCATATTATTTCTTTATTTAAAATTTTTTGTATGGTATCAGCAAAATCTATTAATGTCTTTGTATGTATGTATGTATGTATGTATGTATGTATGTATGTATGTAACAATTTTACTCACATTTACGAAATTATTACTTTACTGTTAGCACACAAACACAGTGATATTAGTTTATACAAACGAAATAATACAAAGAAGAAAGAATAGAATAATAACTATCGTATCTCTTTACTTTGGCTTAACTAAATGTGGTTTTGAGCATTTTGTATACGAGGCTCATTGAGTCAGAGTGTGTTAAAAATGATAAATTTATTAAACATTATTCATATGAAAGTGTTTAGAACTAGGAAACATTTAAAACCATTATATTATTTTTAAGTTTATTAAGATAATCTTAATGTTTACACAATTATGTTTCAAATTTATTGCTGCATTTTCTTTTATTAATACCTTACTTACTTAAATTTTCATTACTTATCCGACAGCCCTCCTAAATTTCACAATCCGTTTTAGAGTTTTAGCTAGGCAAAGTTGTTTGGTATGCACTCGTATGCTTGCATAACTTTGTGGTTTCTATTTTGTATACTTTAGTAATTCTGATGTGGTAATACAAAACTAATTATTATCTTTTGATCAAAGTGACACAATACATTGCTAAACGAATAATATAGGAGACGAATGCCCATACTGCTAAAATTTTTAAATAAGTAAAAACGATATTTCATTATTATTGGTCTACTGGACGATTAACTGGTAATTATTGTTTTGCATAGTTAAAATAAGATGATTTAATATCAGAGGAATTTGTTTGAAATAAAGATGATTTTAAACCAAATTTAATCTTTGATTTTGGAAGACAGCTAAAAGTATTAAACCACCGGTAGAGGGCCAAAGTCCATTACGAATATCTGATGGCACCTGGGCACGAAGTGCAAAGGATAAGGCCTTGGTATTCCAAGAACATTTAAGTAGTGTATTTTAATCAAAACGGATCGCTTATTTAGGGTTAAATACAGTCATTATGTGACAAGTGATTACGAAGTTCCACGAAGTTGACGGACCAACATTTTACTTGAAAATGTAGCAACTTCTACATTTGCCATTCTTAACTCACACGTGGATACAAGTGAGGCATCTAGAGAACTGGATAATTATCTCAGAGGTGTGGAGACCTGGCTAAAAAACTGGAGGATAGGTGTAAATGAATTGAAAAGTAGACATGTTACGTTTACGATTAGGAGAGCAAATTGTCTACCTGTTTTACTAAACACAGTCTGATTATGTCACATACCTTGGTATACATCTGGATAGACGCCTTACCTGGTGTCATCACATAAAAGCCAAGAGGCTCCATATGACACTGAAATTTTCTTATCTGCACTGGCTAATTAACGACTAATCTAAGTTAAGCCTTGTAAAGTCATTCATTGTAAAATCAATTCGGACATATGGATTTCAATTAAGGGAAACTGCAAGGAATGAAAACTTCCATAGAGATTTAGAAGTACCATTGGTTAAAGCTAAATTCAGAAAAATTCGTGAGAGTAGTTGCAAAACCAGCCGAACCCGCTTGCAAGATTGCTTACTAGAACTCAAGCAAATACAAGGCTTCGTAAAGCCTACTAATTTGTCCATTGTGGTTTTCTCAGCTGGAAGCAAATAGTTTTTAAGGTTTAGTTATAAGATTTAAATACTTTATTTTAAGTACTTCGAAAATTGCGCAACTTAGATGCAGTCATGTAAGTGTCTTCTGTAAGGCGGAATGTAAGCCCTTAAATAAATTTGAGTAAACTGAATGGAACAATGTATTTTATCAAGATAATGGAATTATGTTTTGAGTTAAATTATTCTTAATACTCTCGACTCCTTCTATACTTCTTCTCGAAATGCCTGCCAAACAGTACGATATGTAGCAAAAGGTATACAAATATTTGTTGGAATATGGAAAGAGTTCATTTGCAAACAAATAATTTTTTTTAATAGTTTTAAGCAAAATTAATTCAACATTATATCTATGATTTAAACAACATACAAATCAGTTTATGTTTCTCAGTTATTCAGCCACTTCATTTCGTTTTAAGAGTTGAATTCACTTAATATTATTTTTTGGTTTTATTTCGTTTTACATACTCATTGTGAACTTAAGGTTTTTAATTATGTATTCTTCTTTTTATATTAAAATCTATTTTTTGTTTTCGCTCTTAAAAAGCTTTTTTACAGTCTGTTTTCCTATTACGTTGTATTCCATTTTTGTTAAGCTGCCTTTGATTTTAGGAACGACTAATTTCGCTTCCTCCTTATTTTTTTATTTTTAGTTTTTGAGTTTATCTCATTCTGTTTTTTTGTGCTTGAATGACTGTTAAGTTGTTCATTATAATTATTGATATTTTTCCTTACTATAATTTAGCTCTTCATTTTGACAAATTACTTAAATGTAACGAATAAAAATTCATTAGAATGATTGCTAAACTCGTTCAACTGAATATGATAAGTACACGAAATTCTTAAATATTGTTCGTTTTATATATCTTGGATTAAAGTCTGTATAAAAAGATGATAAGGCATACATACGTAGTCTCTTTAAATACTAAAATATAGTTTAATTATATAAAAACAAGTTAGAGTGCAATAATATAATCCACCCGAATATAATGAGAAATACAAAAACTACACTCATTATAGGACTAGAATATCCTTATTCAGTGGTTTTTCTAAATTTATATATTGTTTGAAAGACAAATTTGTGACCAACATAATATATTTGAAATGCTAATAAAATTATACTCTAGGATAGGATATAAGGTGAAGCTCTTTTGTTTGAATTTGATCTCAATAATATTATTTACAAGAGATTTATAGGTGACAAGATAGAAGTAGACCAGTTATGGACTGATAGCTTCTAAATCCAGTAGCCACTAAAGTGGTTTTTACGTATTTAAGGCTAATTTTGGTTAAATTCTATGGTTGTTTAGTATGCTCGGAAGTGGACTTAATTCGGGAGCTATTACCAATTATTGACTGACTGCTACAAAATCCAGTATATGTATATATAGCCGTATAACCGATATTAGCATGATTTCTGGATTAAAACTACTGATCTATGTAAAAGTTGGTTCGATATCGATATTTATTAGATATTTTTTTGGGTTTATTTTTTTTATTTTCGAAAATGGTTTTTATATGGCAGCTATTACAAACCATGGGCGGATCTTCTTAAATGTCGGAACGGAGAATTTTATACATAAGAGGATATTTTACGTCGAATTTAAACGCAATAACGGTATATTTACATATTAATATTAAAGTGAATTCCGGAAGTAGACCTTATATGGGGTATATAGTCAAATATGGACCGATATTCTTAAAATCCAACAGTTTGATTTGTAAAATTTTGGATTGGTACCGTTATTTATAAGAGATTTATAAGTGTTAAAGTGATTTTCGCAAGAGGGCTTTTTGAACCGAAATTCACAAAATTTTGTGTGATGATTATTTAAATATGTGCAAAGTATTGAGTCGGTACCGATACTTATGCGATGTATGAGTATATAGAGATAAATGGCTTTAGGGATGTGGTCCTTATGGGAGCTATGACGAATTATGGGCCGACCACCATACAATTTAGTACAACAATTTATTGAGCTATAATCCTTATTCATGTCAAATTTTAGCCGTTTAACATTATTTATTATTCAGTTTTATACGTATTTAAGTGAATTTTGGAAGTGGACTTTATATGGACCGACTTAAAAAAAATATTCGTTTTTCGATTTATTTTTGCATGAAACTTGTGCCTGCTGAATTTTGTATTGATATTGCAATTTTATAGGCATTTATGTGTAATTGAGCAATATTTCGGGAAGATTTTTTATGGTGGTTATGAGAAATCATTGGCCGATTCTTACTATTTTCCTCACACTTTCTTCTTTTATCATCAAGCAACGTATACAAAATTTCACGGTATTATCTGCAATATATTTAAAAAAAATTTAAAGCAAAAATATTTAAAAATATCCATTTTTTATGGAGAGTGTCTTACATTTTGATACATAACTCTAGTTCTACTATACCAATTTTGCTGATTTTGAATACCAAACTGCTTAGGAGAACTATAAGCGGTTTTTTGTAAACTTTGTTGATTTCGGTTGTGTCCTTTGGATATAAGAGTGTTTTACACAGACAGACAGACGGACATGGTGTTGGAGGGTATAACAAGTAAGAGCTTAAATTCGGCTGTGCCGAATCTTATATACCCATCACCAAATACCAATAGTGTGATCTATGAATACTTAAAAATAATTTTTTTTACATTTTGTATCAATAACGATAATTATACTGATTATTTTATTTGGCGGATCCCTTACATGAATGCTTTCAACTATTATGGGGCGATTGTCATCAAATATTCCACCATAATTTCCAGTTATATGAAGTTTATTTTGTTTAAGTTTCATCTCAATAACAACATTTACAAGAATATTTATTAATTTTCCAGCGTGTAGCGATTTACTTTGACATACAATAAATTAAGCGCTAGGAAATTGATTTCGGCTTTTGAAACGTCAAAATTGTCTCCTTTATATACTCTGTGGTTATTCCTGGAAGCGAACGTTGTTTGGGAGTCCATGGCCAATTCTGGACTAATTTTCACAAAAGCTAATGGTTTAATTTTTAAATACCTAAAAATAAATGTATATTAGGAAAATATATGTATATTAGGCCGGGCCAATTTGTATGGAGCCGAAAAAATCGATTAGAGCCGCCCCCTAGGATGATTCTATGGACAATTCTAAGCAACTTTGGTGAAGGAACCATGGGTCTATCTCGATTTTCGAGTCTCCCACTTTTCAAAAAATGAATGACTTGAAAGCAAGAAAGACTTTAAAAAATTCCGCTTTTCTTCCACTAAATTAATTTTTTTTACACATGTTCTTTTTTTTAGGTTGAATTTCTGTTGAAAAAAAATAAAATAAATATCAATTTTACCGAACATTTTTTCTCGGAAAATAGCCGAAAAATATTACAAATATGCATGAAACGCCCTCTGGTGGTGTTCATAGGTAAAAATAAAGATAAAAAATGAATTTATCGACCCCAAAACCCCCCATATACACATAAAAAAGATAATATAACGATGAATAAAAAATCGAATTTCGAATTAAAATGATGTTATAGGGAAAAAAATCATTTTTTGAAAAGTGGGAGACTCGAAAATCGAGATAGACCCATGGTTTCTTCACCAAAGTTGCTTAGAATTGTCCATAGAATCATCCTAGGGGGCGGCTCTAATCGATTTTTTCGGCTCCATACAAATTGGCCCGGCCTAATATACATATATTTTCCTCTTATTATTTATTATTATAATTTTTATTTTTTTTTTATTATTATTTATATATTATTTTATAAATGAATTTTAATATATTAATATTGCCAACTGGCCCCAAAAATGTCCATTGAACGCTGGGGCTTTATATGTAATGTAATGAACACTTAAGAAAAAACAAATAAAAATAAATTGATAAAAATTTCCTTAGAATCTTAAAAGGACCCAGAATATATAGACTTTTTCTATGACCAATATTTCAAAGTGTTACGAACGGAATGAGAAACTTAATATACTCGTCATATTTCTGGTGTTGGCTATAATAATATGTAGTACATATTTTGTTTAACAATAACAATCTTTGCGTATACAGTATATTTTTAAACTGCAATTTATACTACGTATACGTTTCGATTATTTCTAATACACCTCTAATTAAACAGAATATTTTGTTATTTAATTTAGCTAAGGTTTATATAAAAATGCCCTCATATTACTCATAATTAAAAACTAAAATAGAAATTAAATTCTTATTATTGAGACCATTAAATGTTTATTTTCACTTAAGATTTTATCTAAATGTCAGTTTGTTCTAGTTCTCATTTCATTTTGATTTGTTTTAAAATATGTTTTTTTTCCATTATTTTTTTGCATGATTGTGCATTTGACATTTTTATCATAAATTTTAAAACAGCATACCAACCTACATATGAGTAATTGTTGAGATGTTTTAATAGAAAAAATGCAACACAGAAGATGTGGATGCCCTATTATCCAAATTGGGCAACTACATTTTCGGATCTTTGCTAGGTTTTAATGTTAAAGTGACTTACTAACGCAAGCATTCTTCTGGAAAGATTTATTTAGGTTTGAGAAAATAAAGTACACAAGAAAACAAATTACAAAATAATGTTTCCTATCCTGGTCTTTTAGATAAAATCTATTTGTGGGTCACTGGGTAGTACTTCAGAGTTTCTCGTGTCGTACTTACACTGTATGAGCACTATTTCAAATTGATGGATTATGGTTATTTAGAGTCCATCTAGATATTGTTCAAAGAGCCAAATAGAGTTCGAATCTACGCGCGATTTGGTACTAAAATATAGTCGAGCATTTGTGGAAGTTAATTTATTTGGTAACTGAGGTATTAGTATATAATAATAAATCAAATATAAGAAAGGCTTGGAAATGGGGAAAAAATGTCGTGGAAGAATGTCTGAAACTCTGAACAAGTGTCACAAAGTTCATGTATATTGTGATATATTTAAAAATATACACAAGACATCTAACGCAGTTTCAAACCATTTTTTTTAAATTTAAAGTATTATAATGTCTAGAGATGTCCGTAAATAATATGACTACCCACCCATTAAATGCGAAAGTATACTTCCCTTGCTCATACTGCAGTTAGTAGCATGTTTTAAATAAGACAGGTGACACAAACAGACAACAATGTATGGAAATCTTACAAACAAACAAAGATCCTAAAGCTGTGTATGCAAATAGTAAATAGCAATGAAAAAGAAAAATATTTATCTACCTAAATATACGGCTCTTTAGATTCTCTAACAATGGCTAAAAGTATTGCAAAAAACACTTTAATCATCTTTAAAAAAAAATCTTAAACTTTTAAATGACTGACTGTGTTTTTGCTAACATTTCAAATTCATTATACTTACTTACATATATAGACAGAATGATGTGGAAATATGTTTTTGCTATTTCTTTCTCAGTAAAACTTTCAGGCAGTTAGTCCTTTGCTGGTGACATCATCAACAAAACAAATATCATAATAAATTGAGAGAAGTAGACAGACTCAGATGTTTATAACTGTGAACAATAGGTTTAACCAATTCATTATTTCGAACTAATGTTACTCATTTTAAAAGTGGACAAAATTAAACATTTTCGATTATTCTATTTTCGGTCTAAGACTCTGGATGTTACATTTTAAAGCAATATTTTCTTATAAAATCATATACACACATATGTACCTATTATTTTGTATGGATTTATAGACAATTTACTTAATCTATCTATTAGGAAATGTTATTTTTCTCAAAACCAAGGTCTTTATTTGTGATTTTTATTCCTTTCATAATATCTAAGGCCTTTATTACCATGGTAAACTGGTTTGCTTTTGATATTGTGCTCAGCAATACCACAATGGCCATAATGGGCTTTCTGGAGATATGCAATTCCTCTAGGAGAACCATATTTACTGATAACTTAATATGGAAGGTGCCTAAGGGTGTGAAATCCTTGCGGGATCCACGTATAGTTACCTGGTTAACCAAAATGAGTTCAATTTACATTATTTGGTTTACGTGGTTGCCTGCTGTCTGTAAGCAATCAAGTGTAATATTTTGATTCTGTTTTGAAATACTAAGGTCTGATGAACTAATTTTTTTAAAGCTTATTTATTTTTCTTGGCGGGGTGAACGGCGCAATCCTAATAAACCTGCAAATGGTATGTAGTACATCATTTGTTTGAGTGTTGTGTATGCAAGTTGTTTTAATTGGCAAAATGAGTCAATAAACACAATGTTCTTTAAAAAAAAATATTTAAAATATTCTGTAAATATTCTAAATTCCAATATTATCAGAAATTAAGTTCTGAATGTATATTTTATTTTTCATGGGGAAATCTCTTACGTATATCTATCTTATTGCTTAATTAATATCAAAATCATGCAGCTATGGTGTAATTCGATTGGAATAGAAAATCGCATATGTACAAGGTGGCGCAAAAGTAATCCTCCTATCAGAAAATGCTATAAATTTTGCGATTGGTCCTAATGTCAGTTCTGTTTTGACATTTGTATAGTAAACACATGCAAAATACACATTAATAAACAATGTTACGCTACACTGCTCCAGAACGCGGAATATTGCTGACTATTTATTTGACCAATAATCGGTCGGTGACAGCCAAAAAAAATCTGAAGTTTACTTTTGCGCCACCTTTCAAATTGCAATTTGAAAATGTTTTCTTTAGCAACGAATTGCATAACAAAACTCGGAAACTAAGAATGTGACTAGAAAAAGAAATTAAAAAAATATGATGAATTCTCGAATTCTATTTCTCAAAAAACGACGAGTTAAATAGATAATGTTTACATATGAATCGTGGTGAATGAAAATTGCTGATGACACCCTTGGCAGGGTAGAAAATGCATTCCAGTTTGTCAATTGTTCTAAAACTTTACAATAGTATTCTTTGAAATTATTTGAAAATTCGAACTATTAGCCTGAAAGAATAAAACATTTCTCTTGAAAACATATTCTATTTTAAAACTACGATTTTAATTAGTTCGGATACGTTTGATTTACAAATGTCAGCAAGACAAAATCAGCAGAAAGTCAGTAGTACTCAGATATTTTAATACAAATATAATTTTTGTTGCAGGTAAAATCTTTCTATAAAATTGCTTTTCATTTCATCTTGTCTATTTGTTGATTCCAATTATTTCGAAATGTTTTGTTTCTATTTATTTATGTGTCGCAGACAAATACATTTGGCCTAATAAAGTGTTTGGTTTCAATTTATTTCCAAATTGTAGCATTTCTATCATTAGTGTCAGTTATGGTTTTTCTTGTTTTATTTTGTATATAAATGTTTGTTTCATTTGTAACATCTCATCCATTTGTGATTTGTAGAGCTATTGATTACGTACCTTAAACGGAAAAGAAAAGGAAAATTAAAAAATATTTTTTTTTGAAAGATTTATCGATAAATAGCAGTATAGTTTATAAATATAACAAAGAGAAAACAAATGAAATAGGTCATTGTTACGTATGAGTATTATTTATTTGAAATTTTTGTTAATTGTTAATCATACGCATTGAGGACATCTTCCAAACTTAGAAATTTAACCTATAAAACAAAATTTGTAAATATTTTCAGAGAAAAATAAAAAACTAAAACATAAATAAAACCTTTTGTTTAAAATTGTTTAAACATGTTTTCTAGTGTTTGTGTGTGCAAGGGATTTTCGTAGAAATAAACAAGCCTTATTTATGTTTTGAAACAAGATAATAATTTTGTAGAAATAACGAGAAGCAATTAGAGTGAGCCCTTTTGAAAAGATAAGCACTATCAGGTATATTGTTTATATATAATTTAAGCTAATGATAGGAAAATTCGGAAATCCATTTTTTATTAGGTAATAAAATGTATCCAAACGCATGTGCACTATAGTAGTTTTAAGATTCTCATTGTAAGTATTTAAGTTTATTAATTAATAAAAAAAAGATTCAGGGTCTTACAAACATTCAATCGATTAAGAGGAAATTCTTGAGTTTACTTTTAAACACCTTTAATAACTCTCTTATACAAAATGGAATTTTTACATTGTCAAATTTTGTTTATACTCGTAAACACCATTAAAAAATAAAATAGCAGCATACCAATAATTAAGAATAAGTTTTGAGTTTCATATTGTTTTTGGGTTCTTTTAAGAATATAAAATAGTTTTTGATATATTTCTTTAGTAAGACTCGAGTTCATTAAATGTAATTTATTGATAATTTCTTGGCTGAGCTGGAGATTGAACCTGGGTTGATTGCAGAGGTTAGAACGCAAAGAATTCCGTTGAGAGAATGTGGTGATACTCGAAACATGTAAATTCAACCAAGGTGCAATCCCCAGCTCAACCAAGAAAAAGTAACAAAAATTTTTAATAAGATTTCATGTTGTAAAAACAAAGGGAGGAAACTTCAGTAAAAATAATAACTTAATGAAAATTAAATTTAATGAACTCGAGCCTGACTAAAGAAATATATCAAAAATTTAAAATTAACAGTTCGACTAAAAATAATAATTGTACTTAATATACAATAAAGTTAGAATTGATAAAAAAAATAATTTTTGTTAAGAACAACATATTTTTTTAATCTTGTTCTTATTCATTTTGGGCAAGAATTTAAACTTTTCTATACAGTTTTTACTTTTTCAATCAATAAAGTACCAAAAACTCAAAACTAAAACATTAAACACATTCGAGACAGCAGGCAACACGACTGTAGGTTGTTATCTATGCTGATATTTTCGTCGCTGTCAAATTAAACTAACCCCCTGGCCCACGATGTCGAACGATAACGTTCGCTTAGATAAGACTTAAGACACAAACTTGATTGTGGAATAAACAAACTTGATTGAGTAAAAAATAGATACGATAAAAAGTTTGCCTCTTAAGTCTTATCTAAGCGAACGTTATCGTTCGACATCGTGGGTCAGGGGGTAATTTCTATTTTTGCCGACGACAAAACAAAAACAGTGTTGACCATATAGCAAAATGTGTAAAGGAAATTAAATAAAATAAAACGCAAAATACAAAATTAAAATGTTATCATCATTTATGCATCAAGGGTTTGTTACATATATCAATAATATTATATTAAATTATTAATATTATATTTTATATTAATAAAAATGAGTAAAGTTTATTAGCATGTCTGGAATCATGAAACACATACATATGTTTTCATGTTTCATAAATAAAACGCTACTTTAAAAAAATAAACGCTTTAAGTGGCACCACTGATATATAATTGTATTATTACAACAGCTGTTTATATTTTTATTGATTTGTTTGAATAAAGTTTGCAAGAGTTTTATTGTTTAAGATTTATTATTTTTAATGTTTTTATTTACTTTTTTTTTGTTGTATTTTAGTTATTCAAAAAATTTGAAGAACAAATTTATTTTTTATTATAACGTCAGATTTCGGGACCAGCTGCTGTCGTGTAGTAGTATAGCCTACTGTCTCGAATGTGTTTAATGCTTATTACTTTTTTTTTACTTTTAAGAGTATTATTTTCCCCACCAATAGCTAAATGCTGCTTTCAATAAAAAGAAAATAAATTTTCAATTGACATACATTTAGCTACATACATATATAATATAAAAAAACTCTTTTATTTTTATTTTAAAACTATTTTTGATGTTGTTTATTTATTTAGTAAATGTTACTTGCAACTAACAACACTCTACGAGTGCTAACTAATGGGTGTTTTTTTGTTTGCAATTCTTATAAACTCAATGAATAGCTCTAGTAGCAATAACTACTCGCATACCTACAAAGAGTACCCCCACTCATAGAGTACCTTGGTGCAACACATTCTCATAAATATTTTACACATGCATATGCATGTTAGTAAGTATGTTGAATATATTCAGGAGGTGTTGCATGCATTCAAGAATTGTTTTTCTTTATTTTGTTTGTTTTCCAAGTCATTTATATAAGTTGACACCTATAGTTTTAACTCGAACTCCTATTGCCGTAATATTATGGTATTTTTGGTAAAGGAACTTTTTTGATGACTTAAACTACCACTTTCTCCCAACACTTAACCCACACTTTTAGTATTTTAACTCTTTAGTCTAAAGAACTCTTTTGTATGTAAACAATTTCAAACTGTTACACATAAATTGTGGTAGCTCAGCGTTTGTTGTTGTGTGAGTAGTAGGAGAGCCCTGGAAAGTAAATCGTATGTTTAGCTTTTATGAACCAAGAAGACATGATTTATAACAAAGTCTAAATTAATTAGATTAATCAACTAAAACGTTACACGATTCTATGAGTTATGCTCAGAAGATCACAATATTTCTCAAGGTTTTATAGTGGCATGTTACAGCAGACAATTTTTATGCCAACATTCAAAAATATTAAAACACAGCAATGCCAGTAATCTTTGTCTCTTAACTTCCAGGAATCCAGGAATCTTTTTCTCTTAACTTTAGTTGGCTTTTTAATACAATACTCATTTCCGGGGTAGCAAAAGGAACACACCGGGTAAAATAAACACTACCATAAACAATTCCAGCACTCAGACATTCGATGACTTGAAAGTATGCTGGCGTTAATTTGGACATCGTGCTTGGGATATGTTAACGATTGAACGCAAAATATTAAAAATCCAAAAACGAATTTTTTTGCTCCATACAAACGCAGATATCCTAATTGGATATGTATTTGTATTATTGTACATGTGTCCCTTCTTTTTGTTAACTGGCTAACAGAGTTGTAAAACATTGTGCAATAGTACTCCTTTGCTACAAATCAAACCCAAAAAATGTGTTAATGCAAAATTGTCTAGTGGAAAATTAAAATAGTGAAAGTAACGTAAAAAAGAGACAGTCTATAGATTTCTTCTGCGAATCAAATTGTCCCCAAAAGTACATTTTGTATTGGTACAGTTTGTAAATTTAATGTTTCATCCCTGGTATATTTAGCTTAATTTATTTTTCTTCTTTTAAAGTGTTATTTGTAGTTTGTTGACTGAATGTGTAATACTATTATGTGTGGGGTCGAGTGTCAGTATTCTTACATGTACACAAAGGGTGTAGTACATTATATGCTAGGGTATTTGTATAACACTTACCGCTAGCTGCTCTTTGTGTGTTTATTGCAGGTGTTTTTTAAAGGTTGCTCAAGCTTTTTCGTAATACCCCTACATTTACTACCACTACTATTTTTACAACGACGGACGTACGACCTGTTCTTGTACATTTAATTGTTTTTAAGTACTTTTGAGTGCATTTAAGCATGGAAAATATATTTATCTTTTCTAATACTTAACAGAGATTCTTGTTGTTATTGTTTGCCACTGTTTACTAAAACGACCCCATAGTGTGTGTTCATGTTGTTGGTGTTTGTTTGGCAGAGGTAAAACTGTTGGTTGGTCTTCTTCCACGTCTTATTCTGACACACATTGTAAACAATGTTAAGTGTAGAAAATTTTCAATTGAAAGACCCAACATAACTAATGGCCAACATTTTAATTATTAGTAGCAGCAAGTAAAGAAAAAAATAGAGAAGCTTAAAGAAATATTTAATTGAAAATGGAAGAATAGTAGCAGGATTAACATGTTTAAGGTAAAAAAGTGTAAACTGTGGGTAAGTACACTACTTATGTATGTTCAGCCTCGTATACCATTACTTTAAATAGGTGTGGTATATTTTACTTAATTTTGTTCAATGTGGCTTTAAGAAATTTATTACGTTTTTGGTTTCAGCTGATGCCTTTCAAGTGAAAAATAAAGTTGATGTGTGTTTTATTGTTTGTATGAAATGTGTTGGTTGGTTGGTTTATGTGGTAGTTCACTACGTGCGAAGACTTAAGTAGAGTCGAAGGGACCCCGTTTTAAAAGACCACATGTCGTATACAACATACAGTAGCTAATATGTGTGTACAAAAATAAGTCGTGTCTTGCTAGACCCAACCTGTAGCTGTGAGATATCTCAGTAGGCCGTTGAGTTTTGACCCGGCTATCTCACCAAGATTGTTCAATGTATAGTTTCCCATGAATTTATGTCTCTTGACACTCAGGGCTGGGCATTCGCAGATAAGGTGGAAAATCGTTTCCTCTTTTTACAACTAAGACACTGGTCGTTAAAAGGGAGTCCCAGGCGATTTGCGTGCCTGCCTAACGTCCAGTGTCCCGTTAATACTGCCAGCAATCTTGATATATCCTTCCTATTCCGGGTTATCAGTTGCATAGAACGTTTCTCGTTAAAATATGGCTACATCAACTTGGCTATCCTACATGTGTCTAAATTACGCCATCTATACTCAGCCTTTGTAAGAAAATATCTGAAGATGATACCTTTGATAGTCCCCAGTTGAATTGCTTTGAAATGTGTACTTTCAGTTTTTGTTTAAAATATTTTAAAATTTTCATTTAATTTTCATTTAACTTTTAAGATTTACTTCGTTTTTTTTTGGGTTCTAGATTAAACTGTTTGCTTTTTATTTCTTACATATTGCTGCAACAATATTTGTTTTTCATATTGATGTGAGTTGCACTTCTAAAGCCTTAAAGCTGGCTTTTCATTGGGCAACAAAAAAAAAACTAAAAAAAAGAAGACAAATACAAAAACAAACACATAAAATACACATGACATACTGTCATAGTGGCTCACAAAGAGACAGAAATGAAGAATGAGAGGATTAAAGTGATCAAATGGGAGCAACAAAACAAACAACAACAAAATGCAAGTTAGAAAAAACCTTTCAAAAGAGATACATATATCGTGTAATAGGCAAGGAAACAAAAACAAATGCACATAAATATCTAGTTTATTTAAGACTGCGTGTAAAATTCCTTTAGGGGTTTTCAGGATTTGTTTGCGTTGTATGTGATAATTGTATGTTTGTCAAGACTCTTGCAAATACGAGTATGTCCTACAATTTAAACAAGCAAAGAAGAAATATGTTTGTTTTCGACCATAATCGCAAAGCATCCTATTGTGGTGGGATTTTATGGTTGCTGTCAAATTATATCACTAATGAGTAGCTTGATTAAATAGCATAATATCTATTTGTATTTATTAGTTATTCCGGCCACTCCACAGAGATTTAGTTTTTTTTTTTACAAAATTGTATCAGTCGAAATATATTTGTAAACATATCAAATTGTTGGATTTTAAGAATATCTGTTCTTATTTGTCAATATACCTCATATAAGGTCCACTTCCGGAATTCACGTTATATGTTTTATACTATTGTAACTTGCCGACACGCCCGATGACATCTATTGAACAAGTTGGCACAATAACCAATGATAACCATGTCGACAAACTACTTAGTGTAGTACTCTATATCACAGCCTCCTGAGACAGGATTTTTCTCCAGCATCTCGTATTATCAAAGTAATTTCCCAACAAGTAACATTATAAGAAATCTTACATATGTACTTTAAATACACCATAAATATGTTGAAGTTCTGTTCCGAAATTGTAGAAGATCGGCCCAAGATTTGGCACAGACGCTATATAAGGACCATTTCCGAAAAATAATTTCACCCACAAAAAACTCAAATAAATATCGATATCGAACCAATTTTTATACAGATCAGAAATTTTAATCTAAAAAACATATTTAGGTATGTGATGGAAAACGATAACGATAACGAGTGAGTTTTTGAAGTCCATTTTAAAGTATTTCTAATTAAATTTTTAAAATTTTTGTTTTAAGATTCTCCTTAATAGCAAATTATTTTTATATTTTGTGGATAAAACTGTTTTAATACAGAAATATTACGAAAAAATTAACTTCTAAAACTCACTCGTTATCGTTATCGTTTTCCATCACATACCTAATTCAGTCATATGGCAATATTCTACTGGATTTTGTAGCTGTCAGACCATATTTGGCAATAGCTCCCAAATAAAATAAACTTTCGACTATAATTATAACAATCATTAAACTTTTGTAAACTACTTTATTGAGATGAAGTTCAACCTAAATAAGCCTCCAATACAGAGAGTTCACATTACTGGATACTGGATTTTGAAGATATCAGTCCATAATTGGTCGACTTCCCCTATAACACCTACAAACTTTTGTAAATAACTTTATTGAGATAAAATTCATTTAAAATAACCCTGTTATTATTCTTTATTATTAAGAGAGGCCTCATGCACTACGACCTATGAGATCTTTTGTGCAGCCTTGAAGTTTCATCATGTTAGATTTAGGCTGTGTATAAAGCATCCCCTGGGGCCATAAAGGCCCTTCCGAGCCATCTTGTTCTGCGTATTGCCAGCATTGGGCAGTCGCAAAGAATATGTTCAGAGGTTTCGGTTTCAAGTTCACAAAACCTACACTGTTCATTCGCAACATTACCTAAAGTAAATTGGTGATACCTAAAGCTACCGTGTCCTGTGAATATTCCAGTAAGTAATCTCAATTCACCCTTTCCGAGCGATAGCAACAATTGAGATCTTCGTTTAGACAGAGTAATAAACCTTTTTGACTGTCCTGGTAGGTTGTTCCAAAATCGGGAAAATTTCTATTCTACCCAAGAACTAATTCATTCCATAGTGTATCCACGTGGAATGCCAAAGAATCGTTCCGGGCCTATGAATGGGCGTCGAGCACATCTATAGGAATAACCCTAAACCTTACTCTTTTTATACCCGCCGCCAAAAAGATGGGGGGGGTATATTAAGTTTGTCAATCAGTTTGTAACACATCGAAATAATGGTCGTAGAACTTCAGATATTTTAGTTATATTTGGCAATTTTCTTCTAATAAAATGCAGGTAATATCATGAAATTTTGCACACTTAAATTTTTGTTATAGGAAGAGAAGTCCTGTTGAAAATGGTAAGAATCGGCAAACGACTTCTCATAGCCCCATACAAATTTCAATTAATAATCTATTAATAGAGCAGTATCCATACAAAATTCAGCAAAAATAAGTGCCATGCAACGAGAAATCTCAACATCGGTACATATTTGAAAGTAGACCCTATATTAATTGTATTTCCAAAAATCACTTAAAAGCTCATAAACCTCTTTTAAAAATTACTATCAAGTCGAAATTCAACACAAATAATCCGCGTGTACATATAAATCATCGTATTAAATTTTACAATGACCGGCTCCCATATCAACTTGAGTTCTGAAAATCACTTAAATGCGCATAAATATTTTATAAACATCAATATCAACTTGAAATTCATCATAAAACATTCATATATTTATATTTGCATATAAATCATTCTTTATAATTTCATATTGAACTGTTCATAATAGGACACAGCTCTCTTATGAGGATTAGTTCCATAAAACACAAACCTACATAAAAATCCATATCACACTGATATTAAACGCAGATTGGATATACTATTAGCTTTTCTAAAAATTAGTCCATAATTGGCAATGGACTCCCATACCACCTCTACACAAAGTTGAAATCAGTTTCCTATGGCTTTTTGGTATCGAATTTATTGTGTGTCAAAGTAAATTGTTAAACGATGCCAAAATATAAACAAAGGGCAGTTCAGAAAGAAATACATAATTATAAAATATCAAAATAAAATAATCAGTATAATTATCGTCATCGATGCAAAATATAAATAAAATTAGTTTCAAGTATTCATAGATCACACTACTGGTATTTGGCGTTAGAGCCAAATATAAATTCTTACTTGTTTATACATGTTCTTTTCCTTAATCTGGTGAATCTGGAATAATTTTGCACCTATTTTTATAAATTGTTACATTACATATAAGATTGTTATGATAAATATAATTATCAATCATAAATGGTTAAAATTAGATTTAATTTGAAAACATTTGAAATAAATTATATTGTGAGTAAACTTGTATATCAAATAATATATAAAATACTTGTAAAATGTGAGCTAAAACTGAATAAGAAACAGTGAATAATGCTATTCTAGTTCTAACAATAGCAGTAGTAGTTTTCATAATTCCTTTAGGTGGAGGGTATTTAGGATTAGGCACAGTTGAATATTCCATTTTAACTTTTCTGTTACATAAACATTAATGCCCTTATTCATAAAAAATTAAAGTAGACTTCAAATGTACTTTAAGAAAATTTTGTATGAAAATTTTGTCTGAAAGCAAACTTTAAACCTAATATATTTTTTATGAATACGGCAGTAAAACATTTGTGTAAGCGGTTTTGCGTGCACAATGATTTGTTACGGTGCTACAAGAGACAACATTGACAAAGGGCTGGAGGTCACTATATATGTGGACAGCCAAGCGGCTCTTAGAGCGGTAGGGGGCTGTTATGTGAACTCCAGTTTGGTCGATGATTGTAAAAGAGCTCTAGGAGAAATCTCAGGCGAATACGTTCTGAGACTCTACTGGGTACCGGGTCATTCCAATATCAGGGGAAATGAAGTGGCGAGACTCGGAGAATCCTGATTGCCAGGCGGCGGTCAGGCCTCCAATAGGTTCCTATTATAGGAAAATCAGAGAATGGATTCTGGGCGAGACAAATAGGGCCTGGGGAAACCGAACGGACTGCCGAATGGCAAGGACGATATGGCCGGTGCTTAGGAAGTCCAACTCGGAATCGTTGCTGGGCGAGAGCAGGGTCTGCAGGTTGAGGTGGCTAGGCAGTAGATTCATAAGCGAATTAGGGGATATCTCGGGTTGTAGACACGGGGATCTCAAAGGATTCGTAATGAATGTGGCCTGGCTGCGCAACAGGGGAAGGGGCTTTGTGAGGGCTTAGGCGTTTCGCTCTTGGAATATATTAAGTGTCTCCAAACATTTCTGCAAGGCATCACAATGGACCGTATTGGTATCTGGGTGATGGTGTGGGGACAACCTCACACCGGCCTTCTAACCTAACTTAACCTAACTTACGTTGCTACAATCATATTATGTTTTAGCACGTCTATAGCATGTTTTTGTAAAAATACTGGTATTTGAGTTATTATATTTAAAGAGTATTTTTTTTAAATCATTCTCCCCTTCAAGTATTAATATTTTCTTACTTATTATTGGCTTTATAAATTGGTGCATATTCCGATTAACAAACTGACTGTTTGCTTATAAAAAATTTTGCTCACATAACAGTCAATTTTTAAATAACAATTATATGATTGTGTGCACTAACCACATATTTGGTTAGCTCGATTATAAACATTAGATAATTTGTACACAGTACAAAAAAATTAAAATAAAGTTTTTCTACAAGGTATAAACATTTATGATTATGCAAAATAAAGTTCCCGCAATCATGTCGCCATCATGTCTTTTCTTCGCCGAAACAAAATCGATCGAATCAATAATTATAGCATTGTAAAAAGTAAACATGAAAATTCTGTTAAAATTTTTAAAATTTTAATTGGATTTTATTTCAGATGCATAATTTTTAATAATATATTTTGGAGAGAGGACTTTTTTGGATCAAAATAACAATTATTCCTTTTAATTAGGAATTAAGCACTTAATGTTTAATTTATTATATTTTCCTTTAGCTAAACTTTAGCAATTTTTATAGTCATTGGCGTTTTTGCTTTTCAATATAAAATTTTTATTAACTAAAACTTTTCTATGCTTATTTTTTCTAACTAAAAATTGTTTTTATCCTTTTTGAATTGAAAATTAATATCCTTTGTCATGCACAAAATCATCCTCATATTTTCTCTAACATCCCTCAGCACTGACAAATGACAGATTGTAATGAAAAACTTTTCCCTAGCATTAACTGTTTTTACTTGTTTGAAAAGGAAAGCGAAAAATATAAGCTAAAAGAACAGGAAAAACAGCTTATTAATGTCGTAGTTTATTGCAAAAAAAAAAAAAAACTCAACTAAACGAAAAAAAGAGTAATTGTAAAAAAACAATCAACTTATCAAAGTTTTTTATGAAAATTTAAACGCAAACAAAAACCAAATAACAAAAATTGAAAATCATTTTGCTTTAAGCAGCAAAAAATATTGTCTGACATAAATTAGAATATTTCAACATATAAAAGTTACAAACAACTGAATTTTTATACTTTTTCTTTTTATAAAGCAGACAACAAACATTATTTTAAGTGGAAAAGTTTAACTATCACAATGAGTTCTTCGTTTATAACCAGAAAGGAAAAATTATGCTGTACCATAATTTATTTATTTATTTACTTATTTTCTTGATATTATTATCCAAAAATTTTTTTTCAGATAATAGGATATTTTGTTTAAGTTGTACCCTACAAAACTTTTAAGTAAATTAAAACCACTATAAACAACTATGAACAACTATAAAATTCAAACCAATTCAAACGAAAGCAAATTGTAAACACTTCGTCTTAACACCTTTAAATTATAGTTGAAATAAATATCAATGAATTTCCAACAACTTTTTCATTGTTTCTCTGTTGAAGAAAAAACTTCCTCTTCGAACGTTTCAAACAACCTTTGCGTTTTAATCTTAAAGGGAAAATTAGCATTTTTTCCCTTTTGTATTTTCCTGCATGCAAAATTCAGAAAATAATGAAAGTGGTTTTGATTACTTGAGAAAGTACAACAAGGTTTGAATTAAATGGGAGTTGTAGTAGTAGTATTTGTTGTATTAGCAAAGAAACAATTCGACAGCAACAACATTCATTAAGTGAAAATTGTTTATTTGATTTTTGTTATTTCTATGCAAGTTTTATGTTTCTCTTTTTTACTTTCATTAAGTAATTTCTGCTGAAAATACCAGATAATCCCAGTTAACTGGATAGAAAAAATCCCACTAACCAACCAACAACAAATATAATTTCAAAGTTAAAGCTTTTTGTGTTTGTGTTTTGTTGTTGTTACAAACAAGTTGCTGCAGAAACAATTACAATAGATTTGAGGTTAAAAAAATCTGTGAGAAATTTAATGAAACATCAAAAAACAAGAAAAATTGCAAATAATACAATACAAAGCAAGAAATTGTGTGCAGAAGCGAAAAACAGCAAATATTTTCAGTATTAAATAGAAAATTACGAGAAAAAATGGCAAAAATTACTCACAAGCTAAACAAAGCCACGGTAATTTACTTTTGATCTTAAAAAAATAAAATACACAATAATACACAGTCGTACTAAAATCAAAAAGAAACAACATCGTTAATCCCATCAACAGAAGTTGCATCTGACAAACATGAACTGTACTAATAAAGTAAACAATTTCATACATATGTATGAGGTCAATCTATGAAGTGATTTGAAACTGTTAAAGGTGATAAATAGGGTCAAGCTTATTTGAATACTTTGTTTTGTATAACAGTAAAATGTTGTGCATGTAAAATGTGGCCCTCCAAAGGGCTTTATTTAGCAATTACCAGGGCTCCATACCATTACATCCTCTTGTGTATTGTACATGCTTTGCCATTGCGTACCAAGTTGAAACGTTGAAGCGTCGATATTACAAGTTAGATTGTTATATTCGGCTGTGCCGAATATTAAATACCGTCCACCTAAACATAATAAGAACCAAAAACAAGTAAGAAAGTAAAGTCGTCAAGCCAGACCAAATAATACGCTACACCCAGTATATGTATAAAAGAGTTTTGCAGAAATGTGCGCTATATGGGAGATATGAGCTATTATGACCGATCATCCAAAAATTTAGTTTCGTGATTTCTATGAATACAAATATTGTGTATGTTAAACTTTAGCTCGATATAAATACGTTTAAAAGATTTATGGAGCTTAAAGTGATTTTCGGAAGTGGGCCATTTATGGGAGCTACGACGAATTAAAGACCGATCTGCACAAAGATGTGATTTGGCTTTATTTACCACTGATTTGTGATTAATTTTTTTTTGTTTCTAGCCTAATCCAAACATTTATGATCAGTAAACCCCAATTTCGGGATGACTTTTGTGTAGGGGCCAGGTAAAATAATGCACCTATTTCCACCAGTTTGAATCACATCCGTCCTTGGGCCGAAAAAATATCACTTACTAAATTTTATTAAAATATCTTCAAAATGGCGACCTGTACTCTGCGCACAAGGTTTACATGGACAGCCAGCCAGACGGACGGACGGACGGACATCGTTAAATCGACTCCGAAAGTGATTCTGAGTCGATTGGTAAACTTTAAGGTGGGTGTTGGACGACTATGGTGGTGTAGCGTATAAAAACTGCATTGGTTATAGGAGCAGAATATCCTAATTCTGTATTTTCTATTCAGTCTTAGTGCAAATTTGATTAGTATTTTATATATTTTTTGAAAGACCTTTTGACGACCAATATTTTGAATTTATATCTAATTTTTGACCATTTATAATTAATGTAATTACCAATTGTTACCATAATTTTAGAGTTTGTCTGATTTTTATAATAATCTTGAGTGAGTTTAACAATTTATAAAATTAAAAAAAAAACATTTTTTTTCATATTCATCACGAGGTAAAAAACAGAGTATAAGCAGGACTGCCAGATAAATTTCGGAAAAAATTTATAAATAAGCATCTTCGGCCTCTCCTGTACGCGGTCGAGTAACTTCAAAATAGAGTTCGAAGCACCGGCCCATACATGAGAGTTGTATTGCATTTTCGATCGAATATAGATGGTGTAAATAGTAAGAATATTAGATGGAGTGAAGCATGATGATGAAGCAACATGATCTGTTGTGCGTTTGTGCGTTAATAAACAACACTGAGTCTTACGTGCGTTAAGATGGACTCTATTCGCACAACCCCATTCAAAGATTGTCTCAAGATCTCGGCTCAGCGTATCATTCATATTTTGTCTCATTTCCCCCAACCTTCAAAGATTTCGATATAAATCGTGAGAAGTTATCACCGACACCAAAAGCAACGAGTTTCGCCACTCTCTGTCGAACGCCTTAGAAATATCTAAAAGCACCACTTTACTTGCGCCAAAACGATGTATAGAATGATACCATTTTTCCAATTCTGCGAATATTAAACATGTTTCTTTAGTACTTAGTAGAGAGACAACTTTAGATTTTCTTAATGGCTTTATTTTGATGGCTGAATTCGAACGGAAGAGATTAGTGTTTGTTAAAATGTTAATGAAATTCATCAATCTTCTTAATATCTTACACGCAGGGGAGAGGCCCAGCTTTGCAGATATGTAACAAATAAACTTTTGTGTATTTTCTTAAATGTCTGCGTCTTTAATCGCCGCTGGCAGGAAAGGAACAACTTCAAAAACTCTCTACACTAACAGTGTAAATCGTTGTCTACTAACACATTTCCAATCTGCCCTCGCATATGTCGGGCATCACTATATGAGTATTTACAACAATGACTGAAAATGTATCTTTATGTTTGTCTGTCTGTACTGTACTTCTGTCTATGTCTATTTGTACTCAAATAATATACATCTTTGAAGACATCATATCATTGTTACCGCTGTGTTGTAGTCTAGAGTACAATAACAAGTGAAATTCAACGTTTTTGCAGTGTTTTTGTTTTGTTGTATTTCTTTTGTACTTTGTTTTACCACAACTGCCAGAAACAGACAGTAGCAGCCTTAAAGAGCAATCAAGACTTTAAATAAAATACACGTAATGAATGAGATATCACATGAAAATGCATGAGGAATACATGTGTAAGAGGATTCGTTGAGAGTGCAATGAATGAATTAATTACGAAAAATATTAAATTATTTTTAAATTTCATAATTATGCTAGAAATTTTAGGGTAAACAAGTTGGTTTTGAAGGACTTTACGTACTTAATGAATTAAGTGAGTAATTTTGTAACTGAATTTTTATATTCTAAAGAATTTGGAGTAGATAAATGGTGTAATAAGAAATATGTATTGATAATTAAGCCTCTGCATGAATGTTTTTGTTGTTTAGAAGTACGCATGAACTTGCGAAATATGTGCGCTTACTCGAAGTATATTTAAAAATAATGTTCTTATTTTTGAGTACAACAAAAATACCGAATATGTATATGCTGTTACTCGGCTTTATGGTTACGAGTTAAGTACAGGTTTATTTTACGCTCGCACTCTCACCATACATTGTAATGAACAAACTTATGTTGTGAATGCTTTGTTCAGTTTTTTGCTTTGATAAGCATAAACTCACAACGACAACACATATAGATGACATTTGAATATTGGCGAACTGTGCTCTCGACCAAGGTAATAGGACGATAGGAGCCATTACAAATCCTAGCGATCAGTCGGGTGGGTGAGGTTCTTGTCCCAGTTACCTTGCTTGCCAATATGGAAAATTTGCTACATAAATATTGTTGTAGACTCCTTATAAACATGTGTGGACCGGAATTGAGCATATTACTTGAAGATGTCAAATAACCCCATATTTAACTCAATTATAATGAACATCTAAAAAAAAAAAACATCAACCGCAAACTATAAAACTTAAATAGTCTCTCCTAGGTATTATTTGGTAGAGACGCGCTTCATAACCCTCCCTGCCATTGATCTCAGTAGCGCCAAATATTAAACTAAGATCCCAAACTCACACTAATAATACATTCACATCACATCACAGTAAGAAAAGAAAAGTAAAGGTATTAGCAATACATATTATACTTCACTTTATTGCCAGAGAATATTAACATTGTTTTCCTGAGTGATTAAAACCCGATTAAAATTCTTAAATAAAACTACATTACAATGGTAAAAATACTAGTATTAGGAAACGCTTAAATATTAACTTTTCCGATAAACAATTCTTTCGGAAATCTCTAACAAAATTTTAATTAATAACTAAACTAGAAAATACCGAACACGTAGTTAAAGTTCAATGCATTTACGATATATTCCCCTTAATATTTAATAATATTCCAATAGTGAAATTAGAGAATAAAAAAAATAGAAAAAAAAATAGAAAATTATCTTTACTTGTTTCGGTATAGGGATACTATAATTAAACTTCAATCTTTTAAATAGTGGCAAATAATCATAACTAATAAAACCTCGGCGTTAAATTCACGTGATTGATAACCAAAACAACATTAGTTTAAGAAAAAAAAATTGGATCGGAAGGTTTAAATTGTTATTATAATAATTAACAGGAATCTCTGTTATTATATAAATTCAATGTTGTTTTGTTAACATCAGTAGCTAAACATACGTACATACATAGATTAAGAATAATTTCATGTTTTCTCACTCACCAAATTTTAAATGTTGATATGTATACAGCGATTGTAGAGGCCTCTGCAACTGCTTGTACTGGAGAAACAAAATTATGCATGTAGGAATGTACAGCAATGTGACACGCTGGTATTATTAAGGGTATTCGCTGCAGACAATTATTTTGTGATACTTAGGCTATAGAAAAACTTTTAATTATATTTAAATTACTTAATCTTATTTCAACAACTTAAAAAGAAATTTTCATGTGCAATATTTTAATTTTAGAGTATTTTATTAGATTTAGGCTAGGTAAATTATTAAATTTTTTATATATTTTTTTTTTTTTTTTTTATAGAACTTTTATTTTGTGAATTGATACTAATTTTATAGTGTTTATTGCTTTCGGGTTTAACTTTGACATATTCATTTTTTTTATTTTTATCAATTTTAGAGAAATATTCACGAAAATTTATTTTTAAGTAGTATTGTTTTTTCTTAAATTTAAATAATACTATAGTTACGTGTAAGTATGATCAAACACTATTATTTTAATGCTTCCTAATGATGTTGGGCTCAATTTCTCGCCAGGAGCAAACCAATTAGGTGTTGTAGGTAGTTTGGAAGATTTGGGGATGTTGGTATTGACACAATAGAATTTTTTTTTTTTTTTTTTTTTTTTTCTCACTTGAATTTCCGAATATTTATTTTAATATTTTCTATTTGTTTCCAAAGTTTCTAGTTCAATATGATGAAAAAAATGTTCGTCTCTTTGGGATAACAAAAATTTTATATGTGCTAGATCAGTCATCAATTTTTCCTTCTCTTCCCTTTACACAATATTTCATTTATGGAATTTTAAATGCACATATCAACATACATACGTAGCTATTGAATACCTCTTGCTGTTAACGTGAGCAAAAGCTTAACAGACGTATGTATATACAAATAGACTATGATAAAAAGGGAACAGTGGTGGCTCACTATATGAGTCCACCACGAAAGAATTAGTGATTCCTGATGAAAGAAAATTGAATAGATATAAATGTAATGTAATGAAAATATATATATATTTCTTTATGACTTTACCTTGCGATGATAATGACCAAAAAGGTGATTACTTTGATATTTTCGTTTCTTTGGCACTCAAGAAAACTAAGAGGTTCAACAAAATTATAAGTTTTTTTATTATTCAATCATATTGTAATGATGAATTTTTCCTACGGAAACAACAAGTTTCAAAATTGTCAGTTTAAAATTGATTATAAAAAAAACTAGATTGTTTACCTTAATTTTATTGAAATTTTACTCCACAATGCAATTAATAATTTTTTTATGGAATTGCAAGCGTGTCGATGTGTACCTGATTAAAGCCAACCGGAAAAGGAGTTGTTCATAGAAAAAAATATCTATTAACACCTCTGTTATATGAAATGTCATAGAAATTATTGCCACCTTTTTTCTTTGTCTAACGAGTTAACAAATCAAGTACAATTTGTACAAGATGCTTGACTCTGGAATAGTCATCATATGCCGATTTCCATTTGTCCTGATTTAGATTTAATTAAATTTTAAATTTTAAATTTAATAAAACCATTAACATAATTTCGGTTCTAGTTTGAAGAAATATCCCTGGTGTTGTTTGGTGTTGTTTTAAGAATGTTTACAGAATAACATTGTGTCCAGTAACACAAGTGGATGGATAGATGTAAATAATTTGTAAGTAACATCTCTATTTCTTAACATACAAATATGTTGATAATAAACGATTGTGTTTTATTTAAATTACCTTTGTATAAGTGCGTATTCTACAGCAACATGCATATATATTTTTTTAACATTTTAGCACGGACACTTACCAAAGTTGCTAAATTGGATCTTGTATAACATTTTGTTGTGAGAATGTTTACAACAATTTTGGGTATAAATGCCTAGAAACACAACTAAAAAATATTTTTCTCGAGTATTAAGGTATATTGTTACAACAATATCTGTATGCTATTTTGTTTACACCAAAAGAAAAATAATAATTGAAAGGAGATTATTAATAAACATTTACTATAGAAAACTAACATTATCAAAATAGGTATTCGTCAACATTGAGATTTTTGCTTAAAAAAAATTTACTGAGAAAGGAAGAAAAAAAATGTTTGTTGAGTTACGAGAAAGTATACAATCTTGCCTTACAAACCGCGTAATACTTTGATGTTAATCAACCGTATTAGGAGGAAAAAGCAAGATTAAGGACGAAGATCTTTTGCATGATAAGTGCCTAAAACCTTTCCATTCATATCTTCAATGATATAATAGTTATTGCCAACTTTTTCTTTAATTTTTGATTTTATAAAAGATGGAGCTAGTTTAGAATTGAATTTCTTCTCAAAATTAGATTGGGCAAAATTTCTTCTAAATACATATTGTCCTACCTCATACGAAACTGGTCTGGCTCTCAAATTGTATTGAGTTTTGTTAGTCTCATAGGCTTTGGTGATATGTTTTTGGAGCTCATTGTGGATCAAATGAAGTTTATCGTCGTTTTTCAATTTTACTGAGGGTTCGTTTAAGACATTTAACTTTCTAAGTAGTTTATACGAACTGCCATGGGTTAACATTTCTTGGCCGAAAACAGCGTAGTATGGAGAACATTGAATTGTCTGATGAACAGAGTTTCTCAACGCACAGCTTATAAAACTCAAATTTTGATCCCAAAGTGACTGATCTTTCTTTAAATAGGAACGAATGCCTGCAATTATGGAGCGATTTACCCTCTCAGAGGCGTTTGATTGAGGTGAGTATATTGCAGTGTATGTATGTTGAATTCCAAGAGCGGTAAGAAAAGCATTGAATTCATTTGCCTTAAATTGCGAGCCGTTGTCGCTTACTAAAGTTTCTGGGACCCCATATGTATGGAATATTTCCTTTAAAAGAAAATCTTGAATGGTAGCTGAAGTGAACTTTTTTAATAAACATAGCCAATGGAATTTGGTCATGTGATCAAGTACGATGAATATGCCAATATGTCCCTTTTTGCTACGTGGATAAGGCCCTAAAATATCGACAAAGAGTCTCTGAAATGGACGAACACTTATAACTTGATTACCCATATTAGGTTTAAGAATATTATTGGGAGCTTTTGATTCTTTGCAAGTATCGCAATTTCCTATATAATTTCGCACATCACGAACGAGACCTGGCCAGTAGAATTTTCTCCTAATGAGTTCTAAGGTTTTTACCATGCCTCCATGGGCAGCAATAGGAGTATTATGAAAACGATATATAACTGAGTTCCTTAACTTTTGGGGTACCCACAGTTTCCAGGTATCCTGATCATGTTCTATGTCTCCTGTATAATGAGATGTTCGTATATATACAAAATTGTCTATTAGTTTTATATCAGGGAATTTACAATTACTGTCGTTTATCTTGTTCTTTAATTCAACGTTGTCTTCATCATTAAAATGGGGTGATGAAAGGTCTATTTCTGGTTCCATATATTCTATGGCACTTACTTCTTCAAAAGGAAACCTAGATAAGGCATCGGGCACTACATTATCTTTTCCCTTACGATGACTAATAGAAAATTTGTAACCTTGAAGCTTCCAGACCCATCTCGCTAACCTTCCTGCCACCTCCTGTTGTTTCATTAACCAAACTAATGAAGAATGGTCAGTAATGACTTCGAATTCTTGAAGTTCCAAGTAACATCTGAATTTTTTTATAGCCTCTAGCGCTGCTAAGCATTCGCGTTCGGTGACAGAATAATTGCGCTGTGCAGTATTTAACTTTTTCGACATGAACGCTATTGGCCTTTCGTTGCCTTTATCGTCAATCTGCACAAGCACAGCACCGATGCCAAAGTCGCTTGCGTCGCATTGTAAATAAAATTTCTTTGAAAAATCAGGATTTGACAGAATGGGTGCGGAGGTTAGTAATTTTTTTATTAGTTCAAAAGATTCTTGTGCTTCTGGAGTCCAACAAAATTTCTTCTTAGTCGACAATACCTCGGTTATGGGAAAAACAATGGAAGAGAAATTGGCAACAAACCTACGGTACCAACCTGCTAATCCTAGGAAACCTCGAACTTGCTTAATATTTTTCGGTGTGGGCCATTTTCGGATTGACTCTACCTTTTCTGGGTCTGTTTTGATACCACCATTTCCTATTATATAACCTAAATAGTTAACCTCAGTGACACAAAACTGTGATTTGGAAATATTAAGGGTGAGATTTGCTTTTTTAAATTGTTCTGCAATGCGAACAAGGACCGAAAGGTGTGAGTTGAAATCTTCGGAGACTATTACCAAATCGTCAAGATATCCGAAAACTGAATAGCGAAGGTCAGGTGGAATCAAACTATCCATCAGGCGACACATTGTGGACGGAGCATTACAGAGCCCGAAAGGCATTACCACAAACTGGTATAATGGCCTGCCAGGGACTGTAAATGCCGTTAAACATTTTGCATCGTCAGATAAGGCGATTTGCCAATAGGCATCCTTAAGGTCTAATTTTGATATTAAATTGGCCTTAGGTAAACGGGAAAATATGCCTTCTATATTTGGCAGAGGGTATGCGTCTTTTTTAGTAACCTCATTTAATTTTCTTGCGTCTAAACATAGCCTAACTTTATTGGGTTTTACTACCAGCCTCATGGGCGAACTCCATGGGGAAGATGAAGGCTCTATGACTCCTAACTCTAACATCCGATCAATCTCCTTAAACATCAGTTTTTCGACTGCAGGAGAGATGGGGTAGAAGCGTTGTTTTACTGGTTTTGCTTCTCCAATCTCGATATTATGTGTTATCAGACTAGTTCGTCCCAAACCTTGTTTCTCAAAATTTGGAAACAAATTTACAATAGCATCGAGTTGGGACCTTTGGGCAGAGTTTAAGGAATATTGCGTAAGGGTATTCAAGTCAGACTTAATATCAATAGAAACCGGACTACAATTTACTAAGTCGGACAGGACTTCTAGCGGACTTTCACTGACCGACGAATACATAACTGATCGGAAAAATTCGGGAGCTAAATTAAAACTTTCCCAAAAATCTAAGCCTAATATAAGCCTTTGAGTAATCGAAGGAACAACTAAGATTTTCAATTTTTTAACCAGATCTTTAAAATGTATATCAACGGTTAATATTCCACGAACTTTTTGTACGTTACCATCGGCAGTTTTGACGACAGACTTGAATGAACTAAATTCTTTAAATTGGTAAAAATCATACTGTGCAAGATCGGAACCGATACAGGACACATTTGCACCAGTGTCTAGGAGACCAAACTCGGAAAAGGTTAAAAATTTAACGGGGGCATAGTAACGTTTGTCTGAGGGGTTATTAATAATTGTAGATAAAATATATTTGGAGCTGAATTTTCTATTTTTGAAATATGTACGTAACCTGATTGTTGAACGTTTTTGTTTTCTAACTGAACAATTGGCAATAGAGTTTATTTCAAAGATTGCTTTTCTTTTCTCTAAATATCTTTGTAATCTTATATGATAAGGTACTAAAGGGTAACTAATTTTATTAACATTTTCATTGTTCTTACTAATATTGTTTCTATTTTCGTTTTCATGTTTTAAAATTATAATATTTTCATAAGTTCTTGAACAATCATTGTTGGAAAGAATTTTGTGTTCATTTTTCGAATTTTCAGAATTTTGTTGAGAAGATTCATTGAGAATATTGGGGACTGAGCTAGCCGATTCTAAGGTTGATGTGGAACGTTGTTCTGACCCCTGAAGTTTTTTGTCTGATTTATTTTTTTGTTTGCACATCTGGTACATTGGGGCTTATATGTATTTTCCATGCCACAACCGTAGCAAAAAATATTACGCGTTTCCAAGCAATCTTCCCAGTGATGACCAGGTTGAGCGCAGTTCCAACATTTAAAATTATTAGAAGATTGCTGAATTGCATCAACAGACATCTCATGATTCTCATTTTGGTCAATATTATCAATTTCAGAAGAACAATCGACTTCGGCCACTTGTCTTCGAGTTTGAAAAGTTTGGAAATATCTATTTGGTACATTTTTTCTGAAATAATCATTTTCCAATAAGTTTTCTCTCATCTGTACTAATTTTCGCAGATGAGCAATAGAGTAGACTGGTACGTAAAGCAGTTCATGCCTTATTTCCGGTCTAAGATTGCGAACTAGAATTTCTATTAAATCTGCTTCCGGAATAGGGTTTGAGAGTTTATCTAACAGTGCACAGACAGACTCGTAAAATGTCTCAAAGTTTTCATTTGCCTTCATTTTGCGACTACGTATTTCTTCATGGATATCGAAGGGTGATTTGAATTCCCCATATTGGTATTTTAACGCTTGGCAAAACTCCTTCCACTCGATAAATTCTACCTGTTTGTGGTATCGCCAAAACCACTCTCGAGCTCTACCAGCTAGTAAGATATGTAAGTTTTTGCATACAAAGGAAAAATCATTATTGAAATTCTCCCTTGTCAAACATCCAACTCGATATAGAAATTCCTCGACACTAATGCCATTACTTGAGCCATCGAACTTGATATTCCAATTTTGTATTATAGACGTTATTTTATCTGCCCGTATGGCAAAATTGGCATCGAAGGGAACATGATTGTGAGAAGTTTGGCGTGTGTATGGATTTCTATAATGACACTCTTGGCGATTATTGGAATAATTTGGAACATTAGGGAAATCTAAAGGATGTCTATGAGTTGATGGTTGAAAATTGCGATTCTCGTTAGAATTTTGAGGGGGTTGAGCTATGTTCAAATTTTCTAGTAAACGACTGACAGTATTCTCAATTAAACTTGTTAATTGTGAGGAATCTATATTGATTGAAGTATTTCGTGAAATGTTTTCCCTATTTACTGGTGGTGGATTATTTCGTGAAACATTATCATTTGTAGGTAGAGGCTGAATTGTCGGTGGGGTATTTGTTGATCTGGCTGTCTGACCATCAGAACCACTAGGAGTTGGCGGTTCGTTGAACAATTTTTTTCCCTGGTTCCTAGTGTAATACTGCTTCGTCACAACTCCGCGAGTTTTGTGAGTCATTACTTTAGTTTTCATTAAAGGTTGAGAATTTTCATTAAAACTCATTGTTTTTAGCTCAGACAAAGCACAAGGTCGTTTACAGTTAGGACATTCTGCGGAATGAGATAGATATTTCTCGATGCAAGTTCTATGAAACGAATGGTTGCATTCCGAGATAATTAGACATTCTTGTCCATCGGACATATTCTCATTACAAACCGTGCAGTTCGAGTAATTGTCTATTTCTGGCATAGGTAAATTTGGAGGTGGTGATCTTCCCATCATAGCCATAATAAAATTTTATAAGACCCGAATGTACAAAAAAAACTTAATTTTTCAAAAAAATTTAAAAATTATAAAAATATTTCAAAAGTAAACCAAAGTTGACAACTAACTTCAAAACTCAATTTAGAAAAAAAAATAATTTTGCCAAAAAAAAACTAATAAAATTTAAAAAAAAATTTTATAATTAGAATCCTACAACACAAAGTTTGAAAACAAAATTGGAAAACTAAATTTGCCAATATAATTCGAAAACCAAAAATTTAAAATCAAATTTGCCCAACCGAAAAAAAAGAAATCCAAAATTGAAAAAAAGACTGTTTGAAAATCTCAAAATATGATTTGTAGAAAAAAATAAAAAAAACAATAAATTATTTTCGAAGTAAGGAGAAAGTAACAGATATTGTGTTATTAACAACAAACAAAAGGTTATGTAAAAAGTTTGCGCCTTTACAAAAATTAAACTAATAGAAGTTAACTTAAATGGAAATGAAATGTTTTCTTAAAAAAAGAATTTCAAATAACTATTGCAGAGTTCAAATGAAAAAAAAAATCAAGGTTTTAAAAATTGGAAATAAAAATGGTAATACAAAAATTTGTAACTTAAACAACAGAATCTGCAAAAGTATGAATATTGGAATTTGTCAATGATTGAAAGTTCTTAAACGGTGGTTTGTTACAATTTGTCTATCGTTTCCCTTGGTTACTTCTTTGGATTCGAAATTTCGTGAAAAAAAAATTGTTCAAATGGAACAGAAACGTTTTGGCTTTGTTAGAAAGGAAGTCAAATCAGTAAAGTTGTAAGTGGTGAACCAGGAAAGCAATTATTGTTAAGTTAGGTTTAAAAAAAAATTGGTAAGTAAAATTTCAAGGCTATTATTAATATGATTCAGGAAATGGAATAATTGATTCTCCAGAAATCAAAATCCTATTCAAAAAAAAATTTAAGAAAATATTTGAAAAAAATTATTTTAATAGAAAAACAACAAAAAGTTGAAAAAAAAATTTTACAGTTGAGACAAATAATGTTGCTTTAACCAAAAGTTACCAAAATTAAATTTTTTTTTTTTTTTCAAAAAATAGTATTTGTTACAAATATCAAAAGATTTTGAACAAATAAATAGAAATGTAATAAATAGTTGTTGAGTTGTTAACTATATAATATTTGTTTTCTTACTGTATATGATGTGTGAATGTGAATGAAAATTAGTAAAAACTTTTATAAAATATAAACGGTTGATGGAGGAAATAAACCAGTCTATGGAGTTTCAAAACAATTATATCACAATCTTCTGATCAAAACAAACCGATTCTAACTTTATCTTATATATAATTCTGATTTTATCGGACAATAAGTCGCTTCGCAACAACATTGTATTTCCAGAAAAAAACAGGGTATCGATAACTCAGTTCCGATAACAGAATATGAGACAAATGCTTCAAAACTACTACAAAAAGTTATACACCATATTTAAACTTCTATCTATTTTCAAAAGGACTACTAGTTAGTCTTGGGTTAACATATTCGAAGCCATCAAATAGTTAAAAATCCTAAAGAGACTAATAATTATTTAAAATATAGATTTCAGTTTACATATAAAATATAAAATTTTATAATTTAATGAAAATTTAATACTAACTAACAAAATATTGTGTAGAGCAAACAAAAAAGGTTGTTATTATTACTTATTAGTAATATTTTACAATCTTTTCGTGCCCCACGTTGGGCGCCAATTTATGTAATGAACAAACTTATGTTGTGAATGCTTTGTTCAGTTTTTTGCTTTGATAAGCATAAACTCACAACGACAACACATATAGATGACATTTGAATATTGGCGAACTGTGCTCTCGACCAAGGTAATAGGACGATAGGAGCCATTACAAATCCTAGCGATCAGTCGGGTGGGTGAGGTTCTTGTCCCAGTTACCTTGCTTGCCAATATGGAAAATTTGCTACATAAATATTGTTGTAGACTCCTTATAAACATGTGTGGACCGGAATTGAGCATATTACTTGAAGATGTCAAATAACCCCATATTTAACTCAATTATAATGAACATCTAAAAAAAAAAAACATCAACCGCAAACTATAAAACTTAAATAGTCTCTCCTAGGTATTATTTGGTAGAGACGCGCTTCATAACCCTCCCTGCCATTGATCTCAGTAGCGCCAAATATTAAACTAAGATCCCAAACTCACACTAATAATACATTCACATCACATCACAGTAAGAAAAGAAAAGTAAAGGTATTAGCAATACATATTATACTTCACTTTATTGCCAGAGAATATTAACATTGTTTTCCTGAGTGATTAAAACCCGATTAAAATTCTTAAATAAAACTACATTACAATGGTAAAAATACTAGTATTAGGAAACGCTTAAATATTAACTTTTCCGATAAACAATTCTTTCGGAAATCTCTAACAAAATTTTAATTAATAACTAAACTAGAAAATACCGAACACGTAGTTAAAGTTCAATGCATTTACGATATATTCCCCTTAATATTTAATAATATTCCAATAGTGAAATTAGAGAATAAAAAAAATAGAAAAAAAAATAGAAAATTATCTTTACTTGTTTCGGTATAGGGATACTATAATTAAACTTCAATCTTTTAAATAGTGGCAAATAATCATAACTAATAAAACCTCGGCGTTAAATTCACGTGATTGATAACCAAAACAACATTAGTTTAAGAAAAAAAAATTGGATCGGAAGGTTTAAATTGTTATTATAATAATTAACAGGAATCTCTGTTATTATATAAATTCAATGTTGTTTTGTTAACATCAGTAGCTAAACATACGTACATACATAGATTAAGAATAATTTCATGTTTTCTCACTCACCAAATTTTAAATGTTGATATGTATACAGCGATTGTAGAGGCCTCTGCAACTGCTTGTACTGGAGAAACAAAATTATGCATGTAGGAATGTACAGCAATGTGACACGCTGGTATTATTAAGGGTATTCGCTGCAGACAATTATTTTGTGATACTTAGGCTATAGAAAAACTTTTAATTATATTTAAATTACTTAATCTTATTTCAACAACTTAAAAAGAAATTTTCATGTGCAATATTTTAATTTTAGAGTATTTTATTAGATTTAGGCTAGGTAAATTATTAAATTTTTTATATATTTTTTTTTTTTTTTTTTATAGAACTTTTATTTTGTGAATTGATACTAATTTTATAGTGTTTATTGCTTTCGGGTTTAACTTTGACATATTCATTTTTTTTATTTTTATCAATTTTAGAGAAATATTCACGAAAATTTATTTTTAAGTAGTATTGTTTTTTCTTAAATTTAAATAATACTATAGTTACGTGTAAGTATGATCAAACACTATTATTTTAATGCTTCCTAATGATGTTGGGCTCAATTTCTCGCCAGGAGCAAACCAATTAGGTGTTGTAGGTAGTTTGGAAGATTTGGGGATGTTGGTATTGACACAATAGAATTTTTTTTTTTTTTTTTTTTTTTTTCTCACTTGAATTTCCGAATATTTATTTTAATATTTTCTATTTGTTTCCAAAGTTTCTAGTTCAATATGATGAAAAAAATGTTCGTCTCTTTGGGATAACAAAAATTTTATATGTGCTAGATCAGTCATCAATTTTTCCTTCTCTTCCCTTTACACAATATTTCATTTATGGAATTTTAAATGCACATATCAACATACATACGTAGCTATTGAATACCTCTTGCTGTTAACGTGAGCAAAAGCTTAACAGACGTATGTATATACAAATAGACTATGATAAAAAGGGAACAGTGGTGGCTCACTATATGAGTCCACCACGAAAGAATTAGTGATTCCTGATGAAAGAAAATTGAATAGATATAAATGTAATGTAATGAAAATATATATATATTTCTTTATGACTTTACCTTGCGATGATAATGACCAAAAAGGTGATTACTTTGATATTTTCGTTTCTTTGGCACTCAAGAAAACTAAGAGGTTCAACAAAATTATAAGTTTTTTTATTATTCAATCATATTGTAATGATGAATTTTTCCTACGGAAACAACAAGTTTCAAAATTGTCAGTTTAAAATTGATTATAAAAAAAACTAGATTGTTTACCTTAATTTTATTGAAATTTTACTCCACAATGCAATTAATAATTTTTTTATGGAATTGCAAGCGTGTCGATGTGTACCTGATTAAAGCCAACCGGAAAAGGAGTTGTTCATAGAAAAAAATATCTATTAACACCTCTGTTATATGAAATGTCATAGAAATTATTGCCACCTTTTTTCTTTGTCTAACGAGTTAACAAATCAAGTACAATTTGTACAAGATGCTTGACTCTGGAATAGTCATCATATGCCGATTTCCATTTGTCCTGATTTAGATTTAATTAAATTTTAAATTTTAAATTTAATAAAACCATTAACATAATTTCGGTTCTAGTTTGAAGAAATATCCCTGGTGTTGTTTGGTGTTGTTTTAAGAATGTTTACAGAATAACATTGTGTCCAGTAACACAAGTGGATGGATAGATGTAAATAATTTGTAAGTAACATCTCTATTTCTTAACATACAAATATGTTGATAATAAACGATTGTGTTTTATTTAAATTACCTTTGTATAAGTGCGTATTCTACAGCAACATGCATATATATTTTTTTAACATTTTAGCACGGACACTTACCAAAGTTGCTAAATTGGATCTTGTATAACATTTTGTTGTGAGAATGTTTACAACAATTTTGGGTATAAATGCCTAGAAACACAACTAAAAAATATTTTTCTCGAGTATTAAGGTATATTGTTACAACAATATCTGTATGCTATTTTGTTTACACCAAAAGAAAAATAATAATTGAAAGGAGATTATTAATAAACATTTACTATAGAAAACTAACATTATCAAAATAGGTATTCGTCAACATTGAGATTTTTGCTTAAAAAAAATTTACTGAGAAAGGAAGAAAAAAAATGTTTGTTGAGTTACGAGAAAGTATACAATCTTGCCTTACAACATGAAGAGAACATATCGAGTATCTAGCGACAACATAACTTTACGTGGTGCTTGCAGTACTACGTGAAGTTTGGCAAATAAAATTTAAATTTAATATTTTGTCAAAGTGTTTACGTTCTCTTCATAAGAAATGGAAGTAAATGAGGTAAGTTTAAAATATATATTTTGTTATTTCTTAAATTATTGAAAACTATTTTTAAGTCTTTATTATTTTTTATTTGCATTTTTTTTTACCACCATTAAGAGAACATGATTTTTAAGGTACTTCTTTTTTTATTGTTCATATTGCATAAGTTATTTTTTTTTTGGTGCTCTATTAACTTCGGCTACTTACTTATTCGTATTTAATAAGCAAATATTCTCTTTACTTCCCTACTTGTTCTCTGAGTAAGAGTACAAATATATACTACATTCGACAGCGAGTTTCACACATGAAGAAAAAACTTACTCGATGCAGCTCTCTATTGATAATAAGGGTAGAAATGGTCATGTTTCAAGACATTGGCACTTTTCTCATAGATTTTTCAAGTTAATCAGCCTTATTATGAGTGTCGTTTTCTTTTTACGACAACGATTCTTTCGTAATAGCTTAAAGATAAAATAATTATAATTATGATCATTTCTTACCAGCAAATTACACATCTTTTGTTAGGTCTTATTTAAAAGTTTTGGCAATTACAAAGTAATTATAATTTCTATAACGATCGCATCACTATGCGTGCAAGTCAATTTATTCAAAGTTACTCAAGTGTTACTTGATTTCCCTAAACTTCTATTCTATTGCATACGAGTATATCGGTATGTCTTTAACTCTAGGCTATTAGTTTGTCCGACTACTATGACTGACCAATTTGTTAATGCAACATGTCTATTAACTATCCTTCATTTATTACTTTGAACATTTGCCACACATCTGCAACTATATCGTTTGTTTGTGGCTGATGAAGTTGTTGCAATTTAAAGATGATTAGATTTTGATTGTGATTTTGCTATTTATATTGTTGCAGCCACACTATTGTTTTTGTGCAGTTTTTGTTTGTGCTTGCTGCATAGAAATAGTTGCTGCACAACCAAAATAAAATCGTGTGAAAAAAATGCATATAGAGAAAATGAAATAACATGAAAACCCACAAAATAATGATGGCATTACAAAAAGAAACACCACAAACAAATCCACACAAATGCTAAAAACTCGAAAAACGTAAACTTGCAACAGCAACAGCAAAATAATAAAAAAAGAAACATTGTTAATGCTTGAATGAAATTTTAAAATCTTTAAAGCAAGAAAACGTACATTAACTTTGGTTTTTTTTTCTGCTGTGTTTGTATAATAGTGCGTCTTAAAAGGCGAGAGAAAAATAAACAAGAAAATGGGGGAAAAAGAAAATTTTATGGAAAAGTGTTAAGCTTCATTTAAGACTTGCATGTAGCAACATCTACAACAGCAGCAGCAATATAACAACCTTAAAGCAGCAGTTGCAGTAATACAAAGTTAAATAAGAAGTGTGAAACAACTTAAATTCATAAGATAATTTCTAGTTGTAGGAGATTTGCTGAGATACTCTACTAAATTTAAGTTACTTTCAGCAAAAAAACAATCCTGCGAGTTTAGGATAATCAAATTGAAATTGACATTCTGAAAATTGTATTGCTTCATTTGTGTATTTTCCACGCTGTGCCAATAACATTAGTGACAAAGACTATCCACAACTAGACGTACATGATGTAGCAGCTCCAGAATTCACTGCTAAATGAATTTCACGTACTTATGTGTTTAGTATCTTTAGCAAAAGTACCAAAGAAGTTCACAAACAACAGCACATACATAAATACATACTCGTACACATGCAGACATTTTCTCAAGAGTTTCTTTTATTAAAATTAAAAACAAAAAAATAAAAACGAAAACAAAGACAAAGACACTGAAATGAAATGAAATATTTAATAAAAAGTAAATTGAAATATACACGCATGTCTACTTAGGAGTAATAAAAGTTTTGCCCAAAAGTCTAATGAAAAGACACTGCTGAAGAAGACTACACAATAGCAGCAGTTGCAACAATAGCATGCAACAAAATACATAAATACAATGAAAAGAAAGTGTGAATGACCAAAGAAATAGTATTAAAGTCTTAATCATATAAAAACCTCAACACTTTTTCAGTCACTGCTGCTGCTGCTGCTGTTCGCTTAAAGACATGGACTGGGGCAGCGTGTGAATGTGCACATGGACTTGCACTGAACATTCATGCTTCATTTATTATTTTTTTTTGTCTGTCTGACTGGTTTTATCTCTTTTGACATTACATCTCCTGTAATACACGATTATAAACAGCATCAGCGGCTACAATAATAACATTCAAGATTGCTTCTACTAAAACATACAGTGTAAAATTGCATTGATGTATGTAACTACAAAATACACAATTGATTTTATGGCTTGTTTATGCTGTATGCTATGGGTGTGATTCAATGAGTTTAGCTTAACATTGCATTTGGAACAGTGTGACACACATATCAAGTACATATAACATTTAATGTCTGCCGAATATAATGTTAAAATAAAAATAAGAACAATTATTATTTTAAATTCAACCAACAACCCAGGTTCGAATCCTAAGCCAAGAAAAATTATCAATAAATTTTAATAATAATTTTCATGTAACAATTCCTACCTTCAGTAAAAATAATTTAATGAAAAATTAAATTTAATGAACTAGAGCCGAAATAAAAGAAATATAAAAGAGTTAAAATAAAAATTATATCTATTTTATATTTTTATTACATTAAATAAAAAAATACAAACGAATTTAAATTTTTGCAAATTTAACTTGATATTAAAACCTTAATATGTCATAATATCCATAAACATGTTACAATATCTATGATATTGTTATAAGAGTAATAATATTATGAAACATTTATTTCAAACAAATATTTAAATATTTATTAAGGCTGAAGGTAATGATGGATTTTTTCTAATTAACTTTGATTGGAGTTTAGCTTTTGGAGCTGGCAATTGAAAATACATCCTTTATAGCTACATTGAGGTTTGGCTCAAATCAAGGATGTAAAACTCTTACTCACTACCCAACACCAACCAATATAAGGGTTTTGCAGGATTTCATAATCATATGGGAACTATGGATAGACCTAACTTCTGAAAGAGCTGCATATTAAACTTCTTAGTAAATATTTTTTCAATTGTTGCAGAAATGAGTGACTTTATACATTTTTAAAGAGCTTGACACTTTTTATAAAGTACTGGGTTTGTCTGCAATAAGTTGAATTTTCTTGAAGTAAGTACTTTTTAAGTAATTGATACGTTTTGTTGAAGTACTTGTTACTTTAATTTAATTTCTTGCTACTTTTACTAGAGTAGCAACGAGATTGATTGGATTTCTAATATGCGTAATTACTAAGAAATGTATGATTTAACCCATGATGTACTTAATTGGCTACGTGCTGGCAAACGTTTTCGAAACAGAATTAGAAAGCAATATAATTTTCAGGAAAAAAAATCAACAGCATTAAATTAAATTGACCCCCTGAACTATGTCTAACTCCGAATGAATGAGCGCATTACGTATAAATTATTCAATAATACAGACAAGGTAATGCTGGTAGTAGATTTTAATAAAAGTTATAGCATTTGAGCATTTCAATCAAGTTTCTGCTGGGTATACAGTAAATGTATTGTGTATCAAGAATCCAATGCACTGTGTAGAGTGCGTTTTGAAATCCCAACCGAATCCAATATGTTTGGATTTCGTTTATTTGTCGCCATGAAAAAGTTAATGAAATTTATATATACGAGTATTTTTGCTTTTGTTAGTGTAAGTATGTACGAGTATGTGTGAGTTTGTTTTTGTTTTCTGTAGTTTATTTGTTTTGTGGGAAATTTTCATTAAGCTGCTTGAAAAAACAATCCACAGACACTCCAGATAAGTCAAGGAAAACAATATTGTACATAATTGGAAAATTGCTTAGATACTTATGTATGTAAGAATGTATGTATGATTACATATACTTATGTATCTACACATTTACACATATGTAGATATGTGAGTACACTCATAGATACATACTCGTATGTATGTATGGATATGAGAAAATTCAATGACACAGCAGAAAATAATACTGTAATCATACATTATATGTATGTATGTTTGTGTGTGTTTAAATAAATGGGAAGTTTCAAATTAAAAATTAAATTAAGTTGCTGGTAAGAAAAAAAAAGACAAAATTATATTAAATTATAGACATTTGTAATAAGAGTTGCTTTTTCTTTGTTTTTATGTATTCTATTTATATAAATTTAAATTACATTTTGAAGTTTATACACAGCAATTTCGTTAAGTGTATATAATAGTATTTATATAAATAAATATATATACAAGTTTCGGTTTTTTGTATTTTCTCTGCAATTAAATAAGTAAAGATTTAATTGAGAGTTGTCTTTAAAATTTTTAAGCCAGCAATCTTGCAAATAATGTCATTAACACTTTTGTGGGAAATATATTTTTATTTCTGAATGAAGAAATTAAAAGGATACATTTTTCTATAAAAAGGTAGCAAAAGCTAAAATATTCTTTGCAAAGCAATTAGTTTTTAATTGAAATTTTTGCTTTAATTTAAAATCTTACCGTGTTTTGAGACAATGAAATTATTTTAATTTAAATTGACATACCTGCAACGAGAGAAGAGAAACAAAAATTAAGTTGTATTAGAATTTTAACATTTAGGTGCACTTTAGCAATTGTATTTAAATAAAAATAAAACAAATAAATGTCAGGATGATAAATGTTGGACTGAAAGCTAATATTAATTATTTTTAAAATTTTCTTTTTAAATCCTCAAACAAATTTAATAGTTGCATTTATTTTCATTTTAGTTAAAATGACCAGAAACAAAAAAGTATATAGAAATGTTAGAAAATAAGACCACTGCCCTTGTGTTTCTTACATTTCCCTTAAAAGAGGATAAGTGCTAAAACAAGAACATGTGAAAAGGAATTACATATGTATGTATGTATGTATGTGTTTTTGCTTACTGGTTTGAATTTTTCACAATATCATAATTATTGGCGAGTACGCCACGACCTAGTCAAAGGTTTTTAATGCTAGGAATTATTATTAAACCAAAAAAATTAGTTTCCCGTTTTGACATATGTAGGGGAGAGGTGGCACGTTTGAACACGGGGCACCTTTGAACAATGTTGAAAAAATCTTTCCGACCCTTATCCGAGTTTTTCACATGACAACCTTGTTTTCTAGCAACATTAACAACTTTTGCTAGTTTTTTCAGTCGTGGACTGAATGTAGTTGGGTGAACAAGTTTTCGCAGTGCCATTGTAATTTTTTTTTATTTTTTTTTGTAAGAGTGTAAGAAGTATTCAGTGATCGTTTTCTTTCGTGAAAGAAATTTATTGCAGTCCAAAATTTCATTTCAAACAATATTAAGGCAAGTTATTTGATATTTATGCAAAAAAAAATATTTATTATAAATTTCCGTGAATGGCAGGCCAGTTCAGGTTTGAACAAAGAAAAGGGGGCACCTTTGAATATGTTAATTTATCAACCGAAGTACCAAACATTGTTGATTCTCTCTTATTTTCTGAAAATGACGTATCCAATGCTAATCACGATGCTTTAAAGGAAAATGTAATGTCACCTGAAATCGCAAGGTCTTTTCCGTCTTAATAATATAAAACTTATTTTTGATGTGAATTTTTTTTTTTTAATTGTTAATGTTTATGTTTTTCTTAATAAATAAATCGAAGTTATTATATATATACAAAATATAACTGTTTATGTTATTTTTGGACATAAGCGCTACAAAAAAAAATTGCCGTTCAAAACTGCCCCAGCCTAGTTCAAAGCTGCCCCGTATGGGGGCACATTTGAACACAATGACTTCATCCATTAAAAAAATAAAAAAAAAATATAAATCGAACTAAAAATAAGTTACTTGTAGACTTAAGCTAAAGTTTATTTCCATTTGGCTTGAAAGCAAAAAGTGTTCAAAGGTGCCCCCCTCTCCACTACATATTTTCGAATGTAAACAAACTAATACATATTTTCTGACATTTGAAAGAAGGCAAACTGTGATATAATTTATAATACATTTTAATATTTAACATGCCACTGGAAATTTTAGTCCTAGAGAAGGTAAATATAATGCTTATTAGAACTTAACTACCGGAATAATCGAAAACATCTATATTTTATAAGTATAAATAATTATTTTAAGTTCGTCTGGTAAAATTGTTTTAAAGCGGTTTAAAACAACAAATGCTTCATTTGTATTTTTGAAAGTTTTTATGTAATTTATCAATCTTTGGAAATTATATATATATACTAGCTGTTCATAAAGGATATTCATATACCTACTGAAACCTACGTCTAGCCTTTAAAACGCCCACTAATATATTTAGATGTGGAACAAGTACTTAATCTGCTCTATCTTATTGCGTTTTATAGTTTAAGAAATGACAGAATTATCATTATTTTCCACCTAGTCGGAACTTTGCTGAAGTTTTTCTCTATATTAATCTCTTGACAGATGGCTTTCAAAAAATTAAATTGTTTCAAAAATATTTCAAATATTTCATTGTTTAGAAATGTGGCATTCATAACAGATGATGTATCTTTTGGATACGGTTTTTATATTTAGTAACTTATATGTAATTTTCCGAAAATGTAAAATTTTGTACAAAGAAAGCAATTTGAAAAACAAACTGCCGCCCAACGAAACTTGTGCTGAATGTGATCCATGGGCATTACTAAATAAAACTTGTTGTCAAACTCAAGAGCTCTTGCAAAATAAATTCCAAACGTTTGCGTGCATCGGGATTCATTCAAAATAGCCAGACATGAAAGCGTAATATTTCTTAATCACAAAGGCAAAAGATGATAAGTTTGTTTATTGCAGAATTCATATGTTGCCACAAAGATGGTGGGAGGTCATATCCAAAAATACTTTGAATAAATTTAATAAATGTTTGAAAATAAAAGCTAAAAATACCGCGCATTTTTAGATTATACACAAAATACACAAACGAAAATTGAAAAATTGCAAATTAAAAAACGATAGCAAATTAAAAAGTATTTAATTGTTTGTCAAAAATCTTTAATATTTGGTAAAATTAATTTTAAGTTATTTGAGTTTAAAATTTTTGGTTCAAAAACTTTGTTCTTGGTGTTTTTTTCTTTGTATATTAATATTTACGGCAATAATAACTTATAATTAAAATTTAACTTTGTTAAACATTTTAAAAATGCCAATGCTAAACGAGACATTTAAAATTAACGTAGGATACCAAACTCTAGCTACAATATATCAATATTAAAACAAATTCATCAAAAATTTAGTATTTAAAATTCAAAAATAAAAATCTATAAAACAATATATTTAAAGTTACCCACTCTTCTTGACTAATCACCACTTTTTTTACCAAATGTAATTACGGTATTAGCACTGTATCGTCTAATTGACACATATGTATGTAACTAGAACTGAGACAACCTTTTGTACTAATTATTTAAATTCTACAAATTATTCACACCAACATTTTCACATTTATTCTGGTGAATTTTGGATTACGTTAATTTACCAAAAGCTCTTGTGTATTAATTTACCAATTTTAAAATTAATTGGCAAATACTCTCGCCCCCAGGTAATCAAATATAAATTATATTTTGTTCTACAATGATTATGGTACTTAATACTTAATACTCGTAGCTCTAGTATGAGCAAACTTTAATAAGCAATTAATATACTAAATTAATATATGTACGAGTATATGTAAGTTCAAGACCACAAGCTATAAATAAATATATAAATTTAACACCAAACGCTAGGGAAGCAAAAAATTAAAAAATAAAAAAAAAAACAAAATGCAAATTGAATCATTTGTGTAACAAAATATTTTAAGTGATTGAGTAGACAAAATGCAAAATACATTTAATTAGATTAGTGATTATTGCAAGCGTCATCAGACATCATTCATTTGAAAACTTTTTGCTATTTTTTGTAACTGCAAATATGTATATGTAGGAATATTAGTATGTATAGATGCAGATACATATTGAGAGTTTGTTTGTAGATAAATACATCCCACCAGACCAAAAAATAAGTAAAATATAATAGTACTTTAGAAGAAGCTTTTTTTAAAAAAATACTAAAGTTTTTTTAAATCATGTTTGAGAAACTATTATCCTTGTCAATATGTTTTTAAACATAGTATATACTAAATAGTATACAATAAATGTATATTAAACATGCTTGTCATCATATTTTGTCATTGTTAATTTTGATATAAAATGAAAAATTATATTTGTAAAAATGTTTTGTTTATCCAAAAAGTTTTGATTTTTTTTTTTTTTTGGCAAAAAGTTACCCCCTGGCCAACGATATCGAACGATGAGACTTAAGACACAAACGTGATTGTGGAATAAACAAACTTGATAGAGTAAAAAATAGATACGATAAAAAGTTTGTGTCTTAAGTCTTATCTAAGCGAACGTTATCGTTCGACATCGTGGGCCAGGGGGTAAATTTTTCCTTTTTTAACTATGAATGCCATTAAAGGTTTTTTTTATTTATTTTTTTAAGGAGAAAGACTTGTCGTCGGTAGCCAAAGCTCCGAGTTTTCTTATTTGCAAGCATAACCAAATTCTACAATTGTTGAAATATGCTTATTCTACAATTGTAGGCATAAGCTAATTCTACAATTATTGGAATAAGCTTATTCTAGAATTGTAGGTATAAGCTTATCTTTATTTAGTTTAATAAAATATTATTTGGAGAAGCTTTTTCTAAAATTGAGAATATAAGCTTATTAAATAATTATTTCAGTACTATTATCACGAGGGTTCCTTTTTGATTATTCTACAATAATTTAAAAGTGTTTTTCTATAGTTTCTCATGTGTTTTTAAAGCTTATGGCTTATGCTCGCAAGCTTTATTATAATATTTTTCTAAAGGGTTTTGGTCTATTGGGATGCATACATGCATACATATACAAGTTGTAATTGTTGTTGAGATTTTTTCAATTTAACTAAAATTATTTTGTTTGCAACAATTTCACTATAAATTTGATTATACTCGCAAGCATGTGCAAACAAAATAGGAGGGTGGCTTTTATGGAAAAATAAACCAATTACTAATTATTATGATTTTACTTGTATCTATATGTTAGCAATTTCACTCGTATGTATGTATGTATGTATGTGTTGTGTTATAAATTGATTTTAGTTTAGGAGTATTGGTGTGTGCTTCCTTAGTATGTTTTGGTATTTATGTGTAAAATAAAATACAGCTATTTTCCAGCATGTTGTTTGTTAGTAATCATTTATGTATGCTCGGTATAAACGTATCAATAATTGCAAATAATTTATGCTAAATTTAATGAAATTGTTTATAACAATTCATTGACTACATAAAACTATATAAATGTTTTTTAGCTGTTGCTATAGTTTGCTTCATTTTTTTTCTTGATATTTATTTCATGTATTGCGCCATTCAATTCCCATAATTCATACATACTTTTACATTTATCGTTATATCTGCAGCACTGTAGTATTTAGTAGTGTACCAGTAAGTAAGTACATTTAGTAGTGGTGTTAAAAATAAATTACCATTTGCCATACATACTTAATAGTTTATTGGGTTCATAATCATAAATTTCTACTTGATGTTTATTATTTTTTGTACGTACTAATACGAATAATGAAGGTTATCATTTAAGTTTTTCATAGGTTTTGCAACATATTGAAGTAAGATGACATTATGCATAGATTCCACTAAAAAATTTTCATTCTTTGAATTACTGGAAAAAAAGAGCGGAAGCGGTGTTGTAATGTAATAAAGAATCCATTGTAAGCGAGAAGCAAAAATTAATAATAAGACTCCTTTCTACTAGTTAAGGGAATGTATACAAATTAAACACCATGCTGGAAATTTGCTGAATCTTCTGTTTTGTAACACATCAAATATTCACTTTTGATAAGAAATATTTGGACAAAATTTACCCAAACAAAGAAAAAGTTTAAAACAATTGAGATTCAGAAGATCCTTTTCAGTTCCTGCTGTAGGATAACATTTAGTCTATCTTATTTTATATATTTTTTTTTCGTCCATGATTGCAATTTTACGTTTGTGTTGGATTTGTTCTATTTAATTGAGTTAATGGCAGTTAAGTGTGAAATATTGTGGAAAATGGCAGAGTATGTGTGATATTTTGCTGATATGTGCACAAAAACACCGCAAAAATACACACACTTACCAAAAACCCTACTATAATTATAAAACAAGATGAAATTAAAATATAAACTAAATTACACTGGGTAACATAAAACTTAATAAAAACTGAAAATATTTTTAATGGGTCAGGCAAGCGACTTATCAAATCCCTAACACAGACAAAAATGAAACGACAAATTTTTAATGTAATTAGCAGGGAAACCGGAAATATGCTGTATATATATATATACTCTTAAAAACTTTTACATAATTTTTAACCAAAAAATATACTTTTATTTAAAAAAATCAATACAATTCATTTCTAAAAAGGTAAAGTAACATAAAATAAACGAAAAGAACAAGAACTAAAACAATTATAACAAAAAATAAATTCAACATAAAAACAACTTAAGTTATGAAAAGGCCTCGAGAGGTATTTTTTAATGATATTTTATATAAATATAAAGTCACTTCTTCAATTAAGGATATTATTGTAATAAATTGCAAAATTTTGACTTAAATTTTCAAATAAAAATTGTTAAATCAGAATTTAAAGCATTGATAACTTTAGAAATTTTTTCAAAATTGTTGGCGTAATAATTAACAGATGAAAGCCAATTCTAGAGCAGGATACATTTCTTTTAATGTATCAATCCTATTTGTGGCTTTTAAAAATACCTTTTTTATATTTGCAATAACCTTGTTTACGTCTTTGTAGGAGTCCCTTATATTATTATATTAAAAAAAAGCCATCTATTTTTCAGTTTTGAATTTTGAACAAAGGAAGTAAAAACCTGTAACACAACAGCGAAAATAAGTAAGACAAAATTTGTTTTTGATAAAGTCAAAATATGCTATTAAACAGTCAAATATGCTCTAAAACGCAAAAATATGACATAAATATGCTCTTAAAACAAATATATGCAAATATGCATTTAAGGGTAAAATAGGAAAAAATATGCACTAACAAGGCGATGCCAAAATTCTTAAATAGTTGTGAAACGTCTAAATGTATTATCCATGTGAATATTAGACTCACCAGAAAAACATGCATTTGCATATTTTGGTTTCCCTGGTAATTAGCCTAAACCAAGGCGAGTGTTTATTTTTTCACCGTAGCACCGTGTTGGTATTTCTGTGAAAATATTTCAATATAATGTTTTCTGCGTGAGTGAGTGTTTGTCATAACCACCAAACCGTGATGGTAGATCTGTCAGTAATTAATTAGCGAAGTGGTTAAATGAAACAATGAAGAAAAAAAAAATAACCAAATTAGTTGCTTTATTGCTGCAGTGTTGGTACAAATGTGGTGATTCTCTAATAAATATGACAAAAGTTAAACATTTTTTCGCTTTTATATATAGATATGCTAAAAAGTACTTTTTTATAATAAAATGTTAATTGTTAATTATAAAGATTAATTGCATATAAGTAATAGCGGTAATTAAAAAAATGGAATTTCATAAAATGTAATTTTCTTTCAAGTTAGCGCTGTAAAAAAATATTTTGTTAAATTGATTTGGCAAAAATATTTAATTAGCATAAACAAAATAAAACTAATTTTCATATTGCGACTTATTAAAGCAACCAATAAATGATATGCAGGGGGGTGGTTATTCTCTATTGCGATGCGAAAGCAAATTCAGTGCGTAAGAGTATTAATTTGTATGCTTATCGCATCGAATTTGCTTTCGCATCACAATAGAGAGTAACCCCCCGATGTTTTTGAACACATAATCTCTAAACTATTGGTACCACCAGTTTACAAACATAAAAGGAATGAAATACGGAACCTAAAAAAAACGAATTAAAAACATGTCTGGTGAAGTATTTAGATTAGATAAACAGCTACCAAAGAATTTGGCATTTATATGTATAGTCCGCATTCACACTCTTCAATTCTGACACGTCAAGGCAATTATTTTTGGATGAGAAGGAAAAAGCGAATAAAAGGTGTACAAACTTAATGGTACTAGTCAAGTTCCTTTTGTTAATGCATGTTGATTAGCATTAAAAAGTACGAACATTGAATTGACGTGAATGAATTCAAGAAAAACTGGTCAGCTAAAACTAAAGAGTGTGAAACAAGATATATAATATGAATTTAAACAAATGAGAGACAAATGTGGCATTAACCATATGTTTGTTCTTTCCAAGGGGTTTGATTAGTGTTTTCAATGTCGGTTAACCGATTAACCGAACAACCGGTTTTTGGGCAAATTTACGTTTTTTCCTTATTTTTCCCGAAAACTAAACTTGAAGTTAAAATCTATTCAAGTCTTGAATAATAAATGCAAACGTGTTAATCTCAATAACCTTACAGATGACTTCTAATATTTGGAACAATTTAACGAGAGAACGGAAAAATTAAACATGCTCTTCTTTCTTTCTTAATCCGACATCAACTGTCAGCGAAAGAGTCTTCACGGTATCAACATTAATAAAAAATAAATTGAAAAACAGAATGTCTCCTAAACATTTGGAGTGTGTTTTGTTTTTGAAATATTCAGGCATGTGATGAAAATCGAAATCGAAAACGAATCAGTTTTGGAAATACATTTTAATGCATTTATAATCTAATTTGTAAAATTTTTGTTTTAAGATTCTTTTTGATTCTCTGTGATAAAAGTTTCTCAATACAGAAATATTACGAAAAAAATGATTTCTAAAACTCATTCGTTTTCGATTTTCATCACATGTGTGATTGCTTTAAAAAAATTTCATAAAATTCACATTTACCCTCTGGCCAACGATGTCGAACGATAACGTTCGCTTAGATAAGACTTAAGACACAAACTTTTTATCGTATCTATTTTTTTATTCAATCAAGTTTGTTTATTCGACAATCAAGTTTTTGTCTTAAGTCTTATCTAAGCGAACGTTATTGTTCGACATCGTAGGCCAGGGGTTAGTCTTTATAAATTTCTTTTAGTGTTTTTCTTTTTTTTGTTGTTTTTTAAATTAAAATAAATTGTTTTTTACGTTTAATTTATTTTGTTATTTAATGGTGGGGTTAACCGATAAACCGGTTTTTTCGAGTTCGGGTAACCGAAAACCCGGTTTTGAAAAAAGTCGGTTTTTTGAAAACACTAGTTTTGATAAAAAAAACTAACAAATCTAATATCTCAACAAATTCTCTTTGTGCCTATTATAGATTTAGATCGTACCTACTAATAAAAAATCATAAATCAGAAATTTTAAAATTAATAAATTTGTTGTTCTCTCTTTATATTAAAAGCTATTTGATCGATATTAAAAAAAAAAACATTAAGCTTAATATATTTTCCACTTTATTATTCAACTTTTAGTTTACAAAGTACAATAAAAGTAAAATAAAAGTCGTCACAGAGTCAATGCTCTCCTTGCAAAATATTCAATATTTAACACATTTATGCAAATATTTTATATAAATAAAAATGCAAATGAATGAAACTATTAATACTTAGTTCATTTGTTTCTCATGTAAAAGTTACAAACAAAGAAATTTCGTACAAATTGAATAAAATTGTTTTTATTTAAAATGAAACTACAAAACCAAAAAAAAAGGAAAAATTTTGTGCAAATAAATGAAAATAATTATTTAATTTTTACCAACAAACCAAACCTTTTTGCTCGTCTAACTTTGATCACATTGACAAATAGAGATATTGATTTTTTTTAATAAATAAACATTTCACAGGTCCCTGGCACAAGGGGTATTAAATTCAATTTTGTTTGCACTAATTACAGACAGCTGTTAAAATAAGAATAAAAAAGCTTATAAATTATTTTAGTTTAAAAACTTTCCAACTATAATCTCATTTTAAATGTATCAAAACCATTTCAGCGCAATATTTAAAAGAATTTTCTTTTAATTTCTCTAATTTTCTCACATGATTCATATTCTGGATTTTTAATTAATTTAAGGTTTCATATTAAATCTAGTTCACTTGACCATAATTTTATTTAATTTTTCTTTTCTTTTTTCTTCAATTTTCACTTTTATTCTAAGTTAATTTGTTTGTTGTTTTGCTTCATCTTCTTCTCATTAACTATTTAACAGCTTCAAGCGAATAATAAATACAACATGATACAAAAAACACAACAAAAAAAAAAAAGAACCTTTTGTTTATTATCTTTTCGCATAAAATCTCTTTTTATTAACAAAAAAAAAAAGAAAGAAATTAAAAAATAATTTATTTTCGTCTTTTTTGACCTTATTTTGTTGCTGCTTATTTCGTTGGAGCGCTAAATGGATTTCTTCTTAAAAGAAGATTAAACAATTAAATTAAAACAACAAGTTTTGCTTTTGTTATTTTTGGAAGAGAAAGTCTTATAGTTTAGTTTTAATAATTTCGGGCCTTATGAAAGAGAATAAGCTGAAATGCATATTCAAAGAGACAAAACGAAAAAATGGGCAGATGTAGAAAATATACAATTATCTATGTCGGCGAAGCTGTAAATTTGATTAAATGAATGAATTACCGACAGATTTTCTATAATTAAAAATTTTGTCTATAAATAGAATATTTTTTTTGAACGGATTCATTCTTTATGTCAAACACACTTTTACACACTAAGCAACAAAACAAATTTGTATAAATAAAAGTAATAAAAAAATTTTTCACACAAACTCATAACAGACAAATTTTCTATGAAAACAGAAACAATGTTAGTTAAATAGACATATTTTCTATATATCTAAATTCTGTCTGACAAACTGACAAATTTTCTACAATATATGTATGTTGTATAAAAAAAATATTTGTCAAACGGAAAGAAACTTGATGAGATCGATAAATTTTCTATATAAAGAAACTTTGTCAAACAAACTTTAGAAATCATCAAGTTTCTACACCAATAAATTTTCTATGCAGATATTTGCTCAGAGAAACTGACAAATTTTCCTCATAAATATAAAGACTTAACAATCTAGAATGACTAGATGATCAATTTTAAAAGATACAAAATTACTGACAAATATTCATATTTATTTTTTTGATACATGAGTAACAAAAAGCAGGTATCAAACATTGTCAATATTTCGTAGATTTCTAAAGATTATTTATGTTTTTGTGTGTTCAAAACTTAACCTAAAACTGTCTTTTGTTTCAATAACTCAGTGTTGAAATCTCTAAACCACTTGCACAAAAAAAATCTAAAAGACAAAAGAGTACAATTAAAAAAAATCAACAATTTCGAGTCATTAAACTCTTAGCGGTCATTGTGCCACATACGAGTATAGATATTTAGATACTTATTAAACGTGTATGTATAAGAGTTAAATTTGTGTTTTTGCTAATTTGATATTTTGAACGCCAGCTCTTGAAATATTCACACATGTTTGCAGCTATTTTCTTGTGTTTGCACGATTAGTAAGCTGCTTGTATACTTGTGTACATGTAAATGCATATAAAAGTATCGAGATGTGCGTGTGTTAATTTTATAGATACATCAAGTATATACTTTGTAACGCTGCATAGCTTGTACATATGTGTGTCATTTGTTTATCGAAGCATGAAAATAGCTTTTGCTTTGTTTTTTGTTGTAATATTGTTGGCGGTTTTATTACTACATTATTTTATGGTGAAGCATCATAAAATGCTTTAAAACTCAGCTTAACGGCGGCTATTGCCTTCTGACTTGCTAAATGATGGTAATATCAATAAAAAAAAAACACAACACACATAAACATAAATAACTCACAAGCAATTTTAAGCAATAAATATATTTGAAGAAAAAAATTCAAAATTCACACAAAAATTTCAAACATGAAAATTGTTTAATCACGTTTTAAGCTTAACAACTGCAAATACACTTACAACGCCACAGACAGTCAGTCAGTCAATGACTTTTAGCGAAACTGAAGACGTTTTTTGTTATTTGCCAAAAATTATGCAAATAATTTTTCGTATAATTTTGATTTAAAGAGTCTGTACTTGGAACCCTTAGTTTGTTATTAACATTATTTATTTGATTTGATTGTTTTTTTTTTTTTGCCATTCAGTGCCATTTAAAAAAGCCGGCCGGTAAAATTAAAAGCCTCTCCTGTGCTGCCGCTCGTATGTGCGTTCAAGGTTGCAATATGTTTAACTGGAATTTTTTTTTTAAATTTAAATGATAATAATATTTTTTGTTTAAAATTACTAAGAATTTTTTTTGCGATGTGAATATTAAATTTTTCAATTAGAATTAATAATTGCAAATGTACGAGTATGTAAAAGTTGAATTTAAAAACACAATTATATACCATTGTACAAAAAATGAGAGAAAATCTCTAACAGTTTCCTTATATACAAAATTTAAAAAGGCAAATCTTCTCCAAATAGAGAAACTTGAGGTACGGTCACACTTGACAAATATTTACTCAAAAAAGCGTAACCACTTGTTTTAGCACACATTTGTTTGACGTTGTGTACTCCTACAACAAGAGTTTTGCGAGATCAAACAGCATCAACTAAAATAAAACTAAATATTTTCTGTGTCCTGTCCTAAATAAACAAAGTTTATTTTTAAATAAATAAACGAGTTCAAATATATTTTATTTAGTGGTTACGTCTTTTGCGGCAAATATTTGCCAAGTGTAACCGTACCTTTACACAGGAAAATCATCTGATAAAGCGAAGAAAAATTAGATAAATGTATAAACTTTGACAGACAAATTGTCTAAATATAGAAAGTGTTCAATATAAAACCTTTGTAAGACAAAATTTCTATATATAGAAACTTTGTCAGAAAAGGCCATAAATATTTTTTATAAAGATTACACAATTTCCAATTGTATTACAAAAATTTCCAATTATAAATCATTGATATTTGTTTTATTTCGGCTCGAATTCATTAAATTTAATTTTTCATTAAATTATTTTTACTGAAGGTGGGAATTGTTACATGAAAATTATTATTAAAAATTTTGTTTTTGAAGAAAAAGGAGGCAACATGTAAAATAAATGAAAAAATGATAATTACAGCAAATTTCGAACCACCAGTGATACCGATTAAAGGATTGATGTTTGACTGTTGGCTAGTGGGCGCCGCAGTGGTGCAGAGGGTCAGAACGCAAAAAGAATTCTGATGAGAGAAAGTGGTGCTTCTCGAAACATATGTAAATTCAACCAACAACCCAGGTTCGAATCCTAAGCCAAGAAAAATTACCAATAAATTTTAATAATAATTCTCATGTAACAATTCCTACCTTCAGTAAAAATAATTTAATGAAAAATTAAATTTAATGAACTCGAGCCGAAATAAAAGAAATATCAATGATTTAAAATTAACAGTTCAAAATAAAAATAATAATTGTTCTATTTCCAATTATATTTCAGAAATTTCTAATGGCAATTCTAATAAAATTTTCTAAAACACAAATGGAAAATTCTGAAACACAATTAAAAAGTTCAGAATTACATTTTAAAATTTTTACTGGACTATACTTTCTTACTTGTTATAAATGAAAACTTTGTCAGACAAACCGGCAAATGTTCACAATACAGAAATTTTAACAAACAAAAAATTCGTTCTTAACAAAAATTTTGTTCGAACAATTTTTTTTATATGCAGTTTTACGTCTCTCTTGTTGAGAGAGAGGAAATATTTTTTTCGAACTTGAATTGGTTTAATTTTATATTTTTGTTGGACAAAAATGAATTGAGTTGCCAATAGGTTGCATTTTTTCATACAAATAACAATGCCTTGTGTATTTCCATGGCCATTAGCAAAATCAACTTTCATTTTTTATTGAATTTATATCTGTGATTGTGAATTCCTACACAATACTTTAAAATAATTTAATATTTGTATTTTGACACTTAAAACCCCAAGTAAAATAAATCAGTGGCCGCACTTGTAAAACTAATAGATTTTGTTTACATATAGAAGCTTTGATTTTTTAGAAAAATCGTTCGAAGTGGGTGAATAGTGCGGCAAAAAACTCTCAGTAAAACAATTTTTCTCCACAAAAAATCGTTGTTAAGAACAAGTAGGTGAATCCACCTTAAATAAACTTTGTCATTCAAACCGACAATATTTTTATTTACACAAACCGACTAATCAAAATTACTGACAGTAAAGAATATAATATATTCCTGCAGCAGGCTTTTATATTTTCATAAACATACATGAACAATTATAGTAATCAATAATAGCATGTCCCTACAAATACATATTTCGTCTTTTGTAGCAAACATTATAATGTTTAATAATAATTATTATAGAAACTATTTATTAGTGACACATTTTCAAACCAGAAATCGTAGCAGTAATTTGTGGAAAAGTAAGTCAAAGTCATTAACAAAAAAAGTATCTAAACTTTATAAAATAAACAAAAATTACTTAACCCTCCGTTGGCTGAGTCATCCGTTGCCCTTATACGAAGTAAAAGGTCCATGTTTAACATATTTCTATTTTTATGTGATTTTATATTAAAACGCCATTTTTGTAAAAAAATAAAGCAAATAGTAACTAAAAGTCAAAGAACACGTTTGTAACGTGTTCAAACAACAAAACAAGCCAAAAGATTAAAGTGCATTTATTAATGATTTCTTAAATTTTCAGTACAAAGACCTTTTCACCCGTTTCCGTATTAAACACCTTTAAATCTCAATAAAAACTAGTCGGATCGCCTGGAGCTATTTTAGATGATTCTATATAAAAGATTCTTTGAATACATGTAGGGATCGGGTATACTTCCCATAGACCATCAAGGAGTAATTTCAGTTTGAAAATGAAAAAGGTCCCCAGAGACCTTCTCAATCAACGGAGGGTTAAATAACACAAAATATCCACATAGTAAATATTAAACAAATACACGAACAAACAAATAAATAAATTAGTTTTATTGTCAAAGAGCAACAGCAGTAATAACTACAGAGATAAATAATTGTATGTATGTATCGTCCTTGCTTTAATAATGTTTATTTGTTATTTACAATACATTTTACAAATACAGATTTGTTTAATTTAGTTTTATTTAGAAACGCATGTATAGAATTTAAATACAATTTCGGCCAGCCATATACATATGTAGATTATAAAAGTAAACAAATATGTACTTAAAAGTAACCCAGCAAAATTAGTTCAGAGAGTAAGGTGAATATTAAATGTACAAATGTGACACCGTATGAACAGGCTGCTTGAAATTTGATTGCCACAGAGAGAATGTGGCAACAACATGTGTGTGTTTTTTCAGTCATGAAAAAATATAAAATGACAGCCTTGTTGTTTACTTGAAAAAGCCAGAACCTGGCAAGTTAATGCGGACCTCTGCTTTGCAGTATTTTTAACATTGTGAACGAAAAAAAAACCAGTAACATTTTTCAATATTTACAAAACAATTTTCTATAGAAATAGTTTCTAAATCCACATTTTACCAGGTGAAATCATAGCTGGGCTTTATACAAATAGTAAAAGTAAGAAAAATTACACAATGTTCACTAGAATATTTATTATTGAATTCTTTTTATACATTTACACAATTTTGGTTGTATATTTATTTGTTTAGAATGCTGTTAAACTGTTGTTATTGTTTAACAAAATCCAATTCTTCTATAAACAATTTAATTTTATAATCTATAAATGTTTGTGCATTTTTGTCATTGCCACTTGCAATCAGCGTTGCCACGACCAAAAAAAATTTGTAACCAAAATGTAAAAAAAAGTAACCAAAAGCAAAAAAAAGTAACCAAAATTTTTATAGTATATTTAAAATTTTATTTTATTTATACTTCAGCTAAAAAATATATATGTAAAATATAAATTAACCATTGCATTTCAGTTTGTAGTTCAGTGTTATAATTAGGTACAATTGAAAGAAAAAAAATAATTCAGCAATAACAATATTAATAAAAACCAAATGTAATTAATTTCATTACATTTGTTACAAAACACTAGTAGATAAAGTTTAAGTAGATGAGGCTAAAAATCTGTCTTGAATGTTCTTCGATGATTTATCCATATAGCGAACGACTAGAACTAGTGATTTCTTTGTGGATACGTCTGTTGTTTCGTCTACTATTAACGAAAACTTGGTCGTTTTTAGTTTGGAAATTAAATTTGCTTTAGATTTACTTCCTAATATTTCTGTTAATTGAGTTGCTTTACCTGCCACATTTAATGTGTTTCGCAATTTGAGAGTCGGGACAGCGCTCCTCTATAAGCCTGGTAGATAGTCCATTAATAAAAAAAAGGCAAATTGTGGGAAATAAGAAACATTACTAATGTTAGCTCTGTTTGGTGCACTTGCTTATTAACAGTTTCTTTTTGAGAACTTGCAAATGTTATTTTTATTTTCCACATTTTGCTTATGAACACTTTTTTAGTGTGCTTTCATAAATGACTTACGTGATTTGGAATTTTTTTTTCACAGGCAGCGCAGAAACAACATCCTTCTTTGTTTCTTAGCCACGGAAACTCATCCAACCACAATACACGGAATTTTCTTTTCGGACTGTTTTTAATATCACTAAACAACAAAATATTATTTAAAAAAAAGTTATTAAAACTGAATGAAAATATACCTATTCTCATCATCACTTCCAGAAGATAACTCGACATTATTAGTTTTACTTTAAGCAGCCTTTTTAAATAAAAATCTAACAAAAATAAAAATTGTGCTTAAACCAATATTATTATTTTTTAATTCGAAGTACAAACTTATCCATTTTTTACGAAAGAAACCCAATCTTAACTATTTAAAAAACACTTTATTATTAAAAAATTAAATAGCACGCTAATTTGTAAAAAGCTTTTTTTTGGTTTTCTGGTAAAAACATAATTTATGAATGTTTATTAAGGTCCTCTCATATCTAAAACAAAAGAAAAATTAACTTGTTCCGATGTCAAACATCAATATGAAAATGCATTTAGTAGCATGTTTTTAGATGGTTTTTGTGAAGAACCTTTTACTCGTTCAACAATACAATGATTGTGTTTGTTATGTTTGGAGACAGGCATGTATTTTTTTGTAATCCTGTGTTTAATGTTTTGTTTTTAAAAAACTTTTAAATTCTGGTAGTTTAGTTTATCACCAAAATTATTGGTGTAAATTAAGCCAAAGTAAAAACAATGTAAAAAATGGTTACTTTTGTGTTAAAAAAAGTAACCAAAACGGAAAAAATGTACACAAGTACACATTGGAAATAAAAGTAACCAATTTTGGTTAAAATTAACCAAAACGGCAACGCTGCTTGCAATATATGTTGCCTGATATTAATGTTAGTTGCTAGTAATTTCTCACTCTCTGCCTCTTTCTCTCTGCCGCTTTCTCTCTGTCTCTATCTCTATCTGTCCTATCTATGTATGTAAATGTTAATGCAAATGCGTGTGTTTTACTGCATATTCCATTAAAAATAAACAACAATTTGTTGTATTATTACAGTTACAATTATTACAACTACAACAAGTTTTGTAATTTTGTTTTTTCTAAAACTACTAACAAATTGTTATTATATAGTTTGTAAATATAAATGTTATCCCTACCAGCAATTGGAAGTTTCTTTCATCGTCCATCGTCAAAGGCGTTACGTCTTACTCACTTCCAGACGTTAATTGGAAGATAACAATAACAATTTACATTGCAGTCGTCTTTTAGTCATCCAGACGACGTTTGGAAGATTGTTTGTTGTTTACAACACCAGCCGAAAATGACATGTCCCGTTATAAATGAAATGAAAAGAATGCAAAAAAGAAGTTTTCGACATCATAGAAATTAGTTTTATTTTGTCATTTGCTCTGGTCGGTCAGTGGTAAAGTGTGGTTTCGATTTGTTATTGTTGTAGTTTTTACATATTTGTTATCCCATAATCAATATGAGTGTATTATCTGTAAAGGCAAACAAAAATCAAAAGCAAAAGAGAGGCGAAGAAAATAACTTCTGGAAGTTACGCTGAAGTGACTTCTTGAAGTTACGCTGAAGTGACTTCTGGAAGTTACTTCCGGGGGGTACAACTTCTCAATACGGAAGACACTTCTACGATCAGAAAATGGTATCGCAGAAGATGAGTTTCAACTTCTTAGCGTCACTTCTGAGTCACTTCCGCAATAGAAAATGTTGGCAGGGATCACTTGTACCAACGACACACACATGCACAAAAATATACATATTCAAACATAAATACATACACAGCGGGAAAAATATTCAGTCAAGAAGCCTTCCCAAAGGCCTTATTTTGCAGACTCAAGGACACCCATATCAAGGCGGTCTATTAGGGATAATATTCTTAACAAATTCATCAAAAAACCTTAATTATTTCATAACAATTGATATTTTTTTATTAATTTAATTAATTTCAATTCAGTTGTTGTAGAATATGGAATAATTGCAAAACCATTAATGTTTGATTTTAGACGGAAAAGCAAAGTCATTCTATAACATCTTCTGAGAGAAGGCAGTGTGGCATGAGTATCGAATCTTTTAGAATGCGTAATCATTACCTTTAGAAAGCCTACAAAGTGAAGCCCTTGCAATTTTACCCGCTAGGTATATTGCTATGTATGTATTTGTTTACTAATATTTAACAAATGATTTTACATATCTATGCTGAAGCACTCTACAAAATACCACAAATAAGAGGAAATAAAAAGGAGAACAAATTTAAATTTAATTATTGTAAATACCAACAAGTAAGAGTGTTTTAATCGGCTGTGTCGAATATTATATATCCACGACCAATACTTGGTGTAAATTTCACCTAGTTGCATATATTTAAATGCTATTTAGAGCGAAATATGCAAAGAGACTAGGATTTTCCCCGGGAAACGATAATGAACAAATTTCATTTCCAGGGATTCTCGGTATGCTTAAGTATTTTATAAAATTATATTATTTTATTAAAGAAAAACATCACATTAAAACATTTTAAAGAAATTAAAAATTATTTTAAGTTTGTCTAGCAAAATTGTTTTAAATTGCTTTTAAAAAAAACTAATGCATTTTATAGGTCATCTTATATCAGACTGGCAAAGTTCGCATTATAAAGATTTTTTGTCCGATTTGCATTTCCCTTAATTGTAGTTTTGAAAGTTTTTAATTTATCAATGACATCAATATCGTTTTTTCATTTTAGATATTTTGGAAATACGTAGAGTTTGTAGATAGATAATTGTTGTTCATATACATACCTATTGCATATGACTGAATCAATCCCACCATTCTTTTACACCTATTAGGCACACTTTACAAAACTCTTTCCTTATATAGTTCTCGAGATACAGACGGCTTTCCAAAAAAATATATATCTTAAAAAGTGTTTTAAATGTTTGAATGTGTTTAGAGATTATTTGTTTTTAATGAAATTAATTTATATAAATTTATACTTGTGTATGTATGTATATGTCATGTAGCGCCCATAAATCTTGGTACAACACCCACTTTAAAGTATACCGATCGACTCAGAGTCGATTTAACGATGTCGAAACGAAGTGTTTGACAATTATCTTAAGACTTTTCTTCGAGGCTCTATCGTGTCTACAACATTCGGATAAGCATTGCTAGATCGTCTTAGAATTTTATAAGAATATTATACTTCTTGGTTCTACGACCAATATTTCGATGTGTTACAAACGGAATGACAAACATATAACCCCCATATTTTTGGTGGTGGGTATATAAATATAATATCAAGCTTATGTTAAAATATTTAAAAGGTTTTTTAATTGTAAACGTTTGGCGCAACATTAGATTAAATTAAATTATTGTATTTATTAAATAAAAACATTTTTAATTACAGTTAGATATATATGTTGTATGTATATATGTTTATGAGGTATTTTGATTTTTTTTTCAGTGAATTTAAAACGAAAACAATTTATACATAATTCTTTATGTGGTCATCTTACAAGTACACAAGTAACAGCCATCCCTAAATACCGACGTAAAGCGGAACGTATTTTTACGCATTAACGCTGATACCTCATCCCTACACATAAGCGGCAACGTTATGTCAAAACAATAAAAACAGGGTTATCAAACAAATAAATAAAACCACTTTTTTTTTTTGTTTTCTTTTGCAACTAACTTCATTGTGAAACGCCTTGTCAAAATCGGATTTACCAATAGCAAAGCGTTGCCGCCGCGTTGTTGAGCATGAGAAATTTTGACATTTAAAAAACGCTTTCCGTCGGTATTTAGATAGGCTTACGGCAAAAAGAAAATACCATAAATTCTTGGATATCGAGGTTTTATTTTTTCTTAGAGGTACTTATAATCCCGAATTTAGTGGTGAATTGGATAGGAGAAAATAACAATTCGTTGCTACTTTTGCTACTTTTGAGGCAAAAGGCCAGTAGTTTATGTGGATAATGCGATGTGATATATGGTTAATGGAAGAAAGCATGCAGTCTTTCTTCTTCTTTTACTGCAAGTTATGAACTGGAAGTAACTCAGACGGTATATAGAAAATTTTTAAAAACAATTTGTTAGACAGTATTATTAAGTAATTTTGTTGCTGTGATTCTTTAAAACTGAGCATAAACTGAGAGTAATTATGATTTTTGTTCTCACTTGTTTCAGTAATAGTTTCCTGTGAAAGCGTTAAATTAAATTATTTCACTTTCTTTTTTGCACACAATAATATTTTTTTTCACTAGACCACCTAAATGAGTCTTCTGGGAATTCTTTCTGTATAAAGTTTTTTTTTCTTAGTTAACGGAAACCTGATTTAATTTTAAAGTCTGATGAGTTTGTTAATTAGATTTTGCAAATAAATTAATTGAAGGCTAAATCAATTGGCCAGTGAACAATTTACTGTATAATGCTTTTGTTTAATTATTTCTTAAATATTTCGTACTAAAACCCAATGCCACAAAGTACAATAAATGTTACTTTTGTTATTTTTGTATATGTGTTGTTGTTATTGCAACAATTATTCAAATTTGAAGAGATTTCAATGACGTGCAGTTAAGTGCAAATAAAAATAACTTTATTTAACCTTTTAAGTTTATTTTGTACAACAAGAACAAAAATAACATCAACAACAAAATCTGTATTTTCTTTGTATGCTCATTAAAAACGTCTGTTAAATATGAATTTATGACATTTTGTGATTTTTTTTCGCATTTTCGTTTCACTTGACTTGAACTACATTTTCTATATTTTCTTTTCACTTTTTGTTGTTGCTGTATATTTTTTGTCATAATTTGCTTAATAATGAGTATTTACAACAACTACAACATCAGCTATTTACCAAAGACTTAATTAAGAACGTAATGCTGCAGCGACAACAACAGCAACTGCTACAACAACAACAACTGCTACAACAAAGCACTCCATAACAAAAACATCATATTGTCATTTAAACATAAATTTTACTATAAATAAAAGTTGTTGTCTGTTTGTTTTTTTTTATACCCTACACCACTACAAGTGGTGAATGAAGGTATATATAAGTTTGTCATTCCGTGTATAACACTGAGAAATATTCATTTGAGACCCAACAAAGTATATAGATTCTTGGTCCTAATGGAATTCTAAGTCGATTGAGCCATGCCCGTCTATTTGTCTGTTCGTCCGTCTGTCTGTCTCTGTAAAACACTCTCACGTCCAAAAGACACAACCGAAATCAACAAAGTTTACAAAATACCGCTTATAGTACTCCTAAGCAGTTTGGTATTGAAAATCAGCAACATCGGTATATATAGAACAAGAGTTATGAATCAACATGTAAGACAACCTCCATAAAAATTTGATATTTTTAAACATTTTTGTTCAAATTTTTTAAAATGTATTGCAGATATTGCCATGAAATTTTGCAGACGCAGTTTTTATGATAGGGGAAGATAGTGTGAGGAAAATAGTAAAAATCGGTGTATGATTTCTCAAAGCCCCCATATAAATATTTTACCGCAATATGGCTTAATGATATATAAATGCCTCTAAAATCGGAATAATAATACAAAATTCGGCAAAAATAAGTGTCATATAAAAAGAAATTGCAAAACGAAATTTTGTTTTGTTCGGTCTATGTTTGACTATAGACCCCATATAAAGTCCACATCTAAAATTCACTTAAATACTTATAAATCCGGTACAAGTATAGTTACCCGGTATATATATCATTTAAATATACACAAAAATCATTCCACAAAATTTTTTGAATTTCGGTCCATATGGACTGTAACGGTGCCGATGCAAAATTTTGCACGGATCATTTGCATACATGCCAAAATCAAACTGCTGGATTTTTAGAATATCGGTCCATATTTGAGGTGGAGGGTATTTAAGATTCGGCACAGCCGAATATTGCACTCTAATTTGTTTTTTGTTGTTAATTGCAAATTTGTAAAATTAAGAAAAACAAAAAACAAAATGTTGAAAAACTAAAAGAATAAGAGAAAATCATGAAATTTTCTGTACTTTGCTAAACAAAAAGAAAAATTAAATTTTTAAATTACATAAAGCTCACACACAAAATGAAAACAACATCAATTTTACGTATTCGTTCTTCACATACAAACATTCAAACACATAGATTGAATGAACAATAAAAACAAGAAAGCAACAAAGACAAAAAGAAAGTGTGCATGCCTGTATGTATGTATGTATGTACATGTGTAGTATGTAGTTGATGAGTAAGTTGCCATGTGTGTGATTTTGTGTGTTTGTGACTTGACATTGTCACTAAAGTATTTGATTGCGCTTATATGTTTGTTTGGTTGTGTCTTGTTTTTGTTTGTCTTGTATTTAAGTCTTTATGTCATTGTTTAGTTTATTCATTTTTTAAGGTTTTTTATTTGACAACACGTTTACACTGCCAACGTAAATATGTATAAGGAAAATTTTATTATTAACCACATATTCGCTAATTGTTTTTTTTTCAAAATTTCCAGTGCTAACAGATAATTGAGTCCAAATTTTCGAAAAGTATCGATAATGTTAAAAATACGAACAAATATACATAGAAATGCTTATTTGACAAGTTAAAGCAATGTTTTTTGGTATTTACGATATTTAAGAGTTCAATATTTAATGTGTACCTACGAGGGCGTTTCTTCTTAGCCTACCTACTTAGAAAGGGAATAGTTAGTTTTTCGAAAACATTTTTATTTTTCAATAAAATCTCCTAAAACTTTAATACACTTAATCCAACGCTTATCTAGCAATTCCATCCCTGGATTAAAATAGTTTTCCTCATGGCCTACAAAATAGTGGTTTACAACTGTAATTTCATCTTCATTTGAGGTAAACCGCTTATCAGCTAAAAAGTCACTGGGAGCTAAATCAGGAGAATAAGCAACTCGTACTTTAATTCGTTGATTTTAGACATTGTTAAAAAAAAATATTTTTTTGTGATGTACGCCAGGATGTTTTTCTCGAATTTTTACATTTAATTTATTCAAAATGTTGCAATGTACTCTGAATTTATTGTTGTACCCTTTTGCAGATAGTCAATCAAGAAAATACATTTAAAGTCCCAAAAAAAAACATTGCCATAACTTACCAGCCGATTGAATTATTTTTTTGCTTTCTTTGGGGCACTTCCTCCAGCTCGAGTGCATTGCTTGGATTGTTCCTTTATCTCTGGACTATTGAGGTGGATCCATGTAATTTTTTTTACGATCCAAACAAGCTTGAGAAATTTTCATTCATATGCGTTTTTGGTCGATTGTTAACAAATGCAGAAAGCTTTTTCATCTGTAGTTCTTCATGCAAAATTAAATTGACTAGATCATTTGAGATGAAACATTATATTAGCTATTTCACGCAGTTTTATTCGTCGATCATTTAATACTATATTATGCACTTTGGCCACAATTTCTGTTGTTGTTGCCGTTTTTGGACCTCCACTATGTGGTTCCTCCTCAATGTTTGGACGACCACGTTTAAACTCAACAACCCAATTTTTTACTGTTTCATATGAAGGAGCATTTTCACCTAATACATTCACCATATTATTATAAATTTCTTGTCCCGATGAATTTTTTTTATTTGAATATTTAATGACACCATGAATTTCTAATATTACCATTGATCGAGTTGTCAGTTCGACAATAAATTTAACACGTGTTCATAGCACAGATGGAGGTTTCCAAAACACTTGACTTTTTTCTGTTTATACCGCGCTTTCTGCTCTAGGCTAAGAAGTTTCCGACCCACCCTCGTATGTTATGTGCTTTAATGAATTAACTTTATTAACAAATTGTTTTTCAAATTTACAGAAAAAAATTTTATTTGGCACTTAAACTGTCTCAAATCAATAAGTGCTTTCAAATTTATAAATCCTAATTTCTAATTTATTAATAATATTTAAATTTGGAAGAAATATTTAAAATTAGCTGTTTTTTTCTGTTTGAGTTAAAATACATTGAATTTTAAAGTTAAAATACAGAATTAAAATACGAGGTTCCGGCTCAAAAATAAAAACAAAAAATATATAACTTTTAAACTACTGGTCTAATGTCTTCAGAAGTACTTCACTCATAGTTAATTAAAAATGGACACTGCTCCTATCAACTTTTATCTCTTAATTAGTATTTGTAATATATAAGGCCAGCTGCAATATAAAAGACATACAAGGTGGCGCAATGATGAATCGGAAGTTTACTTTTGCGCCACCTTGTACATATGTTGGACATTCATTGAAGTTCACAACCCAGTTAAAGGTAATACTGAAAAATACAACTTCAATGCTAAAAAATAGTTTTACTGAATTGCGTTCAGATCGCCCAAAAAATTTCGTTACGCTAGAAATCTTTGATAAAATTCACATTAGAAATTTAAACTATGTAAGGAGATTATTGCTTAACTGAGTGTATTTTACATGGGTATTTGAATATGAACAAGCTATCCACTCACATTCGATCATAATCGTAGCTGTGTGACCACTTCCATGGAGATTTTGGTGATGATTAATAATATGTTTACAGCAAACATGGACCCATAAAACACAACATAAACCAAGGAACCAACAAAGCAGTCAACTTTTCTAGATAAAAAGGGGCAGCTGTAAAATCCAGTATAACGCATAACGATTATTTTAAAAAAGTTAAGATAATCACCGCCGAATATTATTCGCACTGACTTAAAAAGACGACAATGAATAGGTGCAGAGATAAAAGATTTGAAACATTTCAGAACTTTAAGAAACCCTATTGATTTGAAAAAAACTATGAGCTAAATGTATAGGCCTCTTTTGAGTCTTTTATGTGTATATTGAAGTATTTTAAACTTACATATATCCAAATGGTGTAGGTGTACAAACAAAAAAATCAATTTCAATTCAATTATAGATTGATTTTTTTTAGATCTATTTTTGCACTTTTTTTCTTTGTCTGTTTTTCGTTTTGTACACAGAGTTGTTGTTTTGTGTTCTTAAAATTTAATTGAATTTCTGCCATTTATTTCAGTGTTTTTTATTTTTTGGTATTTTCTAACAAACACGAGCCTTTCAACTTGTGTATTTTAACCTGGGTGACAGTGGCTGTATAGGAAGTGTCACGGTGTATGTATATAAGAGTGCAACCATTTTTGTTTTTCACTTTTGTAAAAAAAACACATGAGTTTTTTTCACAGCATTGAACTGAGTTCTCCTTTCATATACGCTGGAACTGGGTATTTTTGTATGTGGGTTTCTAGCTTAGAATGTCAGTGTGCAAAACTTGGAATTGTGTCACATTTCTTTTTGCTACATTTATACGCAAATCATTTAAATCGAAGTCACTAACCCACAAAAAAGTTGATTCAAGAGCAATTTATATTTAAATAAAGTAAATAAATCAATGTACAAATGAATGAATGACTGACTGGCTGACTTAATCAATGCATGATGGAATAAATTCATTGAATAGTGCAAAAACGATAGAAAAACAACTACAAGTGTGTTGTTTTTAATTGTTTTGTTAATTGTTTAGAAATTAACATTTTATTAAACAATTTCAACGTGTTAGTGAAAGTGCAGTCTCAAAGATGATAAATGGCGAAATTCTATTGTATGTGTGAATGTTCTTGGGTTCAAAATGTCAAAGCAATATAATGAAAATATAGTGAAACAAAAGTCTGGTAAAATGAATAGAAACTTCAGAATAATAAATTAAGTTGTAAAACTGTTTCTTTATTAATGTATGAAAAACAACTTGGCCCAGTTTAATAATTTAGTAATGATTATCGATTTTTATGTAACGCTGCAAAACGAAAAACTTTAACTTATTTGCTTTTGAGGAAGAAGGAAAAACTACTGCAGAAATTCTACATATTGTGGATTTACATATGAGGCCTGATCAAAAAGTAATCCTTATTTTCAAATTTCGTAAGTTACATATGTTCGATTTTCGCATTTTTTTTCTGTTTTGTTGGTACACATGTCTGTTATATATGTTGGTAATATCAGCCATTTTGGATTGTCAGTTTGTTTTTGACAGATAAAAAGGTTAGTCGTGTTTTGGTGTGCTCTTCGATTTTTTACTATTCGAAAAAATAAATCAAAGAAACTGTATTAAGTTTTGTGTAAAAAATTAAACTAAATGCGCAAAGACATTTGAAATGTTGACTGTGGCCTTTGGCGAGTCTACTATGAGCAGAACACAAGTTCAATTGTGGTATAACCGGTTTAAGGAAGGCCGAGAAGATGTCGGCTTTCTGGTCGCACGAGCACGTCAACAACCGATGAAAACATTGAAGCAGTGAAGAAAATGATTTTGTCGAATCATTATCAGAGAGGTTGCTGATGATGCTGGCATATCGTTCGGCTCATGCCACGTAATTATTACGGATGCTTTAGGCATGAAACGTGCGGCAGCGAAGATTGTTTCAAAATTGCTAAATTTTGAGCAAAAGCAACGTTGCATGGACATTGCTCAGGAGTTGTTGAAAATCGTCAACGACGATCCAGATTTCTTCAAAAAAGTCATAACTGGTGACGAATCATGAGTGTATGGCTATGACATTGAAACCAATCATCCACATGGAAACGTCCAGAAGAGCCAAGACCGAAAAAAACACATCAAGTTCAGTCAAATGTGAAGGTTTTGCTCACTGTTTTCTTTGATTGCAATGGCATGGTGGTCACTTTTTCTTCTTCCCAAAATTGAAGACACCGATGAAAGGAAAGCGATTTGCTACGATTGAGGTGATAAAAAGTTGGCGATATCAAAAAGCGCGTTTCAGAAGTGTTTAGAGGATTGGAAAAAACGCTAGAGGGGGATTACTTTGAAGGGGACAAGATAGTTATTGATGAATAAGTAAATACTTTTTGAAAAAAATAAAAATAACGGTTATTTTTTGATCAGACCTCGTATATATGCATTGCAAACAAAAGATGACAACTTCGGTCTATTGTAAAAGAAAAAGATAATCATCTGAAAATCTAACTCCTCTGTCTATGATAATTTAAGTTATTTAGAAATTGCACTTTCTGAACAATATGCCAACATTTTTGGACTATAGAGTGAAAAATCAATCACTCTGGTGTAGTTTAAAGCAATTAAATTTTATTTAATAAAAACTTTTAATTACCTCCATGATTTTGCCAGCCTTTTTAAATAATATTTAAAATTATAAAAACAAACCAATTAAATTCATTTCAATAATATTAAAATATAATTGCCCGGAAATTTTATATATCAATAACACAATTTTTTATTTCATTATTAAAAAAATATAAAATTTCTATCATCATCTTACCATTATTAAAATGAGAACAAAACAATAATAAATGGTAAAAACAAACAGAAAATACTAGTAAATGAAAATTTTTTTGTAATAATATTATTTTTCATGCAATTATAATATTAAATGGCAAAATAGTTGTCTCTCTATTGTTCTGTCTGCAGGCAAATAGTTAAAATTAAATTTAATTTTATTTCCATTGAATGACTCATAATATGATGATGGTATGCTTCGTCTATTGTTACTATAAAGCCATGCCCGATCAAAAGTAGGCGTCGCCAAGAAATGATTTCAACTCTTTTGTACTAACAACTTCTTCATTAGTCTTCATTAGAGTTAAAATTTCAAAAAAAAAAATAAAAAAAATCAACATTTTAACTGGCAACCGGTTATGGTTTATAACTCCGCCTTAATGGGCCACTTTTTATAATTTTTTTTTATACAAAGTCTGAGAAAGTTTTTTATGTATTTTGAAACTAAAACTTTTTACCGATTCAACCTATATTATTCACTTATTTGACACATAAGTTTTATTTCTATTTGTTTAATTCAAGAGCGTTGTTGTATGTTGTACATTGTATGATACAATTATTTGATTGTGAATACAATTTTTTGCAAAATATTAAAAGCAAAATATCAAAACAAATATACAAAAATCAATAACTGAAATTAATAATACAAGTGAGAAAAACTAAATAGTTTCAGCTTTGCGTGAAAAATATAATGCAGACATTTTAACGATAGAGTCAAGTAAAATGATGGTTTTTCATAAATTAAATACTACAATTTCCATTATTTAAATTTGTTGTTTATCAATTTTATTTTCTTGCTTTGAATTTGTCAGTCTGTTTGGTTATTTTTTTAAACTAAAGTGTGTAATTTTTTGTTTAAGATACATATCTGAACTTTTGACAACACTTAAGGTACGGTCACACTTGACAAATATTTACTCAAGAAAGCGTAACTACTTGTTTTAGCACAAATTTGTTTGAAGTTGTTTACTCTTACAAGAGTTTTGCAAGATCAAACAGCATCAAATAAAAAAAAACTAAATATTTGTTGTGTCCTGTCCTAAATAAATGAAGTTTTTTTAATAAATAAACGAGTTCAAATATATTTTATTTAGTGGTTACGTTATTCGAAAAACATATGAAAACAATCCGTAAGTGTTGTACAAAATATTTATATAGAAATTATCGACAATATTTGTACAACTATTGTAAATTCTGACGACGTACAACTACTACGACTCTGAAACATCACTTGTGAATTGAACAATTATATTTAATTATACCGACTTTGCCCAAATTCAATACAAAAATATCCTTATCCTTCTTCTGCCTTCAATATACTGAAATATAGATATAACTTAGATATTCACAATATAAATTCACAATAAATTCACTTTTATAATAACGTGTCCAAAATTGCTTATAGCTCCGGTTCTACTTGAACAATATTTATGATTTTGGGTCCTATCGACAGACAGGAGTGACAAATTCAACAATAAATTCAATAACCCGTCTTTTTGGTAGTGGCCATAAATATCCGGTTCTAAGAAAATAAAACCTCTAGTTTTTCTCAAAAACAATTAGAACACAAACATTTCTCATTTGTATATAAAATAATAAAAACATATTTTTAATTAATTTTAATATAAAAGGAAAAAAAGCAATTTGGCATGATACATATAAATGGTTTGGTTAAAAAATAAAACAATTCACACAACTTTCTCCATTCTATCACTAAATTATAGAGACAAAAGGCAACAAAACAACAAAAAACATTTGCTCAAGTAATTATAGTTTACAAGGTTCGTTTTCATTTTTTCTTTCGCCAAGTACTACTCCACTCACTCAAATCACTGTCGAAAAAGGAGAGAAAAGAAATGCTGAAAAGTACATTATTGCTACCTGCAGCGTTTAATTAACTATTAGTTGTAAAGGTAAAACATTGAGTGCAAAAGGTACTTTTATTCCAACAAACACTAATGAAAAATATTTTTAGTACTCGTAAAGAGAAACGAAAAGGTTTTTATTCTTTATATTTTTCATAGGAAAAGTTTAATTAGAAAATGAAGCGAACGAGAAAACTTTATATAATTGAACTTGTTAAAGAATTACATTTTTCCTGCAGACAAAAAATATAAAACCAGAACGAGATAGCAGAGTTGAATATTAATAAATTGAATTTATTTTCATTATAACGTTTTTTATTTTGTGGATAAATAAATTGACCAATTCAATGCAATTCTGTATCAAATTACTTATTGATACATGCTGATGATATGGCTGCAGATAGTAATATAATAAAAATAATAAATATTTCGTTTTCTTTTTGCTCAATTTTGCATCATTTAATTTGAATTTTTATGAGCTTATGGCTCAGGACAATAAAAGTGGTGTTGTGCTTTATTGGTAACAGTTAGTTGGCGCTATGCAAGCCAAACTTTTTTAAACTACATACATATTTAATATTAAGCAAAACACGTACGGAATTAAGGCAAAAAAAAAACACAACTGATATAAGAAACATAGCTCCAATGCCTTTTGAGATTTTATATTCATAAATTATAGCGACTTCTAAAATACTCTGCGTATTTGTGTCTTGCTAGAATCAGGTTGTTGATTTTTCTGTGTTGTGGAAACGCTGGACTTTTAATCTAGACTCTTGTTATTCTTGTTCATATTAATGGCCCATAATCATAGTCATAGAAAAGCATACTTTAAGCAAAAGCATGCTTTTGTTTTAAATTCAGAACAAAATTTATATGTTTTTGTTGTTTAAAAGTCTACTTTTACTTAAAGTATGATTTTTCTATGACTATGATTATGGGCCGATATTTTTTTAAAAACCTAGAGTTGATTTTTTGTTTCCATAATATGGTCGCGGTATATAATTTTTGAATCTGGTTCTAGATACAGTTCTATAGAAATCTCTGATGTGGGTTTTTATATGAGTTCTTTAACGACTTTAGTTTCTTTGGAGAATATGAAAAAATTCACCCCTATCGTAAATGAAAATTCCCCATGAAATTTATACCCTTTAATATTAAATTTTAATAGGGAAAATGTGAAAAGGGAACAAATTTCATGGGGAATTTTTGTACACAATAGGGGTGAATATGTTTTAGTGAAATAAAAAATAAATGTCATCTGCAGCTTAAACACATATTTCAAAACCAATTGCTTTTACTCATTTAAATTTTCGTTATTTTGAATTCAATTTTAATTTACATTCCCCACAATAGCGCAAACTTTATTGCAATATTTAATTTAAAAATACCAAAAAAAATTATTTAATTATTATAGTTTTTTTTCTTGCCATTTAATAATAAAAAAAAAACCTTTCAAAAGCTTACCCTCAAAAAGCGTCAACAAATGCATTCAAAGTGTATCAACAACATTTTCTTTTTTTTCTATTAAATTAAAGCATTTGTTATATCACATATTTTTTATGACACAAGGGGTCAACCATTGGTATTCCCACCAAAAAAATCTTCGGGTACAGATTAAGTTTTTATCCATTAAAATAATACACATGTGTATAAAAAGAGTAACAAACCTAGAACGAGAAAAAAATAAAAAAAAAAAATAAATACTTTTGTTTTATTTATTTATAAAAAAATATAGCTGTTTTTGAGTTTGTTTTTAACAGCAACTGTTGGTTAATTCAATGAAATAAATATATGTAGATAGAAAAAACTAACTATCAGCCATTAAAACATTGTAAAAAATTTATATAGAACGGTTTTTTGTTTGTTTGTTATACTTGGCGATTAAACTAAAGGATTTTTGATGGTTTCAGAAAAAATGTAAACACAGAGGAGGAACAAATACAAAAATAAGTGGTATGAGTATAAAAATAATAACAAACGCAGACACTTCAGCACTTTGTCTGCAGCTGATACAGTTGCTGTAATGTAGTGACAATGTATTTATACTATACAGCATAATCTTAATTAAACTAGAACAGTTTGATAACTTTTAAATTTAATTTGTAGATTTTCAACCCAATGAAATTTGTTGTATCATTTTATTTTGCAACAATTTTCTTCTGCATAGTGCATCAATTGTTTTTCTTAGAAAAAACTTTTTAGTTTTTTTTTGTTAATAATTTCTTGTTTTTATATAAATTGTTTTATAACTATAAGTGGCACTGCTCGCATTTCAGTTTGCGAGCATGTGGTTGCAAAAAAAAAAGAACAATATTTGTTAACAAACTTCTAGCACTTGTAACAGCAGCCGTATTTGTGCGTATGAATGCTGATGTTGATGGTTGAAAACCAAACACCTACAATTAACTATAAATACATACACAAACAATGATATATGCAATCTCACACACACAGTCAAATGAAAAAAAAAAGTAAAAATTAAAATATACTGCAGTACATACACGAATATATACATACATACATATGTACATATATATATTTATACATATATGTATTTATTTATCAACATTTACAATTCCAAACACATTTATTTTATAAACCTACACGCACCGATATACATAAATTTTAACAAGTAAGAAAGTATGGTCGGTCAAGCCCGACACCCAGTATATGTATAAAACAGTTTTTCAGAAATGTGCGCTATATGGGAGATATGACCTATCATGGACCGATCATCCAAAAATTTAGTGTCATGATTTCTGTGAATATAAATATTGTGTATGTTAAACTTTATCTCGATATAAATACTTTTAAAAGATTTATGGAGGTTAAAGTTGCTTACGGGAAGGGTCTTATATAGGAGTTTCGACTAATTACGAACCGACCATTATAAAATTAGGTGTCATAATTTCTGTATATTATTTGTGTCGAATTTTATTTGATTACCAACATTCTTAAGAAATTTATGATCGTTAAAGTAATTTTCGGAAGTGGGCCTTATATGGGAACTACGACTAATTACGGACCGATCTGCACAAAATTTGTAGATGTGATTTGGCTTCATTTGCCATTAATTTGTGATGAAATTTGTTTGGTTACTTACATAATTCAAATATTTATGATCGGTAAACTCTAATTTCGGGAGGACATTTGTATGGGGGCCAGGTGAAATAATGGACCGATTTTCACCAGTTTCAATCCCATCCGTCCTTGGGGCGAAAAAAATCACTTGCCACATTTTATCAAAATATCTTCAAAATTGCGACCTGTACTCTGCGCACAAGCTTTACATGGACAACCAGTCAGCCAGCCAGACGGACGGACGGAGAGACGGACATCGTTAAATCGACTCAGGAAATGATTCTGAGTCGATCGTTATACTTTCAGGTGGGTGTTGGACCAATATGTCTGGGCGTTACAAACATATGCACAAATCCAATATACCTTTGGTGGTGTAGGGTATAAAGAGCAAGGTCTAGTTTAAAAAATGCACACGATACCCAGTGGTTCGTTTAGTAGGCAAAAACAAAAACGTGAATTTATTTATTTTAACATACATCGCTGTAATCGTTTGTTTTTGTTTAAATTTTCGGACATTTATAAGCCGATGCTTCTCGATTTAAATTTTTTATTTTTTAAATATAAACTGAACCAGCACTCATCCAGTTATATTAGTGTCAATCCTGTTTGAAAATTATTTTGGGGACCTTGTTGTTGTTTTCAACGTATTTTTATGTAGTTTCCAAGAACCTGTATATCTAAAGTTTCTCATATTTATTATATTTTCCCCCTTATGCATAAAAGCTTACAACAGGTTTATAACAGGTTTATAAAGCAAATTTTGTATGAAAATTATCTTATAAACCTGTTGTAAGCTTTTATGCATAAGGCCATTTATGTTTCGTTATTCAGTACTTTAGAATTAAATGAAGATATGAAGCAAGTTTAAATCCAAATAATATAGATGCGGTAAGGACTTTGGACATTTTCATACCTGGTAATTTGATCAGTTTTATTTAACATGATTAATAGAAACTAAACTTTATTTCAAATTAAAGATATTTAATATTAAATACTCATATTTCTTAATATCTCACATTGGCTAAATTCGCGATTTTTCAAAAAAAAAATTTAATAAATAATTAGCATAAATAATATGTTTTTTTTTGGAAAATAACATAACATTGTTGATAGATTGGCCAACTCATAATGAGAGCAAAACAAAGGAAACTATCTTAAATGAACATTGCTGTCTTAACATTGTTTTCAAGCGTAATAGGTATTGCCACTGACTATTGACTAATCAGAGTCATACATAAAATATTATGTACTTGATGTCATTAGTAGGTAAATTCGTGCCAACTATGCTTCTATACTACTTATGGTGAAGGTTTAAAAAGTGTAAAAAATATTTTATTTATATGTATTTATTTATGTTAATTATATTTATTACAGTAACTCATTTAACTATAAACAAGAGTTAAAAGATTCTTACAAAAATTTAGAAAAAATCATTTTACCAAAGGCTTTTCTCTTAAAGTTAAAGTTGTGGTATTTCATGAATCATAACAGCTTATGAGTAACATTCATAAATCATAATAAGTATACTTAAGAGTAATAAAACAATTAATAAAATTCAGTTACAAATTTGCACTCCTAACTAAAATAGTTTAAAATATAATATGTCTTCAGCAGTTTTATACAATTATTAATATAACAGATAGCAAGGACTTAAAAAACCTATAGCTAGTATTTATAACACTATAATTAAAATTTGAAAGAAGTTTTTTAATTTTTCTTGCAATCTACTTGTCTTACAGAATATATGGGAAATATGTGAGTACTTTATTTTATTTCATAAGTCTAGAAAATCTCCTGCCAATTGTATGGCATGGAAGCACTGTGCAATGTCCATAGTTTGTAAATTTTTTAATTATTTTTTTATTTTTATAAAAACATATAATAATTTGTTTCCATTTATGTACTAATAAATATGTATACGTGTGTAACTGTTTGTATACATGCATTTTTACATTTAACACATAAAGAGAAAAATAACTAGCTCTTCACTTTGTAGGCCTTCCCAAGGACCCGTTTACAAATTGTAAAAGATTTAATACTGTCTGCTCTCAGAAAAAAATATAAAAACACTTTACTTATACACAATTCGAAAAGATTCCATGCAGATTCAAAATTGCATTACAAAATAAGGACTAATACAAAAAATCAAACATAAATGGATTGAATGGATATCAATTATTCCTATATGTAGCATTATATTCTACAAAAACAAAGTATATTTCGTTTTCTTTATTAAACGATTAATAAAAAATAACTAAAAATCGTTACATGACACCAGACGTAATAAAAACCTTTCAAAAATTTAGTATTTTATACAAATTTGCACGGTAAAGCAGCGTTTTGTAGTTTTCTAAATGTAACAATTGTACTGAATTTCTTTCTCTATGACTTTATGCGCAATTCATTTATATTTTGCCTAATAGCCATTTTGAAAGGTCTCTCCTCTGTCTCTTTGCAGATATTCACAAAGATTTTCTACAATCTTTATACAAGAAGTGAGTAGGCTGGGTGTCCATGCATAATAAGGCCTTTAGAAATGCCTCTTTGACTGCATAATTTCCCGCTGTATATGGCTGCTGTTTTTAATAAAAAATGTAGGTATGTGTAGTATATGCACGCATATGAATTTGTGAAAGTCCATGTGTGCTTGATTCCGTTTTATAACAATTTTACACATTTTAAGCATAAAATTCGTTACCAAACGATAATGCAATTTTGTCGCAGGTTTTTTTTCTCTCTCTCTTTTTAACCATCATGTTTCTTTTTGTACATTGTATATTGACAAACCACCTGAAAGGACTTTTCACAAACATTTATGTTTGCTAGGATCGTAATAAATAGGTTGTTCAATACAAAATGTTGTTTGTACTTTTTATCATCAATAATACCTACAGACACTGGGATCTAGATGCAGTTATTTAAGGCTTATGGAAAAAAAAAGAAAACATCTGGGTGTTTTTGTAACTCTTACGGCCGAATTCTCGGTCATTAGTTAACCATTGGTAAACTAAAATACTAACTATTGTTTAACTATTACTTGCTATTCTTATGGCAAACTAAGCATTGCGAATAAAGAATCATTAGTTAAGCCTCTGTCATTAAGTCCAAAACGCTCATGCCCAAAATACCAAATTTAAATCAGTGAGTTATATCCAGAATGTGTTTAATGGTTTCAAAGAGTTTAAGAATAAAAATGGGCATAACTGGTTTAGTTAACAAAGAAGCCATGGGCCAAAATAAAATATTTTCTTTAAGATATGTTGTGCCGAATTTCGTGGGTACTTTACTTTATTTTCGTGATATAAAACAGCTTTTCTTTTATACAAAAGATAAGTTTAGGTGTAATACACCAAAATATTAAATAATTTTGAAATTAATATGTAAACATATGTCATACTCAATATATAAATGTCAATATACCTCAATAACAGCAAATAGACAATATATTTGGTGACATGATATTGAAACCAAAAGACTTTACTTGATGTTAACAGCCTCCAACCTTCACTGGCTAATCAGTGAGCAATTTAAATTACACCTTTACTTTAAAGTCATTCTATATAAAAGTGTTTTTATTTGATACAGAGCGTAAGTTTTTACAAATCTTCAAATTGTTTTACAACTTTCCGCAACTAAAAGTTACAGTTTATGGATCACCCTTGTGTTAATATATTCCTGTTATAGCAAACAAAGTGCAGATAAGAAAAATAATTCATTCTTAAAATAATTAATAATGCTAATAGTTAAACTCTAATTGATTGAAGTGACTTGAAACGAATTTGTCGCTTTGAAAAGTCTGTAATTTGTTTGATTGTTAAGTCATGAAATAAATGTTCTTATAAACATTATATTAGAGAATTAACAGTTTTGTTTATGATGGTGCTTTCTTTCATATATTAAAAACTCGGATACGATCTGAATTGTTATATTGAAAATCAAAACAAATTGGCTTAAAATGGCTTATAGTCTTTAAAAGGACTCAAAACTGTAAATTTAGAATTTTCTGTATGAAAATAATAATGAAAATATACGTTTGAAATGGGGCCAAATTCAAATCTTCCATAAAGGTCGGCATTTGCTTAATTAGAGAAACTCCTATTATTTTCATTTCTAGAGAAAATTTTCATAACCTTCTTTGGATAAAATCTATAGTTGTGAGTAAAAAAAATATATATCGGCGATGCCCAATTTCAAATGGAGATGCACATGTATCTCAGATACGACATTCTGTACACAGCCAATGTACCTACAATAGCGTTCAAATAGAGAATAGTATAATAGTTTTGACAGAAACACACATCCAGAGATATTGCGGACAAGTTAAAAGTCAGTCAATGAAGTGTGATTGTTGTAAAAAACGACGAAATGTAGCTTGTGTGCCGAATACTGGAGGTTGCTCTGGAGACTAGTAAAAGACTCAGAGGCTCGATTAATGATATGCGACATGAAAAAGAATGGTTCGAAAACACCTACACAAGCTGTTTATGCTGTAAATAAAACCGTAAGTGAATGGACAGCAAGACTACCACTTCAAAGAATAGAATATGTTGCAGCTGTTAAAAAGAAAAATCCAGCTCTATCTGAGAAAAATATAAAAGCGCGTCTTGAGTCCTGCAAAAAGCATGAGCATTGGACTGTAAAGACGATTTTAAATGAGTCATTTTTGGTTTGACGAGACTAAACTTAGCCGATTCCAATCTAATGTAAAGGAATACTTCTGGAGCAGACCTCGCGAAACTATTCAAAGACATTATGTGAAACGAACAGTCAAACATGGCGGAGGTAGTTTAATGGTTTGGGGTTGTTTCACTTGGTGACATTTAGTACCTATTGTTAAATTAAATGGAATTATGAAGAACGTAGTCTTCTTTCTCCATCTTATTATCCAAACTTATTTTCCTGAAAACAAATTTATTTTCCAACAAGACGAAAAGAGCAAAAATTGTTCAAAATTGGTTATCTGGTCAAAAATTTATGCTGATGCCTGCGCAAAGTCCAGATCACAACCAACGACCTTGTTAAGGTCGGATGGGAAAATATTCCAAGTGAATTTAAAGAAAACTTGGTTGCAAGTATGCCAAGGCGCATGAAAAGCGTTATTTCAAACAAGAGTTTATAGAAACCATACTAAGATAAATACTTTTTAATTAATTTTGGAAAAGTGCAAAACTGAGTTAACTGAGTTGCTTTATGTTTTTATAAATACTTTTATTCTATTTTCTTCGACCTTTTTGTATGATTTTTATTAAATAATTATAAAAAACAAAAAGTAACCTCAAGCTTAAAAATTATTTAATAAAAATTTATGTTTTTATATTATTTGTTTTTCCTACGTTATCATTACTTTCAATTTTATATTTTTTTTTGCCTGTAAGTAAAATAATATTGAACATGCACTACACAAATATGTAAATACATACTCATATATTTATATATTTCAAAAGACTTTCAACAATTGGCTGATTTGTTTTAAACAATTCACGAAAATATTAAATAAAATATTATAGTATAAGTAAAAATATTCATAAACAAGACACTGGCTTGTCACTTTACAGCACTGATGATAACATTCTTTTACGGCTACTATGGCGTGCGCCATTCATAATCGTAAATAAATATAAATGTACGGAAATGTGTAATAATATTTATTTTTTATATTTTTATTACAATAAAAAAAAAGGGTTTTTTACAGTTCCCAACTCAGAATGGCGACAAAAAACATGTTAAATAAAAATTTGTTACTTTTACTTTATGTCAACTATTATTTATTTATTTATGATATTGTATGGTAAATAAATAATACGCTACACTTAACAAAATGAATATAGGCGTGCGTTAAAAGCAGGATATATGAGATTTTAAAAGGTTTCAGAAAAAGTGAAATTTTCTTCAGTAGGGCAGCCCTCAATAACTGAGATATTTAAGAATGTCACTAGACTCTCTTGCATATATGTTATAAATTAACAATATTTGTTTTAAAACAGTTTTGTTCAAAGCAAAATTTACTATGAGAATATTTGTAAGAATGTAAAGCTAAGCAGTAATTTAAATTTATGGCAACTTTGAATACCAGCCTCGTAAAAAGTATTACATATTATAGAAACATTAAAAAACCTCTTCCAGTTACTGTATATGTCCTAGAAAAAAGCAAAAATTTCACATGAAAATATTTATACAATAAATCAACAGACACTTTTAAGGCCTGGCATTTCTTAAGAACAACTCGTTGTATTAAGTACAAGTAAAACAGTACAAAAAGTGTCCTTTTTTCTTTACTTCATTTGCCGGTGTAAAAGTGCCAGTAAAAATAACATATACATATTCATTTGTATATTTTACATGTAAATTCTATACTCTTGTAATCGGTCTCAATCAGAGTTTTGGGGTTTCTTTATGATTGAGTCTAAATGTGTTTTTCTGAAATTTAAGTGCGTTTTTATTTCAGTAAAATTGTTTGCATATATATGTACTCGTATGAGTGTTTGTTTTTATCAGTTGAAGAGTTATTTTAACAGTTTTTATTTAGCTTTTTTTATTATTTATTTTATACCAATGCAAAGTAAATACTTTGATATTTTATATTTTGTTTAAAATATACAAATTTTAGTTTTTAGATGCCAATGTGAGCTTGATGATAGTTGTCCTGTGTGTTGTGTACAGGCAACACAATTTGTTTATAATTTTGTTTTTATTTTTAAATGTATATTTATACTGTTGATGTTGATGTTTTATCCAAATTACACACTTTTTGTTAATGCATTATTTTATTGCATTTAAAAGGATTTTGTAGAAAATAAATTGCAAATACATACATAAATAATAAATAACTAACAGGGACAGGAGAGTTATTCGTAATGAATTCGTTATGCTCTTTTTGCAAATATAGTTTAAAGTAAGGAAGTTTAGTCAATTAAGCAGGAGCATATGATACCCTACTTCGAATACATAAATACATAGAAAAAAATTGAGAGTCTTGATGATTACTCAAGTCTTGATGAGCCATCGTTGGCAGAAGTACGGACACAAATGTGTTATGTTCTTCTGTATGAGGAAAACAGGTCAGTGATCATGTTAATAGTTATATGAGTAATTATGACCGTCTTTTTGTATGAAAATAATATTTGGTGGCAGACACAATTGTGCGAACAAATGTCCTGTCAACGTTGTTCGAACAAGAATTTAATATCGCCAAGAGTTGAAAATACGATACAAATTCATGAGCGGACAATAAATCGTTTGCTGAGTGAACAAACTGATGGCTTGTCAAAACTATTTCCAAATAAAAGTCTAACATTAAAGTGTTTGCTTTAAGATAACAATGTAATCTAGCGCGAAAATACTAAATTGGGATTCATGTGGCATCTTTCTGCACACAATAGCATGTCTTCTGTGACTGATTTGAAGCACTATGTTTGCTTTATAGTTTCCGCAGTAGCTTTAAAGTGTACATATTTCGGAATCGAGCCCTAAATGAGAGTAATGTTAAGGTCGTGATACCCTATCCTACGCAATCGTACGATTCATTCACTGGAAAATCTGACCGTTTTCTATCACACTCAAAAGAAAATCGCATCAAAGTATGTCATAGGTGCCACACTATTACACAAAAAAGATGCAAAAACATATGTTTTTGCTAATGTAAACAAACGCAGTTTTCCGCCTTTTAAATTAACTTATATTCATTGTATTTTGTTGTTATATGTGAAAATAATAAATTGTATAAACCATACAAACAATTAAAAAATGTTAAACGTCTGTCCTTTAAATTATAATTGATTTTTTAAATCAATGAAGCCGACATTGTTGTTTTCTTTTCAGCTGTTTTAGAAAATACAACTCTGATCGCATAGAAACTATCATTTTAGGAAAATTTTTAAAAACTTTTGCAAGTCGGATAGACTTGTCAAAAAATCTGTTATTTAGTTAAATTTTTAGGCCACACTATCATACTTTATGAACACACACGATTTTTTTTGACATATCGTACGACTAAATAGGATAGTCAGTAGACACCTTTAGCAGTTCTTATTTTTATTGTAAGAGCTAAGGACAATTCGTCGATGTTTATTGGCCAAACTTATATTGTATTATATTAAAAATTTCGTCCTGTAGTTTGTTTAAAGGTTCATATGGATGAAAAAATAGATTTGTTCGAGATTAACATAACTACCTGCATTTCGGCCTAACGTACCGCGCACTCAAATGCGGGTGAACTCGGCTCACCACCGCATTAAATGTCCTACAATAATATACTAATGTATGTATGTCTTGCAAAGAACTGATGAACATGAAACGAACATACAATTTGCAATTTTTGGTACATGACTATCGATGCAACGAACATCTTGCTTAAGATTTTGGGCTATCTAATCCCTGCCATCATAGTTTAATCAAAAAGCATAACTCAAGAATCAATACCGAAAAAGCAGTAAACTCAACATCGTACTGACCAACCATAGTGGCAGTGACAGATCAGCGGAAGGGGGAACCCGCTATGTGATCCTGTCAATTACGAGGCAAGTATCATCACTACTTTCAACATAGTTTAGTCAATTAACATAACCCAGTACTATGTCCAGAAAAAGCAACAGCTTACTACCACTATTGCCATTACCTGAACCTGTCCAAAGGCGGAGCTTGAGAAAACTGCCACGAATTCGCTGCACCGACCAACCAATTGTCAATAACTACACCTAAGCGGTGAACTAGGCTGCTATGTGATCTTGTCAATGGTGGCTGTCAGCACCCATGCAACGAAGCCACAATTTCAGGACATTTACTGATTCACCAGCACCTAGGACAATTTGGAGGCCCGAAATTTGTTACTAGAACAAACATCTGCCCTTTATCCAACTGCAATTCTTCTTCGCTTTGGATGCCAATCACAGCCACCACGTGTACCCCGAAGGAACCTTACCAATTATCTGTGAAGGGCCTGTACTATAATGGTTAAGTTATAGACAAGCCTGCGGATTTTTAAGCGATCTCGTGGCATCAGAGAGTCTAGTGAGCTGCAAGTTTCATTGACATGACTCTCTATCCAGTTTGAGGCTCGTGCAAGCGCACGGCACCGGCCTCGCCATATATCTCCCAAGGTTGGGGGATGAAAGACAAGAGTAATAAACTCAAAAAAAAGGTTCTAAGTTTATTGTTATACTTATCTAAGTTTGTGCATTGCAAACATCATAAACACCAGAGAATATTTTCTTAAAAATATTTTTCTCTGCTCGTACATTTAGTTTTTTATATATCGGTGAATCTTCACACTTTACAGTATATATTTTCATAAAGTTCCTTAGTAAAATCAGAAACCAGCAAAGGCAGTCATATTAAAGACAAAATGTTTGCTGTTTTAATTTCTTTAAAGATTTATACGAGTACATATGTATATTGTTTAATATAGTCTTCTCATTACAAACTCACAGCTTAAAAAGCATTTAATAGTTAAACTAATTCTTTAAATACCAACCATGTTCTGTATATTATCTATAAATAGTTAATTACCAAATACAATTAAATCCATTTATTTAAATGACATTTAAATCGACTTTATTAAATTCCTTTCTGTGAGTGTAATTTAAGTGGCATGTGTGAAATTTCCCACTTGAATGCCCGCATTTGAAAATGTCATACAATAAAACACACTTTACTACAAAATGAAGGTAAATGTAAGACATTAATTTCTGTTGTATATTAAACAAAACAATTGAATGGATAAATTTAAACAGATTTTATCTTTCATTTTCATATAAACAATAAATACTGAATAAATAAAATATATCTACCCATATTCTATAAACATGCATAAGTACAACATATTAAAGTGAAGTAAAGTAAAGTAAAAGAGTATGAATGAAGAATGAATAACAAAATATAAAATAGTAACAAAAGAACACAATATAATTAACTGAAATCAAATTAAATATAATAAAATACAACTGCCCTCATAAATGTATAACAAGTAATCAAGCATATAATGATGATAATGATGATGATGACGAGGAACATGATAATCATCTACAGATTCAAAGCATCATCTTTATCGTCATCAAACTCTAAAATAAACACTGCCCAGCAGTTTTGCAATTAGTGTATGTATCCCTTATAAGCAGATATTTTCACTTAATCACTTGATTGGCTGTCCTAATAACTAGTTATGGGACTGACTCTGTGTAATCCTATGGGCTGACTACTTTGGCCCAGCTAGCAGATAGTCCCTTTGCAACTCGACTTCCAGGTTAAGACACGCACAAGCACATGTTAAAATACTACCCAGTAACAAATTTTAAAATTATCAGCCCAATCATGAATAAAAAATGCGCGGGATTTTTTCCCCTTTTTATTTTTTTAACATTGAATTTGAATATCAAAAATGGAAAAAGGAAAAAACTCCCGCGGAATTTGTATTCATGATTGGGCTGTATATGAAGCTAGAATGTAAACTAACAGCTCCTGTATACGATTACTCTGAAGGTAAGAAACAGTAAATAAGCTAATACCTTTGAATTGATTTCTGTACTAATGTAATAAAACATAAATGAGGACTTTATTGCTATCCCTTACAGACAAGCAACCTGGTTTGAAAAAATTGAAGATTTATTGAACTTATTCCAATCCCTTATGAGAAGCAGGTTGTATTGCAGAGACATGCTTCCAAATGGGAATCCGATATATAAAAATCATCGGGTTGTTAAGGGAAATTTTGCTTCTCTCTCTTAGTCAATTAACTAAGTATGATAAGTAAACATATAGAAAAAATCACTAGTTCGGGACAGTCACCCAGAACTGCTGGGTCTATTATATAGAAACATGCATACAGTCAAACTTAATTGAATATATATTAATGCATGTACAAGAAAACATGCTTTCATACATGACTAAATCTATTAACACAAGTGTTTGAGTTTAGAAATCTTTAACATTTATTAAGACTTCCGGGTTAGAAAACCATTCTAATTTTATCAAATTCTTCTTCAAGTGCCCCCGTCTGCTTGTGTTACAAATACATTCTTAGGCCAACAAATATTTGCTCTAAATTTAATATAATTTCACCATTAGAAATTGAACATCTTTAATAACTAACGATTTATGCCCATCACATCGTATTATAAATGTTTTATTATCATCTAAACCAGAAATGTGCAAAATGTTTTCGAATCAAAAATGATTTTCAGGTCTTTTCCTACTCACTCTTACAAACAACCACAAAGTAGTTGTGTACTTTGGTCTGGTGTTTTCACATGTATAGTTTTTCTTGAACTTGTTGTTATTGGGTTTTGCTCTTGTAGGCCTTCAAGTATAAAATACTCGAAAACTGTTTTACAAAACCAGAGCAAAACATACCACCACTACTTACAACTGCTGATAACAGAATAAATACACCAAAACAACTGCAAGTATAAATGTATTAAATATTTACTACAAATGTACAACAGACATTGTGGGTTTCCTTTAAATAGTGTATGAGGGGAGAGAGAGAGAGAAATAGAAATCCAGTAGGAAATTTTGGGAACATATTAGCTTATTTATAAGTAGAAATATACCATGACATTTCATTAGTTAGTAAAGGATATTAAGTTAATTCATAAGGTTACTTTACTTAATACACTTGCAGTCAGAGACCAATGGAGACAATGTGACTCTTTCCAATTATGATAATAGGTATAACAGGGAACATGTTCCAACTTTACAAAATAGAAGGAATAAATATTATTTTCCATTGAGCTATTGTATTGCTCTTTTACTCTAATCCATAGTGGATTTCTCTATATATACATGCTGAGATAATTTGGAGTGCTGTTGACTAGTAACCATATTCAAATAACCTAATGTTACTTCTATCCAAGTCCAGTGGTAGTCTGGTACTTGCCATATTCTGCCTGAGCCATCAGTCAGCTCATTCAGGATTGTTTAGTTTTGAGTAGAATTTTATCCAAAACAAACTTGTTGTAGTGATCCTGTGTCTTTCACCCAACACAGTCTTACCACGTAGTGTTCTATCAACCGGTCTTGTATAGTCCTGCTTAATTTGACCCTGTGACCCAATGTTTATTTAACGTCGTCATTTAATAACCCCAGATGACATATTACAGCACGACATCTAAAGCTTTCATGGCCGCCTGTATATGCTCCTGAATGACCCTACATTCACTGCGAAATGTAAACGGCCTCAAATATCCATCTCTACAAGTTAGATATCTTAGCTATTGCCTTTTTTCATGTTCGATCATTTAGAAAAATTTATCAGTTGAATAAATACTGTTCAGTAGGAATTATGTCCATATGAGCCGGTGTTTTTTGTTTTCACCTTTTATTATTCGAAAAAGGTAACAGTTGAATAAATAATTCTACGAGAAAGGTTTTATCCTTTCAGGCTAATAGTTCGAATTTTTCAAATATTTTCAAAGAATACTATTGCAAAGTACTAGAACAATTGGCAAACTGGAATGTATTCTCTACGTTTAAAGAAGTTTAGAAGACATTAAGTTGTATGTCTAAGATGTGCTGTAACTACCAAGAATATTTGAAGAACAGCTCTTTTAATAACTAACCAAATTTCCATTAAACCTTCTAATATCTACCAAAGTCTGTCTGTTCTTTCGTAGTCTTTTGCAGTATCTCCTTCTTCTTATACTACTCTATCAAGCTATTTATTATTTTATGCCTGTCTGACTAAATGGCAGGCTTGTTTGCCAGCCTGCCAACCTGACTCTAACAAACATGAAATTGAGTTTTTTTTCTATTTACAACTTCTACTACTAGAGAGTTGACATGAATGTGCAAGTTAGCACATAGTAAGATACATATATACACTATAAATACATGAATGTATGCCTGTATGCACTTCATGGAACTTGCATACCACCATTGTACCACATACTAAGCAACCATTTAAACATTAAATATTTTTTTCATATTACCAATAAAAACCACACTTACATGTAAATAACTGTACAGTGAAAAACAAAACAAAAGAAAAGAAAATATTGACAGTTTCCAAATATGTATATAATCTTTGTTTTTTCTTGAAAATCTGAACCAGGTTTACCAGCTATGGGATTGATCCCCAAAGTTGATACGTTTTTTTTACACCAGTAAAGTAAAAGCAAAAAGTAAAATATTTAGAATTGTTTTCAACAGTATTTTCGTTACACTGTATTTATGTTTATACAGAGGGTGGATTTTTCATAGTATGTTTTTCAAACTTTTTACAATTTTCCCAACTATGCTCGATTTAACAAATGACAGATTGTTTGAGCTTAGATTGGTTTACCAAATTAGTTCGCTAAACTTATGAAGCGCTAAACACATATGAATGTTCTCGAGAAAGCGGAAATTTATGAATGCCAACTTGTTAGAAACAACGATTTTGCGTAAATAGCAAAATAAATAAAATATATATTTTGGTTGCAATTAGTGTCATTTATATTGTACACATATTGAAATAGTATAAAAGTTTTGACATTTTCTTTGCTGACATATTAGTAGTAGTATTGTTGAAATGAATTTAATTTCGCTCGAAAATCGTGATGATTTCTGTCAATATTATCGTTTATCTAAGACTGCCCATGCATGCTGAACGTGTCACTGTATGATGCGCTATGTGGTCTGGAGATGGGATTAAAGCGAATGGATCACGACATCGAAAGATGAAAACAACTAAATGTTTACCTATTATTAATGATATGAATATTACTGGTTCAACAGCAAGGCACATGTCCAAATTCCCCAAAACATGGTTTCACGAAATTCAGCTGTTAACAGGCCACCCCGAGTTTACTTGATTCCACTGTTTGTGCGGTTTTGTTAAAGATCGAATCGATTACACCATTTAAACTCTAAACTCCGTAACGTAATTAAATGACCCACCATTTTGCCAAAATGTGCTGGAACATCCGTGGACATCTGTCTAATATCCTTTTTCAATCATAATTATCAGACCTTACTCTTTTCAATACAATAAACATGTGAAAGTTTTTCATATAAATTCCTTGTTTTATTTTGTTTGAAAAACAAAGTTCTTGTCGAAAACCACTACAGCATAATTTTAGTTTTAAAAAGCGAAACTATTATAAAGTTTTATAATTTCTAAAGTGTTTACAGTCTAAAATATTTACTGCTTTCTTCTTGGCGAAATTAGATATTATAATTGAAAACTCTTTTAAAGCAGTAGAACACAAAACAAACTATCGTGGATAGACAGCTGCCCGATATTTGGATACAAGAGATTTAGAAATTCAATGTCTAAAATATCCAGCCACTACTAAAGCTTATGAGGGTGATAATTTAAATGAAAACACTTAATTTCAAATTTCTATATGTCCATTTGAAAAACACCCGATATTTCTATGACCTTTTATTGCATGTTCTTTGCTTTATTTTATCTAGTTATTTACGTATGCATGTATTGAAAGTAACATGACAAATAAAAACTTTAAGTATACTGGAAAATTTAAAAAATATGACTACTAGTGTTGCAAGTACGTGTGAGAGGGTTGTATGTAAATATTTTATTACATTTAAATGTTATTATGTCTGTATCCCCTAAAATCTAAGAGGGACAATGTATCCATTTCTCACTAAAGTCTAGTTACTTGCCAAACTCCAATTTACAAGTCCTTGATCATATAACAAAAATAAGTTGTTTGTAATACAATGTTAAGACAAGATATTATTTTACACATCACAAGTATTCCAGGGTAGACTCAATTGACATTAAAGTGTCCCTAAGTAGTCCAGAGTCTAGTTTATTTAATACTAATTGCCACTAAGTTTCACTTTGGATTAATTGACTAGGAACTATATAGGAAAATACTTCAGTCTTTGTCACCAGAACTGCTGGGATATTTTAAAATGTTTTCAGGCCATCATCATGATCATCATAGCTTGTTTGCTGGTGTTTATATTACATTTGTAGATAGTATGTACCCAGCGGGAAAAACTACAAGTGCTTTCATTTGCAGGCCAAATAGTAGACCTGTTTACACGTTCTAAAAAATTCGATACTCATTCCATTATGCCTTCTCTCAGAAGACCTTCTAGAAGGCGTTTGGATACACATTAAAAATTGCATTTCAAAAGAATGTCAACAAATCATGATTTCAATGAACTCACTTTGTCATATGAGTAAAAAAATTAATAAAGAGAGCATCTATAATTTTAGGCTTTTATGAAAGTTTGGGGTGTAATGTACGAGTGAAGTAAAACTCTTCTTTTATTTAACCCGGCGCCGGAGGGGATGGGTCATAATTACCCGTCACTTTTTAAATTGATTGTAGTTTTAAAACTGTAATTCTCTTCTCTACGCTCTTTTCAGTAGCTGGCGATATTGAATATCTCTGAGTGTTATAAATTTCAAATCAGTCACATAGCGATTGTACTTCGAGTAACACGTGCTTAAAGTTAAAAAAGGTAAATATGAGCCACCCATTCATATGACAATAAGTGTTTATTATATTTCAGTTAGAAGAAGCCTCATTTGTTAACTTTTTTAATATAAAATGTTTTTTGTTTAAAATTAAAAATAAATACGTTATTTTTTAACAAAGTCATGTTTTATTTCTTTAATAAGGTTAAATTCAATCTAAATTGTTTTTTGTTCATAAATACAGCAAAAACCCCGAGTTTAATAAGTGGGTCATTATGACCCAACCCCCATGTCCGTGTAGCTAAATCCACCCCCACCCCCGGCGCCGGGTTAAAACACCTTCTTCTAATTTACTCAAAGAAATTATTAATTACGTCTTCTATGAGGTATTACTTAGTAGACCTTCCAACTGCCCTTCTCAAGTATTCCCGGCGGGAATTTGTATAGGTGCTCAATCACCTATACGCTTTTCCAAGGCCGGGTAGAAATGGTTACTAGTCCCATGAATTTGCAAGGATTCGAAACTAGATAGAGTGGAATCTGGTTTTACCAGAGGAAGGTCGAAGCTGATCTGGTACTGCGGGATCAGTTTAAAGCCCAGGGGACACGTCCCTGATTAAGTTTGGGGGCTTGTTCTCTGAACTGATAATTGGTTGAGGTCACTTCGGTGTCCACGCAGTGGCTGTGGTTGCCACCCAAAGCGGGAAGGAATGATGGCTGGTTTAATGAGCTGATATCTTGTCTTGCGTACCAAGTAAGCGGATTTCAAGGCCACCAGTCTCCTAGGTGCTGTTGCCAAAACAATAGAGTCGTTGATGTGGTGAAGACCCTCAGTTCTGTGATCAGGAACATATCCATATGAGGCATGCGTAGTGCTACTGGTGCTGCGTATGTGCTTATTACGTTCCTGGGCTGTGCTGATGGTAACTGAGTTACGGACGACAGGGATTAGATAGCCCAATCTCTTAAGCAAGGTGATCTTTACATTGATCTTGCAGTCAAGTATTGAGAAATTCAAAATTGTGTGTCCCTGGGGTCATGCAAGTATGACACTCTGTTGAGACATGGCTCCATGTCTCTCAGGGGCATACAATGCGGCCGACGGACCGTTTCCGTTCTGCGTTTGAGTGCGCCGTGAAGATAAGCCATCCTGGCAGGTGCTTCACGTTAAACTTAAACAGATTTGCCCTTCTCAAGTAGGTCTTCTAGCAGGCATGTAACCAGCAGCAAGGCCTTGATTAACAATGATATGCCATGTAAAATTGAAAGGATTTGGCAATGCGGCTGGAAGTCCTTGTGACTGTCAAAGAAGGCCTTCTAGAAGGCCCCTTTACAGCATCTTTTTCCCGCTGGGTAGTTGTATTTTACTACTACTACTTTTACTCTAGAGGTAGTATGTATATGTGTGTTATTTAATGCTTTGTGACAGTTTTGAGTGACAGTTACTTTGATAAATTGTAGCAATGGAAATTGTAGTTAAATCGATGTGTCAAAAGTTTGTTATAAATTCTAAGCATGTTGTAAATGAGACTGTTGAGTGAGTGTTTCTCTATTTACATACATATACACTTATTACTTTTTCTCTATGCTTTTTGTTTTTCTATTTATTGCCTGTGATTCTTGGTTTTGCTAAATGTGTCATATTTCTGTAATAATAAGAATAATAATTTAAAGTAAGCACACACAACACTCCGTATTATAGTTTACACCGAACACACAAATCTGTTTGAAAATTGTTTAAATGATTGTTGCTTTTAAGGGGAAATTAAAGATTTTGATATGAGAATATGAATTGTATTTTATAAAATGTTAAACGAATTGGTTTATGGATGAAAAAATCATTACTAACAGAAATTCTGATTAGCTAGAGAAGTAAAATGCAAATATGTAGATGAGCTTGGATGTATCATTCCATACTAAACATTATTTAACAATTTGAGATTACGAATGATTATGACTGATTACTGATGACTAACGTAGCGAAACTTAAACAACGGAAACGAGAGAAGATCATCGGCATTATACTGGACCCTCTCTAATACAATTTATTCAAATTAATATTTAAGCTTTTTTTATTTAAAAAGATTAATTAACTTTTAATATCCGATTAAGATCTCTATTTGTATGATTCCCTTTTAGAATAATTTTTCCATAATTAGTTTTTACCAACTTATAAATACTAAACGATTTGTTAGTACAAATGTTTACTGCATTTTTAATTTTAATTGTTGTTAAAATACTGATTTTATTACTGAGTTGCAGTTGTTTTTTTTTATCGTTTCTTTGTAAATCAGCAATAAATCAATTATAAAAAATTGTTTTTTGTGTTGATTTCTATAGAAGTTTAACAAGTTTAAACGAATAGTTACATACATATGTAGCTAAGAGTTTGTTGGAAAAACCCCAATTAAAAAACACAAAAACACTTTAGACATTTAATGAGATTTTGTGTTTTAACGGAAATTTATTGTTTGAAATTAATAGCAGCATGTCCAGACGCAGGCACGTCAAACTGAAAAGGTTGATCATTTTAACCACATTTTGTTTAATAATAAAAAGCTTTAGCAGCTGAATTGAGTTTGTACTTCATTGTATTAATACGGCAAATAGAATACAAAGTTATTAAAGCAATTTTAATGAATTTACCAAGACAAAATTAAACATATGGCTGCAAATGCGAATTCAGGCAATTCATAGAAAATGTTTTTAGTTTTTAATATATAAATTTTAACATTTATTTATAAAATATTCAAATAAAAAATTAATGAATTTCGAATACGTAATTTATCAGGTTAAATTAAAAAATAGACTTTTAAAGAGTTTATGGATGTAGAAATGTAGAAATGCGATTGTGTAAAGACTCTTTAAATTCTAAAACACAAAACTATTAATTAAGAAGGAGTTAACATTTTTATGCAGAAATATCTGTGCTTTATTTGTGTTTAGTTGTGTTTACAAAACTTTAATTACGGCAACCAGACATTTTTTTTTACATTGATTTGTTTTTCTATATGTTTAGTACAGCTCTGCCTAGTTTTATTACAGTTAATCTTTGTTAATAATTTGTTTATCGCCTTCTTTCGCTAGAAAAAACTTAAACACACATACAAAAGTTCTCAAGAATTAAACGTGTCACCTTGTAACTGGTACATTTGAATACAGAAAAGCATAACAGAACTGGCTTGTATTTCTACTTCATCATCTCTTCCTCAACTTCAAAATTACACAACTAATCATTCAACTGCAACTAAATGCTGCTGCGTCATATACACAGATACTGACACTAAAATTGCAAACACATGCAAACAAAACTAGTACACAGTTACACAACCAATCACAGCCTCAACTCAATGAATGAACAAAACTGCTTGACTTAGAGGCTGATTGACTGAGTCTGGCATGACAGACTCAATTAAACAAAGAAGGATGATATGGATTTGGTATCTTCTATCTCTGCAAGCACATTAAGTTCAAAGTAAAAACGTTTGAAATGAAAAAAATAATAATATTCCATTAGAGATTATTGCCAACTTCAACAATACACTTGGTTTGTTTTTCTGCCCTGAAGACTTGAAAATGTTGGAAAAAGTCCCCCCCCTTAAACTATTTCTAAGACTTTTGCTTCATTTTGTTTGAATAATGATTTCCTTCTTAATGGTTTTAAAGAAAAAAAATCATTAAAAAAAATAAATTAAACGCAAGTCAACTTAGTTGTCTTGAGGTAAAAAGCAGAAATAAACAAGAAAAAACTAAAGTTAAATAAAATGTCAAATGTTACGTTTGTTTTGCCATTTTCATTAATGCTAAAATTGTATCTGCGAGTATTATTAACATTTAGTACTTAGTTGTATTAATGTATTTTTACTCTACTTCTTGTGTATTTACTGTTGGCTATAAGATATTTATGCTGAGGCTGACAACTAATCAAGACAAAGGGTTAACAGAATAGCTTTTTGAAGAAATCAATAGTACACTGAGAGAAAATATCTAAGCATACAAAACAAAAAAAAAGTATGATAGCGTTTTAAAGCAAAAACAATTGGACGTTAACTAACTTTTGTATACAAAAATTTACATAAACTTCATTAATAATATAAATGTTTTTTTTTTCTAAATCGGGGGTTGTTTTGTTTGTTTCTTTTATACAAAGACTATTTGACCAATTTCTTCAGCCATAAGGATAAGATAAATATTAAAGTTGAAAAGCCAGACAAAAAAATCTTTGATTACATAAACAATTAAGTAATTACCCATAAATATTTTGTATATAGGATTAAAATTAAGATTAACTCTGAACAAATCACACATAAAGTAGCAATACCAATGATATTTGGAGGTGGGAGGTTGACCTGTACGCCTGCTCTCCAGCTTCCACTAATTTGGTTAAAGCTTTCTGTACTAAGCAATATCAATTCACACACACAGTTAAAATGATTCATGACCATCTGCGGTGCAAAATTCTTCTTTTAGAAAACTGATAAAGACATACTTAACCCTTTTGGCCGCACTGGCATTTAGCTGTGACTACCAAGAGCATCACATATTTTTTTCATTAAATCTAAATAGAACATTTAGGCATTGATTGTATAACCAGAATTTGTGAAAGGATTCCTAGGAAATTTCAATGTACATATAAAGTTGGTTTAAATACGAATAGCATGGAGAGCCTAATATAAGGACTTTGTCAGAATTTTCAGTGGTGAAATCAGAACTGCAACACCCAGATAAATAAATACTAGAATGTAGAACGAAATAAATGCCTAAATAACATATGTGAACCAAGAAATAATTTAGACACAAGCCACACAGGATCAGAGTAATGAAAAAGCTAAAAGTTTTTGTTTTGGTTTGGTTTCGCTATAGACAGCAAAGATCGCCAATGATTCGTTTTTTTACGATCAGAGATCAGTTATGAGTACTGAAAAAGTGAGTATACTTGAATCATGACTTATAATTTGTTATACTTATACGTACTCATACTTGTCTCAATATCATCAAACCAATATTCATCTTTAAAGTTTGAAGTACTCATTATATTCAGACTTAATCTCATTTTGACTCTCCTTAACTCAATGTACGTAGACGATAAAAAAATAAGTATGACTCGCATACACTCATGCGAGAGTCGTTCATTTTTACAGTCCGCTTATAAAAATTATATAAAGTAATAAATGTTATATTTTCCCCAATATGTTTTCCTATAAACATACTTGTATGTTTTTATATTTCTTTTTTACTTATTTTGTATAAATACCTAACGGAATATGCAGAAATTTTTTTCAATGACTTAACTGTGTTGAATACTTTATGAGTATGTGAGTATTTTTCTTAAGATGTAAATCTAAATACCGCGGTTTATGAATCAAACATATTGGGAATCGTATGAGCTCGATGTCGGCGTTGTAGTCATACTTATATCCACCCGCATTTATAAGTCAACGTTGTTGTGAGTTTGAGTAACTTAGAGTAGTTAAATTTCAATGATGTAAAACCACTTATGCTTAAAATGTTATGAGTAATTGTGAATCGTAAAAAAACGATTCATTGCCGATCTCTGTTTACGATTCACAACTACTCATAACATTTCAAGTACAAGTGGTTTTACATCATTGCAATTTAACTACTCTGTGTTACTCAAACTCACAACAACGTTGACTTATATATGCAAGTGGATATAAGTATGAGTACTACGCCGATTTCGAGCTCATACTATTCCCAATATGTTTGATTCATAAACCGCGGTATTTAGATTTACATTTTAAGAAAACTACTCACATACTCATAAAGTATTCAACTCAGTTAAGTCATTGTAAGTTTATAGGAAAACATATTGGGGAAAATATAAAATTTATTATTTTATATAATGTAAATGCAACCACCCAGGTTTGAATCCCAAACCAAGAAAAATTATCAATAAATTTTGATATCATAATTTTCATGTGACAATTCCTACCTTCAGTAAAAATAATTTAATGAAAATTAAAAATAATGAACTCGAGCCTAAATAAAGAAATATCAAAGATTTTATATATTTTTTATAAGCAGGCTGTAAAAAATGAACGACACTCGCATGAGTGTATGCGAGTCATACTTATTTTTTTTATCGTCTCCGTACATTGAGTTAAGGAGAGTCAAAATAAACAACATCATACATGAGATTAAGTATGAATATAATGAGTACTTCAAACTTTAAAGATGAGTATTAGTTTGATGATATTGAGTACAAGTAAGTACAATAAATTATAAGTCATGATTCGAGTATACTCACTTTTGCAGTATAAATAACTGATCTCTGATAGACACCATGCTAAACCTCTTAACAATGCAAAACCTTCTTCAAAGTTCGAATAATATTTTAAGGAATGAGCACATAATGAGAATAATACCATTACTCGGAGACTGAGGTTTTTATAAGGATAGAGCGAATAATGAGAAGGCTAATAGAAATTCACACTGGACTGGACATATTGAATTCAAGTTTCAACTTAACCACATGGCGCTTTGGGTAAAATAATACATATTTTTATATAAGTAATTTGGTGCAATTTGTAAAAAATGACTTTAGTACCTTATGTAAATAAGTACTTTCTTACTTTTCTTGTACATTATTATTTTTTTAAAATATGTACTTTATGTGTTTTCAGATTTTTCTTAATAATATAATTTAGTTCTTTTTGTACTTAATACATTTTTTAAAATGGCACTTGGTAATTGGTACTTTTTGTAAAATAAATATTTTAGACTGTTAGCAAAAATATACTTTGGTACTTTTATAAAAAGTACTCTTATACTTTTTGTGATACGTTTAAAAAGAACGTTGTTAATACTTTTTGTTAATTTTTGTAAGAACTTACTAATTTACTTTTTGTAATAAAACATTTTGTAAATTTTGGGCATAAAAATATACTTTGGTACCTTTTGTAAAGATGTATATTAAAACTTTGTTTATAAAATTTTGTAACAAAAGAAAGCAATTTTGACTTTTTTAAATTTACTTTTAGTAATAATGTGCTGAATTATGAAATGAAATACTTTGGTGCGTTTTCTTAAATTTAACTTCTGTGCGTTTTGTAACGGTCTACATTGGAACATTGTACAATACGTATTTTTGTACTTTTTGTAAAGAAATACTTTGCCACTAATTTTTTAATTTGTAGCATTTCTAAATAATGGTATTTCTTCAAGAGTTTTATTATTGGAGACAGGCAAGAAATAATTCAATAGATTTAATATTTTCAGCTATTTAATTAAGAAGAAAGCCGTGAGAATTTTAGCAAATAAAGTAAAAATAAGCCAAAGTGTTACATTATCCTTATGTTTAATATTTTTTTACAGCTTCCCAGCATAAATAGTTATTTAATTTGAAATGTATCGTATATTTCAAAATGAGTTTTATCTAATTCTTGTAGAGTTTTCTCCAAATCATGTTGAATATAATTTTGTTATTTTTCCTTTACAACAAGTATGAGTGCGAATGAATTTCATTTTCCTGTAATATGCATAAACTTTAACTTCCACAATACGAGGAGTAAAAAAAGAATATAGAAAAAATAAAATAATATTTTCTAATATACATATATGTATGTATGTATATATATATTTTGTTGTTGGTTGATATTCATATTGCATACTAATACGAGTTGGATAATAATAGTATCTGTAAAGTTGCTGGTAATATTCTGTAGTGGTTGGGTTGTTGGTTCGTTGGCTGGCTGTTTGGCTGTTTGGTTGGTTGCCGAGCTGTCTGCTTCAAATTGCTGTTGGTTGGCATTTTTGTTTGCACTATATTTTTTGTATTTTTGTTAAGTTATTTTGACTTGTCAGTCGGTTGGACAGTTGTTGGTTTGGCTTGTTTTAGGTATTCTTTTTGGTTATATTCAGTATTATTTTTGTATGATGATCCATCCATTCCCATTCATTGCTAAATATGTGTGTTGCATATTAACTATTTTTGGTTTTGTTTTTATTTAAACAATTGTTTTTTGTTGTGTCCACTGTTATTATTTTCCTATATACAGATACATGAATTAAACATTCTCTTTAGCGATAACAATAGTATGAAAATATTTAACACTAAATGTGAATAAAAAAACTGAAACTAACAAACCAACGTAATATTTACTAACGTAGTTTTTATTTTATGTTATTATTACGTTTAATATTCTCTTTCTCTCTATTATTATATATTTTTATTTTTTTGTTATTTCACGTTATTTGTTTATTTATTTATTTTAGTCTGAGTATTAGTATGAATATTAATCCTAAACGGATGTTGGTTAAATATAAAGAACCGACTGGCAGGCAAAACATATAAATAAAAGTACATATTTATTTAACACTCCTTGATAACAAAATTCAAATGATGAAAATGTTTTAGCTGCAGAATTACTTGGGATATAAATAAAGCCGCAATTGCTGCATATATTTTGGAGAAACAATTTGGTTTTTTGGCAAAATTTTTGTAAAAACAAATTGTTATTTTAGAAAATTATTTAAGAACCTTTTTAGAGAGTGCTGATTAAAAAATATATAAATTTTTACTTAAAAACGTTCACAAGAATCACTATTGATAGTCTGTAAACATGATACCCCATTGTTCTTGACAAACGTGCTCTTCGGTGTTTGGCTGACAGAATCTTCCTGGAAAAACATATCTCCTGGTTCATATAACATTAAACATATCTCCATACTACAGCAGTGGAGGCTGTTCAAATATGAGACAAAGCAAATCTTTGGTACATTTTTTACCAAGAGTAAATTTAAAAAAAATTAACTATTGGTTAAGTTAAATTGATGAGCCGACTCACAGTCTCCTTATTTTTTTTGTCTGGAAAATCATCGTTGACTGCAATTCATCATGTTGCAACTGTAAATAAAACGGGGCTTGGAGTCGAATCAAGAAGTGATATAGGGGAGAGAGGGGCACCTTAGAACAATTTTTTCTTTCAAGCCACATACAAATTTATATTTATGAATTATTGACTTTTTACATAATTTAACTAATATATATGGAAATAAACTTTAAGTCTACAAGTAACTTATTTTTAGTTCGATTTTATTTAATGGATGAAGTCATTGTGTTCAAATGTGCCCCCATACGGGGCAGCTTTCAACTAGGCTGGGGCAGTTTTGAACGGCAATTTTTTCTTGTAGCGCTTATGTCCAAAAATAACATAAACAGTTATATTTTTATATATATATAATAAATTCGATTTATTTATTAAGAAAAACATAAACATTAACAATTAAAAAATAAAAAAAAATCAGATCAAAAATAAATTTTATATTATTAAGGCGGAAAAGGCCTTGCGATTTCAGGTGACATTACATTTTCCTTTAAAGCGTTATGATCAGCATTGGATTCTTCATTTTCAGAAAATAAGAGAGAATCAACAATGTTTGGTACTTCGGTTGATAAATTAACATGTTCAAAGGTGCCCCCTTTTTCTTTGTTCAAACCTGAACTGGCATGCCATTTCACGAAAAATATTTTTTTTTACATAAATATCAAATAACTTAAATTAATTTTGTTTGAAATGAATTTTAGACTGCAATAAAATTCTTTCACGAAAGAAAACGATCACTGAATACTTCTTACACTCTTACAAAAAAAAAAAATAAAAAAAAATACAATGGCTCTGCGAAAACTTGTTCACCCAACTACATTCGGTCGACGACTGAAAAAACTACCAAAAGTTGTTAACGTTGCTAGAAAACAAGGTTGCCTTGTGAAAAACTCGGTTAAGGGTCGGAAAAAATGTTAAACTGAGATTTTTTCAACATAGTTCAAAGGTGCCCCAGGTATAAACGTGCCCCCTCACCCCTACAGCAAGATATCCATTATATGTCTTGTTGCTGTTTTTAATAGGAACTTTATGCTTTAAATGATGAAATTCAAGATCATTAAATTTGATCCTTGTGGAATATTTTTAACCAAGAATCATTATTGATAATTTGAAGACATTATAATTTCAATACTGAGTTACGCTGCCTTGATATGGTGACAAAATTGAAACTGCTAGATCGTCAGTGGAACCATGTCAGTTCATATTATTATTGTATGATAATAATATTTAGATTGACAGTTGTTACGCACTGTATTACATCTTTGCATGAACTAGGCACATCTGGTTAATATTGTATTGGATACGGCAAAATTAAGCTACTATTGTTAGATAAAATTGGTCTTAGGAGGCAATTCATTACTAGTATGCTGTTTAAATTATTTCCCTTGTTTCTTCTGCATAAAGAAACTCCAGAGCATGTAATTACTGAATGTCCACATTGGTGTAATGGAGGCATTAAAACTTAACCTGTTTGTGTACTTAGGTCCTTTTTAATATAATCTATTGTTGTGCTCTTCTTAAAATGTCCATGCTTTTGCAATATGTTCTACAGCGATTTCTCACAACTATGTACATGAGTAGTTTGCACGCATCAAATCAAAAGTTATTTAAATAACTCCTGCTGTCATCACCACCACAATAAACAAACGAAACAATTTCCCAAATTATTTCCACAATTTTTCCTTATCCCAAATGCCGGGAGTGTCAAAATATTTTCCCAATATATTTATGTAAAAAGTAACAGAATCATCTATGAGCAGAATATAAACAAATTGGCAGCAAAAGAAAAATATTAAATATATATGTACATACATATACATGCATATATTTGTTTACATATCCCCTCTTCCTACCATCTACCATTAAGCTACTCGTATCTTATCCTTTTACATTAAAATAACATCTGCATATGTGTATATACCCCCCCCTTTACCCAAAAAATAACAACACAAAACCGAGGAAATTTAAGAAGAGCAAAATAAATATGATTTTTGCCTTCAAGCGGTTTTATTTCAACGTCAGAATTTGATTATAAGTATTTCTGGTTATTTTTCCCAACTTATGTCTGCTGAGTGAGTGTTTTTAAAGGATTTTTTTTCTTGGTTGTAAACATATATGAATTATTAAACGTTAGTTTTTCATCATGTTGTATTCTTAGTTTTTATAAAAAAGGGAAAATATATTTAAATATAGTAGTTACACACAAATAAATATACAGAAATATAAGCCAGCAAAAAATGTTTTTCCCGAAATAGTTTTCATGCAGGCAGTAAATATGAATGTGGTTATTAAATTATACCTAAACGAAGGGAACGAGACTTGTGCTTGACTGGTAGTGGGAGGTTTTGCTTTTAACACTTGTCATATAAAAGTGACCTCTTGGACATTCTAAGGCAGATAATATTATTGAAATGATTGAAATAGCTACCCTTTGCTTTAAGTCACACAAATTTTTGCCTGGGTCACCTTCATATTGAAAGTACAAGTTTGTTTTTATTATTTTGGGTTTTTACTCTACACACTTTCTAAACGTATATTACATTCTACTTCCCCATTGTTTTTCAATAAATTTTAATTCTTATTCTAAGTGAGTTTCAAAAACAATTCCAGCTAGTTATAGGATTTAGCCACCAATAAGTATTAATATGCAGTTATGGACAAGATTCTAAAGGTGCATATTTTAAAAATGCGGGATACATAACAATAACAATAACAATAACGCTTCACCTCAGAACAAGATATTCAAAATTTGCTTGCACGTTCTTGAGCAGATGCCGCGGAATCCATTTGTTGCCAGACAGGTTCAAAGAGGTCTTAGCTAAAAATGGCCAATCCTTTGAATAAATTTATAATGCACAAATGTTTCAAAAAAAAAAAAAAAACAATTTAAAAAAAATCCCATTTTTTAAGTTAGACGCTAATAAAATTAGAAATGGTGTAGTGGCAAATTTGAATTGTTGTGGCTTTTTCAAATTTCTTTTCTACTTTTTGGTCAAGCTAACATATTTCATAATTGAAAATAATAGAAAATGAAAAGTCTGGTATATTTAGATAACGAGTTTTTCAACCAGAACTTTGTTTCACAACAGCGACATATTGAAACAAGTAAAAGTGTTATATTCGGCAGTGCCGAATATTTTATACCCACCAGCAATATGGGGATGTATAAATACTTTATATAATAATAATAATAATAATAAAATTGATACAAGGAAATAGTTATAATTGTAATATATTTGTAAACAAATTCTTAAATTTTATAATGGTATTAAATAATCGTTAAAAAAATTAAACAATTCGGAGAATATAGAATGTTTGGTAAAAATTTTTTGTTTAGAGTATTTTTGTTGAGGCTCTATCTTGGCTTCAACTGATGGACGGACATGTTTAGATCTTATAAAGATCCAGAATATATATACTTTTTGGTTCTTGTTGTGGTATTTCGTTATATGGGGGCTACGGTCAAATATGGACCGATTATCATGAAATTTTGGTACGACGATTTATATGTATGAATTATTTGTGTTTATTTTCGATTTGTTAGTGTTTTAAGGGATTTTCAGAAATGTACTTTATATGGGGCAAAGTCAAAATATGGACCGATGGAAAGAAAATATCGTCATGAGATTTCTCGTTGCATGAAACTTATTTATGCAGAATTTTGTATGGATACTGCTTTACATAAAGTCATATTCCGGAAAAACATTTGTATGGGGGCTATGAGAAGTGGTGAAGCTGTTATTACCATTTTCAACAGGAGTTGTCCTTTTATAATAAGAATAAAGTGTACAAAATATCTGAAATTTTTGGTCTATAACTAGGATCCTACTGGATGTTTTCAACACAAAACATTTAGGTGGATAAAAAAATGTTTGGTAAAAATTTCATTGTTCTAAGCAGGTGGACAAACGAGAATACATTGACTTTTTGATTCTACGACCAATATTTCGATGTGTTACAAACGGAATGATAAACTTAATTTATCCCCATATTTTTGGTGGTGGTTATAATAACATGAACGTTTTAGTAATCTAATCGTACTTGTTGACAATTGTTACAATTCATGCAATTTTCAGCATCTGAAAACCCAGGAGAGTTGTTAAGACAAATATTTACTACATGGTGATATATGTTGTCAGGAAGAGTGATCACGTTAATAAGTGATGTTTACAAATAATTTGTGTCCTATTATTGTCGATATGAATATCAGTGACATGTGGAAACAATTGAAAAACAAATTTCTCGATTCGATAATTTCACGAAATTCAGCTATTAGTTTGTCGACTCGAAAATGCAATGTATTTTTGTGGGACTATGTTAAATATAGGGTCTATACAGTGCCAATTAAATCGCTTACAGCCCTTAAATGGATCCGCCATTTTGACAAGATGTGATTGAACATTTTGATAAAGCATCGACATCTATACGGTACAAACTATAATTGATTTGCAAATAAATTCTTTGTTCTATTTTGGTTTTAAAAACAAAGTTCTTCTTGAAAACCCTTTAACTAACATATACTAAATTTAAGAAGAGTGCTTTCAAATGTAAAAGTTTTTAATATTTGAAGAACAATATTTATACTCTTACTCATGCATATGAAAACAAGAACTCGTCAAAAGTTTTGCTCATTTCATTTTTCAAGCTAAAACTTTTCTGTAGATTTAAGTAGCCAAATGTACGAGTACCTGCTTTAGTATGTACTGCAGTATGTTTTATTGTATGTCTGTATGTATTGTATTAGAATTCATAACTAAACTTAATTTAATGAATATTAATGTTTAAGTCTTTTGTTTTTCATGCTTTTGAGTGTTATGTACTTTTGGTTACAGCCAATTATTCTTATCCATTATTATAAGCTCAGTTAAGGAGTTTGTCAGTTGCCATATAACAGATTTATGTTGCAACACAAAAGAAGTGAAAATTTCAGGGGCGAAAAAGATGGATGGAAGGCAATCAACTTATAAATATCATTATTAAGGTGTTAACATTTTCTTAAAGTTTCTTAAAGTTGATTTCAGGTTGAGAGATTGAAATTTTTGCAAAACATATCAACATCAATTTATTAGGAAGAATATTAGGAAGAATATAAACCCATTTTTGGCTGTAAAACTGCAATTAGTTGTAATCATGTTTCCACAATTTCCTAACGAATTCATATTCAGCATGTAATATTTGTTGCACAAACGACATATTTAAATAAGTAGTAGTTTTAAGACAAACCAAACATTGGTTACACACAGTTTTATTACCAATAATTACAATAATTTTGTTTTAGTTGTGCGTTTATTATTTTATATGAAAACAAAAAAACAACAAAAACTAAAAACCACTTGATTAAAATCCCAAAAGAATCTGGTATTTAATAGAAAACTAAAAACATGTCAGTGCCGCCTATTTCCCGCTTGATTGTTGGAAAATGTTTTATAATTGAGATTTTTTTCGTTCAATGTATTTTGCATTTAAATACAACATTTATGTTACAATAAAAACTATTCACATACACACATACATATGTATGTAAGTATATATGTGTAGATTTCTATGTATATGTGTTGCCTAGTTGAAATGTACAATATCAAACCAGCCACAATTAACAACCGGCTTAAACTCTAAAGTATGTATGTATGTTTCTATGTATAGTTGTACAACTACAACTATAATAATAGCAACAACCATATGAAACCAACCAAATGACAAACCAACCAACCGAACAAACGAACATCGACCAAAACCATTGGACTTGTTTCATTTTCATTTTTATACCCTACACCAACAAAGTGGACAGAGTATATTGGATTTGTGCTGATGTTTGTAACTCTCCCTTAAAGTATACCGATCGACTCAGAATAACTTCCTGAGTCGATTTAACGATGTCCGTCCGTCTGGCTGGCTGGCTGTCCATATACGCAGAGTACAGTTCGCAATTTTGAAGATATTTCAATAAAATTTGGTACGTGATATTTTTTCGGCTCAAGGACGGTCGGTGTTGAAACTGGTGGAAATCGGTCCATTATTTCACTTGGCCCCCATACAAATGTCCTCCCGAAATAGGAGTTTAACGATCATAAATGTTTGAATTACGAAAGTATGCAAACAAATTTCACCACAAATGAGTAATACAGGAAGGTAAATCACATCTACAAATTTTATCAAGAACGGTCCATAATTAGTCGTAGCCTCCATATAAGGTCCACTGCCGAAAATCACTTTAAAGAGCATAACTCTCTCAAACATGTCGGTATCCAAATAATATTGAACACAAATATATTTCATATATATACAAACAATACGGTACAATTTTATTGTGATCGGTCCATAATTAGTCGTAGCCTCCATATAAGGCCCACATCCGAAAATCACTTTAAAAAGCATAACTCTCTCAAACATGTCGGTATCCAAATAATATTGAACACAAATATATTTCATATATATACAAACAATACGGTACAATTTTATTGTGAGCGGTCCATAATTAGTCGTAGCCTCCATATAAGGCCCACATCCGAAAATCTCTTTAAAGAGCATAAATCTTTTAAAACTGTTCGTATGGAAATAATATTAAACTTAAATATGTTTTATATGCCTAAAAATAATATGGTCCAATTTTATGATGATCGGTCCATTATTAGTCGTAGTTCCCATATAAGGGTTACTTCCGAAAATCACTTTAACGACCATAAATTTCAGCACAAATAAATTTTCAACACATTAAATTTTTGGATGATTGGTCCACAATAGGTCATATCTCCCATATTTCGCATTTTTCTGAAAAACTGTTTTATACATATACTGGGTGAAGGGTATTATATGGTCGGGCTTGACCGACTATACTTTCTTACTTGTTATTTTATTGTTTGTTTCGTTGTTATGTTGCACAACGAATATGACATTATTTTCTATTTTGTTTTAGTTTTTCTATTTTCTATAATACATATTTGTTTCAAAACCCAATGCAATTGGTACGCGAACAACCTCTTAAATTATAGGGGCCGTCAGATTCCAACTTACACCAGAGTTAAAATCTGACCGCAATCCTGACTTAAAACTATATTGAAATTTTATTTTTTGTAAAACATATGACACGCTTTTGGTGAAATTCATGTTTACAGGCATATAACCCTTCTTTGCATGATGATGGAAATTTCCATCATATTGTTTTCTGCTAAATTTATACTATAAATATATATTAAAGGTACGGTCACACTTGGCAAATATTTGCCGAAAAAGACGTAACCACTAAATAAAATATATTTGTACTCGTTTATTTATTTAAAAAAACTTTGTTTATTTATGACAAGACACAAGAAATATTTAGTTTTATTTGTTGCTGTTTGATCTTGCTAAATTCTTGTAAGAGTAAAAACGTCAAACAAATTTGTGCTAAAAGAAGTGTCAAATGTGACTGCATCTTAAGATTTTTTAGCCATTTTTCCTCTAATTTTGAACATGAATTGTACATCACCTTGATTTCTTTCATGCAAAGAAGTGTTAGATTGGGAAATCACGAATTTGTCTATTCTGTAAATTATGGGTTTCATAAATCGCATTCTGAATTTATTTTTGAAATTATTTTCAACAAATTTTATTCCTTTATTAAAAAGCCTCCAATTCAGTGAAACATAATCAACAGACATAGCAAAACAGTCTTGGTAGGATAAATCTTTGCTAAAATTAAGGGTTAATGCTAGTTTGCCATTTCAGGGACATAGAAGAGCCTTGATCAGTAGCTGGGTAGATAAATCAATTACCAAATTCATAATATAAACACAACTCAATAATTTTGTTTTTTATACTAAATCGTTTATGATTTGCAACACATAAAATTAATAGTTGAAGGCCAATGTAAGCGGCATGCGACTACGGGCGGCAACAGTATTACCAGTGAATAAAAGTTTTTTTCTTTACAAAATTATTCATACAAACACTTTGAAGTATCGCAATTTACTTAATCTTAATCTGTGGCCGTGTAGTGTTGCGGAGCTTCATGAAATTTTGCACACATTTATTTTAAATTTTTTAAGAATTTTAATTTTTTTTTTACAAAAATACGCCCACTTTTACGCCCATCTCCCATACAACTTAAATAGAAAATGTGGCATAACTTTCACGATTTTAAATATACCAGCTCAGTTTTCATAAAACATGAATATTATAATTGTAGAAAGAGCTTCTGAAAATATGAACTTAATCCGCCTATTTTTACGCCCACCTCCCATACAAATGATATTTAAAAAATACCATATCTTTTGTAAATATGTAACTAGAATGTTTATTTTTCGCGAAAATGCATATAACACATATTAAATGCTATTTTGAAAATATTAGAAAAATCCGCCCACTGTAACACCCATCCCCCATACAACTCCAATACAAGCATTTTGTCATTATATTTCATTTATTAACAACTTTTTGACATCTTCGTGATAATCTAATTTTTTAAGCTTCAATTTCATTCTAAATTTAAGTTTTTTCTATATAGCACACATGCAATGAAATTTTCGTATTTCTCGCTTCCAAATTGGCACCGGCTACGTTTACGAGTAGCAAAGAAAGAAAGAAAGAATGCGCAGTTGTTTTTGCACGCGTAAAATAACGCATAACGCATATTTTTTACTGTAATTTTTAGGTTTTTTATTGTTTTATCGGAGGCGCGCAAATATGCGCAGGTTTTTTTTAGTCTTTTAGCTGAGACTCTCAGCTTTAATCTGGTATAGGACTCCATGTGTCGAACTGCTTCGCACGCAACTAAAAGTCTAACGGAAAATCATAAATCTTTATTTTTTGTCTCAAAATATCAAAGGAATTTTTTTTTCAATTTTTAAAAAATTTTTTTTTAATTTACATAATGCTTAATGTCTATTTCAAGTGAAAAAATACTTATAAGATACATTCGGTGTATAGTTTATAAGTAACAAGCTTTTGAATATGACATAAAGGGTGTTTTTTTTACAGGTTTGTTTTTCGAAAAGAGATAAAACTGGCATTTTGTGGTCAAATCTGGCAACTCTAATGTCATTTATGTTCAGTTTGGTTTGCCATTTCATCATGAACAGGTTGACAAAAGAACAACGCTTGCAAATCGTGCAAATTTATTTCGAAAATAACGGTTCAGTTCGCGAAGTTTACCGCAAGCTCCGTCCATTTTATGGTCGACATAATCGTCCATCAGAGCAATTAATTCGGTTAACCATGGATCGTTTTCGCACTACGTTTACTCTATGTGATAATACGCATCCGCAGAGACGTCGAACAGTGCGCACCGAAGAAACAATTGCCGCTGTAGAGCAAAGTGTTGAAGAGGACCCGAATGAATCGATTCGCCACCGTGACCGGTATAGAGCCATGATAACCGACTATTTTGTTCCCGAATTGGATGGCATGAATGTGGATGAGTTGTGGTTCCAACAAGACGGCGCTACATGCCACACAGCGCACGCCACAATCGATTTATTGAAGGAAACATTCGATGAGCGCATAATTTCGCGGAATAGACCTGTCAATTGGCCACCAAGATCGTGTGATTTGACACCATTGGATTTTCTTTGGGGATATGTGAAGTCGCTCGTCTACGCCAACAAACCATAAACGCTAGGGGAATAGGAAGCCAACATTCGTGGCGTTATTGCCGACATACGGCCCCATATGCTCGAAAAAGTGGTTGAAAATTGGACCTGTAGAATTGGCTTTATTCGAGCCAGCCGCGGCGGCCACATGCCTGAAATCATATTTAAACATTAATGGCATAAAATTATCCTTCCAGTAAAGCCAAATTGATGGTCATTAAAACGATTTTCTTGTGTTTTATTTCAATTCGAAGTTCTATACCTCTCAAAAAAACACCCTATAGAAAACTATCACATTTGAGACTTTTTCAAATACTTCAACTTTGCGCTGCTCGGAACAGAAAACCAATGGAGATATTTGCATGAAATTTTCCATACATGACCTTTAGATAATTTTTAGCAATCTGTGCAAAAATCATCAAAATTGAAAAGCAGGTCCAAATTGATTTATTGCCGCAGTGGACACAGTGTAAGCCGCGCGGCAAAGTGGAATTATGTTCAACTTTTCCGCTTAAAAAGATGCTGCCATACACATGTATGTATATAATATGTGACATATTAGTTTAGTTAAAAAAAATAAAAATTTTTAATAGTTTTTACACCATTTATATAGTAAAATAAAAAAAACATTGATTTAAGAATTTATTTATGTTAAAAACAAATCAATTTAATTTGTTTGACATTTGACGCTTTAAATATGTCGCGCACATTTGCCTATCTACAAAAAAAAGTATATGCGGCAAAAGAGAGCAGCTGATTGTCACCCGCTGCCGCACGCTCCTTACATTGGCCTTCCTCTATAAGCATAAATCTTTCCAATTTGTGCCTCAAATTGCACTTCTCAGCTTGGAAATAATGTTATGGAACACAATTAGTTGTTGGGCTTACAATGTATTGGTTTTGTAACATTTTTTGTTGCAGTTGCTGTTGTTATTGCTGCTGCTGTTGATGTGGATGGAGTGCATGCTAAGTTGGTTTTTAGATGAATTGTATTGTATATTGTTGCCAATGCTGGCGCTTTTGTAGCAATACTAAGACAGACTAGCAGCAGCAGCTGCTGCTGTTAATGTCACTATTGCAATTAAGGTTAAATTAATAGAGGGAAATCGGACATTTATACAAACATGTTTGTTCACAAAGACGGTAAAAGTAATAATAACAATCGGCGAACCAAAAAGCCGCAACTAACTCTAATAACTATTACAACCAGTGTTGCCATATTTTTTTTTACAAAATCTGACAATTCACAAAAAAAAATCTGTTTTTTTGGAAAAAAATCTACACCTTCAAAACAAAATTAAAGAATATCACACACATTCTTCAAAAGTGACTCAATTCAAAATTTTTATTTTATGACACAACTAAAAATAAATCACTATTAAATTGCAACTTTATACCAAATGAAATATAAAGAAAGATCTAACTGTTTTTTAGTAACTTGTTAACTGTAACAAAATGCTTTGATCTTTTTCTTATAGATAAACAAGTGTGTTGTGTGTTGTTTAAGCATACAAACCCGAAAAATTAAAATTTTGAATTGAGTCACTTTTGAAGAATGTGTGCGATATGTAATAAAATGATATTTGTATATATTTAATTCATTTTTATTGAAGAAAAAAAGAAAACAAAGTATAATTTTTATATTTGATTTAAAATATATGTATGTATATAAAACTAACAGTAAAAACATAACGTAAAATATTTTATTTAAATTATCTAATACATATAGAATATTTATTAGTCATACTTTTCTATGTATTAGTTGTACATATTCTTATTAAATTTAGTTTCCATTTCTTTTGTTTGTACACAATTTTTGCAATTGATTTTTTTTTGAAATCATTGGTCCGCAAAATTCCACATAGAGTGGGAATAATAATATTGATTGCTTCATTGTTTTATTCGAATAAAATTGAAAAATCTGCATTGATATAAAAAAAAAACTGTTTTTTGGAGTAAAATTCTGCAAGCCTGTTTTGCACTTCAAAAAACTTCAAAAAAAAAGATAAATCTGCACATTTGGCAACGCTGATTACAACTAAAACTACTACAAAAACAGGTAATTGTTAAAAAGAGCGATAGAGAGAGAGTGAGAGCGAGAGAGAATCAAACAAAATATAATACATAAAAGGAAATAGAAAAAAATTGACTTTGTTTGTAACTTTACCTATAAAAATTGTAACTATTGATCAAGCGCAACGAGTATTTTTCACTTTTGTAACGAGTATTTACTTGTATTGTTTTAAACAATTCCATAAATATTTTAAATAAAAATTTAGCTGTGCGTGTATGTGTATCTATGTTTTAACAATAATCTGTGCGTCATTTCAAAGTGTCGTGTTTTTTGCTATGTCTCTTTTAGTCGTTTCGCATGGTGGCATTAAATTGTTTCTGTTTTTTTTCAATTAAACACAATAATGTTGACGGCAAAGAGATGTTCATTATCTTTGAAAACACAACATCATCATGATAAATGTTTTAAATATCATTATGCTGTTGTATCATGCCGTTGAAGATCTAATGTGGGGTCCGTCGTGTATACACTTAATCATGAGGTAAATCTAAATTAGTTTTTTGGTTTTATTACAAAATCATAACAAAGTTAAAAAATAAATAAGAAAATTTATGTTGGTAGACAATGAAATTATTGCTGCACTATAGCTAAAGGTTTGTTATAGTAGAAAACTTCTATTAACACTGACTGTATGTATGGCTTGTTTCACACTCTTCAGTTTTAGCTGAAGAGTTTTCTAGCTTTTGAAAAAGTTTTTTTTTGAACTTGCCATTTCATTCACACACAAAACAACAAACATAAGAACATTGACTAGTATCGTTAAGTTTGCACCCCTTCTATTCTCTTTTCCCTTCTCAACCAAAAATACTTGTCTTGACGAGTCAGAATTGAAGAAAGGGATTCATTTCAAAGTGCATAATTTTAATAGTTTATTTCCAGATAAATGCGAAATTTTTAGAAATAGACTTACTAGAGTTTGGTATTTATTTATTAATCTATACATAGGAACAAACAAGCAATCGAAGAAGATATATGTCACCATCTAGTAGCTTCATTGATCTCAACATATTTGATTTATTCACTGATGACTCGAAGTAGCAGGTGGATGTGGGAGAAACTTTTATATTACTGGGACTTAAAAAAGTGTTTTTTATGGCCGAATTCTCGGTCATTAGTTAACCATTGGTAAACTAAAATACTAACTATTGTTTAACTATTACTTGTTATTCTTATGGCAAACTATATATGCATTGCGAATAAAGAATCATTAGTTAAGCCTTTACCATTACCTAACTAAAGACTGTGAATTTAGCCATTAAACTATAGAACCGGTGTAGTTTTAGTTCAGGCTGCAGTACCGAAATTAATTTATTGTGTTCAATATTGTCCTGTAATGCCTGAAGGTATTCCCACAGTTGAATTTTTTGAATACTGTATTGCAGAGAAGGTGATGAATGATGAGGTTGATAAATGATGAGGTTGATACATTGATTAATTTACCGCTTTCAATCAATTTCAAATGGTAGATCCAGGTGAGATGAGATCACCTATGCGATTACAATGACAATAAATCCTAAGTAAGACTGTCACCTGTCTGCAACTCTGATTAACACAAAGGCATTATCGTTTACGGTGATCAATGTTCGGTGTGCACGTGAGGTGATAGAATCCCCCCCATAAGGCAATTGATAGGAGTTGTATTGATGAACGAGAGGAAAAGACGATGTGACATTCCCACTATCCTAGCTAGTCAGAGTTGTAAAGGTGTGCTACTTATTCTTGCACGACCTTGCGGATATAATTGTCAAAAAGTTCCCATTGAGGACATTATAAAAATTTGACATTTCACATGCAATAGCTTTACACATTACACTCTAGGTGATTTAAATGACTTTTAGTTCATACAATGCTGACTAAGTGTAGCGTAGCGTACCCCACAACCACTTCTTAATTTATTTGTTTGTATATTTTAAGGAGTGGTGGCCATAAAGCCGGCTTAATGTATCTTTCCACTCTGAGCTCTTGTTTTCTAGTAACATGTATAACTCCCTCTTACTCTCTGTATACATATTTATAGTCTGTGCTACCGATCCACGGTTCTCCTGACATGCACAGTGTGTGTATGTGATATTTTGTTTATTATTGTTGATCATTACGTTGTTGGTTCATTATATTTTGCACACTTTGAATGTTGTTGTTTTTACAGTCTGCACGTCCGTCCAATTGTAGGTCTGTCCGTCCGTCCGTCCGTCCGTCTCATACACATGATGATAGAGCAGTGTTGTGTAGTAGTCGTCGTCACACTGTATGTAGTAAATTAAAAAAAAAAAAAATATATAAAAAAAATATTCGTGCCTGGTACGGTGATCACCGTTTCAGGCAACGACTTTACTTGGCATCCATATTTCAGGTTTATTTATTTATTTTTTGCTCTACGTATTTGTTGCTGTTGTTTTTATTGTTTTGGTATTGTAGAAAAGAAATAAATAAATAAATAAAATAAAGTACACATACATACATACAATTACTAACTAATATTATTATGATTTTAGTTGTTGTTGTTGTTGTTGCTGCTGCTACTATATTGTTATTAGTATAATAGTAGTATAGCATAGTTATTGTTTAGAGTACAATTCAATTCACATCTGAATGTCTTGCAAAAGTATCTACATACATACATACATACGTGCATACACACACTCGTCTTTGTTCAATATATTATTTGCAATGACAATTTTGTTTTTGTTGTTTTTGTTACTATTGTGTATTATTGTGTTTAAATATTTTGTGTATGACACAATGTGCATCGACTGACTGACTGACTTAATACTTAAAATATTCAAAAGGTGGCCTTTTTCAAATGCTTAAAAAATCAAATTTTAAATTGAATGGAATTCTTAAAATTCTTTTCAAACAAGTGATCAAGAGTCCAACCAACATTAATTATGACAATCAGAACTTGTTTTGCATTGTACTCGTCTAAGCAACATGATTTGATGCAAGAATTAATTGTCGCAATCTTACTTACGAGTAGGTATGTAGTGGTAATGCAAAATGTTTATGTTTAAAATTCTTTGAGCAGGTGTTAACATCAGTTGTGGGTCTTAAATTAGTATTTAATATAATGGTTTGGATAATAATTAAATTTATTATAATACCAAAGTCATTTGAACGATAGAATCAATTAGCTGATATCTTTATATGGACGAAAAAACTTGTTATAACTTGATTGCAATTCTTAGAGAATGCATTGATTCTATAACTTTCTAATCTTCAATGTCCTTCATGAGCGTTGTCACATAATTCGGCAAAAATAAACTGTGTTTAGTTTTGTTACGAACTGTACATTGTTATAAGTGATAAGCGATTTATTTAAATTTCTAAGTTTGATGTCCCATTACATAACAATTATGTATATATGGATATAAATTAAAATTAAAATTAAAAAAAAAATTAAATTAAAATCGGCCGATGATTTCAACAATCCCATATTTTCGTTCACAAATGATATATGTAGTATGTATTTCGACCTAAAATATCCGGTTTCGGCATGATATTTGTATGACCAATAGGGTTCGACCTGTGGTCTGTAGTTTAATAATAATTGATGTGAATTAATTGACTCGGTAATTAATTCTAACTCAATTGGTGCATTGAACCCATATGCATTATAAACAGACATTATAGACTTCACAATAGATAAAGAAATGTAGGGTATAACTAGGGTTTTTTTTCAATTAATGCTCAACAAATATGTATAAAAGTTAGTTAAGTATTTTATAAAATTGTTTCATTTTATTAAAGAAATACCGCGGATTGCAAGGGATACACATTTTGATGTCATTTATTAATAAAACGATTAGGTATATTTTCTGGAAATAAAATAATATTTTAAGTTTATCATAGAACACATTTACTTTTAACATAACTAATGCAGCTTATAAGTCATCTTACATCCGATGATAACTATTAATAACTATTAAATAAATACATTTTGCAGAATTTTTGCTGTTTACATGAGTTTGAAGCATTTTGAAGAGCAATTTCGAAGAAAATTTTTATCGTGTAAATCTAGCTTTAAACGTTAAGAGGTTGCTTTTATGAGTTTCTCAAGTCTAGAAGGCTGTGAAAGAAGGCTAAGTGTAAATGCCAAATGCCTTATGCGTAATAAAATAATTGATGGCAGCGCATTGGTAAAACCAATTAACTGCGCACGTTCTTGTCTTCCCGCTACGTTTGTACAGCTAACATTTGTGAAAGCTATTACTTTAATAAACAACACTGCAATTGTCAAAATGCCTAAAAATATGCCCAATGAATTAAACAAAGTGAGTCCAATTACTAACTCTGAAACGGAAGTAATATACAATGTAATGCAATTACCCAAAAATCCCCAGTACAAATGGATCTTGAAACGAGGACGAAGTCCGAACTCTTACAAAGTGGCTTCTAATTCAAAAGTATCAAAGAATAATGGAAATGATAGGCAGAAATTTTAAAATCGTTATGCTATATTGGATAATGAAATAACTGATACATTTAGAGCCCCACCAATATACTTCAGAGAGCAAAACTCCTGCAAACTAGTGAAGGAATTACATAATTTCGTTAAGTAGCTAAAATTCGTTTTTTGTGATCCCATGCAAGAGAGGTAATATCAATCAAATCAAAATTCAGGTGGAACAGGAAAATGAAAATCTTCGATTCAGACAAAATCTTTTCTATTTATGAAACAAGCTAATATTTCGAAGAGCAAGTCCAATTAAAACCAATTTATGTTATTTGCTTAAATGAAAGGTTTAAAGATGTTTGTATGTAAACTGTGATTGTCAAGCTCAATTTAATAACGTTCGCTTAGATAAGACTTAAGACACAAACTTGATTGTGGAATAAACAAACTTGATTGAGTAAAAAATAGATACGACAAAAAGTTCGTGTCTTAAGTCTTATCGAATGATATTATCTTTCCAATAAGAAGGCTAATAACTCTCCTATAGGGAGTCCCTTGCGATATGCTTACCCGCAGTGATTATCTTGGACTGGAAATAATACTTTTCATGACTATGGAAATTGTAGAACAAGTAATCGAGCTTAGTTGTTGAATTTATATTCTTCCAACACACAATGGATAAACTAGCAATAAAGTATACTGTTTTAAGACTAGTTAATGCATACCATTCGGCACAGGAAACTCTTTTGTTTTGGGACCCGGCAAACCGCTTTTAAAAGTTAGCTCTAGCAATTGGGTCGGTGAGAAGGAACTTCAAGTAGCGCATTAGAGATTTTTTATGCCCCAGCACTTTGGCAACTATTTAAAACAATTTAAATTAATAATTGCAATTAAACGTATTTTCTCTTTATTGTGCATAAAACATTTAACCATTTTTATTTATATTCCCTAAAATTATTTAATTACATTTTCAACTCTTAGCAATTTTGCTTGCATCTCAAGTGGAAAATCGTTTTTAATTGTTTTACACATCGTGTCAATTTAATTACTTCGTTTGATTTCATATAAATTATTTAAATTCATTTCACTTAATTGCAATTTGCATTGCAAAATTGTTGACATGTGTGGATATAATTATTAAGTCTGTATGTATGATATGTATTTTCATTATTAAATATTGTGTGTATAAATATTTAAACAATATTAATAAATATTTAAACAAATCTATTGAAATGTTCATATTTTGGCAATAAAAAAAAGTAATGAAACTTAAGATTTCAACCGTAAAATCTCTTTAAGTTTTTAAAGACAAAGAACTAGTCATGCAACTGGTTCTTTATATAAAATAGACTTTGGATTTTAACATGTTTGCAAACTTAAAGTTTTCAATGTACAATTGTATTTTTACTTTTAGATTATTAATTCACTCTTCGGAATCTCATTTCATTTACTCATTTTGTTTTTACAATATTGCAATAGTTCCTAATATTACCAAGAGAGATTGTGCCAGCTCTGAAGCATTAACTAAATACTTATTTATTTATTTATTTTAAAATTGTGCATACATTATTTAAAAATTTCGTGCCTCATTTGCTTTTAACTTAAGCTTGAAATTACTTATCAAGTCACCAGAAATCCATTAGAAATGTGCTGCACGTTTTAAGTTTTTGGCACCTTTTGATCTTGTTGCTTGTTATTGTTTTTTTTTTTTACTTTTTCGTCTTCTTTGTAACCTATAACCCCTTAAAATAGAAAATTGGGGGAGGGAACATAAACTCTTGTACTAAATAAAACAGTGGAAACAAAAACGAAGACAAAAACACAAAAAGTAAGTGAGTGTTACTGCTGACACTTGAGGTGGCAAAATACAAATATACTTATATGAAGGTATGTATGTAAATGGAATAAGAAAACAAAACCAATATTTTTTAAGGACTCCTTAACATGCTAAAAATGACTAATGGATTTTGTTGGTTGATTATTAGGTAACTTGTTTTTTTTTTTTAGCCTATTGCACTGTGGTATAGAATTTTCGAAAACATGATTTATTATCGAATGTATCGTATATAAAACCAGTTGTTACTAAATTTTTTGATAAATTTTATACTTTAGTTTACCAAATCATTTTGAGAGATTGAAATTTATACTGACATTATTAGTAAGAGTTTTATGAACCTTTAAAGCTTTATAGTTAATGACAAGTTACTGAAGGATGCTTATGCTTAGCTTAGCATAATATCTTGCAACATATTTCTATGAGTTTTATTTCGATAAAAATATTTGTGTGCGATTTTCTGGAGAAGCATTTAAATAAAATTAATCCCGTCAACATTTGCAAATTAGTTATAAAGTGACTGTTAATATCCCAAAGAGGAGAGGTATGTATACAAAATGTTATGGAGTTAACTTCAAATCGCATGGCATCGCTAATGATAATTTTAAGTGATTTTTAATCACTTACAAATATCTGCAAAAACGCGTTTAATCTAACGCGACCGATTGCATGTGAATACTGTAATATCTGGATTTCGAGTAAAATATTTCTTGTATTAATTTGAACGGACTTGTTTTAGTCTGCTCAAGAACTGATTCTAACTAAATTTATTTTATTAAATACAGATGAAAAGTTCTTTTCGAAATGTAAAAGCAAAGTCTTGGTAATCACTTAATTATTACTAAACAGCTTAGTGCTTCACATCATCTTCATTCGTTAAGGTACGGTCACACTTGGGAAATATTTGGCGAAAAAGAAGTAACCACGAAATGACTTATAAAGGGTGTCCCAAATAGAACGCAATTTTTAAATTTTAAATAAAACACAGATATTTAATAAAATCGTGAAACTTTATTATATCGTAAATATAATATAATATAAGGTTATGTATGGAACAAGATATCGTGCAGATGGCCGCCGCGGCTTTGCTGGCACACACGCGATCTTTTAATGAAATTTTCAATGAGTGTTTTGCATAAATGCTGCGGTATTTCATTAATGCAGCGTCCAATTTCCTCTTTTAAGGCTTGAGTCGTTGCCGGCTTATTCGCGTAAACCATCGACTTTAAAAAACCCCAAAGAAAAAAAATCTAAAAGTGATAAATCGCACGACCTAGGCGGCCAATTCTGGTCTCCAAAACGCGAAATAACACGACCGGGAAATGACTTATGCATTTTCTCTGGCTGTATGACGGGGTCCCTTCGACTCTACTTAAGTTCGCACGTAGTGAACTACCACGTAAGCCCACCAATGACATGTGGCGCCGTCTTGTTGAAACCACATGCCCTCCACATTCATTTCTTCAATTCTAGGCAAGAAAAAACTGGTTATCTCTTCACGATACCGAACACCATTGACACAATTGCGTTCTAGTTGGGACACCCTTTAGTTGAACTCGTTTATTTATTTAAAAAACCTTTTCTTATTTAGGCTAAATCACAACATATATTGAGTTTTGATTTGTTTGATCTTGCAAAACTCTTGTAGGAGTAAATAACGTCAAACAAATTTGTGCTAAAACAAGTTGTTACGCTTTTTTCAGTAAATATTTGCCAAATGTGACCGTACCTTTAGTTTGGCATTGAACAGTAATTATATGAAAATCTTTTGTCCATATTTTTCGTAAAGTCTGCCACTGTACATTAGGGTGGTTTTATTGAATATGGGAAATATTCTATTTAGTGTTAAAATACAATTGTAAAAGTTTTAGCTCAATCGGACTATGCCTTCCCGTGCCGAAAAAGCCCCAAAGTTTTCGAAAATGCACCTATCTAATAAAACTGATAGCTGTTCGGTTATAACTTTTTTTATATCCGCGACTGTATTTCTTCTTTTTACTCTCAGTTTATAATTTTACGATTTTTCCATCGGCGGTAAATACATCGTCAGAAGCCATTTCTTCCACTTCCGATTCAGAAGAGAATGAGATATTTTGTAAATTTTCTATTGCAGTGAGAAAAAGAACACATTTTATAGATTCCAATATTTTTTTTTTATTAAACTTGGGCAAATATGGTAGAAACTTAGTTTTTGAGTTTTGAGTTTTGCGGCTTCACAGAGGGGTAATCCAATGTTACGCATATTATAAAAAAATGCCTTGTATGTACTTGATGGTTTGATGGTAGCTTGCTGCCGGTTATTTGTTGAGATGAATGTTCAATTAAATAAATCTGAGTTTTAGCACGGATATGAACATTGAACGAAGTACTGCCATTTTGACTTAAATATCTTTCTTGTACGAACTGTTCACTTAACACAAAAACCTTTAAATGAATATTTCTCTTAAAGTAACATTACAAGCGCAACGTCAAAATCAAATTGGGGACTCCCCGATTTTTAATTTCTGCTTGAATATTTTGTGCTTGAATATTTTAAAATCAATGTAATTACCTTTCATTTGATAGTAAATTTATTGTAATAAATTATGGCATTTATAAAAAAAGCAGAAACATGGCGCTATTTCGTGAAAAACAGGCATTTTTGAAAACTTTGAGGCTCTTTCGGCACAGGAAGGCATAGTCCGATTGAGCTAAAATTTTCGCAATTGTATTTTAACACTAAATTACATAATTCTAGATGTGAGCACCTTTAAAAATCGAAAATGCATTTTGAAAAACCACCCTACTGTACATGGTTGGCAGCTTTAAAAATATGAAATAATGGAAAGGAAAAGTTTATTTTTCTTTTACTGTTTTTGGTTTGAAAAAAAAAACAATAAAAAACTTATACATACATATATGGGTGTAAGTTTATATGGAGACATTAAGACGTTTTTGTTTTTGCTGTTGTTTGCTTACCTGATTGTAATGGTAGAATACGGGTATTTTCACGTTGGGCGGAGGCGGTTGCTTGTGTTGTTGGTATAAAACAGGCAAAATTATTGAAAATAACCACGGCTAAGAAACAAACAATAAAACTTAGATTACAGCTGAGAAGACGGTTGCTAGTGCTGCTGCTATGTTGTGGCCTCGTATGTAGTCTTAGCCATGATGGCGACGATGACGATGGTATTGTTGCTGCTGCCAAAGTTGTTTTGCAGGAGTTATTAGAGCGGGTGGTTAATGATGATGACACTTTTTTGTTTTTGCTGTTGCTGCTGCTGTTGTTAATTTTTAATAATTTTTTACTTTTACTTGTTGACATTGTTGATGGCATAGATGTTGTTGTTGTATTTGTTATGTTTAATTTTGGTTGTTGTTGCAGCCGGAATCCATTGCCAATAGGCGGATCCATGTTTGGCTTAAGCACACAAAACGCTTAAAGCGTTTTATTACACAAAAATAAAGATATAAAAATTTCTTTCAATTTACTTTTAATTAGCAATAAAGAATATTAAAATATTAAACCACTTCAAACACTTATTTTTATTAGTGTAACACTAACTTTAACTATTTAAATATATAAAATTATTAACAAAATCATAAACAAATATTTCCACTTTTTTGTTTTAATTCTTATTTTATTCTTTTTTATTCAATATTTACATTAAAAAAGCATTTTTTTTCTTTCTAAAATTTTTTGATTGAATTTTTTTCTTCTATCAGAAATTTGTTGTTAAAAAAATATTGCACTTTTTCGCCTGCTGTAAGAGAAGAAAGGGAAAATAAGAAAAGATTTATTAAACAAAAAAAATGTAAATAAAATTAATTTCTTATACATAATTTTATAGCATAAATAAATTTATGGTAATTTTTTTGTTTGTTCAGCTCGTAGCAGTTTTTTCGTAGTTCAATTTATAAATTTTTTTTACTTTGTTTTAAAAAAAGAAAATCATAAAAATAAAATTGTTTTTTCTTTTAATTTAAAGTCAGTATTTTTATTTTCTTTTAATCGTTGTTGCGTTTGGGCAAGAAAGAGATGTTTTCTTGGCTGGTTTTCAATACTGGTTGCTTTTCAGTTTCAATTTCAGTTTGTGCTCTTTGCTCTGCCAAGGGTGTTTGCATGTGATTGCTGTTTAAGTTGTGTGTGTGTTTTAATGTTGTACTTAATACAAACAGGAACCGGAAGTTAACGTTAGCTGCTGCTAATTACGTGCACAGAATCTATAAAAAGCTGCAAAAGAAACAGAAAAGAAAAACAATTATTATTATTATTTTCAGAATTTATGTTGGTTTTTCGTACTTATTAAACTTAAATTATAAAGTGATTATAAAGAAATGTTTTTAATGTTTCTATTTTCTTGTGTTTGTATGAGAAAATTATGGGGTAATAAAAAACATTGTATAATAATATAAATAAATTTCTTCTGTAGACTTATTTTCATAATTCATAATGCTGACATATTTTAAAGTAGAAGAGAATTTTAAAAAACAAGTTGAAAAATACATAAGTAAGTAATTAATGTTTTATGGTCATATTTTAATTAATTTTCTAACTTGCTATAATTTTCTATATATGTATTTGTACATTATGAGGAAGTTTTGCCACAATTTCATCATTGAATTTTAATCTCATTTACAATGGATGTCGAACATTGGTAATGGAATTTTAACATTTTTGTATATTTAAATTGGCGTCTAGTACGTGACAAAATGTGACCAATTGTGCCGAAATTACTTTTGATAAATTAAATCGGATTTTAACAACATTTTTATATACAAAATTGTACTTGTTGTATCTTAATTCTACTGAAGTCTTGATAAATACTCGTGATTTTAAAATATCATGTACTCGTTTATGTACACAAGAGCCCCGATTTGCGGCGTTAATAGAGACCGGGGAAATGCGACGCAAACCTAAAGGACGGAAATCGAATCAATTTTTGTTCTACAAAGTGGCGCAAAAGTAATCCTCCTATCTGGAAATGCTATAAATTTGGCGAGGCCCCTAATGTCAGTTCTGTCAGCAATATTCCGCGTTCTGGAGCAGTGTAGCGTAACATTGTTTATTAACGTGAATTTCGCATGTGTACACAAATATCAAAACAGGAGGATTACTTTTGCGCCACCTTGTATACAAATGTATTGGCACAAAATTTCAAAGTCGACGCAAATCGGAATCAAAACGACGCAAAGCAGATTAAACCACATTCAGAAAAGCGATGCAAATCGAAACGACGCAAATAGGTAGACGCAAATCGGGGCTTTAGTGTACTTAAAATAAATTCCGATATGAACTTTTGTCCAGGATTAGATTCCCATCTGCTCACAAAAATATACACAAATTTTAACTGTAATTTCAAACTTTTCAATATTTATTAAACACAATCTCACAATTTATGATTTTTATACCCGCCAACAAAAATATGGGAGGTATATTACGTTCGTCATCCCATTTGTAACACATCGAAATTATGGTCGAAAAACCAAAAATACTATATATTCTTGATTCTTTTAAGATACCAAAACGATCTAGCCATATTGAAGGCACGATTGAGCTTCAAAAAAATACTTAAAACAATGAAATTGCCTTGTACTGAAAATGGGCAAAATCGGTCCAGTAGGATCCGAGTTATAGGCAAAAATTTCAGACACCCACAATATTTTTTAGACATTTTTTTTGCTATTTTCTTCAAATATAATGCAGATGATATCATGAAATTTTGCACACATTATTTTTATTACCCAAGGACAAGGCCTCTTCAAAGTAGTAGGAATCGGGCCAGCATTTATCACAGCCTCTGTACAAATTTTTTTCCCGGAATATGTACCATAACATAAGTGTCCATTATAGCCATACAAAACTTTGCAAAAATAAGCTTCATGCAAAACGATATTTTGTTTTCATCTGTCCCTACTTTAACAGTAGCTCCCATATAAATTGTACTTCTGGAAATCACTTAAATTTGCATAATCATGAGCAGCAAGTATAAATTCTACTCAAAAAAACAATAGATATATAGAAAAATGCTATTATCACTATTAAGTTGAAATTGAACACATATAGATATAAATCGTCGTAAAGAATTTCATGATGATCGGCCCGTAATAGCCCAGCTAGCATTTGGATGATTGTTTGATGAGCACGATCATTTCGCCACTCTTTTTTTAATCGTTCAGACGATTGTTAGAGTAGATTTTGTTTTCAAACGGTGCTTTTGCGAGTCATTTCGACATTTGTTGGACGAGTGAATGGTCGTATACGCATTTTGGCGAGCATTGGAAGATTGTTTGCAGTTAACGATCAAAATGATACTTTCATCGCATCGTAGACGACTCATATGGAAGAGTCGCCGTCATGACACAGTTTCTCCCGTTGCACTAAACTTCTGCGATCGGAATACGACATCGCGGACGATTAATATAATCGCCAGCTCCGATCGCAGAAGTGTCTTCTACGATTAAAAATGCTAGCTGGGAGGTCATAGCTCCCTTATGAGGACTACTCCTGAAAACTCATTAATCTATATCAAACTGAAATTTTACACAGATCAGTTTTAAGTATGTAATTGACTATTGACTTTTGTGAAAGTTGGTTTATAGTTGGCCATATTTCCCCTACAAGCTCCACTTCCGAGAATAACCACAGAGTATACAGAGTTGAAAAGCCAAAATCAGTTTCTTAGAGCTCTTTTGTACTTAATTTATTGTGTGTTAAAGTAAGTCTATCTTATAGGCTGCAAAAATATAAACAAAGCGCAATTCCGATTAAAAGATAAAAATATAAATTCTTGATTATAACTGGAAGATGCATAAAATTCTTTTAAATATTCGACCATAATAGGTGATTTGGAGGTATGTAGACTCTTATTTGTTTTAGCATATTTTTAACGCTACACAGACGTATTGAAGCTGTATAGATTTCTTGGTACCTGTGATTTAAGGATTTCAGTCAACCTAAGTTTTAAAAAAACAAACAACAATACTCAATTGAATTCAATATGTCTAAATTGGTCTTTTACAGGATGACTTTACAATCAAGACTTAATTTAGATTGGTCTTTAATTAACCAGTGTATATATGAAAAGTTTAGTCTCATATGGACCGTCTTGACCTCTATGTATCGATGTCAAGTAAAGCGCTTAGCCCTTTACATGTCAAGATTTTGCGCAAAGAACTGACATTTTACTCGTCATGAAACTGACAGTGCTATTTTGGAAAGATTTAGCGCCCAGCCATTGCGAATGACACATTTAAATGTTAATTTGAATATTCAAAACAGGCAAATTCAGGAAATTTTCCATAGCTCCAGCCTATTTTAGTGGCACGTTCTTGAAAATAGGTCTTTTTTCAAAAGATATAGAAAATTTCACAAACTATAATGCCACTAAAGTCAGGAAAGGATTTGATGGTACCATTCTCTTATACCTATAGACAAATTAGCTAACCATCTTGTTTGTCGAAACTATTTGAGAAAGTAGTTCAAAAAAAAAAAAAATAAAAAGATTCTTTCTCACACTGAAACAAAAAGTTGTTGTGTTTAAAAAAGCACCAAAAATGGTGCGAAACGCACCAAGTTGACAACGCTGGTAATCAGTCACAACTAACTATTTTTGTAATGCCTTTAAGTAGAGAAATAATTTATTAATTTTGTTTGGGTAAAAGTGGCTAAATTATAACGGCTCAATTTGGAACATCGCGAACAAGATAAGTATTCTTTCTAGTAGATTTGTAAGTAGTCTGGTCGACAATTTCCTATTACTTTTTAGCTTAATTTCGAAGTGAAGTTTCTGTTTAATTGTTTAATTTTTTCAATAAATTATTGATTAACTTCTGAATAATTATGAACAACTTTTTTATTTTATTTGCAAATATCGTTTTTTATAGTAAAGGATATACAAGGAATAAAGCAGTATAACTTGTTTTAAATAAATTAAAATTTAAATATCTCTTGAACTAGTCAAAATAGAAGAATTGGTATTGTTAAGTGACGCCCTAGGCAAGTAAGCAGTATGGTAGTATATCAGCCACAGTGTGGCGGGAACGATTTCTGCCCAAGATTAGTGTCTGCTTCACTACATATAGTGATACTAGCCACCATTTCCTTAAACTTTTAACATAATCTTTGTACATTTTTACAAATACTGTTTATTTGGCCACTTTTCAGCAAAAAAAAAACAAACGAACGAACAAACAAATACCTACACCGGATAAGGAAAAAACTAAAACCTAAAAAGAAATCATTCATCAAACAAGTTTACAAATTGCTTTTAATCTATAAGATTAAATAAAAACCGCTGATTAAACAACACAATTTTCTACATAAATTTCAAAATAAGAAAATATATATAGAAAAATATCACAACAAATATTAAATCAAAGAAAATGAAAAGAGAAAAAAAGGCAACATAAACAACAACATTATGACCATATTACGAGTATGTATGTGTGTGTGTGTGTGTATTTAATGTGTTAACGTTGCTAGATGTGGTTGCTTTTGATAATTATGTTAAAAGGGTCATTCACTTCTTGTGAGAGTAAAAAATAACTCAAACTACATACCTACAGTGGAACAGCTAACAAAATCACAACCTCACTATAATAACAACAACAAAACATAAGCAACACTAACAAATAGTAATAAACAAACAACAAGTAAAAAAACAGAGACTGTTGTTAAAAAAACTACAGATTTTTTTTTATACGTTTTTCTTTCTTCTTTCATTTTTTGCATACAAACAAACATGATTATGTTGCTGCCTCTGCTGCTGCTATATGTGTTGTTGGCAATATTAGTATTACTGTTAATTTCTAACTGGCTGACAGTTTTTGTTACAATTTTATTTTTCTTTCCACTCTTTCTTTTCTCTTTAACTCTCTATTATATGTGAGTATTTATGAACCTTTGCCACTACACTACTCGTACTGCAGTATTTAATATAATTTTTAATTTTGTTTTTCTTTCATTACTTTCTATGGCTGTTGTTAATGTTTGCTGTTAATGTTTGTTGTTAGACTGTTTTGTATGCATGTAAGCTGTTCGTTGGGTTGTTGGCAGGCAGGCAGGCGGACTTTGTATAAATGTATTTAGTCTGTGTCTGTTGCTGTCTATTTAAACATGTTGATGTTGACGATAATGGTGTGATGTTGATATGTTATTGCTGCTGCTGGTGTTGGTGGTGTTAAATAAGACTCTATGAATTCATTATAGGTATGTGTTTTAAGTAGCAACAGCCAGCTATCATACTCGTGTATATAATAACAAACAATGTTTCTTAGCCTTAGTTAGCACAAATTAACATGGTCTTTACTAAAAAATTTTATTATTATTATTATAAACATTATTTTTATTTTATATTTAAAAGAAAAAGCTCTCAACTGTCTTGACTATGTTTTGAAATGTCCGTACAGTGCAGAGGCTGTCTACAAATTGACCGAAAATAGTCAAATCATTGTTTACGTAAAACCTTGCCACACCACTAAGGTCTTTTTTTTTAAACCTGTTGACACACTTTCTTTTTTTTTTTGATGACTTTTCTTAAACATAACATTAAACATTTCTTAAACATAACAACCTGCGAACTACTACGAGTGCTGAACAATGGAATATTTTAAAATAGAAAAAAAAATCGTAAACAAATTCCTTTAAAATCCTACGTTGTCAGGTTCAATGACTGCAAAAAAGCTAAAGCTTCCAAAAAGTGCTGTCAGTTACAGAGTTTGAAGAAAATAATAATCTTAATTTTCAATGACGCGAAGAAGGAACATTTTTAAATGAAAAACTTTGTTAATTTTTTCTGTCAAACTACTGATGATAATATGGTGAATTTATACTGCAAAGCTTTCTTTAAACTTGGGCCTGTTCGAAAATGTATCACTGCATTTGATGCGCAGTACGTTCGGAAAAGCAAAAGGTGACATCACTGCAAATGCATTGTGTTCTAAAATGCATCACTGAAGCAGATGATGCGTCACTGAAGCAGATTGATTTCGTATACTTTTTTTAGAATAGAAAATGATGCAAAATTCTCCAAACTATTGGTGAGAGTCCGTTTGGACATGGAGGATATTGCTTTATAATATTAACATATTTAATTACTTTCGCGATTCGTCTGCTTTTGGAACATAAAATTTTAAATAATACCTGCCTTTTTTTATATTTCAAGCGCCTTTTATATTGCTGATTGCAAAGTTTTGAAACATTTTTGGTGTCATCTAATTCAAGAAATAAATTTATTATTAATTTCTCCATTTTTAATATTCCCGCGTTTGTAATTGTAAACAATTCATTTATTGTTCGTCCCGCGTTCGTAATTGTAAACAATTCATTTATTGTTCGTCTGCGCATCAGCATCGCAAACTGATCACATATGCGCATCAAATACAGTGCAGTGATGCATTTCCGAACAGGCCCCTTCTTAGTGCTCAAATTTTATGGAAAATGTTAATTTACTAGGAAAAATATTATTTTTAATTTTGTATTTTATTTCAATAGGAAAATAATAGAATCAAAAATAATATTTTTCTGTGTTCGCTTATGTTTGTCTTTAGTTCAGAGAAATGTTGAAATATGTCTTATTTTAAAACTTCGAAAACATGAAGTATGAGTGAAATTGCAAACAAAGGTTTTTTAAGCAATTCACAGAAAAGTAAAACTATTGATAAGTGACAGAATGCCAGTTTTTTAATACGTAAAAGTAAAAGAAACCGATTTTGGTTATCTGAATTGTTTAACGTGCCTCTTTTTGATTTGCATGTCGAACAATCAGCCAAGGCTTCATGAAGCTGGATTAAATGCATGCAGTTCGAGGAAGGTAACATTATTGAACAAATAAAATGTTAAAAATAGGTTGTTCTTTGCCAAGAAACATTTACACCGGGAGAATTGGGGAAATAAGCTATGGTTAGATGAAACAAAAAAACATTTCTTTCGCTCAAAAGCCACAAAATAATTAAATTGATCCCAGTTATACACAAAAAACCGTGGATAAGGTTTGTTAATTTTTTCCATCTAGCGTCGACCCAATTTATTGGATATATGGAAAATATGCGCTGTGGATTACGTATACAAATTGTAAAATAAAATACAATCCTAGTCAGAAAAGAAATGCTGCTCCTATGGTAATGAGTGCAGGACAATGGTCCCACACATCCAAACTAAGCAAAACACCGAAATGAAACCCTATTGAACACTTTTCGATTTTACTAAAAAAGCAAAAGAAAGCTCAATATAAACCTAAAAACAAAACAAAAACAAAATGTAGGAACAAATAAAGAAGGAATAGAATTCCATATTTTATTTTTTATTATTATGTTAAAAACCTGTGAGATCTATGAATCGTAGGTGCGAAGAAGTGTTAAAAATAGATGTAAGATCAATATTAATATCAATTAATATAAAGTAAGATTAGTAGGAAGTGATAAATAATTCTATAAAAATATAAAAAATTCATAAATTTGATAAAAAGCCAATGTTTTGGCAAGCACCTCTTTAACTATCAATTACACTAGCCAACAAGGTTTTTGACTCGAGCAACCAGTGTAATTTGGTGCGCTGAATTCGAATCTGTAAATGGTTTTTCTCTATCACGTCAGGTTTTCGAGATATAAAAAAAGCTTTTATTAGATTTTTCCACAAAAAGTTATTAGTTTATTTAAAAATCAATGAGTTTTCAAAAGTGAATGGCGTTATATGATTGTCGTTTGTATTTCGTTGGTTCGGTTTAACGTATTAGAGTCCAACAATAGTCTCCCAGCATACTTTTATCCCAAAATCCTTGATAGTTTCTTTCAATTTTCATTAAATCTTGATGGGCGCGTTCCCCTTGTTCGTCGCTAACAGCACCTAGGTTTTGTGGGAAAAAATCTAAATGCGAATGGAGAAAACGTATTTTGAGTGACATTCGTGCACCCAATTCATGATAACTTTTCAATAATTCAGCAACAATTTGTCTGTAGTTTTCACTCTTATTGTTTCCAAGAAAACTTTTCACGATGCACTTAAAAGACTCCCAGGCTGTATATTCTTTCTCCGATAAACACTGCGAAAAATTATGATCATTGATAAGCTTCCTGATCTGAGGGCCAACAAATATCCCTTCTTTTATTTTAGCATATGAAATTTTAGGAAAAACTTTTAACAAATATTTAAATGCTGCACCATCTTTGTCCAGAGCCTTCACAAAGTTCTTAAAAAGGCCCAATTTTATGTGCAGCGGTGAAAGAAGAACATCATTTGGATCAATTAATGGTTTATTTGAAATGTTTTGTTTTCCTGGTGAATATTCAGTCCTTTTTGGCCACTCTGTTCTGAGGTAATGATGAAGTGTGGCGCGACTATCCCATAGACACAGGAAACAGCAATATTTTGTGAAATCTCATTGCATACCAGTCAACAAACCAATGACCTGAAACAGATTTAAAAATAAAAACTGTTATTTACGATCATCTATGTATAGGTATATTACATATGTAAAGAAATTTAAATCACATACCTTAAGATCACCACAGATCTTCCATTTATTATCATTGTATTTAAGTAATGTCAAAATTTCAGTCATTGACTCATAATTTTCCTTCGTATTAATGGCATGAGCAATTGGTATGGATGGTTTTTTATTGCCATTATGTAAAAGAAGTGCCTTTAAACTGTACTTAGAGCCATCAATAAATAATCTCCATTCAGTTTTGTCATATGGCTGGTTCATTTTTCGAAATAAACCATTAACATCAGTGCAGTACAGAATAGAGCCTTTCTTTTCAAAATATGCAGTCAATTCCAAACCTCTTTTTCTATAGATTGTTACTTTCGTCCCAGTTGCAAGATGTTTCCACTGCTGCATGCGTGAAGCAAGTATTTCTGCGTCTTGCTTCGTTAAATGCAAGTCCCGAATTAGATCACTCAGCTCAGCTTGAGTCACTAAATGGCGCTCACTATCAGCCTCATACAAACTACAACTGCTGCCGAAAGATATTTCGGACTCACTGCTCGTAGCACCGGGAATGACTGGTAGTGGATCAGTTGATAGACGTTGAACTGGTTTGGAAACTGATAGGACATTAGGGTAGGTAATACTTTTTCGATTTTTCATATTGAATCCAGTAACTTTTGTTAAACAGAAATAACAATCAGTTTGGTGGTTACTTGACTCTCTCCAAAGTACTGGAATTGAAAAATCTAAATAGATTTTCTCGCCATTTGACCACTTGTATAAAATAGTTCAGCAACGATTGCAAAACATTGTCGGTGTCCACGGTTTATCCAAGTTTCCGACAGCAAAACCAAAATATTGTAGATATGCATATTTTAGTGATTCTGATATTGCATATCCTTTTTTTCCAATCAGATATTCACCACACACAAAGCAAAAATAGCTCGGATTAGTAACACACGATCTCACTGACATGCTTAAACTCTACCTTTATACAAATTTATAATGAATGTAGGCTTTTGTCAAATTAATAACTGTGAAATTGTAGCGTCAGTATTAACTATTTTACAGTATTGCCAGCATGCGATAAAAAACGAACTGGACGTGATAGCCCAACTTTGTTGCCAGATTCGAATTCAGCGCAGCCAGATTAGCTAAAAAACATACTTCGTTCCCCAGTCAAAATTTTTTGCCTAATTTGTTGGCCAGTGTTATTTTTGGGTATTTTTATTAAAGTATGCCTGCAGTTACATGTGCTCTTTAGTAAATTTAGTAAAGTTTTGACTGATTAAGTTCGCTGTCATTATTTAAAAGCTGCAATAGATTGACATGGAAGATATCAGGTCAACGTAATAGAAAAATATATAAATCCCTTTATTGTCGCAATTTGGCAATTGTTAAAGGAAAGCTTATGCAAAATGGTACTATAGTTCAAAAGTGTGGTTCAAAGGTGTAAAAACGCTTTTTTATTAAATAAATAATAAAACCGTTTATGTCATCGGATTTTATGTGAACAATACTTTATAAATTTTCTAGAATACTTACTTCTAATATCTATTTATTATTCATATGTACTGAATATTATTGCGGTATCAAATTGTTATTGCTATCTATTATTTCTTTTTGTTTGATATTTAATAGCAATTGAAGCATATAAAGCAAATAAAGACATTTTAGCTGATTTATTTCTGTATCTACCTACACCTAGCGGCTGGACAAGAAAACAAAGAAAATCAATAGAAAAGAAAAGACCTAAAATAAACTAAAACAATCTACAAAAGACATTATTACTTTGATATTTTAAACCTTAAAAAGATTTTAGATTTTTTCATCTTTATAAAAATTCAGTTTTGCTTCTTACATTTAAGAATAATAAATTCAAGTTTTCATTGGTGTTCATCTTTATGTTTAATTTTTTCTCAGATTTTTTTCTTTTTGGCTTCAAGGCATCTTAACAGCAACAACGAAATTGTTTGATAAATATATGTATGTATTGTGTAGACTTGAATTAGTATATTTAATTTTTAGTTCTCTTCTTTTCTTAATAAATGTAATTACAGATAAGTAATATTTGGTTTATTGAATTGAAAGAAAATAATTTTGAAGATTCTTTTGCGTTATACATACAGTGGCCATAAAAGTGCTACAGTTTGACTGATCTAAATATGCTCTGAACAAAGACAAAATGTACTTAAGGTACAGTGGGTGGCCAAATTATTAGTTACACATGCAAAATTGTTTAGTTTGAAGCCGTATAACATTTTAAAATAGTGGAAATTTATCATTTTATTTATTCTTTGATGTAAATTAAGTCTTTCTAATTCAACTAAAAATAAATTATTTTGTTTTAAAAATATATATTTGAGGAAAAGAAATTTACAAAATTTTTTGAAAAAAAATCTTAATATTTTGTTTTTTGGCATGCTCTGAATGCATTTTTGAACATTTTCTTTTAGTTCTTCATCGTGATGCCACACTTCAGAGCAGAATGACAGATACAACTGAATTCTAATGTCACCAATCATTGTTGACACTGCACAAAATATTTAATAGTATTACCAGAATTAAAATACGAAAACATCTGGTACAAGAAATAAATTTATATACGTATTAAAAGCGGTTGAATCCTAATTAATATAGTGTAACTAATAATATGGCCACCCACTGTATTGTTTTTTAGATTCTATTTACACTATATCGACTTATATCTAATAATAATAATAATAATAGCAAAAACAACAAAATTTTCTAAAGCTTAACGAATAATCGGACAAAGCGAAGTATAAATGATTAAAATACATAAATCTAATGATGCCGTTATTTTGCAAATATTAAAATCAAAACCTTTTTGTCATATTCATTCCAAAATTATAAGAAGTGGAGAACACATTAACTTTTAATAACATTAACAATTAATAGTCAAATGAAATTTGGAAAGTAAAACTGTGAGAAAAATTGCCAAATTGGTTGGAAAACGTAGACAAATAAAAGTAGAGAAGGTCAAGGTAAAATATTAAAGGAAAGAAAAGAACTTTCAATTATCAAGAAATCAAAATATTATTAAAACCTCGCACTGGAAAAGATGTTTGTTTGAATACTGTTCGCAAGGTGCCCCGATAGACTAGGCGATAGTTTGCCGGACTATCAGTCAGAAGGTTGCGGGTTCGATTCCCGCCAAAGACTCTGTGTGTTTTCTGCAGATAAGCCAAAAGCTTCGCAGTTTGTGTTTGTTAATTATGATGTTAAAAAAATACATTACATAAGTACGAAGAACTGCCAGAAGAAAGTTATAAGTCTTAAAAATAAAAACCGTATAATAAAAGAGTATTTACTTAAAACAGAGGATTTTTGGAAAAATGTAATTTTGGCGGTAAATTATCTAAAACATGTTTCCATTGAAAGTTTACATGATTTTAAGATTTTTTTTACTGACGAAAGCAAGTTTAAGTTGCATGGTTCAGACGGTAGGAAATTTATGTGGCGTAAACCAAATTGCGAATTTAACCGTCAATATACAAAAGCCACAGTTAAGCACGGAGGTGGATCTGCCATGGTTTGGGGCTACACATCGAGTGCTGGAGTCCACAATTTGCATTCTTTATAGATGGTAAAATGGACAAATTTGTCTACCTCGATATTTTGAAGCAAAATGTAATGCAAAGTACTTTATATCGTGCTTTTATGATCCTTAGCACACTTCAGGTGTCGCAAAGCTTTGGTTGATTCATAACTGCCCCAAACTTATCGAAACCCTTGCACAGAGTCCAAACCTCAATATAGGTAATTGAGCATCTCTGGGAGGAATTGGCAAGAAAAGTGTATCAAAATAAATTCAACACATTAGGTCGGCTAACCCCCGTTTATACATGCGAGTAACAGTTCGAAAAACTTAATACACTCACATTTTTTTTTCACTTGCAGATCTACTCGCAGCTACATTTGCATACGAGTGAATGTTTAACACTCTCATGCAAGTAAATGTCAAATAAAAAAATAATGTTGCCATGTATATTTTCCAATGAATAGAAAGTGGATAATATAATATTTGTACATAATTGCAATTTTAGTTTGTTTTATGAGTGATTGTAAACAATTTTCTTTCAAATAATATTGATAAACAAAATGTTTTAATTTTGGAGAATAAATATCATTAAAATCATAATAATTATTGTTAATGAAAATTTTCCCTCATGAACAATTTTTATGTGATCAACTCGGCAACTCTATTTTTCAATCAAAACAAAAATGAAAGTAAAATTAAATTTAAAAAATATAATAAAATTAATTAATTTATATCGTTTGCATCCTCTTCTGTGGGATATGAGTGATAAAGCATATAGAAGGAACGATTTAAAAAGCAAGGCCTTCGAAGCAATTGCAAATCAAATGGAGCTGCCGTTTACGTTTTGACAACATTTTGAAAATTAACTCTCACTGTCCTGTGTAAACAGTAATGCTAATTGCAAATGATTCGAGTTTTTCGAATAAGTTTTCGTATATAATACGTACACAGCACTCGCAAGTGTAAACGGGGGGTAAATGATGCTTTGATAGAATCTTGGAACTCCATAGAACAGGAAGTTTGTCATAACTTGGTGAAATCAATTCCCGTTCTGGATAACAAAGGATTTTGTACAAAATATTATTCGCTTTGTCCGATTATTCGCTGAGCACAAAAAGATTGAGTTATTTTAGCTATTTCTCTGAAAAAGTATTGTTATCGTTAGAAATTTTGTTGTTTTTATTATTAATAAATATAAGTTGGTATAGTTTAAATAAAATCTAAAAAAAACAATGTACCGTATTCATAAAAAATAGAGTAGACTTTAAGTGTGCTTTTAGACAAAATTATCATACAAAAAAATATTCATACAAAATTTTGTCTAAATGCACACTTAAAGTCTACTCTATTGTTTATGAATACGGCACAATATTTTAAGTATATTTTGTATAAATTGTATTTTGTTTCACATATTTTTCTTAAGATTTTATACAGTTTTATGAAAAACGAATTAAGAATTCTAAAATAAATTTTTATTCAGTTTTATACAGGGTATTCGTAAAGGTTTAAAGCTTTGGAAAACAAAAAATCTGTATAGAAATGTAATAGAATTTTTTATAAGGCATAATTTAGATTTGATTATAAATTCTTATTTTATTTGAAAGAGTATTTTTAAATAAATCTTTGGACATAATTATAAAACATTATATTTACAGAGAGTTAAGCTAGTTAATTTCAATAAATGTATTTCAAACACAATCATAGAAGAAAGAAGTGTCTGTGTAGATATGTAGTTTAAGAAACGTTGTATCCAAAACATGGCATGCTTCGTCAAAATAATAGGACATGGCTTGACCGCATCATTAAAGCAATTAGGACTGTTCAATTATGAGCCTTATACCCCCAAATATTTAATACAACAATGCGATTCTTTTTTATTTACTTAAAATATACCATATTTTATTGTTTTATTTTATGCTGTCTTTAACAATTCTTTCGGCTTTAATAATGTTAAATGTATATGTGATGTTGTCCTAAGGGTGCTTTAGCCCTTTTCTACTCTAATTGTTTAAATGAAAAAAGTGTGTTTGTAAAAAGTGTGTTAACAGTCCCCATATTTCCTAATTGTAATTATTTTCCGGAGTTTGAAATTCATATTTAACATACAAATCTACATATTATTAAATTTTCAAACACAGCCTTCATTGAAAAGTTCAATTTGACCATATAAGAGCGAAATGAATTTAATTCAACCTCCATTGCTATATAAAATTAATAACAATAAGTGCTACAATCTCTAAAATATCAGAAAATTTATCCCCAGATACACCCCCATCTAAATTGCTTAATACATACAAATATGTATTTTAATTCGGCTTAAAATCTTTTTTCTGGCAAACATTCCCAGGACACTGCGTCATGTGTAGCTTTTATCGTTGCCATCAAATCAAAATCAACATCATACAATTGAGAAATTTGTACAAAAAGGTATTTTTCATTAAATCGTAATTTTTTGCTCTACCTGCCACACTCGAAAATACAATAGCTATACAAAAACAATTGTGCTTGCTACAAACAGTCAGCAATTGTTGGCGAATAAAAGAAACTGAAATAAAATAATTTTATGCAAATTTACAAAAAAAAAAAAATAAAAATTTAGGAAGGTGTGTTACAAAATGTGGGAAGATTGTTTGTTGGTTTGTTTTAAAAATTCTGTTGTCATCTTACGAAAGCAAATTATTGTGTTGGGGATAATGATGAGGGTACTGCCGCTGTGTGTGTGTGCGTGATAGGGGAGGGAGTGTTTGTTTTTATTAAATTGTTATTTACTTCTGTTACTTTTTGACATTTTCAAAAAGAAATTGTTTACAAAAATATTTGTTATACATATGTATGTATGTATGTATTTATGTATGCACATTATTAACACATAGAATTTTTTAATTTTATTTTCATATTGATTTTCTTGTTCTTTGCTGTGTTGTACATATTTACATATTTCCTTTAATGTATTTATTTGGAAAACTTATTAAAATTAATTACATTTTTATGGCGGAGTTTTACAAAAATGCCCGCAGTTTTCTGGTTAATACTGTTTACCACAATTTATTAAAAATAATTAAAAATATCCTCTCTATGGGCAGAAATGTGAATTAAATATATTTTGTTACAACATGTTGTATGTAGTCCGCTTTAGTATCTGTTTTTTTTGTGGCACCACACAGCGCCACAACGCCCACATTAATTGATACTGTTTTTGTTGTTGTTATTGTTGCAAGTATTTTCAGGTTTATATACTTTTAAAAACTGTTGACATTAAAGTATTTAGCTAGCAACACACCGATGACGTTGTGATAAATATCAAAAAGTTTTAGGACTTTTTAAAAATTGTGTAGAACAGATAAGATTAGGCTCCATTCCTTTAACTGAAGCATAGTAGCGCCGTTATAAAGAGCTGTAGGAACATGTATTACAATAACAAGTTATGTACTTTCTATCTATAATGTAAAGTGACCAGCTAATAATTATGATTCAATAAATTGTATAATCCTCTTTGACATTCGTGTTGATTTTCAGATATGTTACCGATTATGTTCGGGTCCTGTTGACTATGGATGCCTGAAACATTGGGTGATGTTACGAGACAACACAATCTGACCCTCGATATTCTAATGATTTCCTTATTACTTCCACTTACAGTGTTTTGTATTTAAAATAATGTTTAAAACAAAGTATCAATAAATAAATCCATTCACCAACATACTCAGCTACACACTCGGCATACACAAACACATTTATATATTTATTATTTTGTTTAAAAAAAATCTATGCCAAAAACATTGTTAGAGTAATAAATTTCATTTTGACAGTCTATTATTTGGAATATATACAGACATACGTATGCGAGTAATAAAAATACTCTACCAATTTGCAATATATTGAAAATTTATACTCTCATATTTGTAGTAAATGTCTATGTTTAATTTAAAATAGTTTTTGTTAAATTTATTTAACTAAAAATCTAAATAAATTAGTTTTGTATCATTTAAGAATCCTAAATACCAGCACGACGTAGTCAGTCCCATGTGAATATGCATAAAGTCAAGTAATGGAAAGAGAGTAAGCAAAAGAAGAATGTAAGTAGAGCGAGAAAAATGAGTATAGTAAGCTTTCAGTTTCCAGCAGTTCCCGGTGACTGTCCCAAATTAGTGAATTTACCTATCAATTTGGTTCACTACTGGTTACATAATTAAATATTTGAGTATTTATATTAATATGTGCGTAGAGTATTAAAATGACACACTTTTTTAGAAAATCAGATTTTGGGTTATTCGAAAAATTGCATTTAAAAAAAAAAACGGTTTCGAATACGGTTTTAGCCGAAAAAACCGGTTAACTTGTTTTTCATTATACACAGTAATATTTAAGTTTTTTTTTCTTTGTGTGTGCACTATTGTGCTACATTTTTAAGCACAATGAACTATTTAAATCAAAACAAGCAAAAATACATACCCCCTGGTCAACGATGTCGAACGATAACGTTCGCTTAGATAAGACTTAAGACACAAACTTTTTATCGTATCTATTTTTTTTACTCAATCAAGTTTGTTTATTCCACAATCAAGTTTGTGTCTTAAGTCTTATCTAAGCGAACGTTATCGTTCGACATCGTGGGCCAGGGGGATAATATTTCATAGTATTCTAAACTATTTTTAATTAAAAATTAAGCTGTTCATCAAAGAGCTTTAGGTCTACTATAAAGAGTCGAAGGTGTTTCCAAATACATGTTTCCAATATGCAGAATTTTTGGAGGTCTCATAGGATATCTAAATGTTTTTAATAAAATTGTTTTATAAAAAAAACGTTGTTATATACGTCGTAAATATCTCCTAATCAGTTGAAATCTATCATAGAATCGAAAAATTTTATTATTTTACGAAACATTCAGTTACATACATATGTATTTGTTAAAGTACGGTCACACTTGGCAAATATTTGCCGAAAAAGGCGTAACCACTAAATAAAATATATTTGAATCAGTTTATTTGTTAAAAAAACGTCGTTTATTTAGGACAGGACACAACAAATATAAATATTTTAAAACAAGTGGTTACGCTTTTTTAAATAATAAGTGTCAAATGTGACCCTACCTTTAGTTTTTAAAACCTTTAAGTCAATCAGCGTTAGATTTTCGATAACACAATCAGAAAACATTGCCAAAATGTATAAACAGCAGGCAAACCCAGTGCAAAAAGTTAGAATAATTATGACTATAAAAAGCAGTTAACCGATGCCAAAAAGCCGGATTGTCGAAAATATAAAATATTCCAAACCGATCGGTTATTTTCTTTAATATATTTAATAAACTGCTTGTCTGCAGAAAACACCCAAAGTCTTTGGCGTGAACCCGCAACCCTCTGACTGACTGTCCCGCACAGTATCGCCTAGTCTATCGGGGCACCCATAGCAGAAATCAATTGGTTCCATAAATTACAAAAAGAATCTCTGATAGCTGTTTCAAAGTAGATTCAAGTGACCGGTTAATTAGATTCAATTACCTTATAGGCTACATATCTAACTCAACTAGATAGAAACGATAGTAGCCTATTTTTAGTAGTTGACTCATACTAAGGAACTCATGTATTAGTTACAAAAATATAGTCTACGAATAAAAGTTAATATATCTTTTTATTATTCGAATTAATAAGAAGTATGATTCTAATTTGTTAATTATATATGAACTGTATGTAATGATTATAACAAAATTTAGATGTATGATTATCGGCCAGTATAATGAATGTTGACCCCATAATTATATATTTCTAGCAAGTAAGATGATCTGTTTTTAATATAATTTTTACATTTAATAAGACACGAAGAGAGCGAGTAAATTGTCTCTAGTTGTAAAAAAAAAGTTAAACGAATACGATTTGCCAACTCTATTTATACCCTACACCATCATAGCACAGAGTATAACAGAGGGGACAACTTTGACAGTTCAAAATCGCTACAATCAGCTGACACAGTAGGTATATTAAAAAGAGAAAGAAAATATTTTCTGTTAGTAAATTTGTAATGTGAAAAAGCAAAGCACTATATAAAAGACGAAATTTGCGAACAAAGCAAAATAAACAAAACAATTTTGTGTCAAAGCAAAATCTGTGGCAAAATAAATCAAACAATTAATTTGTGTTGTGTTAAATTATTTAATTTTCAGTGATTCCTTTAAATATAATTAATTATAATCTGTGCTTTGTATATTTTACGGTTAAGTACGTTGTGTTTTGTATAATCTGCAAAAATAATAATAATAGAAATACATGTACTTACCTTTTCCACCAAAATTGAATTTTATTTGAGTCAGAAATAAAGAAAAATAGTAACATAAAGAAACCGACAAGGCAGTTCTCAAAGAAAGAGACAAGAAAAAACCTACACTATCTTTGCTCTTCTGTCACCTCTGTTATACTCTGTGATCATAGTGAGGAGGGTATATTGGATTTGTGCTGATGTTTGTAACGCCCAAAAATATTGGTCCAACATCTACGTTAAAGTAAACCGATCGACTCAGAATCACTTCCTGAGTCGATTTAACGATGTCCGTCCGTCCGTCTGGTTGACTCGCTGGCAATGTAAAGCTTGTGTGCAGAGTACAGGTCACAATTTTGAAGATATTTCGACAAAATTTGGTACGTAAAATTTGTTCGGCAAAAGGGCGGATAGGATTGAAACTGGTGGATATCGGTCCATTATTTCACCTGGCCCCCATACAAATGTCGTCCCGAAATTAGGGTCTAAAGATCATAAATGTTTGAATTATGCAAGTATCCAAATAAATTACACCACAAATCAGCCAAAACAGATTTACACATTTTGTGCAGATCGGTCCATAATTTATCAGAGCTCCCATATAAGGCATAAAATCAAGGGCATAACTCCCTCAAAAATGTTAGTATCTAAATAATATTGCACGCAAATATATTCCATATTTATACGAATAATGTGGTACAATTTCATGATGATTGGTCCATGATTAGTCATAGCTCCCATATAAGGCCCACTTCCGAAAATCACATTAACAATCATAAATTTCTTAAAAATGTTGCTATCCAAATAAAATTCGACACAATAAAAGTTTCTTATATACAGCAATAATGACACATAATTTTATAATGGTCGGACCATAGTTAGTCGAAACTCCCATATAAGATCCTCTTTGTAATTCACTTTAACCTCTATAAATCTTTTAAAAGTATTTATATCTAGATAAATTATAGCATACATAATATTTATTTTCACAGAAATCAAGACACTGAATTTTTGGATGATCGGTCATAATAGGTTATAGCGCCTATTTCTGACAAACTTTTTATACATATACTGGGTGTAGGGTAGTATATAGTCGGGCTTAATCGACTACACTTTTTAACTTGTACAATAGCTAGTCTCTTAAGTATAATATATAAAATTACTTTCAAAATCACATTTAAGGGACGGTCACAAATGGCAAATACATCAGCTGTCATACGAAAACAAACACTGATTTGTTCGTCGTTATTGTGCTTCATTTGTCGAAATTACACAGCGAATTGTCACAGAGTAATTCGTCGTGTTGGGCGAAATTCGACGTCCATCCCAGTTATGTTCCTAGCATTCAGTATATTACTTCTGATGGGTAAAATAACTATTTTCTAAAATATAATAGTAAATAAACGTTGAAAGTGACTTCACCATGAACTACTTAGAGACAGTTAAGTGACAATTAACTCTACACTAGTTTACGTGGGATGTTCAAAGTAGCCAATTAAGTTTTCTTTGTACTGCAAATATGCTTCACATGACTGAAAGCTGTACAAAGTAATCAGAAAGTAGTTAAAATTTCTGTCTAAATATAAGGGATACATTCACTACTTTTAAAACTGCTAGGTTAAGTTTATATTATTTACTACATGTATGTATGTAAGTATGTATGTGTTAATTAACTCATATGCAGGTAGGTGTAGCTGCAGGAATGCGTTTCTGTTTAAATTTAAAATAGCAATAAATTTCTATTGAAATCACTTCCGTTTTTTATTTTTTCTCTGTTTGACTTTTGTGTCGTTCATAAATCTTCATTAAAAACTGACAGACTTTTATGTGGCTGCTGTAGTGATTTAAATTTTTTCTACTTGTATGTCTATATAAAATAAATATACTATTATAATTAATAATAAAACAAACTTTGTATTTCCTGAGATATTGTTATTGTTGTTAATTTATTACATTGGACGATTTTTGATAAAAATTATTTGTTTAATTCTTTTTGCTCGCATTATTAATTTGAGTGTTATTATATGGATGGCATCTGGTAATGATTATATTATGGTAAAATGTTACTTTTTTTATTTACATACATTTATATGTAAATGATATCCTGATAATTATTAATTTTGCTAATTTATGTTTTAACTTTTTTTTATGTATAATGTAATAAATCATGGCAAGTGGAAATTTAAATATTAAAGAAGTAAGAACTGTGCCAAATCTTATATACACACCAGAGATCAGTTATGAGTACTGAAAAAGTGAGTATTGTACTTATACGTACTCATACTTGTCTAAATATCATCAAACCAATACTCATCTTTAAAGTTTAAAGTACTCGTTATATTCATACTGAATCTCATGTATGATGTTGTTTATTTTGACTCTCCTTAACTCAATGTACGTAGACGATAAGAAAAAATAAATATGACTCGCATACACTCATGTGAGAGTCGTTCATTTTTTACAGCCTGATTATAAAAATTATATAAAATAATAAATTTTATATTTTCCCCAATATGTTTTCCTATAAACTTACTTGTATGTTTTTATATTCCTTTTTTACTTATTTTGTATAAATACCTAACGGATTAAGCTGAAATTTTTTTCCAATGACTTGACTGTGTTGAATACTTTATGAGTATGTGAGTATTTTTCTTAAAATGTAAATCTAAATACCATTGTTTATGAATCAAACATATTGGGAATGGTATGAGCTCGAAGTCGGCGTAGTACTCATACTTATATCTACTTGCATTTCTAAGTCAACGTTGTTGTGAGTTTGAGTAACTCAGAGTAGTTAAATTGCAATGATGTAAAACCACTTGTACTTAAAATGTTATGAGTAGTTGTGAATCGTGAAAAAACGATTCATTGCCGATCTCTAATACACACTATCATTATACTAGTAGTGGAATATGCGCATACTTAAAACAAACTTGTAGGACATTTTGTAACGTTACCAATATTAGCTTTCACATATATGAGAATCGATTTTCGGAAGCGGTCTTCACACAGGATCAATTATTGGCCTAATCTAAGAGATTTATGTGCATTTATGTGATTTTAGTAAGAGGAATTTATATAGGGGCCTTTAGTCGAATACGGCACGATATACACAAAATCCAGCAGTTTGATTTTCCCAAATATATAACTAATCTTTATAAACTCTTGATTTGATTTTGCACAAATTGAAATAAAATTTAATTCAACGATTTATGTGTGGATTCTTTGTGTCGAATTTCAACATGATACTTGATGATATTATCTTCATCTTATTTAAAGAATATAGCAAAACATTGAGGTTGTCCCAAATGTGGTTCCATAACAAACCAATTTTGCCCATTTTCAATAGCAAACATTTTGGTTAAACATAGATTATTTGAGGAAAAATTCATCCTCCTATGTTCTTTTTCACAAGACGGAAAAACATAGATCGCATTAGAACTTTATAAGGACCGACAATATATATATTTTACTTTTTGGGTTCAGTCGACCGTATTATATCCAGCAATGTGGGCAGAAACAGTTTTCTATTTAAAATTTTAATTTAATTTAAGAACTCAAGAAACTCATCTGTAAGGAATTTTGTGTCATTACTAGATATTTAAAAATTATTAATAGTCTCGGGATTTATTTTTAACTATTAAAGCAATTCCTAGTCCTACATATGTACAATGTACAACATTTAATAGAAACTAATGATCAGATTCTTAAACTAATCATTTTCATAAACTTTATGGATTATATTATATCGTATATTCCCAGCAAGCCATATGAGTCCGAAAAGAGTCTTTTGTGACACCTTTTTCGGAGCGTTAACGCTCTTTATGAGCCCAAAAAACAATCATAATTGCTCCGAAAATCTTCAGAAAAGAGGGTAATTACATTCGAAAATGGTTCGTCAGAAAGAGCTCTTAGATAATATCAGAAAAGAGTTTTTAATGAGGGTTTTTGGGGCTCTTACAGAGCTCTTAGATAATGTCAGAAAAGAGTCTTTTATGAGGTTTTTCTTGGGCTCTGTGTAATCTTGTTTTTATCATTCTTGTGTGGTACAGCTATGTTTTTTTTGTTCAAAGCACAAATAACAGGACACCAACGCTTTGGTACACACATAATAGAACGTCCCTCCATTGTTGGCCAATAGAATGCGCACATGGGAGGTGTAGATCTCATTGTCGCTATTATGGGAAGATACAAAATTCAGCTAAGCAGTAAAAGGTGTCAAATTCGATTATTTTATCACTTTTTAGATTTGGTAATGGCGAACGAATGGCTTTTGTATAAAAAGAAATGCGCAGCCAATAAAACAGGTACTACCTTCAGTATACTTTCTTCCGCAGATTGCTGAAATTCTCTTAAAGCTCGATACTAAATCAAATATAAAAAGAACAAAGTCAATTGAACCTGGTATACAAGCAAAAAAGTCAAAAGGACCCGCTCAGCATGCTCTACCACAAGCTGTGCGTCAATACCAGGTTGGTCATTGGCCAATATGGGCGGAAAAGAGAATACGGTGAATAATGCCAAATTGCCAAGGTGTATCACAAACTCTATGTGAAAAATGTGGTGTTGCGTTATGCTATAATAAAACTAATAACTGCTTCCGTGCATTTCATCTTTCATAAAATATTCATAACTTTTCAAGCAATGTAACATTTCTGTAACACACCAGTTTTTTTTAAATTAATAAATAAAAAAAAAATTTTAAAAATTTTTTAAATAAATATGTGCTTTTAATTTAGTAATAGTAATAGAAAAATAATTGCTAGAAATTAAAACATCATGCTGCCTGATAAAGGGTTAAGTGGAATTTCTGAGTCATACTACGTGCTGACTCAGGACAGTAACAAGCAAATTTTTCTTTCGCTCCGAATATGCTCTTTTGTTGGATTCTTTTCTGACTCCTTTTTTCGGAGCGCTCTGAAAATGCTCTTTTGTTGGACTCTTTTCTGACTCCTTTTTCGGAACGCTCCTAGAATGGTATGCTGGGTTATAACATTACAAAATTTTATTTCTACTGTTAGCTTTCAATTATTTATTAACTTTTCTCACATTATTATATTGGTCCCTTATTTTATTTCACATTCAAAAGTTCTATATTTATTTACATTACTATATAGGGATAAAGAAAATAAACAACAAAAGTCCAACCCATCACATTCCTTCAGTGTATTTTTGTTAAATACCAACCACAAAATTAGAGGAGAACTTGGTATTATTAATATATTACCTTTTTTGCCGAAAACAAAGAGTGTAAAAAATTTTGAAAGGAACTTGTCATTTAACTAAAACCTTTATCATCTTTTGTGCCATTGTTGTCCCCTGCCAGGATGTAGTTGCAGGTTTTTGCTTTGCGGTTCACAATTTGTTAACATGCTGTAGCATGTAAGTTACCTTTTCTTTACCTTTAAAGGAAAAAAAACACCAAAAATATAGAAAAGTTTTCTAAAAAAAAAAACAGAAACTAAGAAACAATAAGGTTGTCTTCAAACAATATTTATTCATCATTTATTGGTTGGGTAAGCTGTCATTTTTCTCTGTTGATTTATGTTTACATTTTTGCAATGCTTGGTTTCCCTCACAAAAGTTTTTACTTCTTTGTTGTCCTTGCTACTAGATTAGTTGTTTTTGACCCCCTAAGGGACAAAGTGTTAATTTGTTTGAGAATAAAGCATTCATTTTATTTTCTTCCATTTTACTTCTGTGCGGCAGTAGTTTTTCTTTGTTGCGGCTGTGGTTGTTCTATTTTAAATATTTGTTTAAGGTTTAGAAATTCCTTTAAGAAATTGGAAAATATGCTAATGTACACATGTGTGTATGTATGTTATTTAAACAAATTATTTGCGACAGTACTTGTGGCAGGAAATCACATAGAAATTGTTAGTTTATTGGGTCTTTAGTTGTTTGGTGAGTTGTGAGTTTTTGGCCAAAGGGTGATTTTAATCGGATTTGAAAATTGATTTTTGCTACAAGAGTTTTGTCACACCATTTAACTTTTTGTTTGAAATGTAATACTTTTGAACAGCTCTAGGTGATGGTAAAATAATAGTAGAAAATTGTATTATTAGGAATAAGTGTTATATAATATGATTGAATTGAAAAGGTAAAATACGATGGTTAACTCTCAAATTTTGGAAACAAAAATACTTCTATGTATTAACGAAATCGAAAATGAAGTTTGCCAGAAGTGATCTATAAGGTAACAACTAATATTGGATTTGGCTCACCACAAACGATCTATATATTCAAATTGTTTGACATGTGAAACGCAATATAATATCTTTTAACAGTATAATTTGTCTATATGTGACCCGGCCTATGAAAAGGTGGCTTATGAATGCGGATATTTTCGAAGGAACCAAAGGCTTCATTGTCAAAACCTAAACCGAAGAAGTCTGTAGCTTCATCTTCAAATCAAGATTCAAACAAGAAAGAACTGAAGAAACCTGCGACTTCAACTGCAATAAAAAAAAAAATCACGAAAACGTAACGCCTCATCTCCAGAAGGAGATTCGAAAAAACGAGCAACTTCAAAGGTTTCAACAAAGATAGTGACAAAGAAAACTACTTAATGCTGCTAAATAAATATTTAATATAATTTTTGCAGCGTTCAATCCTATTTTTAATTTTTTTATCTTGAATCTTCTTTCTCTACATTTTTAGTACACTTCTAAGCAAGTTAGGACTTTCTAGTTTTCACCACGTGAAAGACCGTCTCAAAAACTATCGAAACCAACGAAAAGTGGAAACAAATTGTTTGAGTCATAAGCCACCTTTGCATAGGCCGGGTCACATATATTGTATATATTATATGATTTTTATTTTTGACGAATTTTAACAAGTTGTAAATAATTGTCAAGTCGAACGCGTTCATTCTCTGGTGGCTATAAGTGTCCATCACTGATATATAATATATGTACGAGGGTGGTTCGGAAACTTCTTAGCCTAGAACAGAACGCGCGGTAAAATAGAAAAAAGTTTCCATCTCTTTTCCATTTGGCAACTCCGCATTGGCGCTTTTTTTACAATGGAAAAATTAGAAATTTGTGGTGTCATTAAATTGATATGGTAAATGTGTTAGGTGAAAGTGCCCTTCATATGCAACAGGTTGCTGAATTTAAACGTGGTCGTACAAGCATTATGGTATCAAATGATCAACGAATAAAAGTGCGTGAAATAGCTAATATCATGAGTGTCTCATATTATGGAGTCCAATCAATTTTGCATGAAGAACTACAGATGCAAAAGCTTTCAGCAAAATGAGCGCCGCATTTGTTAACAGTCGACCAAAAACGCATAAGAATGAAAATTTCTCAAGCTTGTTTGGATCGTTTTAAGAAAAATAAAATGGGTTTTAAGCGTCGTTGCATAACTGTTGATGAGACATGGAACAATGGTGTTTCGCGACTTCAATGGTATTTTATTGATTGACTATATGCCAAAGGATAAAACAATAAATTCAGAGTACTATTGCAACACTTTGGACCAATTAAATGTAAAAATTCGTGAACAATGTCCTGGCTTGAAACAAAAAAAATAATTTTTCATCAAGACAAGAGTGTTTTAACAATTGCTTGACCACCCACCTTATTCTCCTGATTTAGGTCCCAGTGACCTGTTCCCAAATTTAAAAAAAAATCCTGGCTGGCAAGCGTTTTACCTCAAATGAAAATGCTATTACAGTTGTAAACCAGTATTTTGAAGGCCATGAGGAAAACTATTTTAATCGAGGGATGGAATTGCTAGATAAGCGTTGGATTAAGTGTATTGAAGTTGCAGGAGATTATATTGAAAAATAAAAATTTCTTATTATTGTTTATTTGACCATTTTTTATTAAGAAAAATAAAAATGTTTTTGAAAAACTAACTATTCTCTTTCTGTGCTAGGCTAAGAAGTTTCCAAACCGCCCTCGTATATTAGGGTGGGCGCATTTAATCCGCAGTGAGTGCGAATATTTGAGTCATGTCGGAATTATATAAGCCGAGCAGGATTGATAGTTGGCTTTGTTTATGTGTTAACAAAGGAGAAAATAGAATATTTAAAGTTTTTGCAATATATTTGATTAAATATTCAGCTTTAGATTTAGATGGCACAAGTAAACAATTTTTTCGCCATGTGAAACTAGCTTCTTAACTGGTGTATGTTATTCAGAAAAGTTTATACTACCTAAATCCAATGGCAAGCACACATTCTCTACAAAGTCCTAGGACATTCGTGATACTAGAAATATCTCGATATATATTGAACGTGTAGCAGAGCCCCATGACACCAAAGCGGTTTTAAAAACAATTCCGACAATATTGGTTTCTATGCCAGCCCAGATTAACACAATAAGCTATGTAACAACTATCAATGTTATCATATACTTGGACACGTATAAAAACTGAATGATTACTTTAGATGAACTTCGGAAATATTTAGATTTTTCAATTGAATACTGAGTAGCTGTAAAATATTTTCAACTGATCCAAATGATTTTAGGTTACTAATGCAATGAGTATGAAGACGTCTATCATGGTCACTTTTTATTCAAAACATGGAGATACGCTAATTTAATTATTTAAATAAATACTTTAGCTTACTTGCTAGATTTATTCGATTTATTGATACGAGTTTCTGGTTCCATGCTTACCTGAAATAAAAAGTAAAGAAAAATGTTAATAAGATTATATACATTATGATTTCTTTTTTATTAAGTTTATTTATACAGTGTGATCTCTACAATCACCAGAATTGTGTACTTTATAAATTGTTCATAGTTTAAAATTATTTCTACCGTATTCTTTATCCCCGTCCTGACTAGTTATCAATTTGTTCACTCAGCGAAAGTTTTTTTTCCTGCCTCGTATGGGCAAGTCTTTTCGATGTTATGTTCCTGTTGAAATGACGTTGTCAGAATAATTGTTGGCACAACTATGCCCGCCATCAAATGTCATTTTTAAACGTTACAAAGAAAACTATGAAAATGACACGTTTTACCCATACGGAAGAACATGAACATATTTATGTCCGCAATTCTAGTTTGCACAAATCAATTACTCGTACTTAATGGCTTTTACAATCGTAATTAAACTCCACAAGAACATAGCAGAGGACTATTATAGTTATAGTGCATTTACACTTGTAATTTTCAAACTAGTTTATGATCATAAGCTACTTTTATAAAACATACCGTTTACATCAGCATTTTTGACAGTTAAGTGGTTTATCTTTGACTTTAATATAAAAATTTAATAAAAATATTGGCGTTGTTATGAAAAAAAATTTTAAATTTGTGTTTTTTATCCAGGATGAATAAAATTCAATTACAGTTTCTTTTTTTAAATAAAACTTTTTTTTTTTGAGCAAATGTCAAATGTGTCCAGCGTTGCCAGAAAACTGTTGAAAAAACAGAGTTGCATTAGCAGAAACTGGTTGTTTGTAACTAGTTTATCTCAAAAGCTAGTTACAAAACCTGTTTTTGGTTTGTATGGATAAACAAGTTTCTCAAACTAGTTTATCAACTTATGACTTTTTTATGGCGTAGGTGTAACTGCACTATTAAACTTTTGACAAAGAACCCATCAAACATATCGGTATAGTGGGTACCAAAAGTAAACCACATGAAAGCAAATTTTTATAAGCAAAATCTGAACTAAATTTTAACTAATTTATAAAATACACAAAATCAAGCAACTACAGATATGACTAGTTAGATAACAAACAAATCAACAAGCAACAAAAAGTTGACACAAAATTTTTCCAAAATCTAGACTGAATTGCACAAAAAAGGATTGTAAAAATATTTGAAGAATTTCTTAACAAATTGCTGAAACAAAATAAAGATGGGATTAAAAGAGCAAATGTTAGACAAACTTTTTTCGACACATACAAATAAACTGAAATACAAATAGAAAGTAGAAAATAGACAAATAAAAACGCCCATATAAAGAAATCAACAACATCTATAAACTCAAGCACATAAAAACATTGTCATAAAGACGACAAAAATGTCTTAAGGGTCAAAACAAAAAATTAAATTTTCAGCACATTCAACTACGAGTACATTCATAAATAATGGCCAAAGAAAACCTCTGGCCAAATAGAAGGAAAACAAAGATAAACAAATAACAACAATGATTTATAAGTAAAATTAGGAAACTGTTAATAATACACAACAAACAGCAAAAATAGAATTATAAAAACATAAAAAAGTTTTCCTTTGTGTTTATTTTTCCCATAAAATCACACAACAAAAGTGGAAATAAACAAAATATTAAAAATATTAAAGGTCTGCTTAAAATTGTATTTATTTTCACTTAAAAAGCTAATTAAACAATATTTAAACTTCACCCAGTAACATACTTATAATGAAAATAAACGAAATTAAAAAAGCCCAGTTAGTTGGCTAAAGACCACATTCACAAACTCACTCGCTCGCACATTTTTTTTATTTATTTTACTATTTTTTTTTTTGTTGGTTCTTGGTTCATACATTTCATGTTTAAGTCTTCTGTTTGGCTACCTTCTGCTTAAATTTAGTTTTATATTTATTTTTAGTTTTTGCAGTTGTTTATGTTTCAGTTAAGCAGAACATTTAACCCAAATTGTCAACCGGCTGGCTGGCTGGTGACTAGTAGTTTCAATGGAAAATGAGTTTGCAAAAAAAAAATATGTATTATACACACATGTGTATGTACACATGTACATGAAATAAAATGTATACAAAAAATAATTATAAGCTTTCTACAAAAACCTATGCACATATATACTAAAATACGGGTATAAATCGTTGTAGCTTCCTTTCCTAGACACAAACTAAATCCATTACAAATAACAGCCAGAGACTGGCAAAAAAGAAAACAATTAACGAAAAATGTAGACAAAATCTGTTAACATTTAGCTTTTTCATGTTTATTTAATTTTTTTCCCATACCTCCAGTTATGTGTGCTAAAAACAACTTGCAAATTTCTAGCCAACCATCAGCATGTTACTGGAAAAGCTGAGGCGGCCCATTATAAAATTTTTTTTGTTATTAAATAAAATGGTGGTATTTGGAAATACAGGTAAAATTAGATTTAAATTTGCCTCACCATCCCAAATCTACTTAAAAAGAGGATCCAAGATCTTCTATTGCAGCGATTATTTAATAATTTTCTCATTAATTATATCTTTTCTCACATGATTAGTTCTATGCACCAACTTTAAACATACTACAACGTCAGCAATTACAGACTCTTTACAAATTATAACATATTTTAGCACAACAAAAAATGATAAAAATAGAAATTTGACATTTTAATCAAAAACTTCTTTCAAATTATATTTATATGGTTACTATTTAGGTGCAAAATTAAAGGACACATCTGAGGAGACGTATAATTATAAGTCTTCAAAATTAAGTCCTCATTTTTATAATTTTGGTTTTACTTGAAAATTTTAAATTATTACGAGACGTACATTAAACCAAACTTTGTTAGATGAATTACTAAAATAAAACAAAATAAAATAATTTAATGTAACTATAAGTTTTTCAAATCCTGATTTCAGCATCATAAAATTTAAAGTAAATAAAGGGTGTCCCAACTAAAACGCAATTTTTAAATTTGGCGCCATTCGAAGTGTCATTGTTTGACATTTGAACAATTATAATTCAGGTATGTGATGGAAAACGGTAACGAGTGAGTTTTTGAAGTCCATTTTAAAGTATTTCTAATTAAATTTTTAAAATTTTTGTTTTAAGATTCTCTTTAATAGCAAATTATCTTTATATTTTGTGGGATAAAACTGTTTTAATACAGAAATATTACGAAAAAATTAACTTCTAAAACTCACTCGTTATCATTATCGTTTTCCATCACATACCTGATTGTTTGCTAGTAGAAGGTACGAGGTTAGTAAAAATGGAGCGCTACACTAGTGAACAACGCATTCTCATTGTGTAATTGTTTTAACAAAATGGTGAACGTTTTGCGGCTACAGTTCGCAAATTGCGATCAATTAGGGGTCACAATAATGCTCCAAAAGAATCAACTGTAAAGAGATTAATGGATAAATTTGCCGAAACTGGGTCTGTTGGTGATGTAAAGACAACAACGCGCCTTCGACCAGGTCGATTGATTAATTGTGTTATTCCAGTAAAACAAATTTAGATTTTAGAGAGCTAAAAATTGCTCCTATATTAGATTGCTAAACAGCTGTAAACCAGCGAATACTAAATTATATCTGTATTAATGTAATCGAAAATACATAAAAACCTTACTTATGCTTCCAAGTGGGAATTCGATATATAAAAATCATTCCTTCTTCTCTCCCTTAAAAAGTGCTTAGACCGCTTTCACACTCTTCAAGTCTGACTCGTCAAGGCAAGTATTTTCAAGTCAGCTAAAACTGAAGACTGTGAAACAGGACTTACTTGCTGTAATATATGCATGTTAAAAATACTAAAAACATTCTTTACACTGGTGCCTAGCTTTGCCCATCATTGCCCTCCACTGGAGAAAACGAACGAGAGAGTTATAAAAGTTTAGACATGAAAATTAAAAACAGTAAAAAACTGCACTATTATAATGACCCTGTGTTTGCATCTAAAATTAAAAAAACAACAACAGCAACAAAAACAACAAGTTCATAAAATTTTTGCTGACATTTTCAAGTTTGTGTTGCAGTCATATTAAACACATACAAACAAAATACACACAAACCACACATGAATGTGCCACAACAACTTTTCCCATTAAAATAAACAGCAAAATAATTTACAATACAAAAGATTTAAATAATCAACATATTAAACTTCCGAGTTTAAATATTAAAAATTTAATGACAAAAGAATTTATTAAATAAAACAATGTTTTTATTTTTTGCTATAGTAGTAATTAATAAGAAAAACTGTAAAAGACAATAAAATTTTTAATTAAACAAATTGTTTGAGGTATGTATGTATGTACATAAATTAACGGAAGCTAAATGCTTGAATTTGAAAAGGCAGTAGTAGTCTTGATAATACTACATTAAGAATTTTGAAAGGTCAACAGAATGTACGTGTATAATATAAATAACGTGACCATATATCCCGCTTTTGGCGGGAGTCTCCCGTTTTTTGAAGATTTATCCCGCTTATAATTTTATATCCCACTTTTTAAACCAAAATGCCGCTTTTTGCTAATTTGAACGAAAATATAATAACTCAAAACTGTGATATTTGGCCTCTTCTTTAAACATTTGACTTTAATTGTTGTTTTTTTAGTAACAGATTTAAATGACCGCTAAAGTATTTTACCAGTAACGAATGAAAAGTAAAAACACCAGTTATTGGAATTTTTGTGTCATTATCTGAGGATTGCGAAGTTATTCATATACTTCTGTTCAGATAGCCTCGATCGGACCAGCCATTTACAAATGGCAGACTTATTTCCAAAAAACTAGATTCTGACCATTTAGTTTTTAACGTTTCTTCAAGAACAATTTTTAAATCAATGAAATGTTTCAAGAATTTGGTAAATTTTATAAGTTCTGAACAAAAATATAAATATTTTTTTTTAACAAACACAAACGCGAAGCTTTTGGCTTATCTGCAGAAAACACCCAGAGTCTTTGGCGGGAATCGAACCCGCAACCCTTTCACTGATAGTCTGGAACTCTATCGCCTAGTCTATCGGGGCACATACATATATAATTTTTAACAGTTTTTAAAATATTAATTTCCTAGAAGCCTTTTTGGAAAATGGATGTAATTTAACATTCAGCAGTGATTCTGTTTTTGCTAGTTTTAGAATTAATGCTTTTACAAAAAAACATACGCATTTTTAAAAGTTTAAAAATGAGATATGTACAATGAGATTATGTATAAACCCAACTTTTTCAAATCATTATTTTAAAAATCCCGATTTTTCATTATATTTACTTTGCAATCCCGCTTTTTTATCCTTAACATGCAGCTTTTTGATTAAAACTCTCTGGTCACGTTAATTATAAAACATGTTATTTGTAAAAAGAATCATAAGTAGTAGTATATTTTATTACAAATTGAGTAACGTTATTGATACTAAAAATCAATATACTCCTAAACATTTTTAGTGATCAAGTGCAAATTCCATGTCTTCCATATAAGAAGTGTTTTTGTTCAAAGGACATTTTGGCAGGCGAAACGATTATAGTATATAAAGTGTAATAAAGTGTAATAAAGTGTAAATAGATTAAGCTGCTTTATTTATTCGCTTCAATTTCATTTTATAGATATTATCAGATCACACTTTAATGCCAAGTGGTTCGTTAAAAATCCTGTTGATTTGCAACATTTTCTCTTAAAATTCTTAAAGAAAAATTCTAGCATTTTATTGCCAAGCATTATTTTGTAAATATTTTTATATACGTACTTAAATGCCCATATAATACAAATACAATAAAAATCACACAAATACTTTAAGAATAACATAACAACAAAGTTGATATCTCTTTGCAATTCATTGATATTTGATGTTCATATCTGCAAGTCTTACATAAGATACTTTAGAATTTTTGTTCTTCAGATGAGTGCGATTTTTAACCCACATTAAAATGTTCTCATTGGTGTAATATTTGATAATATTTCGCAAATATTTCTGTCAATATAATATAATATAATACATACCAACAAATAGCATACGAAACGTTTCAAATTTGCACACAAAAGCCTCTTAACTGATTATTTTTTATAGCATTCAAAAACATTTTTTATTTTTAAAAACCTGTATAAAACCTATTGTTATGAGACAAAAAAAAAAACAAGAATGAAATAAATACCCAAACACTTGAAATACAAAATCCAAATACATACTTGTGCTTATTTTTACTTGTACGTTCTTTTTTTTGCGCAATTTAACAATGGGAGGCTTTCAAAAAAATTAAGGAACTAAATATACCAAATTGAAATCAAATTCATGTTTTTTTTTTCTTTCTTATGGTGGGTTTATGTTATTAAAGCAAACAATAAATAAATTGATACGTCTTGTGCGAAAGAAAATATTTTTAAATTTAGACAAAAAAACAAACAACAGAGAAAAAACCATAAACGTAAACGCACGACTATAATGAACAAACATTCGATATTGCTCAACTAATACAATCTTAAATAAAAAAATTACACTTCAATAGATTTGAATATAATTAAAGATAGGGGCAAGAAATGAGCAACTGAAAAGAGTTTTGTTTGCCACGGATTAGAAACGGTAACGCTAGTCTGGATTATTTTGGTAACGGTATTTTACATTGGAGTTCCTACCTGACTGTGAATGATGTTGTAGCAAGGAAACCTCCTCCGGTGTTGTTCCAGGAGGAACTGTTTTCTCATTATGACAGTATGTTACATAGATCGTGTTCCGAAGTAATTTGGATACAGCCAGTGACAGTTCAAAAGACAGAATTTTGGCTTATTTGAATAGTTTTCCACTGGGTATTGCTTAACGAAAGACTTAACTTACCAACCAATCATGTTGTTGTTAACCAGCTAATTTTATTTACCTATGCCCAAAATACTGCCGACTAACTCTTTGAAATCCTTGTTTCTATTTCAATTTTTGCTTGATTGTAGTGGCATGTGCTTTATGAAGCAGTTTTAAGGTTTAGACGGGACTGGCGACTGGTCGCCGTCATGGGGAACTCGTTGTTTAACTGCGGGGACGGCTACTGCTCATGTAATGCATTGTGTTGGAACCAGGAAAATAGGTTGTGGGAGGGAGTATAGAGGGAGCAGTGTTTGTGAATATTTGATTTGAATTTTCCTATATCGAAAGTAATAGGGAATATATCTGCAGATAGTTTTTTCCACATACGGACAGTACGGCTAAATAACGAATTTTTCTTGTAATGTATTGTACGATCCACTGACCAATCGACAATGAATGGATGAGCCCTGACTGATGAACGTGTATTACGCAGCAGAACACATACCATTACAGTATCGATAGAACAGTGAAACACAACCCACTTTGCGGCGATGCTCCAGTGAATCAATGGAGATGGATACCCTACTTTCACCTGTAGTGTGTCTAGCTAACGACCCTTACCTACACTACATATGTATGTAGTAAACGACTCTTACCTACTTTCAGTAGGTACGGTACTAGGCGTCAAATAGCAGACACACTTAGGCAGCATAACCATGACAGCATAAGTGACAAGCACTTGACGACCCTCTGCTAGCTTAAGTAATTTTAAGTCTTTTAGGTTTTAAAAATAAAGAAACGACAATTAATAAAGAACCACCCAAATAAAAACTAATAAATATAATGTGTTTTATTATATAACACACCGATAATTATCTTCGCCCTCTCCTGTACGCGATCGCGTAACTCCAAAAAAGACTTCGAATCACCGAGAGTTGTATGAGAGAAATGGTGGTTAATTCTGATAATTTTATGGAATATATGCTAAAGATGCTGGTGGTAGGAGAAGAGCTTCAATAGTCTTTGAGCCAGGTGGTGAGAAGGACCATCAATCTGTAGGATTGACTCTACCCTTTTTATATAATATTTCTATTACCAGTAAATTGTGCCAAAAACCTTTGTTAGGTAATCAGTACTTCAAGCCAAAGTTTAGGATATATAAGTCCACAAATGATTTGAAAGAGTTAAAATGCCGTCAAAATGCACTAGACCACCAAATATCAGATTAAGCTAGTATTCGATAAAGTAGTCTTAAGCCAAATGACCCTTCTTTGTAGGATTAGAGAGAGGGAGATCGAACACTAGATGACAAATTAGCTGAATTTAAGTTAAGCTGCTGATTTCTCGATTTCAGTTGCACAATAACTGAGAAAACAATTAAGGAATCCTGTCTTATATATAAAAACTAGTTTTTCATACTCGGCGTTGCATGGGATAATATTGATCATGTATTCCTGGACGCTGATCATTTAACATTTTAGTAATCTGTTTAAGGAATATTACACAAACGAAGTATTTTTGGTGTGCAAATTGGCAGTACATTATGTTGGAGAAAAAACATTTATGCTCTACACTAATTCTTTTATGGTACAGCATTTTTTGAAAACAAATTCATTTACTATTTCAAAAAACAAATGTTTCAACAAAGCAATATTGACAGTCAGATTTTAAATATCTGGTGAGGTGCCCTTTCACAATGTATATTTGAGTTTTCTAATCGTAGAAAATTAGTAAACTTACATTTAAAATTTGAATAGTCTTCATTTTTTTCACGCCTTTGTCCATAATGTATAAGATCCTAATTGCTATTTAAAATTGTATGCTAATAAAGAGTTCTTTTTTTTGTCATTAAAGAAACAGATGCCCCGACTAAGTAGTTTTGTATGTTAGACTACAGTTTACTCGTATAAAAATAAATATCGGTAACATCAAAAAACATATCAATACCTACCACCGGTTCGAGATCGGAATTTCAGTAGAAACGAATCTCTGTTAAAAAAAATATAAAAATATCATTTTTGGAAACTAATCATCTTTGAGGTATATTTATATGTAGGGCGATTAATTTAAAGATTGTTTTCATACGTTTATTGTATCCAGTACTTCGCTGTAGAAAGACTCACATCCACGAATTACTCAGTTGTATTACGAGAATCCATCACTCCTAACAAAATATGGTTTAAATCATCGAGTTTTCGATAATATTCTTTAATTTAAGTCTCAGTAAACGTTATTGGAAGATACGCGCCCGAATAGATCACATCCAGTCTTCATCGACTTCCAAGACCTTTATCTCTACATTAATCACATAATCTCGTCATTAATAAAGTTTCCGAAATTCTGTTTTATTTAAAAATCTTTAACCTTTTTTACCCCTTTTTACCCTTTGAATTTTCCAAATTCATAAGTTTAATAAGTTTCTTTGTCTTTCAATATGTCAAACTTAAACTTTCGAGTCTGTAGATCACTTATTAAGATTTAACACATAATTTCACTTCATGCCCATTTTATGCTGTTGAATATAGTCCTAGAAATATAGTCTTACAGAAAGCTAAAATAAAAATACTGTTGTTTCATAACAAAGCCAATCATTATTTCAGAGAAAATTTTTAAAAGTTTTCCCCATTTTGTTCCTTCCCGGTCCCACCGTTATAGACTATTAAATTTTAACGTCTCTTAAACCAAATGACTTACCAATTTTTTCGCTTTTTATCCCGACGTGGGCCAAATTTTTGATATAGATATATCCCATTTACATAGATCTACCTACGTTTTCAATACAATCATTGTCATTTGGGTTTACCGGTTTTAATCCTTTTTATCCCGACCTGGTCGAGGTTACAAAAATATATATAGCCTGTTGACGCTTTCAAGCATGGATATAATTACGTTACAAATTTCAATAAAATCGGTTCAGCCGTAAACAGAAATTTCCTATTTTTACCCGTTTTTGCAATGCAATTGCTTCATAACAAAGTTAATAATTATTTAAATGCACAATATTAAAATTTTACCCGGTTTTCCCCATTAAATCCATGGTCTAAGTCTTGAAAAAAATGTGGCATGTTGACGCTTTCAAGCTTAGATCTTTCGACGTTCCGCATTTTATTAAAATCAGTTCAGCGGTTTAGTCGTGATTGCCGAACAAACAAAAGTACATACAAAGACATAAGTATGTAATATAAATATGGGTTGGAGGGAATTGGAAGATCTCTAAATATACGATCAGTAAATTATATTTCCAGTCGGCTTTCTTTTGGTTGATATAATTACCGTATTAAGAGAGAATGAGTGCGAGAGTGTTTAGTCTTTGCCGTATCATTTAAATGGATGTGCTCTATTTCTGCTCGCTACTGTATGCATTTATATGTATATAATTTCACAAGTTTGGATTGAATTGAAGTAATCAAATAAGAGCAATGTGTGTGGCATACACGCAATTGAAAAATCACAGAAAAGCAAAGAACAAAAAACTTAAAAATGGCTGTTAGTTTCTCACAGAAGTATCTGTTATACGAGTATGTAAGTAAAAGGAATAAACTGAGATGAAATGAATATGAACACAAAAGCTCATCACTGCCATCAATAGCATCTGCCATAAAGGTGATGGTGATTGTGATGGTGGTACGTTGCTGATGGTGGAAATTTGAATGGGAAGCAAAATTCACAATCAACCTTAGCCTTGTTCTAACGACAAAAGCAACAAACAAAACAAGCTAACGATTTTACCTGTTCAAAGTAAAAAAAAAAGAAACGAATTTGTTGACTACTCCAAGCGATATGTAAAATAAAGTATATTTATTGTATTTGAATCGAAGATGAAAAAAATTGAGAAAAGACATAAATAAATAGGAAGCAGCAGAACAAAGCCATGTTAAAGTATCATCAGCATTTTCCTGTTTTTTCTTCTCATATCTAACAATCCATATACGAGTCGGAGAAAAAAAATGAGTGTAAGTAGGCTGTTGGGGCTGTTGATGGCCTAGTGCTGCAAAGAACTGATTGAGGATAAGAAAGAAAGAAATGTCAAAAGTAAGCAAAAGGGGCTGTTTATGATGTTTATTTTATCGGAACTGTTTAGGGGTGCTGATGGTTATAATACAATAAATATTCGAATTCAAATTGAATTCAATTGAATTGAATAACGTTCTTGCCATAAATTTTGTGTTTGCTTGGGACGTTCAACCTCTATTTGTTTGTTGCAAAACCCCAAGGCTGTCTCTTTTCACCTCACTCGAAAAGGTGCTTTTAAGCCAACATGCAAACCAGTTAATAGCTTAAGGCTGATACTGACAACATCAACAAATAGTAGCAGACAATTTTAAATGCATAACACAACTAAAACAACTGTAGAAAAAACGTGTTCCCCACTTTTGCCATATTCAAAACAACTCTTCCTCGGCAAGAAGCCTTTAAGTAATTTTCAAAATATTTCATGCAACAGCAATGAAGGCAGCAAATAAGCAACAAAACAAGAAAAAAGAAAAACTAAATGGAAATACATATTGAGTTGATAAAAGGCTCGTGTTATCAGATTCATTTTGCTTTCTTTTTTCACATAAATTTTAAAATATTTCTTTTGGCCTCAGGCTGTAGTAACTCTGTTAAACTCTCTTAAATTCTACCAAAAGAGCAGATTTTTCTAATACACAATATTTTTAAAATTGTACGAGTATCTAGTGTAAAAAACTTATATGTATTTCCAGTTAAATTGTTTAAATATATACTTACTTATTAATGCTTTTTAACGAATGGAAGATAAATATACAAGTGTTTAACCTAAATAAATAAATACAATTCTTTGTTTCTAAAGAAATGTATCTTGAAAGGGGGAAAAAACAAAACCCATTTAAATAAAATTGCCATATTAATATTATAAGTTTCCATTGTATTTTGGCGAAATATAAAATTTCCTAAGAAAAGTAAGATGGGTTTGGTTATAAAACCAACTAGAAAATAAATTAAAATAAATTTCGTGCTATGAAAAAAATAGCTTCGAGGAGGAACCAAAAATATTGAAAATGAAAGACATTAAAAAAAAATATTGAAAATGAAAGACGGCTTCTCCTACCACTTTCTTTATGTCTAAAATAATACTCACATTTGGGTATTGGTCGAAAGAGATTGGACCCTTGTAGATGTATTTAGTCTCTTTTAAGCGTCAGAAAGTTAGTTGGGCTAAACACTCTTGGGTAGAACGGATTCGTTCTTACTTTAGCAGAACCATCTGCCGGAGACCAAACGTCCAAGGATATGCTAAATGTTCATATTGTAAGTTTACAGAATCACACTTGATAGTGTATTGCGAATAGGAGTGTTATTGTAGGAGCCTTCTAACAGGCTACATTATTATAATGACATGTATGTAAGACCGATTGCAATTGCTTCACTAGGGATTATTTTGGCAAAAATAAATTTGTAATAATACAAGATTTATAAATAATAATAAAGAATACACACACATTGTAAACGTACGTAAATTTCGCTCTAACTCACAACACGTAAAAAAGAAATATGATAATCCTCGTATTCTATTTCTCAAAGAAACGGTGAGTTAAAGAGATGATGTTTACAGATTGATCGTGGACAATGAAGATTGCTGATGACGCCCTTGGCAGGGTAGAAAATGCATTCCAATTTGTCAATATAGTATTCTTGAAAATTCGAACTATTAGCCTAAATAAAAAAACTTTTCTCTTAAAAACATATGACTCTGAGGAGTTCCTGGTATACTTCAGAATGAAAAACTTGACTTACCTAAACAAAACTCTAAAGTTAAGGTTTACGATCCTGAAGGTGCGAATGGCATACCTAGCGGTCGTACGTAGCTGAAACATTATATCGAAATTAGAGGCATCACCAAAATTCGTAAAAGGAAATTATGTATTTCAAGCAGACAATATTAATCATAGAGAGAAATAAATGGTTCAAGGGTAATAATAGCAGCAATAACAGCAACAAAAGCAAAAAGCCAACATTCTTTTATATCGGAAGATATAGCACGATCTTACTTATAACATCCTACAATTTATACGAAATGGAATCCTCTTGGAAACCGTGTGTCTGTAACATTAAGGCATTTAAAGAGTTCATAAAATAATGCTGGAATTACACTGGCTTTCCCGTTCCCGGAAAAAAGTTAATTGGTTATAGTTCAATAAAGATACATATATTCTAAGGCAAACGATGAATGTACATTGGTGGTCTCAAGTTCTTAGATTACAGGATTACTGTTGATATTTTTCGAGTGTAAAAATTGAACAAATATGCTGCAGTTCAAAAACGTAATTTAAGATTGAAAATAAAAAAAGGAGCATCAGGTGTTGTTACTGTCAAAATATTGCCAATATAAATAAGAACAAAATTGAAAATACCGAAAAAATATGTTAGTCCCAATTTACACGAAGCAATTTTTCTTGAAAATATTGATACAATTTTTTCCTTAATAATTGTTCAGTGTTTACACAGCACAATATAATTGCTTAAATCGCTGGTATTTGTATGCACATATGTCATACAAATAAGAGAGTAACACGAATTGCTAGTACAATCAAGTGTGTACTCGTCTTATCTTCCTCTCACCTCTATGTCTAAAAAGTAATCAGTTAAGCTTACAGAATTGCTACGTGTAAATTGGGCTTTAAAAAGTTTATTTTCTTTTATGCCACCATTATTTTTTCAAAAAACAAAATTGTTTCTTCAAAATATTTCCATACATATGTATGTACATTTGTTTGTATGGAACAGTATTCTGCTTTCTGTTGATGGCTTTTGTTACAATATCGTCTATATAATTTTTCGTTTGCTTTGTTTATGTGAGGCCATTTATTTTCTGTTTTTTCCACCACCAAAAACCCATAAAACTCTCATTAGGAAGTTCAAGTTTTATGGCGTTCTTGAGACATGTGAGCCAAGAGGCGACATGCAAGTACATACATACATGCTAATATGGTGGGTTCTTCCATTGTGGAGGCATAATAGCAAAATTATATTATGTAGGCTTTAGGCCTTCATCAGGTGTTGCAAACTAACGTTTTGTGTTTTTTATTTTCTCTTTTTGTAAATATGTTTTATTTATTTTGTGTGTGCCACAAGCAAGACGTATGTATGATAAATTTGCTGATAATAAAACTCTGAACTTTTAAATTATGGAAATTTATCAATTTATTTATTTATTTCTAAGAAATTATTAAATAAATTATTGACAAAGTTGATTGAATGTAAATGACCTAGAGATGTTGTTTGGAATTTTAATATTTATAAAGAATAAAACAATTTGAATGAGGAACTTGAGGTTGTAACATATATGTATAGATTTCAATTAATTATAAATAGATTTCCTTAATAAATTCAACTGAATAAAATTGAATTTGTACACAGTGTTTTTTGTTCTTATCTTTATATGAAAGGAATACAATTTAACATTTCCTCATTTTGTTAAATATTGAAGAGCTCATGCATTCGACTAAGGCTCCCATTATTTGTTGTTATTTGTTTCTAAAACTGAATTGAAATTGATTTTAATCATAATAAATGCTTTAAAATTTCTTTGCATTTAAGTTGTTGTTCATCCCAGAGTCTTTAAATCCCTTAAAGGATTTTAAAGTATTACAGCAAATGAATTCTGCTAAAAACAAAATCAGGTAAACAGCAAATGTATGTACAGTGGGTGGCCAAATTATTAGTTACACTTTCTTTCTTGTACCAGATTTCTTGTACCAGATGTTTTCGTATTTTAATTCTGGTAATACTGTTAAATATTTTGTGCAGTGTCAACAATGATTGGTAACATTAGAATGCAGTTGTAGATCATTATCTGTCATTCTGCTCTTAAGTGTGAAATATGCAATTTTGATTAAATTGATTAAAGTCTGGCATCACGATGAAGAACTAAAAGAAAATGTTCAAAAATGCATTCAGAGCATGCCAAAAAGGGTGCAAACTGTAATTGATTCAAAAATAAATAAAAAAAGGTTCTACAAAATATTAAGATTTTTTTCAAAAAATTTTGTAATATTTCTTTTCCTCAAATATATATTTTTAAAACAAAAGAATTTATTTTTAATTGAATTAGAAACACTTATGCAGTTTTCTTTTCTGGCAAAAATGTTACATATATGTTACACTTTTTACCCATTTCCCATATACAAAAGGCAAAAAGTGTAACATTTTTGCCAGAAAAGAAAACGCTATTAATTTACCTAAAAGAAAAAGAAAAAAAAAGAAATAAAAGGATAAATTTCCACTATTTTAAAATGTTATACGGCTTCAAACTAAACAATGTTGCATGTGTAACTAATAATTTGGCCACCCACTGTATGTATGTACGTACTAAATAGAAGAAGTGAAGGAACGTAACGAATTTTGGAAATGAAGTTACATTTGCTCATAAATTGTTAAAAAAAAAAAAAAAAACACACACCTCATAAAAACAAAAAACAAATTGTATCTATTAAAAGAGTTTTGGATTTTTTGTGTTGGCTCTTTAAAATTAAGGTGTGAATTTAGCTACACACTGATACTTGGACATCAAATATACAAAAACTGAAATTACACATGTTTTTAGGTTTATTTTCTCTTTTAAGTATTTTGATGAAAAAGGGCATTTAATGAAGTATGTGTGCTTGCGCATTAGAGAGCAGTCTGTAAAGCTATGTATAGACGATCGTCAGATATTACAACGTTGTCAGATCTAGCAATGTGCTAGCAATGTACTGACATTGAAAAATTGTTAGCAAAAGGTAAATTGTCAGTTTAGACAACTGTAAGAAAACTAACAATTTCATTGGCACACAATTGTCACACAATGAATTTATCTGTCAACCGAAATTGTTTTTCCAAAATTTTATTAATGCACCCTTTTTTTTATGTATATACAGAGTTGCATTTAGAAATAATTTCTATGACAATGCTGCCATTGGCAGATGCATAAACTTTGCACATATGACAATGAAAAGTGTTTGACAATTGTCTTAAAACAATGACAATGACAAAATTGTGTGTTTACACGATTGTTAGATGTCTGACAATATTTTTGTCTTCCAATGTACTGAAAACGAAGTTTACACGGTTGTTAGACATTTTTTGAAAATTTTTCGGACAACGTTGTAATATCTGACGATCTTCTATACATAGCTAAACACATCTATGGTGTAAAACCTTACAGTATTCATTGTTACTGTTCAAATGCCTACAATTTGAAAAAGTTGTTGCTTTAGAAATTGCATTAATTCCTTTCGAATATACATTTACATACAAACCAACAAACGCACTTGACAAATGCACAAACTATGCCTCTGTGTTTATTACACACCTTTGCACTGGTGTTTAGTAATTCACATGTCTTTGCACAGTGGATAGACATTTTCAAATGCACAAGGATGTGTTTTGTAAGCGTGTGCAAACGCTAGTGATTGTGTGCGTGTAATTTGGTTTGTATTCTTGTAAACATTTATTACACAAATACAGTGTGTGTAAAAGGTAATTACTGTTACCTGCATAATTGTATGCTTGAATATGTACAGTGGGTTGTGAAATATAAAAATTTTAAATTGGATAATGAGTTATTAAATAAAAATGTTTGCATTTGGTTATAACGGCATCGTTATCTGTAACGATATAATTTTTAACCAGCTTTAAATTGCAGCAACAGAACAGAACTGAGTATTCGGGATATGCCCAACAATATTTCGTAAGTCAAGGTAGTTGAGTCGTTTTGTTCATATTTCAAACATTTATGGACTGATTTAAATACCAAAGTTTTGGATAGTAAATTTGATGTATTGATAAAAGATCCCTATGATAACTGGGCCATTGAAAAGTTGATTTCAACATTTTAATAAATCTCTGTGTCAATTTGTAAAAGATTTCAAATTTGCTTCAATTGTTTGTAACATTTCTTTTAACCCACCGTGTCATGCACATGACTGCAACCCAACTGCAACTAAGTATAATGTCGAACTGCATTTGTCTTGCCACACCAAATAAAAAAACCAAAGATCTCTCTATGGAAATTGTTGCAAAATGAAAATCTAATGACAACAAAAAACTAGAAAACAGTCATGGTATTAAATTGTTTTTCTTTCGCTTTAGTATAATTTAATATCATTATGGGTTATTTTCTCACTCACTACCTCATGCATCGAGGCATTCAAACAAATCACTCAGTTATTCAGTCAGTTAGTCAGTCTATAACACTGCAACGTAGTCAGCCATTCAACATTTCCAGCCAACGTCTTTCATAGACGGAATGCGTTAAAGAAAATTGTCATTAAGAAGAGTTAATATGTAATAATGTACTACTATACGATAAAATTTATTTGCGTAGTTATCATTTTCAAAAGGAATGCTCTGCCGTTGAATATTTTATGAACATATGTACATAATTTAAATAGAAAATTATAGGTTATTAAAGTTAGTTTTTGTTTTTTTTTTTATTTCTTAGTTTCTTTTTTTATATAGATAAATAGCAACAAATTGCTCTAAATAAAGTTTAATAAGGACATTTGTTGAAAACTTTTATAATTCTAAGAATTTCGTAGAAAGAAGATGTCTGAAAATTTTAAGCAAATAAGAGCGTAAATACTTTTAGCAGCTATTGTTTGACAATTGAATTTGTGAATAAAGACAAGTAAATTAGAGTAACAACAGAATGCTTGTCAAATTAAATTTTGTAGTATGTATTTCATGTTGACATTTCAGAAGAGCAATTACCTGGAGTGCATAAAATGTAATTAATTAAACCAGTCTTATCTTTAATAATCTCTTTTCAAACTTTTGCGCACCTTTTTCCAATACCGTTGACATTTTGAAAAAACATTGTGCTTCCAAATCATAATTTGTTTGTTTAGGAGGAATTTGTGTTTGCCCCAAAGTTTATGCAGATTGCTAGTTGTTGTTAACCCTTGCACGACCATAAGCTTATGGGGATTTTCCCTTTGTCAGCTTGATATGAAAAACATTTCAAAACCATTAAAAAATGTGAAAAAAAATTCCATTTACGGGGGGTTTTTTTTAATGGGTCACATGTGTCCCTGAGGTCCTTAAGGGAGCAAAAATGTCTTTTTTATTATATATAGGTTTTTCAATCAAAGTTACATTTTTAATGTTATACTAATACGCTTTTAATAAAAATTTACATATGTTTATGTAATTATGATGTTCTGCGAAACAATTAGGGTTAATAGTGAAACATAGATGCACACTGGACTCATTTCAATTGCTATTTGTGCAATTTTCTACATTGAAAAGATCTCTTTCTTACGTTGGCTTTAAGAATAGAGTGCGAACAAGCTGGTCTCTTGCTGATAGTGATTTTGTATGACTGGAATATTGGAAATTCTCTCTGACGCGAAGAATAGCCAGCGATTAAATTTCTAAAGTTGAGTCTCTTCAACAAGATTTTTTACTTTACATTCGATGTCAATAACATAGGAATTGTTTACGCTTATATCAAGTAAGTCAAAAAATAATCGGAGCTAATATTTTATTTTCGATTTGCGGTCTAATTCATAAAAAGACTTGCGCTCTACTCCACCCATATTTTTTTGTAATGCATTAATATTTCGGGCATTTTATAGCTTTCTTGTCCATTCCCTTCATAAAGAATATGCCCTCAAAGCTTGATGTGTAAATGTCTCCTCTTATTGAGAGGTACATTTTTTGGAATGTTCTTTCGATTGCTTCTTACTGTTCCACCGGACTTTATTTGACGTTTTTTCAACTCACATTGGATTGTTCTTGACATACTGTTTCATAGCATTACGACCTTTGAAATTGATCATGTATTCATACAGCCATTTTGCATGTGTTGCTCATTGCATTTTGAAGTGCTTTGTTGAAATGATTTATGACAGGTCTAATCTTAAATATCCGATCATTCATGTTTCCTTCTTCATCGTTATTGCTGAAGTTCAAATATTGACGGATATTTTCAAATGTTTTTCTTGTCATTACATACTTATGAAGGGTACAGTTCTGTTGACCAATAATCACGAAGTAAGTAAGTAAGTAAGTAAGTAAGTAAGTAAGTAAGTAAGTAAGTAAGTAAGTAAGTAAGTAAGTAAGTAAGTAAGTAAGTAAGTAAGTAAGTAAGTAAGTAAGTAAGTAAGTAAGTAAGTAAGTAAGTAAGTAAGTAAGTAAGTAAGTAAGTAAGTAAGTAAGTAAGTAAGTAAGTAAGTAAGTAAGTAAGTAAGTAAGTAAGTAAGTAAGTAAGTAAGTAAGTAAGTAAGTAAGTAAGTAAGTAAGTAAGTAAGTAAGTAAGTAAGTAAGTAAGTAAGTAAGTAAGTAAGTAAGTAAGTAAGTAAGTAAGTAAGTAAGTAAGTAAGTAAGTAAGTAAGTAAGTAAGTAAGTAAGTAAGTAAGTAAGTAAGTAAGTAAGTAAGTAAGTAAGTAAGTAAGTAAGTAAGTAAGTAAGTAAGTAAGTAAGTAAGTAAGTAAGTAAGTAAGTAAGTAAGTAAGTAAGTAAGTAAGTAAGTAAGTAAGTAAGTAAGTAAGTAAGTAAGTAAGTAAGTAAGTAAGTAAGTAAGTAAGTAAGTAAGTAAGTAAGTAAGTAAGTAAGTAAGTAAGTAAGTAAGTAAGTAAGTAAGTAAGTAAGTAAGTAAGTAAGTAAGTAAGTAAGTAAGTAAGTAAGTAAGTAAGTAAGTAAGTAAGTAAGTAAGTAAGTAAGTAAGTAAGTAAGTAAGTAAGTAAGTAAGTAAGTAAGTAAGTAAGTAAGTAAGTAAGGTAATAGAATACACATTCTAGAAATTCAGTCACCTGATAAAGTTTACAAACTTAATGGGCAAGTCATTTTTTAGTCTTTCTAATATGCCAACTCTCACCACTATTAGCAATTACATTCAAATTCATAAAACGAAAAGTTAACATTGACGAACATAGGGACACCCTTTCGTTTTTTTTTTATTAAAAAACCCGGATTTCAATTTGTATAATATTGCTAAATTAAAGAAAATTTTTTAATTTGAAAGAAATAGAAAATTTCCTCTATGATTTAAAGCAGTTTCAATATCGCGTTTACGGTCTGTGCAAAACTTGCTTTTTAGCTCTTAAAAAAACATTTATAAATTGCTTTTTTACACAAATTTTTTATAAATTTTAAAACCCCGTCATTTTAACTTTGCGTTAAGCGTTAATTTTAGTATTATTTTGTTTTTAGCGCATATTTTCCTTTTTGGGACACATATGTCGCCTGGTCGTCAAAGGGTTAAAGATACTTTAAAATTTGTTTTGCCAAAGATACGAAAATTATTATTTTTTATTACCAGCAGTTTCGTACTTTCTTATTTTTAACTTTTGTTGTTGAATAACTTATAAAAAAATACTTTGGAATCCTTTTTTGTTTGCTATTGTTGTTCTTGTTTTATAACAACATGACACAGAGTTGCATATTAATATGGTAAACATTTTGAAACAACAATAATTTGTAGAAAAAAATATTTGCTTCAACTTTTTCTCTTTATTCCAATATTGAATTTCACAAAACAAGATGTTGCAACTAAGGAGATGAAAAAAGCAAACAATAATATTATAATTTTGCTAAAAAAAAATATGCAAATGAATATAAAATTTGGTTATTATTGTGCTCCTTGGGTTTTATTTCGCTGAACAAATAACAAGAAAACTTTTGCAGACAGTCCTTTGAAATATAACACAAATAACTAAGAGCAATTCTTTTAACAGTATTAGCGTTTTGAAATTCTAGCCAAAATTGAATTCTGTTTGAGTTTTAAGTAATAACTGCAAATATCAACATAAAACTTGGAAAATGAGAGCTATTGCTCTCATATGTGACCTATTATAACCGATGAACCACATAATATTTTTTGTGTTGAATTTTATCTGGAAGTAAACATTTTAAAAAGATTTATACATGTAAAAGTGATTTTTGAAGGGGGCTATATGGGTGCTTTGACTAATTATGGTCCTACCGTTACAAAATTAGGTGTCATGATATCTGTATCTATATGTGAAATTTAATTGTGTTGAATTTTATTTGGATACCAACATTTTCAGATTTATGGCCGTTTAAAGTTAATTTCGGAAATGAGACTTATATGGGAGCTATGACTAATTATGGACCGATCAGCATAAATTTTATATATATGGTACATATTTGTGTTGAACATTATATGGATAGAATTATTTTTAAGAGAGATATGCTCTTTAAAGTGATTTTCGGCAATGGGCCTTATATTGGAGCTATAGTCAATTATGAACCGATCCGGACTTATGCAACTTATTTTTAGCGAAATTTCGGGAGGAGATTTGTATGGGGGCTAGATAAAATACCAATTTCAATTGCAAACGAAAAATATTATGTACCAAATTTTATAGAAATATCTTCAAAATTACGACCTGTGTTCACCTGGTTTACATGTACAGCCAGCCAGACGGACGGACGGACATCATTTAATAGACTCAGGCAATGATTCTGAGTCGATCGACTTAGTTTAAGTTAAGTGTTGGACTTATATTTATGGGCGTTACAAACATCAGCACAAATTCAATATACCTTCCCACTATGGTAATTATAAAGCAGATCCTACATTTTGCTAGATTTTATAACAAACATTTAAAATAAATACAATATTGAATAGGTCATCGATACTATCGGAAAATGTTTTCACCATTAATTACTAATGACCTTCATTAACTTTGTTTGGCAGAAATAATTTTTAAATTCAATTTTAAATTCTATACACTTTTTTACAGCCAGTGATGTCAGTTAAAAAATATTTAAGCAACTCATAAAATTCACTACTTGTACATAGATACATATGTATCAATACATATGTATCAATACATATGTATCTATGTACGAGTAGTATATTGTAAACGTATGTAAACTTCAATTTAACATACCACATTTATATTTTGTAATATTTATGGATCAATGGTGCTACAAGATATATTAGGTGTAATAAGTTCCAGGTGATATTTGCCAGTTAAAAATATGTATTTTTTTACAAGTTTTTATGATCTGCTTATCAGTTACTAAACATAGTTACATGTATATAAAAACAAAATCTACCTCATTTGAAATTATTGGAAAGTGTCAACAAAATGTAAGGGCCTTGATATGCGGCTTATATAATAATTATATTGCTGCGCCACCAGGGATCCCTAGGGAAATTTTATAGTTAAGCTAGATTTATTGCAGTATACAGAATCGGCTTTGTTCTGCCACATTTTTGCTTGGTTATTAAAAATATTTTTAATAATTTTGCAACATAAAAACAATTAAAATTCTTTCTGTATTTGTTTTAACAATTTTTTTTGTATATAGTTTATTGTTGGTAATTTTGTCATATCTTGCAATAATTTAAACACAAGCGTAGACATTGCAATTACACAAGTACGAGTAAGTGTGTGCATTTACCCAGCAGTTTTACATAATGTCAATATATCTCCTTGAGATAGTAGATAGCATTAATCAGTTTTTATTAAATACCTGAAATTGAAAATACGTTCCAATTGCAGAAATAAATTTTTGTTCTATCATGTATTTCATCTGCAAAATACGAATTTCAGTGCCAATTCAGAAAAAAATACTCCTGGAGAGATCCAGGACAAAAACAAGGAACACAGTCTGTAGACGGTCTTAGTGGCTAAACGGAAAAAACCGGTTTTTTTTAATACTCAACTGATGACCGTCTATAGACGGTCATTAGGCGTTAAAGGGTTAAATTAAATATTTAACAGGTTTTAATTTATATATATTTGGATCTTTTAACACTGTTCTTATGCTTGTAAAACATTGTAATAACTTTACATGTTGTAGAAAAGAGTTATTTTACCCATCAGAAATAGTCAGTTGCCACTTAGTTAATATTTTTAATATTCATTTGACTTACGCTAAATACTCTAGTGACAGTGAATCCTATTTCAGTAGTTAGTAAGGTAACTGATTCTATTGTAGATAACTCTTATGTCATTTTACACGCATTAACTACTTTGTACCAGCTATCACACAGACTCTTTGTAACCTATGTATGTTTAGTTGACATCAGTCATACAGCATATTCTGTAAACAGTGATGGCACTAAATGATAGTTACATCACCCAGAACTGCTGGGTATAACAAACACACATATGTGTATGATTAACTACGCGTGTGTTAAAAAAATCAATAGTTATTATTTTAAGTTTTTTATGTTTAATATAACAACATTTTGGTATTGTTTTTGTTGTGTTTTTTCCTTGTCGTAAAGTGAAGCCAATAAAAATGTGTATTAAAATTTTGCTTTACACTCTATTTGCATCTAATATATGTTCATATGTATATTGTTTGCATATATGCTATATTTTATTTTTTCAATAAACAATTATAAATTTAAATAATTTTTTTGTTTGTTTCAAAACCAGACGATTGACGTCTAGTAAAGTTTTAAAGGTAAAAAGCTAAAAACTAGTTTTGTTTAAATACATATCTAAAATGTTTAAATCATTTGTGGTTTTGCAATTGAAAATCGTGTTTTCTAGGGAAATTTGTTATTAGTCATAATGTAGAAAACTTTAAACGTAAAATCAATTATACTTTTTGTGGAAAAATAAATTAATAAAAAAACAGGAGATTGTTTTGAATGTATTTGTTTTATTGTTTTAATTATCAAGTAAACTGGAATATCAGGCTAAAAAGTTAAATAGAAAACTTAAATTATTAACACAAAGAGTTCGTTAATAACTTTATTTACATTATAAAACTTATTTTGCGATAGTTTTCTGAAGCACAATAACAATTCTACTGATGATGATTGGTGATGATGAGCGCCGAACCCTTGTATAATCTCTCTTTATAAAATATTCTAAATAAAATTTAGTTTAGTTTATATTTAAAATTTTATTTAACTAAATATTTCATAATTTTTATTTAAACACTTACCTACACATACACAAATACATACATACGTAATTTCCTAATACCTTTATAGCCAAAGTGTAAATTCTTTTTGCTACCAAAGAAACCCTCTGGCAAATTGTAGTTGTTTGTGAAATTCTCTTTGAAAATTTAAACAAAATTGTAATAAGTTTTGTAAAAAGCTTGCAAATACATAATTTGCATGCAAATTTGGAAAAGATGTAAAATATTTAAAAAAAACATTTTGAAACAATAGTTTCCTGTTGTTGAGTTTATTCTAACGTTACATGCGTTGTTCTTTGTTTCAATACATATTATATATGTATGTATGTATTTTTGCTTGTTTAAATTAAGTACCAACTATTTCAATTTCAAATATTTTCTTTTTAATAAAATTTACTTAAACAAAGTTTAAGCAAGTTAAGAATTATAGCTTTCCTAGTTTAACACCGCCCTAATGTTAGTTTAGCATACAAATTCTAAACACGTTTAAGCAATTTGTTTTAAAAGGAATATTTTAACAAACTAAATTCGACCCTTGTAACAGAATGGCATCTTGAGAAAGTAAGAAGGAAAAAGAAAACCTTAAACTTTAATATTTAAACTAAAACCACATAATATTTCACAACACATAAACATACATAGACGTATATGTATGCATGGATGTACGAGTGTTTGTTCTATTTGTGTAGAACTAGTTTAAGTTTGAATTTTCCAACTAGAAATGTAGAGCAAGCACTTGAGTAAAAATCTGTTATTGATATACGAGTACATTTTTATATAGTACAGTCACACATATTAGATTATATTAGAAAATTTAATTTCAACACTTTGGTAAATTCCGCACAACTGGAGGGGTGATTCTAAAGTCAAATGACAATATTATATTCTATATACGTATACATGGGGATTAAAAAGTTCGTAAACTCACATGCAATATATATAATCTCCTAATAGTCTCCAGGATAAATATCAGAATATTTAAGTAAAAATCAGTCAAACGTAGGAATTTAATCTGATTAATTAACATTTTCCTCCTTGTACAACTAATTGAATACTTTCGGATAACAAAAACTTTTATGTACCAGAGAGAACCATTTTTAAATCTGCTATAGTTATATGAATTAAATAATAAAAAAATTTCCTCTCGCTGCGCATGACGTCATTAGTAATTTTTTCACCAATATTTAAAGAAAAAATTAATTTTTCGTAAATTTTTTGCATCAAAATAAAACATTTAATTATTTACTTTAAACACATTCAAATGTATCAAACAAGTTTTAACTTAAATATATAGTTTTGTTTTTTTAATTTTCTTTTGGAAAACGAAAAAACTTAAATTTATGTTTTTTATTAATATTTTCGCATTTAAAATCGGCACACTTCATAATTAAACTTTTATTAGCACTCAAATTCATATAAAAGTGAAGCAAATAAAAAAATATTTTTGACTTGTGACGTCACAAGAAGAAATTTTGCTCTCAATTTTAGTCTCACAGTTTGTGAAAAATATAACGGATCTGCGCAATGCGTAATCTAATTTAACTTTTGAGGTGCAGGTCCCCTAACTTAAAATTGGTTGAGGTCCCTTCGGGGTTCACATAGTGGCTGTAGTTAAAAACCAAAGCGGGGTTAATAGCAGTTGGTGAAAAGACTGATGTTTGTTTTAGCAGCAAATTTCGGTCCACCATATTGTTCTAGGCGCTGTTGCTGAACAACATAGCCATTGTACTCGTAAGTAGTGGTGACACTAAGGAAATGCACTGGAATTGTGGCTTTCGTGGCAATAGGTTAGATATGCGGCCTATAGCCACAACATTAAATTATGATCTTCGTCCTTGGCAGTGCTCGGTCAATGCAGTGTTGCGATTGCTGATTTTCTGGTAATTGTCCTGGGTCATGAAAACTGACTTAACTACGGATGGCAGGGAAAAGATAGCCCAAGCTCTTAAGCAAGATGCTCTTTGCAGGCATGTATCGAAAAATTGCTAATTGCATGTTTCTGGCAATTAAGTATGCGTTTTGCAAGACATACATTAGTATGTTCTTACTGGACATACAATGCGGTGGTGAGCCTAGTTCACCCTGCGTTTGAGTGCGCTAAGCGGTTTAGGCCTAAAATTGCACTTTCACAAGACCAAAACTTCCTGAACGAACGTTCCAATGCTTTTGCGATGTACTAGAGAGTTCTTAACTATTGTCTTGGCTAAAATGTTTGTCTGAGTATTGGATCGAACATCTCAATGGTTTGGCTGTTATAGGCCAAAATATCAAAAAAAAAAAAAAACATGAAAGAAGTCTGAGAAAAAACTGCAAGTCAAAATCTGGAAGCTCGAGTTTCACCCATTAAGATGTTCAAATCGCCCCACCCTAATAGTTATATATTTTATTTATATATATAAATTTGATAGATAATAAACGAAAATAAAATGAATATATTTAAACAAATGCAAGCAAATCCCGAATGAAGATAATTTACAGGAAACATTTTATTACGAAACGAGCTGTATTTCTTTGCCTTTGCAAAAGAAGCGTTTTAATTTAATTTAATACAGATGTATTAAAATAGAATTATTACTCTATCATTTGATAACATTCCTCCTGGAACACTAGTTGTTAATCGTGAACAAACTCTTTATCTGGTAGCATTTTGCAATAGGATCAGTTTTCTAGCTTTCACAATGTCATCACAAGTTACATTGTGATTCTTTGAAGAAGTTTTACACCGTCATTTTCAATAAATACACCATTTAAAAGCCTTTTAGTATTTTTATGGTTCTTCATTTTTAAAACAACTCAATTAACTGAAATATTCTATATTATTCAGTAGTTCTTTATATTGAATATAAAATTGTTTAAACGTTCGTTATTGTATTAGAAAATGTTAAAAAATGTTCCGTAAGTTATATTAAATTTTCGTTAAATGAGTTTGTGGTTAAGTTTTGTTACTATTTAACACATATTCAATGTGGTACCGTGTATGTCTAAAACCAACATTTTCTTTATAATGTTGGTACAAAATAAAAAAAAAGCCATTTTAGATTCCTGGTTCTTAGTCTTGCACTAACTTTGTATCTAATATAGTTTTCATTACTGGCAAATATGTTGGCCTTTTTTGTCCTCCTTACAGTGTGTTGAAATTAAACTAAATTAAAGTTTTTTTTTTAAGTATGAGCCGTTTAATGAATAAAGAAATACAGGTAACCCTCCTACAACACGGTAGATAGGTTCCTAGAAAACGCCGTTTTGTAGGAAAACGTGTTATATGAGGCTAGGAGACTAATTAAATATTTGCTTTAAATTCATTGTTTTTATTAGAAATATGTACATACATACAAAAAAATACATAGACAAAAGTTAACAAGAGTAACAGGGATGCAAAAATTAGTACTTTTGTACTATTTTGGAACAATTTTAACAACTCAATCATGATAAAGTTGCAATTCCATTTTAACGTGTTAGAATGAAATCGTATTGTAGATGAGGAGGGTTTCCGCAAATTTGTTTTCGTGTAAGATTGAAATCTTTTTGTAGAAAGCCGTCTTGTAGGAGGGTTACCTGTACATACTAAAATTGAACAATATGGTCGAAATTTTAATTTAAATTAAAGTACGTATTTATAAATCTCTCAAAATGTTTACTTTTTTCGAAAAATATTTATTAGCTTGATAATAAATTTATCTACAATCCATTATACCTGTACAACCAAAAAGTCTTTTTGAATAAAAGCAATGTTTTCTAAAGAAAATCTTGTGTATACCAATGTTTTCGGTGGAAAATCTTCAGCTGAAGCTTTAATATAACATTATTTTCTATTTTTCAATTCAGTTAAATTTTAATATCTAAATTTCAATTTGTATTTTCTCAATATTAATTTATATTTTTCAATATCAATTCCGAATTTAAATTTTTATTTCCCCAATTTCAACTTGAAATTGTGTAGACTGACGTGTAAGAAACATCTGGAATCTTTAATTTGCTAACTAAAATAAATCATCAAAGTGTCATATACATATTTAAAATAAATTCATATTTATTAAATATTTGTTGCAAAATTCAAATTAATTATTCAAAACAATTCACAGGAAGGTATACTAATGAGAGTTGTTCATGCTCCAGCCATTAAAATAAACTTTTCGAGAAATAAAAAACATTTCCCTGCCATCACATGTTTACTTTTTTTAATTCCCCTTTGCAAATAATTTATTAAAATATTTTTTATAATTTGTTATTGATGCTGCTGCTGTTGCTGTTATTGTTGTTGTTGTTCCTATTAATACAATATAATAATAAAATAATTTCCAGGTAGGAAAGAAAGCAAACAAATTATATAAACAAAAAAGTTTAGCCACGTACAGTAGGTTACATTGCTGTTATGTCACGTAGGGCATTTAATCTTAATAATTTAATAAAATTATTATTTTCTGTAAATTTACTATTTTTGCATGTTTAACGTTTTATTTATATAGAAAAAGTTTTATAAATTCATGTTCAAAAAAAAAAAAAAAACTCAATGCAAATTTACACAAAATCAGCGAAAATTTTGTTTAAATCATTTCGTGATGTCTCTCTTTTTTTTGTTTGCATCATTTGCCGTGAGTGTTTTGTGTGTAAGTTTTCGCCGATGTTGTATGATGATAATGATAACAACAAATAACAACAGCAGAAAATAATAATAATTAAAATAATTTAAACTCATTGCAGCAGTGAAAATGAATTTTATACGATTATTGTCCGTATCCGGCTTTGAAACAATCATTTATAGAAATAAAGTTTCTGTTTCTGGGTAGACAAACCACGTTGCTCATGATATTGATGATGTTACTACGGCTGATGCTGTTGTTGTTGCTTATATGGCAGCTGTTGATGCAGCGTATGCGGCATTTCAGCACTTGTTTTCTGGCTGCCAAATGCTTATATATTTAAACATGTTTGTTTTTTTATAGCATTTTATAATCATTTTCATGTGTTTTACATGTCTACTATATAAAGGGTGTCTTTTTTAAATGTATATAACTTTGAAATGGAATGGAATCGACATGAAATTTACTTTATACGAAAGATTATCTTATGGCATTATAATTTAATTATGACTTGTGGCGTATGACCACCAGGATGGGCTGGTTCATAGTCTATTCTGGAAGTTTAATATTCGATGACTTTTTCAAACATTTGTAGCCCCATATCGGCAATAACACGACGAATGTTGTCTAGCGATTTCAAACATTCCCACAGAAGCGGATTTAAATCGCACAATCTTGGAGGCAAATTCACGGGTCTTGAAACGTGAAACTATGCGGTTGCCAAATGTTTCCTTCAATAAACCAATTATGGCACGAGCTGTGTAACATGTAGCGCCGTCTTGTTGAAATCAAAACTCCTGCAGCACCTCATGATTATTCAATTGATGAACGAAAAAGTCGGTAATCATGACTCTATAGCGGTCACCATTGACTGTAACGTTCTGGCCAGCTTCGTTTTTAAAGAAGTAGAGACCAATTATTCTACCAGCCCATAAAGCACACCAAACAGTCAGTTTTTCTGGATGTTACAGTGTCTCCACATACACTTGAAGATTATCATCACTCCAAACAGGGCAGTTTTGTTTATTGACGTATCCATTCAATCAAAAGTGAGCTTCATCGCTAAACAAAATTCGCTTATGAAAATCTGAATCAATGACAATCTTGTTGTGGGTCCATTCACCAAAATTTTTATAATAAATTTATTTTATTTGAAAGCGGTCAGTTTCAGGCGCCAGTTATGTTGAAATGCCAAACGAAACTAAACATTCTGTCATCACTTGACAGCTGACCAAATGGCCGTCAGTTAAAAAAGTGTTGTCAACTTAAAGTTCTATACGTCGGAAAAAACACCCTTTACTTTATAGATATATGCATAAAATTATTTAAATATGTATATACGACTGACTATGTACTTTGTTTTTGCACTAGACATCATAAATGTGAAGGTTAATTTCAATCTTATATTTTCTATGGCCACGAAGGCAATAATTAAAAAGCCAAAATTAAGCAGAATTGCTTAATGAAATAAAATTGATTAATTATTATTAATTACTTTTATATATATAATTAAAATAACAATTTATATTAAAACACATCAGAGTGGTATTTTCGGTCGTAGCAAATCTTAAATACCCTTCATCTATCTGTGACTAGAATTGTATGAATTATACTATTGTATTGAATATCTTAAACAAAGTAAGATCAACATTAATTATGAATTATAACAACATATTTGCTTATACATATCAGAAAAATAACAGGGGGGGGGGGGTTATTGTGTATTTCGACTCGAGAAGAAAATCGTGCGAATTTGTTACATTGCATTTCGTTACATTGTTTTTCTTTTGGTTTGTAAATTTTGTTCCACTGAACCAACCTTGATGATTTCCCCCATCAAACTATATGAGAGAAAGGTTAACAATATGAATACATATTTGATTCTAGATCTTATTGAACTACTCAAGTCTCAGGCCAAAGATAGTCAACTCTGTCCCAGGCAAGAATGTTCGACAAGAGCAAAGCTGTTACAACAACAACAAGTAAACAAAATATATATGTACAAATTACTTATGTATAGAAAACCACACATAAAGTCACATTTGAAATATCTCTTTATAAAAAAAATATTTAAATCAATTAATCAGTTTTGAGAGTTTGTTTAAATGTTTAAAAAATATTAATTTTGTGTGGTTTTCCAAGTAAGGGTAAGATAAAGGTTAGCAATGTATTAAAATTTTAGGAAGCAGACAAAACCTAAATTTTATTTCACAGCACGGTTTCTAAGTAGTATGTGGAATCTTTCAAGCTCTTTTGTCTCGCTTTGTCTCTATTACTTTTCATGGCAATCGAAACAGGAATTTAGAAATGGCACGTGGATTTTCAAAATATGTTTAATCTAAACTACTGTGCGGACTAACTTTGATTTAAAATTTCAAAGAAAATTTTAGATATGTAAATATTTTGTAGTATCACGCACGAGTGTTTCAAATACTAAGATTGAGAATATAGTTGAAAGTATTAAATGAAAGGAACTTAAAACAAAAACTATAATTTAAAACCTAACTATTACAAAATGGGATGTATTAAATAAAAATTACTAACTATTCAATGTCATGGAAATAATTATTGTTTTCAGAAAGTATTTTCTCAAATCCAATTTCTTAATACGATTACGATTCTTAAATAAATTACTTATTCCAACTTAAGACAGCTTATTACTGTATAATGTTGCCTAATTTCTAAACAAAACACTGAGAACTTTCATAAAAGCTTGTGCTTTTTTCTTTTATATTCTATTCTATTCACAATTCCACAACTCAAAAGAACACACAAAAAAGCATAATAAATTAAATAAATTGAACATCAAGTGTCATTTAAAAAGTGGACTAGAGAAAAACAGACATCACACAATCTGTCGAGACATTACTCCTCCTACTACATACAGAGAAAAGACAATTTAATAATAAGAAAGAAAAAAACTTTTTATCACAAAATATGCATAAAGAGCACACGAAAATGTATAGATAATTGCAACTAAACAAAAGAAAATCAAGCTCTACATTGTCTTCGATACGAAATTTAAAAGACTTTAATTAACTCAAGACAAGTAACATTGTTACGACAACTAAATGATCTATTGTAAGGAAAAATTAAACAATAGAGAACTGTTAAGTGCGGTACGAGTGGAAACTTGGGAAAATTTATAACAAGAAACCTGGCACCCACTTCAACAAACACATGCATACATACATATATACAAAAATTGTACCAACAAGCATAAAGAGCAGAGAAAAACTAGAAAAGAAAAGCTTAATGGCCAACATCATTATCGTCATAATCATCAGCAGGCATTTGCAACACCAACACCACAATCACCATCATCATCAGCATCGTCATCGTCAGAGTCATCCTCGTCATTTTATAGTTGACGTTTAGAATATTGAACAGCTGAACAACATGTTAAAACGCAGTAGTCGAGGCAGCACGAATAGGAAATGGCAAATAAACCAGTGTTTTCCTATTTCTTATTCTCTCTGCAATGCTTCATCTTTGTTATGAAAAACTAAGGTTTCCATGGTAATGTTGGTAAATCTATACATACATTTGTATGTATGATCATAATACCCTGATATATATAGTAGCTGTGTGCAGCTAAAGAAAATCCCAACATTTCAAAAAGAAAGAAAAAAACAAATCACTCTTCCACACGCACTTGGTTGCTTTATACTCGTATAATGGGGAAAAACCTCATAGGAACCCAGTACTTGTTTAAAAGAATCCGAAACTAATGAGAATGTATTAGACACACAACTACCAGAAACACAAAAAGCCATTACAACCATACGGTTTTTAAAAGATACAAGAACAAAAAAAAAAACAAACAAACAAACAAACAATATACCAGACTAATAGATGGCAACATAAAAATAAGTTTGGTTGCAGAGAAACCATGCTAACATGCTTCATACAAATATTAGAGATGACGAAGAAATCTCTAACTTCAACGATAATGGCGAATCAAATAAAAAGATATTAAAAAACATGATTTGTCCTGGGGTGAAATGGTTGGAATTTCTAGTATTTTGTGAAATTAGAAATGACACTTTACAAGCGAAACTTGTTCGTTCACTTATGGGAAAAGAAGTCATGTATTATTTATTTAAATTATTTTTTGAAAAGCAACACTTAAAATGTCAATTCTGTTATGAATATTATAGGGAACAGCTAAATTGATTAGAGGAAACGTTTGTTTTGCTAACATAACAACATGATACACCTTGATTTATTTGAAATTTTATAAAAGAAAACACTTGCTGTTTAAATTCTTAAAAAATACAAAATCACATCTCTTTATTATATGTCTAATGTGTCTTATAATTGCTTGTAATCCTTAAACCAGTATTAAAATCATGTTCAATGATAGCTCACTATGTAAAGGTATATTTCATACATTTCTACTAAAGAAGTCAGGCGCTGCAACTCCCTTCCGTCCTAAATTTTACGAGAAGTTTATGTATGCATGGTTGGCTTGTTTTTTCCAACTATTTTTAAAATTTATAATGTATCCTGTTTTTAGGGACATGTGATTTTTAAGGACCAAAGATTTCATTTAAATCCATCAACTTTGAAATATTTTGGGTCAAAAAAGGGCTACGGAGAACAGGTGCAAGAGGACCATGAAAGAAGTTTTGGGACAAAGCTGCAATAGCCTGAAAAAGCTAATTCGGAAGTTGTGCAGACGAGGAACTAAAGGCATTTGTGCAATATATTTTATTAACTTATCCCGTCATGACTTGGACTGTTTTTCTCTCAGGTAATCGGTTCTATATATCATGCCCATATCATGGAAGAATCCTCCATTCTAGCATGAAATATATCTTGGATAGTGATGCAATTATCGTGTACGAGGACAAGTCAGAGGTAGCAATTAGTCAAGGTCATCAGGTACAGTTAGTGGGCACGAGAACAAGTGAGAAATAACAAGTATTTAAGTTCATCAGGGAACATTCATATTTGAGCCGTCATAGGAGACTGAGATCGAAAAAATCCTGGGTAACAGTATGAGTGCATTATCTATGATAATAAGTAAAAATAAAGTAAACTTACTTCCATTGCTAAATTTTGATTTAGGTTTCAATATTTTTTTTTTTTTTATATTTCACTTTAAAAACATTTTTCGAAAATCCCAATTTAATTATCAAATCACATTGCATTTCTTAATAGTTATGTACACTCAATAGAACATACTGACAGCAAAGACATACGAACGAAAATTTGCATAATTCTTCGTGTGGGTACCCAGAAACAAAGGATTGCAAGGACTGTAACAAAACCATTAAAGGCAAAAAAGAAAATACATTGACTGTTACAAGTGTCAAATTGCATTGTAATCGAAAATTGGCAGCAACAATACAGTACAACTAAAAGTAGTAAATATTTAGATAGGGAGTGAGATAGATGGAGACAGAGAATAAAAGTATAAACTGTATTGACAAGAAAATCCTTCAATATTATGTATATTGCTAAACAGACGGCAGCCCAGAACATTTTACTACTCAGTTACAGTCCATCCACATTTACAACAACTATAATAAAAATCTGCAACAAAAAACAACCAACATGAACATTTTACATACAGATTAGATAGTTCTACTAAGACTGTAACAACTTTTACGTTGGTCTTCTATCAGTGTTGCCAGAAAATGAATTTCAAAATATGCTAAAATTTGAAAAACTAAGTGCTAAAATGTTATACAGAAGAAAAAATAAGTGCTAAATTTTTTCAATGTAAAAATACAATTTTTATTTCAAATGTTACAAATATAAATTATCGTTTTTTTCTAATTTTGTTCATAACAATTATTGATTTGTTTCAATAGATTACCTTTTCATATCTTAATTCAAAAATTTACGTGTTCATTTACTTACTACACCGAAAGAAATTTAGTTGAAATATTCAGCCTTATTATGAGTGTCGTTTTCTTTTTACGACAACGTCTGTTTCGTAATAGATTAAGGAAATAAATTTAATTTTATCTTTGATTAATAAAAGTTATTTTTTATTTCTCCAAAAGTATTTTTTTGGAGTAAAATAGTAAAAAAATGTTCGAGAAAAAAAAAAATTTTTTTTAAAAATTTCAATGCATTTTCGAAAAACAAAATGCTAAATCTAGCACTGAAATGGCAACACTGTCTTCTATGTATGTATAAATGTATGTGTACAGGTTTGATGTTTCAAATCGTTTTGCTGAGGATGATGAATTTCCAGTTCATCAGAAGTTTTGTGTGTTTAGAATATTAGAACGAATTCCTAGTATTTAAATGTACATACATATTTGTATATTAAACGTAAGGTTTTTAAGGATCATTAGCAACAATTCTATATTACTATGGTAACCAAGTTGTCAACTTATATACATATATGCATATAAAGTATTTAGTTACCCTACATGAGGTGAATAGTTACAAGGCAAATATTTGTTGCTAACATGCGCAACTAAATGTCTCAATTTCTATTTCTCAAGATATATAATTGAATATTTCAACTAATAGTTTTGGATGTCTGAAATTCTTGTTAATTGTTCAGAACGCAAGATATTAATATATAAGTTTAAATACTTAATTAATAATTTAAATGAAGTTGTAAATATTATGGATAAATAAAATGAAATGAAAATGAAAAAATCTTAAGTTATTTATATTTTGAGACAAAGCGCAATTCTGCAAATTATAACTAATTGAAATAAAATTAACAACATGAGATACGATCATTGGCTATTATTTTAATAAATATTGTTGAACTTTCATATAACCTTCTAATATTGGACAAAATGCTAATAATATAATATTAAAGAGTTTAATTGAAACTTAGCCAAAAAATGTTCTAAATACTTCTAAAATTCTGCTGAACTGAAATGAAAGTTGGGCAAATATTATTTTTTAATAATAGTTAAAAATTTTTTGAAATAGTTTTTCCCCAAAATGATGCTGTAAAATCCGTAAATTCTATATAAATTTAAGAAAAAAGCAACATGAATGTAGCATAAGGTTATCTGTGTTTCGCTTACATTTTGTGAAATTTGTTTGAATATTACAGAAGTTGTGCATATGTCCATTTTTCATATTACAAAGACATTTTTGTGCTACAACAGGATCAACAATTTGCAGAGCTTGTGCAAATGGCTTGAAATTTGTTAGATTAAGAACCAAAACATACCTAATTTTTTGCCTTGAAGTTAATTTCGCAAATAGAAATCGAATATAAGTAGTGGAGAGGGGGGAACCTTAGAACACTTTTCGATTTCAAGCCACATAAAAATTTATATTTTTAAATTATTGACTTTTTACTTAAGTCTACAAGTAACTTATTTTTAGTTCGATTTATATATATTTTTTTTATTTTTTTAATGGATGAAGTCATTGTGTTCAAATGTGCCCATACGTGGCAGCTTTGAACTAGGCTGGGGCAGTTTTGAACGGCAAATTTTTCTTGTAGCGCTTATGTCCAAAAATAACATAAACAGGTAAATTTTTTATATATATAATAAATTCGATTTATTTATTAAGAAAAACATAAACATTAACAATTGAAAAATAAAACAAAATTCAGATCAAAAATAAGTTTTATATTATTAAGACGGAAAAGGCCTTGCGATTTCAGGTGACATTACATTTTCCTTTAAAGCATCATGATCAGCATTGGATTCGTCATTTTCAGAAAATAAGAGAGAATCAACAATGTTGACTTCGGTTGATAAATTAACATGTTCAAACCTGAACTGGCATGCCATTTCACGAAAAATATTTTTTTTTACATAATAACTTAACTTAATTTTGTTTGAAATGAATTTTGGACTGCAATAAATTTTTTTCACGAAATAAAACGATCACTGAATACTTCTTACACTCTTACAAAAAAAAATAAAAAAAAATTACAATTGTACTGCGAAAACTTGTTCACCCAACTACATTCAGTCGTCGACTGAAAAAACTAGCAAAAGTTGTTAACGTTGCTAGAAAAACTCGATTAAGAGTCGGAAAAAATGTTAAACTGAGATTTTATCAACATAGTTCAAAGGTGCCCCGGATATAAACGTGTCATCCTTTCCCCTATGTATATGTATATTATATGTGACCCGGCCTATGAAAAGGTGGCTTAAGACTCAAAAGACGAATTGCGAGTCACAGCTGTTAAAGATAAACAATGTATTTCGTCACTTACAAAAATCTCGAAATCAACGTGCATACTACCAAGAATGGTGTGACAATACTGATGATACTGTAAAGGTGTTATCATTCGATTTTGCGCAAACGTTCCATCCAGTGTCTTCTCAACAACCAGGTACAGCCTACTTCAAAGCAACGAAAAAGTGCGCAGTCTTTGGAATTACAGACGAAAAAGTAAAAATACAGGTTAGGATTTCATCGTACAAATTCAAGTCACTTGATTTGAAAGTATCTTGATTTTTTTTTTTGCGACAGTATAAATAGTTAAATGATAGATGAGGAACATGATATTGGGGAAAAATGCCATCAAAAAAATCTGAGAATGATTCACCAGCCATCAAAGTGGCATCGAAGGAACCAAAGGCTTCAGCGTCAAAACCTAAACCGAAGAAGTCTGTAGCTTCATCTTCAAATCAAGATCTAAAAAAGAAAGTACTGAAGAAACCTGCGACTTCAACTGCAATAAAAAAGTCAGGAACACGTAAGGCCTCATCTCCAGAAGGAGATTCGAAAAAACGAGCAACTTCAAACAAAAGGTTTAAACAAGGATAGCGACGAAGAAAACTACTTAATACTGCTAAATAAATATTTTTTGTGCAAAACAGCTTTTTTTTGGTAAAATCGTTTTTGCAGCGTTCAATCCTGTTTTTAAATTTTTCAATTCCATTTATTATCTTCATTCTGGATTTTTAATAAAATTCTGGTTTTCTTTCATTTGTGCTCTTCTTTCTCTAAATTTTTAGTAGACTTCTAAGCAAAGCAGAGTGCAAGAGCATCTCAAAAACTATTGAAACAAAAAAAAAAAAATAGAACATTTTTCTTTGAGTCCTAAGCCACCTTTGCATAGGCCGGGTCACATATATTTGGCCATTGATATTAATAATTGATTGATTCAAAGGTACTACTTTATATATTGAAACAATTCCTAAAATCGGTCTATTTATTGACGATTCATTTTAAAACCAGTCAGAAACGACATGAAACTAGTTCTGTATCTCATTCCTTTCTCGTGTTGAGTATAAGAGGAATAAATCTAAAATTTTTGTTTTCTGTAACACTTTTATTATCATTTACTTGTTGCCTATTGTAGAGTATTTGAAACCGAAAAAAGCAGGACATTGTCTATACTTGTCTATACATTGTGCATAGACAATTCCATTTGAATTTGTTTCAGGTTCCTGACTTTTTTTTTTTGATTGTGTGCCAAAGCTGATAATGAATAAACGTTTTACGCATTCGAAATGACAACCTACAACAACAATTTAAAGTGTTGCCATTGATATTGTTGTTGTTGTTGTTGCACTCTTACAACAATTTACTATCCGCACGACAACAACAACAACAACAGAATTTAAACAAAATATAGGTTGGTTTTATTTACAAGCAAAAAAAAAAAGCTTTTACTTCATGAACAACATTTAGAATGCATGTTGCAACCAGTACTACGAGCACTGTAGTGCTTAAAGCTCTATTAAAACTCGTGCAAAATGTTGCACTGCAGTGCAAAAATTTCAACATAAAATGAGCAAAAAAAAAAAAAAAATGCTTAAAAGTGTGGAAAAATTTTGTAAAACGTAGAAAAACAATTTATAGAAAGAAAAAAAGTAATAATAAAAAAAGAAGTGAAAAAAATACAGAAATACCGGTATTTATTAACTAGTTATAACTAGTTTTTCACTTACCTTTGAATGTGTTTAGACTGCAGCAGCAAGTGAGTGTGTGCACAGACCCAGAGCAGAGCAGCACAGAGTAATACGTACAAATGGTGAAATTCAGTCAGTTGAGATGAACTTGAATTCGCATTCGTAAAAATGTGCAAAAACAAACACATCCACTCGAACACACAAAAATCTAGCCAAAAGTTTTTCCATATTTTTTTTTACTTTTTTTTTTGTAATTTCATTAATTTCGTAGTACGTTTTACCTTGGGTTAAAGTTGTGTAAAATAAATTTATTTTTGTTTTTTTTTTCTGGATGGTTTTTAATAAAACTGCACGTAATTTAAGTTAAAGTATATTTTGCTTTCGTTAAGAATGTTTTAGTTGTTTGATTTTTTTTTTTTTTTTTTTGAAAATAAGTAAATTTATTTTTGTGCTAAATACTTTCTTTGACTTTAAGATTTAATACACATAAATTTCTTTAAACAGTTTTCTTTATTTAGTTAGTTGTATATACATTATAGATTTTACTTTTCAGTTTCATTATTGGAATTTTTGTTACTAATTTATTTAGTTATCTTATTCTTTCAGAATACAATATTTTGTTGTTCTGTTGCGAGAGTTCATAAAGTTTTTATTTGTTGGTATTAGTCTTAATTTTAGCTAAACTTTTTCGGAAATGTCTTCTACACAGTTTGCTAAATAAGTTTTTCGTTCATTTAAATGTTTTTTTTTTTTTGTTTTTATTTTTGCCAACTATTAGATACTTTGGCATTCATAAGATACTTTAGTATAAATTTTGTAAATTTGTATATTTGCTAAAGAAAATTATTTACGCTAATTTTTGTATTTTATACACACACAAACACACACACATAAATCTACAACTAACACACTCTTATTTAAACAGCAACAACAAAATTAAAATAAATATTTAGTGTTTTTAGTTTGAAACTCATGTGTATTTCTAAGATATTCGCTTTAATGGAAACATAGTTTTGTGGCTTAAAGATATTTTCAAGTACTAGAAGTTAGTTTAGTTTTTGTAAAAAAATTTTGCTTAAATTAATTTGTATGTATACATAATAGTTTATAAACTAAAACTAGTTTGCATTAAATTATTTTGCATCTCACGAATAACTTGGATTTGAATTTCAAAAAACCATAATCCTATTGTTTAAAGATTTTAGGTTACAATTATATCCCTGTTAATTGTACCTCGTAATGTTTTAAATTGTGAATATAGTGAATATTTATTCAAACTTATACATTGGCTTTAAACTTAATGGAGTTAACTGCTAGACACTCTCGTTGGATGAGACTGATAGTAGCTACAATATTGAATCGAATGATCAAGATGTTGGTCTCTGATAACCGAATTCTCGGTCATTAGTTAACCATTGGTAAACTTAAATACTAACTATTGTTTAACTATTACTTGGTATTTTTATGGCAAACTAAGCATTGCGAATAAAGAATCATTAGTTAAGCTTTTACCAAAAGCTAACTAAAGACTGTAAATTTAGCCATGAATGATTTTATATGTTAACAAACACACGCATGACAGATATCGATGACTCAACAGTATTAATGTACCTGAAGTCTTGATATTCTGAGCACTTAAATTCAGTGTGATGTCCTTTGACCTTCGGGGAAAAAATGCATCTACAACGTTAGGAAAGCTTGAAGGCATCACTGACCATACTTTATCGAAAATAAGACTGGTCAAGCAGTGACTGTTGCTCGATAACCCGACATGATAACAGAATTCGAATGATAAAAATATGCTTTACAGTGTCTACTCATTCGTTTCGGTATTTGGATTTCGGTCCTCTAAATCGTGTGACTGAACGCTATTTCATTTTTTTAATAGAGTTATTTGATGTCAAAGGTCTTTGCCAACAAACCCACAACTATCAATTTGTAAAAGGAGAGATTCCACACTGTTATGGTTTTTCATTTAGACATTTATGCAAAATTGCTATGGACAATTTATACTGGTTGTGGAGGCCTGTATGCATCAATAAAAGAAAACACAATTTAAACCAAAAAACTTTTGGGCACCGTTTGTGTTTGCTGAAATTAGCAGGCTTGCTCCCAATAACACACGTTCTTCAACAATAGCGTATTAATTTGTGGAGCAATGGCGGTGGAGTATAGAAAGTTTTTACCATTCCCTTCCATTTTCAGTGTAGGGAAATATAAATCGAATGTCTACACACACTACTCCCTCTAACTATCTCTATCCCCATATTTCCAAGTAACTAAAACTTGACTAAAACCTGTTCAATATTCGTAGAACATTTAGTTTCCGAGTTAGGTCCCGTTGGTTTCTACGAATTTCCAAGCAGGCATACAATTTAAAATCCATAAATCTTTTTAACAGTTTCATCAATATATGTATCTCTCTAATTAAAAGCTCACTTAAAATATGAAAACAAAACATACAATTATTTTACTTATAATTAATAATAAAGTAAAATTGGTAAATATTTTCGTGTATTGCGCAGTTGTACAGATATTTTGAAACCTCTTAGATACATTGTGTTTATACACACGCTGCCATATTGTTATTTATAGCATCTGGTTGAAAACAAAAGTTTAATTTTATACCAACCAAATCTAAAAATGTTTAATGAAATTTTGTTTGTTAAAATTCAAAATGATTTCTCACGTGATGGGGGATTTTTTTTGGTATTTGATGGTATAAACTTTAAAAAATATTTTCTCAACCGTAAATTTTATTTGTATTTGTTAAATTATTTTTGAAGCTTAAATATGTTTATAAAATGAGTCACAATTTAAACGTTTGATGATAGTTGCTGTTACCATCATAATAATTAAAAATAAAAACCTAGACACAATTATAAAAATCTCTTTTGCGAATAATAATAAGTTTATATATAAAAATTACTGCGTTTTTAAAGTTATTGCTTTCAGTAACAACTTAGTGCCAATTTACACGAAACAATTCTTAAGGCTTATCTGATTACCTTTTAGACATCGTTGTATCGGGGAAGATAAGACGAGTACACACTTGATTGCACTAGCAACTCGTGTAGTTCTCTTATTTGTATTACATATGTGTATAAAAATGCGTGTATACTTTCAAATGAAACTACGAGAAATACCGAAGAAATTTCAAGAAAAAAAATCTATTAAAATCTTCAACAAAAATTGCTTCGTGTAAATTGGGACATAGTAATCCGTTACACTAAATCTCAATTGTAGTATTTTAAAAGTGTTTTGTATTCTGTACTTTGGAAGTTAAAAGCGAAATACTTTAAATATCTAATCGCATTTAGGCAAAATTAAAAAAATTAACAAGTATTCGCCCACAACGTCGTCAGAAAATGGCTGTAAAGTCTATCTTCGAAACTTAAACTCTGCTATGATCATGAAAAATTGCAATGAAATGTTAATTATATTTCCAATAAGAAAATGTTAAGAAATTTTGTGGAGAAATATTCAATAGAAATTTGGTTTCCTACAGTGTGAAATATAAATCTATAGAAATTCGTGTGAGAAATGTAAATCGATAGACAACTATGTAGTATATTGCAATGTGAAATTGTCTATAGAAAACTAGTCGCTTGCACTGAAAAATTCTCTATAGAAAACTAGTGACTTACAGTGAGTTATTTTTTATAGAAAACAAGTTTCTTACAGCATGAAATTCTCCCAAGAAAACTATTTTTTGCCAAATTTTCTATACGAAAGTAGAGTCTTACATTGTAAATTTACGGTAAATAAATACTCTCTTAAAGAAATCTGAAGTATGAATATTTTGAATCTGCTCCACTGTACAAAAGAATTCTGAAAACATTTTTCAGTTTTCATATGAGAGCAGAGTGATTTAAAGACACTCATATTTTAGGGTATATGTCATCACTTAAACCAGTTTTTAAACTGGTCAACTGACTTCATTATTAAATAGGTTAGGGCATTTTTCAACGTTTCTACTTAATACTTTCCTTTCAATAATACATAATTTGTTTATATTATGTTCTTTATCTGGTTTCATTGTTAAAGAGAATACAATTTATAGCAGTGTTAAAATGATTGAACTATTAAAATCTTGAATAATTTTTCCAATTACTATAGATTTCTGATTTGATTTTTCAAACAATTTAGTATAAACTTTAAATATGCAGTATTAAAAATTGTATACAAACTGTAGAAATTGAAACCATCACAAACAACAACGTTTGGTAACAAATGTTGGCCATCAGCCAACTCAAAACCACGTTTACTTTTAGTCAAATATCTTAAATCCACTTAGCTATCACTTGTTTCATTTCTTCTTTCTTCCTGTCTTAACATTTGCATACACATTCACATTGGAGTGGAAAAAAGCACTTAAGGTATTTTTCCATTTAAGTTTTTAAATTAAAATTTTTTTATTATAAATACTTTTTTTCCTTATTGCTTTAATTTATGCTTACATTTTCTATTTTTTTTTTATAAATAATGAAAATCACACCTTTTTCAGTATTTTTTTGTTATTTCACTATTTAGAAATTCTAGAAAATTCAACCGTTTTTGTTTTTACAATATTTATAATTTATACCGAAAATTGTTAAAACCGTTTTAACGTTTGAAACGTTTGCATGTTTCAACCACGTCTTTACACCAACTGAATTTAAGTCATTTAAACAAAAGTTGGCTAGCGTTTGGCTTAAACTGTGGGGTTTCGGCTCACTAGAGTTGAGAAAGATCGAGAGAGCGAGAGAGAGAGAGACAGATTTGTATATGTTTGATTTCTTTGTTTTTCTTTACCTAAATAATGATCATGTTAATGATGATAACGACTACATCATTTACTACACAAAAGCAAACATAATGATGATCAACCACAACTGTTAATGAGCATTAACAAACAACAAAAATTCTACTACCAATAAAAACCAATACAAACACATAAATGCTAATTAAGATCAGGTTGAAAGAATAACAAAAAAACACACATATACGAATAAAAACTTGTTGTAATCTAAAACAGACAAGAGCATTTAACTGTTTATGGAGAGGAGCCAACTCACACTTCTCTCAGTTTCCAATACTCCTTTGAGCCGGTATTTTATTTTATAGTTATTTGTGTAGTTATTGTTGTTTTTGTTAATGTTACATGTTTTCCTCTTCTGCCTTCTCTCCATGGTAAATGTTTACTCGTACCTAGAGAAGATGTCTTAACATTTTACAATTTAATTGCTATTGTTCGTATTGCGGAGGTGCGGTAAGTCGTGAGTTCATACAACAACAACAAAAGAAATCGGGTCGCTGTGTTGTTGGCTTTTACGCTTGCGTGTTCTTTTCTTAATTAATTCTTTTTTGATTTTTTTAAACTTATTTCTTGTTTTCTTTTCTTTACTTCACTTTTTTTTCGCTTTTATAAATTTCTTATGATTATTTTATTTTAATATTATTTTTTGTTGTTTTTACCTGTTTTTTATACCCGCCACCAAAGAGATAGAGCGTATATTAGGTTTGTCATTTCGTTGGTAACACATCGACATAGTGGTCGTAAAACGAAAAAGTATATAAATTCTTTATAAGATTTCGTCCGCGTGATAGAGCTTCGAAAAAAGACTATGAACAATGCATTTTTTATTGATCATTCTTTATTCTACAGAATTGCTTGGTATTAAAAATTGGCAGGATTCGTGTTATAAAGCAAAGTTTCAAATAACCCCGATATATTTCAAATATTTTATTTGCAAGTCTTATTGGAAATGGTAAGAATCGGTCCACGATTTCACATAGCCCCCAAACAAATGTCTTTCCAGAATTTTTCTCTATTGTATGAATGCCTATAGAAAAACAGTATTCATACTAATCTGCAAAACAGATGACTGGATCAGTGGATATAAATTTTTTGTAGTATCATAATATTTTGTCTAGCACTGGCTGGACTTATTATTTTCTTTTAGTATTAAGATTCGAAAACTTATTGTCATTTTATTTCTGAAGATTCAATAAATAAATTAAATGTATAAAAAAAAAAAAAAAAAAAAAAAAAAAAAAAATACTAAGTTTCATGCTAAGAAAAATCTCAAAAATTCTCGGTAATCACTTATATGTGCATATGTAAGTCTTATATAAACATCACCATCAAGTTGAAATTCGCTACAAGAAATATATAAAAATATACATGTGATAATCGTTGTGCTGATTTTCATGATGATAATATATGATGATTAAGCTATTAAAAACATCAGTAGCAAGTTGAAATTCGCCACAAATAATATGAATCGTCATACCGAAGTTCATTGTAATCGGCCAGTAAAAGTTCACAGCTGCCATATGAGGACCACTTCCGAAAAACTCAATAACATACGTAAATATCTTACAAAATTTTACGGAGATCAATTATATGTCTGCAAAAACTATCTACACTCTTGAATTTTGTGAAAAATATAAAATATGAAATTCTTGTAAATATCATTACTGAAATTGAATACAACCAAAATAAGTCAAATATACATAGAAATTATGGCACAATATTTCATAATAATAAGTGACAGATCCCATGTAAAGATCTGAAAAATAATATAAGTGTCGTTATCGATACAGAAAATTTGTGGGTATACAAGCCGAAAATAAACTCTTACTTGTTGATATTGTTGTTTTTTATGGTGATTTACCCCCTGGCTCACGATGTCGAACGATAACATTCGCTTAGATAAGACTTAAGACACAAACTTGATTGTGGAATAAACAAACTTGATTGAGTAAAAAAATAGATACGATAAAAAGTTTGTGTCTTAAGTCTTATCTAAGCGAACGTTATCGTTCGACATCGTGGGCCAGGGGGTAAATGTCTATTCTTTTCATTAGATCACATACGAATATTTTGGTAAAAATGGCAACAAGTGGTAAATGTATTTTGATTTTTGTCGTTGCTATACATTATTGTTTTTGTTTAAGACTTTGACTTTTATACTATAGAAAAAACAACTGGTACTAATGAGGGGTACGAAAGAAGTGTAAAAGATACCCTACACTGGGAATACAAAAGAAAAAATTTGTACAAAAGACTAGTTTTCTTTAGAAAGGATTTTATTATAATAAATATATCTCTATTTTAACAAGAAATTTTCTTTGTAAACCTTTGTTTATTTCTGTATGAAATTTTCTAAGAAAAAATAGGATTTTTCAATCAGAAATTTTCTCTTGAAAATTTGTTTAATTTAAAAAGTGAAATTTTCGACTGCAATTATTTCGGATTAAAAAATACCCAATAGAAAACTACTAGTAGAAAACTAGTCAACATTCAAAGAGAACTTCTCTGTTGAAAATTAGTCTCTTTTAATAATAAATAATTAGAAATAAAACTAATGTTTAAAGTTAACAAGTTTCTTTGGTGGAAAAATTTTCATAAATAACTAGAATCTTTTAATAAGAAATTGAGCGTATTAATTTTGTGTCTAGTTTTAAGAAATTTTGTCTCTTATGGCCGAATTCACAGTCTTTAGTTAGCTAATGACAAAGGCTTAACTAATGATTCTTTATTCGCAATGCTTAGTTTGCCATAAGAATAACAAGTATTAGTTAAAGAACCGTTAGTATATTAGTTTACCAATGGTTAACTAATGACTGAGAATTCGGCCATTAGAGTGAGAAATTTAATGTTGACCTTATCTTTGCAACAAAGATATAACACAGAAGATTATGTTACAGAAAACTAGTATATTGCTTCGTTTTATAAAGATCTTGAAATATTTATTTGCTACAAATAAATATTTGAAATTCCACACACAATACTTAATATCTCTTATGTACATATATACATACATATATACCTCTCTTACATACTGTAGGGTATAAACATAAAAACATTCTGACAATGAAATTTTTTGTATTTAAAATGCAGGCCAGCCACATTTATATATTTTTATCATGTCCATATGTATGTATGTACATTTTTTTTTGTAAAACTTTAATAAAAGCAAAAAAAAAATTTATATTAATTTATTTAAAATACATTCGTACATACGTGTATCTCTGAATTGTTGGAAAAATAATAGTAAATATATAAACACTGACAAACAAGTGACTTAAATAGAGTTAAGCTGGTAGTTTAGATTAAACTTTAACTGTAGCTGACCATTGCTAAGTTGCAAATTGTTAAGACACTTTTTTGTTGCATTTCTGCGATATTTTACATTTCTAGGTCGCCTAGTAAATTTTTAAAGATATGAGTTTTCGATAATAATATTGATAGTTAGAGTACCCTACGTTACTGTCGTGGTTGCATAAAGTAACATTTTTATAAGTATTTGCATTTATTATGTCCAGAAATTTCTGAAATACTTAAAAACGTAACTAATTTGTGTGGATAATTTCATTTTAATAGTTCCTAACCAGTTGGCTTATAACTATTCATACATAATATTCCATTCATTTCTCATTTTTATAGCCTCCACCACCATAAGTGGTGAATGGAGGTATATATAAGTTTGTCATTATGTGTGTAACACTGAAAAGTACTGATCTGTGACCCAACAAAGTATATGTACTCGTAGTCCTTACGAAACTCTAAGTCGATTGAGCCATGTCTATCTGTCTGTCTGTCTGTCTCTGCAAACACTCTCACGTCCAAAATTTACAACTTTCTTATTTTGCGGGTAACTTTGGTATTGAAAATCTGCAAAATCGGTTAAGACCAACCAGAGTTATGGACCAATATGTGAGACCACCTTCATAAAAGTTTGATATTTTTTTTCCATTTTATCGCAATATTTTGAAATATATTGCAGATAATACCATGCAATTTTGTATACATTGTTTTTATGATAAAAGAAGAAAGTGTGCCGAAAATAGTAAGAATCGGTGCATGATTTCTCATAGCCCCCATACAAATATATATATTCCCGAAATATGGCTTAATGATAAATAAATGCCTATAAAATTGGAATATCTAGACAAAATTCAGCAAAAATAAGTCTTATACAAAAAGAAATCGCAAAACGAAATTTGTTTTTAGTTCGGTCCATGTTTGACCATAGACCCCATATAAAGTCTACTTCCAAAATTCACGGCTGAAATTTGACATAAATAATTTTTATAGGAAAATAAATTGTTGTACTAAATTGTATGGTAGACGGCCCAGAACTGGTCATAGTTCCCATACAAGGACCACATCTGAAAAAGACATTTTTCCCTATATATATTGTATAAATACCGGTACCGACTCAAAACAGATCATTTACATATATACAAAAATCATTCCACAAAATTTTGTGAATTTCGGTCTATTTTTAACAGTATGTCCCATATAAAGCCCTCTTCCGAAAATCACATTAATACTCATAAATCTCTGATAAATAATGTTACTCTGTTTCTTAACTTGTTGTGAATATGGAAAAATGTTCTTTTCATTTTATAAATTGTTAAATTACACTCTAAATTATTCTAAAATAAACTCTGTAAATTATGTTTAGATACATTGGTAATTACATCATTTATAAATGGTCAAAATTAGATAAAATTTCAAAATATTTAACATAAATTATGTTGGTCGCGAATTTGTCTTTCAAACAATATTGAAAATACTAATAAAATTTGCACTAAGACTGAATAGAAAACACAGAATAAGATTTCTAGTCCTATAACCAGTATAGGTTATGTATTTCTAATTACGTTTAGGTGTAGGGTACTTAAGATTCGGCACAGCCGAATATTGCACTCTAACTTGTTTCTTTTTTGATATTTTAATGGTATATCTCAGCTTTTCTCGTTATTTTCTGGTTTTACTACGTACTGATGTTACTGACAGCAGATTTCTAACAGTTTTTAAACCATAAATTGTGGCTTAAACTGTGTTTTCTTTTCTAACACACCATCTATTACAGTGCTACAACATTAGTGTGTGCAAATGAAGAATTTCTGGTTTAATTTAAAAATATGCTCGTCTCCTGATTCCCATACATGCAGCAATACACACACACACACACACTTAGATAAACATACCCAGGCTCATAAACTAACCGAAACATACTTCAAAAATATTTATATCTTTTATAAGGATTCTCACATATACATACATATGTATGTATGTATATTAACAACAACATAACACACCAGTCCAATAAAAACAACAAGGCACCACAAGAAAAAGTTGGTCATACTAAAACTTTCATATTACTATAACTATGTTACAAAGAGAACAAAATTAAAAACCAAAAACAAAACGAATACTATTTTAAATATAATGAAGCACAAACCATTAGACTTTAGGGGTTACTTTTATGTTCTATAATATTTCATATAGACTGGGGTATCTGCTAGTAACTGGAGGCTTAAACTGTCCTAAAGGGAGTTATATAATAAATCCATCAAAGAAATCTTCAATAGAAAACGTACAGGATTGAAAAATGATTGAAAATAAAAGGCTTTAAGAGACATTTCCTGCAGAAAATATGAGCGTTTAATGAATAAATGTTCTGGCGTGTGTCACAAAACCGTTTTTTTATTTATAGAAAACTGGCCTTTGTTACAGACAGAACCGTTTTCATATATAAACTGTTCTGTGTCACTGAGCCTTTAGAACCGAGACATTTTCCATAGAAACTTAGTCTGTTTATCAGACACATTTTTTGTATAAAATTAATCTGAAATGACTCATATTTCAAATATAATTTGCTATTGAATATTGTTTAAATTTACTTTTGAATTAAAAATTAAAATTTATTTGCATACTTAAAAGTCGACAGGTAAAAACCACATTAAATGTCTGTTTCTTTCTGCGTGATAAATTGTTAATTTTGAAATTATAATAATAATTACGAAAAATGTTTATTATCTGTTTTAAAAATGCATTTTTCTTAGCAGATATCGCGCAACTCCAAGGTAAAAAAACTCACAAATTTCAGACATGTTTTGTTTTTATCATTTGTGTTTGAGATAATTATTTATAAATTAAATATTTGCGCTTGTTAAATACATAATTATCTTTTTTTGTTCAAACAGTTTTAATGACTTTTTTTAAATAACAAATAAATAAATAAATAAAAAAACCAACTCATATTGCGCATTCGTTTTAATTTCAAAACCACTTGTATTCTAATTCTAAGAAAAGACCAACCGGTAGAAAATATAAAACGTGAATTGGTTTAGAATTGCAGAAATTGTAGTACGATTTAACTTTGATTTGTTTAAAATACTTTGAGTGTTTTTTTTTTATTTCAAACTTATTTATAAATCTAATTTACGGGTAATTGTTTAGTTTAAATTACAGTTGTTATTGAATTCTTTTGTTTCTTGTTCGGATTCAATAATCTTTAATAGATGGTTAAAAAAAAAGAGTAGAGAGATGATTAAAAAACAAAACAAAATACAGGTTTTTAATTAATACAAATCAAAAGTGGGTAATACCAACAAGGTGGCCATAGCTCCAATTGTAACTAATAAACTCTAAGACTGCTAAAATTTCTATTAAGGTAGATTTAGTTTTGTAGGAATTCGTCTCAATCAGTGCATTGAAAACTCTAGTTTTGTAAATCAATCAGGTAAGTTAAAAACCAATCGGTTACAACTTTGTACATTTGAAATTATGTAAAGACTTACTAATGAATTTAAAAAGAATTTTGGAAGCAATGTTTTATTACTTGATTGACAGAAAGTACAAAATTACGATATCTTGCCTCTTTTTCACCTCCATCCAATAAAAGAAATGGACATAATACCAGCAACAAGTATTCTGTATTTATCAAATGCAAAGCATATCCACATTATTCTCCATATGGGTTTAAGAAATCATAATACTTTCAATATTCATATTCACATCTGACCACCTTAATGAAACACACAGTATTCGTCGTTTCATTCTTCAAAGCAAATTAAAAACCAATTCTTAAGCAATTAACATATAAAAAAATAAATATTATTTTTAAGAAAACAAAAAAAAAACAAAAAATTTTTTCTTAACTCTAGATTTCTTAAACAGCACTAACATTCGAACAGCCAAACAAACAACAGCATTAAGAACAAATACTTTCAAACTGTGAGCAGATGATTAAAAGACAAAAAACTTGAAAGAACGAAAAGATAAAGGAAAAGTTGAAAGCCAACTCAAATAATAGACCTTCTTCTCTAGTAGTGGTACAACAACAGCATCTTAGCCAAAGGTTTTTTGTAATTTTTTTTTATTTGATTTTTTTTCTCCATCTTAATGGTTTATCTCTTGAACGTAAGAAAGTAAATAAAGTTTGATATCGGGTTATTTTTCCTACTACCAACTATAATCATTTTTTTTTTTCTCTCATATTTATTTGTTTGCTAAAGTCGTTTTTTTTTGTTGTTTCTGTCTTCTATTATAAATTTTTTTCTTTATTTAAAATGTTCGCGCAAACACAAACGTAGAAAAAGTAGTTGAAGTCGCTGAAGAAGTGGAAAAGCACAAAAAAAAAAAAACTTTCACCAAACTATAATATTTTTTGCACAAATTATATTTATATGGTTGACACTGAATACTTTAAGGGCGGTATTAGGCGGTATACCACCGTATATACCACGGTATACCACTTTCTTCAATTTGTCAAACTCGGAACCAATTCTAGAGAAGCTTTACAGGAAAACGCATCTTCTGAGGGACTTTTCTGGGTCTAGTTTTTTTTAAAGAGCAGTAACACTCAGGCAATTAACGTGCCTATATATAATTGCGTTACTTTCCTTGGAAAGGGGATAGATTGAAAAAGTAAAGGTTGTGAAAGTAGAAGAAAGCTTTATATCACAACTCTGCAATTGCGTATTATGTTTGTTTTTAGTGCAAAATTGCAGCGCCTCTGGTGGTGAGTAGGCGCATTATTTTTAAAGCTTGATTTTATAGCCTTTATTTAATTAAGGAGGGCGCTGTAAAAAATATTAGTTATGATGGATAGAAAGAAAACTAATAATTATCAGAAACTAATGTTGTTTGAGTTTTGCCTTTAGTCCAGAAATATTTTGTAACAATAGGCCCATTATTGAAAACATCAGAAAAATATATAAACGCATATATACATACATATAAACATCTTTGAATTTTGTGATTATTTGAAAGCTAACTGCTGATAATCATACAATATTAAATGTCTATACTCGTATATAAAATACGTAAGTTTATATTCGGCTATGACGAATCTTATATACCCACCAATAGGAGTTATTTTCTATGCAACTGATAACCCGGAATAGAAAGGACATATCAAGGTTGTTGACAGTATTAACGGGACACTGGACGTTAGGCAAGCACACTAATCGCCTGGGACTCCCTTTTAACAACCATTGTCGTAGTTGTAAGGATAAGGAAAAAGACGAAACGATTTTCCACCTTCTCTGCGAATGCCCAGCCCTGAGTGTCAAGAGACATAAATTCATGAACAACCTTGGTGAGATAGCCGGGTCAAAACTCAACGACCTACTGAGATATCTCACAGCTATAGGTTGGGTCTAGCAAGACACGACTTTTTGTACACATTTCAGTTACATTATGATGCAAACGACAGTAAATCTGACGAGTGGTGTGGTCTTATTAAAACGGGGTCCCTTCGACTCTACTTAACCAACCAGGAGTTAGTTTATTTTTCGGATCCATTATATGTGATCTATTACATATTATAGGTCATAAAATATTTTGCTGTATTTGAGTCTTATGGTGAGTTTTGTTTCAATAAAGACATTTTCATCTCAATAACGATATATTTTAGAGCTTTTTGTGTGTTTCAGTTATTCTCGGAATTGGACCTTATATGGAAGCTATGGCCAATTCTGAACCTGCCTTCCCAAACTCCAATAGTAAAGTTTGAACCTGCATAAAACTGATCTGTTAAAACTTTCAGTTCGACATTGATTTTTACGTAGGTTAATATATTATTCGGAAGGGTGCTAAATGGGAGCTGTGACCATTATGGGCCGATCACCGTAAATTTTGTTACAATGATTTATATACATATGTACATATGTATATGTATATATGGATTATTTGTGCCGAATGTCAGCCTGATGTTGATGTTTATAACAGATTTATAAGAATTTAAGAGACTTTCGGAAATGGACTTTATATGGGGGCTATCGTTAAATATGAACTGCTGCAAACAAAATTTGGTTTAATGAATTCCCATATTATGAAACTGATTTTTGCTAAATTATGTATGAAGACTTTATTTCTTCATACATAATTTATGCACCATAATGGCATATTCCGTGAACATATTTGTATGGGGACTGTGACAAATCGTGGACCGATTCTTACAATTTTCAACAACACCTGTCCTTCTATAATAGAAATAATGTGTGCAAAATTTCATGATATTATTTGCGTAATTATTAAAGAAATTAAAAAAAAAATCTGAAAAATATCGAGATTGCTTGAAGTGTTGGTCTATAACTCGAATCTTATACCAAACATTTCAGTGAAACAAATAATGTTAGGGGACGTACGGTCATGGCTAGGACGTCTTATAATCTTATAAGGACGCAGAATATATAAACTTTTTGATTCTACGACCAATGTTGTTACAAATGCAATGACAAACGTAATATACCGCCATCTTTTTGCGCTTAGTATAATTAACACAGATACAGTATTCGTACTACAAAATTGTATGCCGTCATTATTGGGCATAGTTTCCAAATAAAGTCCACTTTCGAAAATCACTTTAATATAAAGTGAAATTCAACATAGGTCCATAATTAGTCATACCTTCAAATACTTAATATGAACATTGTAGTGTAGTTACATATTAAGTTAGAGGGTATTTAAGACTCGACTCATCTCAATATAGCTCGCTATCTTTTTATATATTCGTTTGATATATAATTTTGTATCTAACAGGTGCATGATGTGTGTTTGACACTAATGAATCATCTACAGTGCCGGCAAAAATAATAGCACATTTGCACAAGAACATTTTAACTGGCCCGCTAGTAAATGGCGAAATATTTTATGGACCGACTAGAGTAAAATCTTTTTATTATGTGGAAAAGATTCTCGTTCATATGTTAAACGGTCTCCAAATGCAGAATATTATAATAGAATAAAATTCACATCCATCTAAGACTGTAAAACATGGAGTTTCTAGCATTATGGTATAGGGATGCTTTTCATATTATGGACGATGCATGAAATCAACAATGGTTCAACATGTGTGCGTTGATATATTAAATAATGTTAGGTTTTCCTATGCCATGGTCTTCTAACACAATGACCCAAACATACAAGCAGGTCATGGGGTTCATGGAGTGGCAAGCGAAATCACTTGACTTGAACCCAATAGAGAATCTTAAACGTAAATAAAAGTGTATCTCAAATAAACTGACTAACAAGGAGCATTTTTGGGTTGTAGTGAAGGAGTCGTGGGTGAAAATGTCTAAAGAAAGCTGTGAAAACTTAATTAACTCCATGCCGAAGCGCTGCGCCGCCATTATTGCCAACAAAGGCCTTGCAACAAAATATTAATAATTTATTTGTTTCATCAGCTTCATTTTCTTTGCATTTTATTTTATTTATTTGAAATATAGTTTAATTTTTGTAAAATCTATAATGAAAAGAACTGTTTTTTACCGTCCAAGTTTTCATATTTCACCTGAAATTGTAAATATTTTCAATAAAAGTGTCACCAATCTTTTTACGTTGAATAATTGATTGACACATTTCAATTATGTGTCGCGGTAATAACTAGGGAACTAAATCGAAGAAAAATTCATATGCACAGTCGAATACTGCCTTTAGTGATTGAATGTAAGTGATTTTTAGAACTGAAACTTTAGGTCTTTTTGGGACTAATACTTAATTGTTGTGAGTTTTAATCCGATATTAACTTAAATATCTAATATATTTAAGCGATCTTTTGAATCAAGTTTTATATGGGAGCTAAAGTTAATTATGGAGCTTTTAAATTTTAGAGAAATTAGTTACATATGAGTTTGAAATAAATACAAATTCTATATGACTGTAAGACGTCAGGATCAAGCGGTCAGCGAGCCTTAAAAGATCCAATAAGATCTTATTAGATCTAAACTTAAACTCAATTACACCTATTCTTTGTTTTTATTTAAATCGTACAATCTGATTTTCATTTAGGAAACTATTTCCATAATTTATAAATTCCCCTAACTTGACAGAGTTTGTTTGCAAATTCTTATTTATGTTTCGATTTATTAGAGACGATTCTCTTTACTACGGAGTCTGAGAAAGATTTATATTAAAATTAATAAAAGTTAAAAGATTCTAATTCTAAGCAAAAGAAATCTTATTTGAGTTTCATTAACTCGAATTCTATGCGAACGGTGACGCTATCCAATTTTAATAGAATTCAAGTAACTAACTTTTGTTTGCCTTGTTCTTCTTTCTAGATCGAAGAACTGATTATTGGCTTCATTTATTTATGGATTTTCGTGGAAGATATGATTGTCATCAATGGGAATTTAAGGTTTGGAAAGATTTGATGGGTTGTTTAGTAATTCAAATTGAAAGAAAATATATTCGAATTACAATTTCTTTTGCACTCCAATTTGAACAATTATTCATAGTTACTTTTTGTAATAATGAAATTACTTTAAACATTGAAAAAGTCTTCAAAATTATAATTATAGAACTCCGTTTATCCAGGATCAAGTGTAGTTTGTCTACAAAACTTGTGTGCATGCACCAGAGTTTATATGGTTGGTAACCTCGTTTTAAATTATTATTATTTCTTCTTAATTTTTATATAAATTCTCTTATAAAATATTTTTCTTTTTTCTTTGATAAATAAGTTTTGAATTTTTTTCTTTAGCTTGCAAAGTTTTTGCTAATGTTGTAGTTTTTGTTGTTGCTGTGTAAAAGATGGAGAGTTGAAAGATATTAAAACTTGTTTACAAATCATTTCCTTCCTTAAAGTTTTCAGTTGTTGTTTGGTTTTGCTTGCTGGTTTGTTTGTTTTCGTATTTGAAAAGACATTATCCTTTTGATCCTTTAGTTAGCAACGAAAAGTGATGCAAGAAACAACAGTAGTAGACACTTGTGAGCACAAACTAAATTTTTTCTCTTACATTATGTTTTCTTTGGATTCTTTCATTTCACTTTATTTCGTATTAAAATACTTAAATAAAAATTAAGGAATTTATAACACATTCACATGGACCAAAACAACAAACAACACAATTGCACACAGTCGCACACACTCAGGCACGTTTTACGTTTTATTTTACTTATAATATAGGATTTCCTTTTGATTCCATTTCTTTAGAAAATCACGTGTTTAAAAAATTTATAAACACTTCTTTGGTTGGTTTTATTTAATTTCGTAATATTTTCATAATTCCTTTAAAATTTTCTTACTTCTTTCGGAGGTTTAGCTGGAGGTGTTTAAAGAATTTATATTCCTTTATTGTAGAGTTGTAGCGAATATTTTTATTCAAATTTCTTCACAGTTTCAATATACAAATACTTTGGGCGCTTTCTTTTTCTAATTCGTTTGGTTCACTTTAAGTTGTAAAAAAAGTTGAAATAAATTGAAAACAAAAATGCAAAAAAGCACAAACAATTAATGCGTCCGTATTGTCGTTTCCACTTGAACACAGACAGCTACACTGACCACTTTCTTTAAAACTTCCTTTTTTGCTGTTAAATTCAATTTGTTTTCAATACTTTTTAGTTTGCAAATATTTTTTTTTTTTTGTTATTTACTTGACAATGTTTGTTTGTTTTTTTTTCCGATTCAAATACAGGTTTGTGACACTATTTTGTGTTTCGTTTGTTTTTGAAATTTTCTGCTGAATAAACGTTTCAGTCAGTATTACCCCGTCTTTGATTTGTTAAGCCAAGAAAATTCGAAAATATTTCTTGAATTTTTTTTTGTAGAGAGTTTCCGTTTTTAAAGACCGTTCGCGTTAACGCTCGGAGAGCGACTGAAGCTGTTGTTGGCTGTTTGTATTATTGACCTGTGTTTGTTTTTTGTTTGTATTGTCGTTGCTCATGTTGTTGTTGTCTTTTATTAGTAACTGTTCGCTTGTGTGTGTGTATCTGTGTGTCAACATGTTTCCAAGTTGGCTTAGCTGTTTGAGAGGGGGCATGTGAATGTGTGTATGTGTTTGTATATGTGTTGCTTTGTTTCTTTTTCCTTTGCACACTCTTTTTATTATGAGTTCGATGTTTGAGATGCATTTTGGAACCAGGTTTGATGGCTCATTAAGTTTTAGTTGCTTTTTCCATTCGCAACATGTTCGATGTTGGTTATTGCTTTGTATTAGTTAAGTTAACTAGTTGCTTTATGTATTTATTTAGGCCGCTACTTGTTGAAGGCAATTGACTGCTTTGGAAAAACATAATCCATGTTGATTTGTTTTGGTCGTGTTGTGCACAAAGTGTTGGTAAACGATTTTATTTTATTAGCCGGCTTTTGAGACATTTTAATGTGAGTAACCAAATTAAAATTATTTTTTTTTAAGATTTCTATAGACATTTAAATTATTAATTTTCTTTTGTACGTTTCATATATTTTCTATCAAAAATCGCCCACCGGAAAAAAGAAGCTCATTTTTATCCCAGTGAGATTTAGCTGTCTGCTTTCGAATTAATCCTACCAATAAGTAAACATACAGGCAAATCCCGGTATAACGAAGCTCACTTTAACGAAAATTCTATACAACGTACAGCAAAATTTATAACATTAATTAAGTAAAACTTAACAAAACGAAAAACCAAATTTTTAACATCGACAAATTAAATAATGAATTGCCAAAAACTCGTTTGTCTTCAAAAAATGGAGAGCAAGCCCTGATGAAAATTTAAATTTATTAGCGTAAAACCCATTTGACTTAAAGCGTATACATATACTATTTATGGCATAATCATTTTATAACTGAAATCCTCTCAATGAACAATTTATTAATCATCGTAATGCTGCAAGTCACCTTTGCTGAGAAAAATTAGTAAAAACTACAAACGGTGAAAAAATTTGTACGTTAACTAGGACGTCTCTTAATGTTACCATTTTATTCAAAAAGTATAGCTAAACACCATATTATATGTATTGTGAATTTAACAATCTATATGAAATAATTGATTTTTCTCTTACAACAAATGTAATTAAACATAGAGCAATTCCATATGAAAACGATCAAAATTGGCAAATTTTTGGACGACCCCTCTCCGATTTTAAAATAAATAGTCTCAATCGATTGCCCAGCAAAAAATAATGTACCTACATATTTTTTTTTTTTTTTATAGTGACTGGTTTAGTGGTGGTGTACACCACTGTCTGTGACAAAATTGAAGAATTCTTCATAAGGGACCTCATTGAAAATTGTTTTAAAAAAAAACTACTAAAGCGATCACAACGAGTGATAGCTCGTTGGAAAGGTATTAAATCAGGCTTTAATTGAAAAATAAAATTTTCCTAATTTTTCTTAGAAATTTACCTTTAAATTTTCCCATGAAAATTAAATTTTCCGATTTTCCACAGAAGCTCCTAAATTTTCCGGCTAATTTTTTTTTTTTTTGGATTCCTCATAATTTTTGCTTTAAGAATCAGCAATAAAAAAATCGGCCCCAACTCCTTGTTTGGACAGGAGAAGAGCATTTAAGAGACCACCTTGTTAAAAATACATTTTAAAAATTATTTTACAGTTAAAAATACATTTGTGAAGAAAAAATCTTTCTTATTATGCTGCTTATACTTAATTACAATATTTATTAAAATTTTCAATTGTCTTGGCATCATTATAAAATGAAAGTAACTTTAAATTTACCACGTCGGCAGACGAAGAGTACCGCTTTACATTAATTGACATATCAGAAATATTTGGTATGAAGCAATGAAACTTTTGCGTTCCAGTTATAGTTTTGACATTATTATATCTGTTTTGAATTCGTCGCTCCATGGCATCGTGTTCTTTTTGAGTGCATAAAACTGTGTTAATGGCAATTTCCTTGCTTTGAATCCACGAAAACAAATGTTGTACATTTAAGATCTGGTCAGTATATGGCCTTTGCAAACTTGCCTTAGTCGCCATGCGTTTTAGGGTTCCCCCTAACGCATCGCATGGGCCCTTACCGTGGGACGTCGCGAAAAAGTGCCACTCGACCTTGCAGTTTTGTTCTTCTTCAATTATGCAAAGATTGTAAAATTTTTTTTTTATTCTTGTACTGAGAAGCCGCGCCGTCTGAGAAAAACGTTATTTTGTTGATTGCATCGAATTTTGATCTTAAGAATTCAAACAGTTTCATTTGAAATAAATAAACGGACACATAATTATGAGCTAAACTCTCCGCGACATCAACAAGGCTTACGGTCTGTAGTTCATTATGTTTGTTTTTGAAATAAATGCAAAAAGGATGCACCGTGCACTGGTCGTTTGCCCAGTGATAAGCCTGAATTTCATCCTGAACGAGAAAAGTGTAATACCTTTCCAACGAGCTATCACTCGTTGCGATCGCTTTAGTAGTTTTTTTTTAAAACAATTTTCAATGAGGTCCCTTATGAAGAATTCTTCAATTTTGTCACAGACAGTGGTGTACACCACCACTAAACCAGTCACTATAAAAAAAAAAAAAATATGTAGGTACATTATTTTTTGCTGGGCAATCGATTGAGACTATTTATTTTAAAATCGGAGAGGGGTCGTCCAAAAGGTGATCGCTTTCATATGGAATTGCTCCATAAAGTAATTAGTTTATTAAATAACTAATCTTTTGTAAATTAATTTAATTTCCAATATACTTTTTTAATAGTCTGCAAGGTTTTAATCCATTCACTTAATAAATAAAAAAAAAAAATAAAAAATAATAATAAATATATCGTATAAATATCGGTACCGACTCAAAACTTTGCACAGATCATTTACATATATACAAAAATCATCCCTCAAAATGTTGTAAATTTCGGTCCACTTTTAACCGTATCCCCCATATAAAGCCCTCTTCCAAAAATCACTTTTGTACTCATAAACCTCTTATAAATAACGGTATCGATACAAAATTTTGCAGGAATAATTTACATACGTGTAAAAATAATATCTTAAAAATATATCTTAAATATACTGTTATTATGTTGAAATTCGATGTGAAATATCCTCACATCCATAAAAATCACTGTTCCAATATTTAAGAAGATCGGCCAGTAATTTGTCATAGCTGCCATATAAGAACCTACATAATAATATGGGCTATACGGCAATTATGCTACTGAATTTTGTAAGTGTCAGTCAATAATTGGCTCCCGAATTAAATCCACTTCCGAACATATTAAACAACCAAAATAATCCTAAAATATATAGAAATCACATTAGTGGATATTTGATTTAGAAGCTATCAGTCCATAACTGGTCCACTTCTTCTATGCCACCCACAAATCCCTTGTAAATAATATTATTGAGATCAAATACAAACAAAAAAGCCTCATCTTATATCTTATACTCTGTTATTTATACTCTGTTTTTTAACTTGTTGTGAATATGGAGAAATGTTCTTTCAATTTTATAAATTATTAAATTACAAGATTATTATGAATTTCAAACAAAGTTTGTAAATTACAGTAAGAATCGGTAATTATATCAATTGAAAATAGTCAAAATTAAATAAAATTTTAAAACATTTAAAATAAAATCACATTAGTGAATTACGACCAACAGATAATATTGTCTTTCAAACAATATATAAAATGCTAATAAGATTTGCACTAAGACTGAATAAAAAACATAGAATTAGGATATTCTAGTCCTATAACCAGTGTAGTTTTTGTATTTTTTATTACGTTTAGGTGGAGGGTATTAAAAATTCGGCATAGCCGAATATATCACTCCAACTTGTTGTATTTATTTTTTTCCATTTTATTGCCACTCATATTATTTAACAATTTGTTGTTATTTTTGAAATTAAATTACCTATAATAATATAATTATAATTATACACGGACTAAAAATTCAAATTTTTGATAAATTTTAAAAATGTACTTCTTAGATTAAATGAATTGAATTTAATTAAATTTATTTAAAACAATGAAGACGCAATAAATAAATATAAATAATAAAAAACAAGTTAGAGTGCTTAATCGGCTATGACGAATCTTAAGTACCCTCCACTTAAATATAATGAGAAATACAAAAACCACACTGGTCATAGGACTAGAATGTCTGAATGACTGTAGAATGACTAGTGGTTAAAAAGGGTATACGAATATACTTTTTGTCATTCCGTGTGAAACTGTGATAATATTCATCTGAGACCCAACAAACTACATATATATATTCTTGATCCTTATGGAATTCTAAGTCGATTGAGCTATATCCGTCTCTACAAAACACTCTCACGTCCAAAATTCACAACTTAACGAAATTTACAGAAAAATTATTCTTATTTTGTAGATTGGTAATGAAAATCAGAAAAATCGGTATAACCGAACCAGAGTTATAGAAAAAAAGATAAGGCAACTTCCATAAAAATTAGATATTTTTTATTCATTTTGTTGCATGATATTTCGTACACGTTATTTCTATGAAAAAAAAGAAACTGAGAGAAAAATAAAAAATATTCTCATAGCCGCCATAGAAATTTCTTACCAAAATATGACATGAGGGTATTTTACAGAGACAGGCAGACAGACATATCTTAATCGCCTTAGAATTTTATAAGGATCAAGAATATATATAGTTTGTTGGGTCTCAGATGAATATTTCTCAGTGTTACATACGGAATGACTTAAAACTTAAATTTATTATTGATATTAATAATATAATATTAATATGTACATCTGTACATACTTCACATACAAGTAATTTTTGCCTAATGTTATTTTCTTATTAATTTGTTAATATTTCATTCCTTTTTTTTTGGAAATGAACAATGTTAATAAACCATTAATTAATTTGTTGACATTCATGTCTGGAAAAAAACAAACACTTTTGATGTGTGACTTTTTTTCAAACAAAATTGTCTGTTATTTTTTGTTTGTTGTTTATGAACAAAACGTCAATATTTAATTTGTAGAAAATTCCTAGAATGATTCCCTGGGGTACGAGATTGGTACCAGTTGAAGTAAAAAACACTTTTTTACTTTTTGTTAAATAATTATTGTGCAAAACAATTAATCAATTTAAAGAATAATAAACAGCTTGTGTTTTGCGCAATAATTGTGGTGAAAAAAACGTGAGATATTCCCGTAATCATGATTTAAATGATTTAGACATTGTGTTTTTGTATTCGTATTCATATGACAATAATAAGGAAAACAAGTAATATGATTTGTAATAAGTACAGAAAGATTAGTAAAATTATCGAAACTACAGCGATATGTACATTTGTATGTACATATATTGTTTCAAGATAAAATGTTTATTCTAAGAAAAAATTTAAATATTAATTTTTTATATAAATACATATATTTAGTATGTGTTATTTCAAAAATTTCTAACTTCACATTAAACAAAACATGGACTATTCGACCTTTTTCAATTAAATTTCGCTCTACAGTCTTTGAGTCATCCCTTAATACCGGCGGTAAGCGGCACGTTTTTTTACGCTGAGCGTTAACGCTGATACCCCTTCCCTAAACAAAAGCGGCAACGTTATGTCAAAACGATAAAAACAGGGTTATCAAACAAATAAATAAAACGACCCTGTTTATTGTAACAGCTAGACATTGTTGTTTTATTTTTCTTTTTTTTTGTTTTGTTTTCTTTTGCAGCTAACTTCACTGTGAAACGCCTTGTCAAAATCGGATTTTCCAATAGCAAAGCGTTGCCACCGCGTTGTTTCGGTATGCTCCATACATACCCCCTGGCCCACGATGTCGAACGATAAAGATCGCTTAGATAAGACTTAATGCACAAACTTTTTATCGTATCTATTTTTTACTCAATCAAGTTTGTTTATTCCACAACCAAGTTTGTGTCTTAAGTCTTATCTAAGCGAACGTTAGCGTTCGACATCGTGGGCCGGGGGGATAATGTATGAGCATGAGAAATTTTGACAGTTGAGAAACGCTTGGCGCCGGTATTTAGGGATGGCTTTTTGTCTTTGTAATAGGTATATCTACTAATAAGTTCAATGGCCTCTTGAGCAATTTAAAACTTTTAGTGAATTAGTGATTAATTTGATTCAGAACATTATCTTTCTACTGATTGCATTAATATCCCAAACACACAACGAAGATGGTAAGTTCCAGTATATGTAGAGTTCTTTAGATAAAACTTTATAAACTTTGATCCTATTCGAGTAAACATATATCAACGAACTCCATAACCTTAATTGACTCCGAAATTTATTCCTTTCGTAGAGAATATTCGTTAAATCGATTTTCAGAAGCGAATCTTTTATAAGAGCACATGCCAATTACAGACTTATCGTCATTAAATTCGGCAATATGATTCCTGTATATACAGTGGGGAGCACAAGTGAGAGCATGTTTGTGCTTTGAGCACTTTTTATTGCATAAACATAAAACTAATAAAGAATATTTAAAAATGTTTTTTGTCACTTATTTCAGATTTAATGCAAAATACAAAATGGAAAATGATTATTTTCGGTAAATAAAAATAATTAATATTAATTTACACGAATAATAGCTACATAGCTTAAAGTAAGTCAAACAGTGATCATAAGCGTCAAAAAGCAGAAATCGCATGTAGCAAAAAGCTATTAACGAATGGTGAGGCATGTCTCAATTAAAGAGACACAAAAATATGCTTCTACACCCGTCAGTCGATGGACAGCAAGACGAGCCATTCGCGATATTGGTTGCAGTAAATAAATGAAAACCTGAAATATCAAGATGCAGAATGTTAAATTTAAGCGGAGTGCAGAATGTTAAATTTAAGCGGACGTGAAATAATATTGCTTGAGCTGAACAGCCCAGAGAATTCAAAGATACCATGTCAAGGAAACAATGAAGCAAGGTGGGAGGAACGCCATAATATATATTTATATATATATATGATTGCTTTACATAGTGGCATCGCAAAAAAGTCGAAGGAATAATGAGAATAGAAGACTATCTACGTATTTTGTAAACGTATCTTCACAATTTTTCATCTGGATGGTGAGCCAAAACACTCTTCCAAAATCTTGAAAGAATGGCTTAGCGAGTAGAATTTTTTGCTGAAATCAAAGAGGCAGTTGGGACAATACAGATAACGAGCTTTCACAGATGGATCAGCGCGAATGAGACATAAAGCCAAATGATTTAATTGATAAATAGGTGGAGAGTATGCCAAAATGTATTAAGAGTGTTTTAAGAAATAACTAAAAATTAAAATACTACGAGGGCGGTTCGCTAACTTCTTAGGCTTAGAAAGCGCTGTAGAAATATAAAAAAGTTAAGTCTTTTGGAAACTTCCATCTGTGCTATGAACACATGTTAAATTTCTTTTTGATCTGACAACTGCTTCATATAGAAATAGGTTTTTAAAAAAGACGCATCCGCGATTTTTTTACATTGGAAAAACTAAATATTCTTGGTGTGATTAAATATTTAAATAAAAAAGGTTTATCGGAACAATAAATTCATAATAATATGGTGAATGTGTTAGGTGAAAGTGCTGCTTCATATGCAACAATAAACAAGTAAGTATAGTCAGTCAAGCCCGTACACCCAGTATATAAATAAAACAATTTTTCAGAAATGGGCGCTGTATAGGAGATGTTACCTATTATGGATCGATCATGCAAAAATTTAGTGCCATGACTTCCGTGATTATAAATATTATAGGTTGTGTACTTTATCTCGATATAAATAGTTTTAAAAGATTTTTGAAGGTTAAAAGTGAATTGCGGAGAGGGTTTTTTTGACTAATTATGGATCGACCATTATAAAATTAGTTGCCATCATTTCTTTACATATGAAACTTTTTTCTGTTAAATTTTATTCAGAAAACTACATTTTTAAGAGATTTATGGTCGTTAAAGTTATTTTCGGAAATGGGCTTTATATGGGAGCTTCGACTTATTGTGGACCGATCATCATAAAATTCTATCATATTATATGTATATATACGAAACATATTTATGTTCAATATTATTTGGATACAAACATTTTTAAAAGAGTCATGCTATTTAAAGTGATTTTCGGTAGTGTGCCTTATGTGGGAGCTACGACGAATTATGAACCGATCTTCACAAATTTTTTAGACGTGATTTAGCTTCATTTATTAATAATCTGTGGTGAAATTTGTTTGGATACTTTGATAATTCACACATTTATACTCGTTAAACTCCTATTTCGGGAGGACATTTGTATCGGGGCCAGGTGATATAAGGGACCGATTTCCACCAGTTTCAATCGCATCCAGCGTTGGACCGAAAAAATATCACGAACCAAATTTTATTAAAATATCTTCAAAATTGCAGCTGTACAGCCAGCCAGACGGACGGAAGGACGAACATCGTTAAATCGACTCTAAAAGTGATTCTGAGTCGATCGATATACCTTAAGTTGGTGTTCATTCAATTTTGCATGAAGAACTACAGATGAAAAAACTTTCTGCAAGATGCGTGGCGCATTTGTTAACAGTCGAAAATTTCTCAAGCTTGTTTGGATCGCTTTAAGAATAATGAAATGGATTTCAAGCATCGTTTCATAACTTTTGATGAGACATGGAGCCACTACTATACCACAGAGACAACAGTACAATCCAAGCAATGGACAGAAGCTGGTGGAAGTGCCCCAAAAAAGGCAATAACAATTAAATAGGGTGGTAAGGTTATGGCAGCGGTTTTTCGTATTTTACTGATTGACTATCTGCAATTTTACAATAAATTCAGAGTAACATTTTGGATAAATTAAATGTAAAAATTCAAAAAAACATCCTGGCTTACAACACAAACATAATTTTTCATCAAGACAATACACCAGCGTACAAGAGTGTTTTAGCAATGGCTAAAATCAACGAATTACGAGTACGAGTTGCTTGACCACCCAACTTTTTCTTGTGACTTAGCTCACAGTGAGTTATATCTTGTCCCAAATCTAAACAAGATCCTAGCTGGCAAGCGTTTTATCTCTAATTAAGATACAAGACAGTTGTAAACGATTATTTAGAAGGCCTTGAGTGAAACTATTCAAGGGATAGAATTGCTAGATAAGCGTTGGAATAAGTGAATTTCAGGAGATTATATTGAAAAATAAAAATGTTTTTTGAAAAACTAACTATTCTTTTTCTGTGCTAAGCTAAGAAGTATCCGAACAGCTCTCGTAATATTCACAAAAGTTTTTGAATGGTGCAATGATGAATACATGCGGGTTGTTATCATTTCGTTTGTACTTTTTCTTTGAACTTGATATTTTTACTTTTAAACATGAAATAAATTAAAAAAAACTAAGTTTTCTTTATTAGTTTATTCAGATTATGAGGGTTTAGTGTTGTTGCGGTACATATATTCATAAAATAATTATGACCTAAGTTAAATTATAGACTGATCCACATGTAGTTTTGAATTTTCTCATTACACAATTAAAAATTATTTGTCTAGAATTTCGCTTGACTGCCAATAGTCTTGTTTTTGAAGAATTCAAAATAGGGCGCAAAATCTTTGTCAATTAATTTATTTAAAGGCGTGCAATATATTTGTTATTCATCCGATTTCTAAGATTTTTATATACACAATTTTATGTTGCAGCGAAATGGATGAATTTTCCAAAAAGCAATGGTAAGCAATTTGCAGCCTGTTTTTAGATACTTTTCAAATGTCTTCTTATGTTGTGTACAGAAATGTCTTTAGAAAAGTTCGCTGCCTCTTATTAGACATCAGTACCGTTTTTCCCTTCTAAATTAAATTAATTTTATTTTTATGTTTAAATTTTGTTTAAAGTACAAATACTAATTTAAGACCGAATGTAATTGTGTACTTGTATATAAAAAACTCATTTATGTGAAATTCCATTTGGATTTTTGTAAGACAACATTTGAAAGTTATGACAAATTATATTGACCGATCATAAAATTAATATAGCATGATTTCTGTATAATGTTTTGATACTAATATTTTTCAGGCATTCTGTTCGTTAAAGTGATTTTCGGAAGTAAGTTTAATATGGAACTGGTATATCTTATATGGAGCTATGGTAAAATTTTTTTGGATACCTATAATAATCAGACATTTATGACTGATAAAGTTTTTTTTCGGGTGGTCATTTGTATAGGGGCTATGTGAAATCATTATTGGGTCGAAAGAAATTCACACACTAAATTCCAGCCAGACGGACTGATGACGGACGTTAAATCGAATCAGGAGAAACAATTTTGCATTTTTGATCACTAGATTAACATTTATACTTCAAAATATATATTATTATAAATAATTTATAATCATTTATCAGGCATGCTTTTTTGTTTCATACAAATACTTACCTCCCAATGACAGTTTGTAAGTAAAATAAATAATTTTACACCCTTGTTGAGTTTGTTGCAGTATAAGAGTAAATTCACAACTTCGAAAAATCTACCAACAAATTATCTGAATTCGAAAGATAATAAAATCTACTGGCAACAATAAGTTCGAAATGAACTGAAAGCCACCATCACTATTTAAGTATGATGTTAAGTTCGATACAACGCTGTAAAGTTAAAGAAATACGTTCATACGAATACAAAATTTTAAAAGAGGAGACTCTGTTATTTAAATAAAAACTCATAAAACGAGTACTTACATATTTAGATAAGTTTCTTATTTACGGTTGACTCAGGGAAAAAAGCCGGTAATGTTTTTATTGTTTTGTTATTATATGTATGTGTGTATAGTTATTTAAAAGATACATATTTATTTGTTTTTATATTACCCAGCAGCTTTTGGAACCAGTTTCGCCAACTTTCGTAACTTTGACAACTTGAATTTACACGAAGCAATTCTTAAAGTTTAGCTGATTATCTCTCAAATAAAAATACGAGCGATTGAAGCAATTATATTGTACTGTGTAAACACCGAAGAAATTTCAAGGAAAAATTGTATCAATATTTTGAACAAAAATTGCTTCGTGTAAATTAAGACTTAACACGTGTGTAATTTTCATTGCGGACATTCGTCGGTGAACACCATCTGTATAACCAATTACTAGTGAAAATACTAGTAAATAGTGGGTGCGCTAAAAAGTATTACTAATTAAGAGTTAATAAGGGTTTCACTGTCTGTAACTATAAAACTGCAGGGTAAGTATTGGTTTGTATTTGACTAGAAAACATAGATACTATATTGCTAAACCCAAAAACAACACCAGTATAAACTTCTGTTGGTACAGTGGCGCTTTAGGAATGAATGCTTCATAATATCAAAACATTTTGTCTTTTTTTTTTAGCGGGGAGACCAAGAAATAATAAAACGAAAAATTCTAGTAAACAATTATATACATAGTCCAAAGTAAAATGAAATGATTGTCAACAACAGATCAGATTATGATGATGACGGCACTGGTGCTGCTGATGTTTTATATGATTTTATTAATATTATTTTTGTTACACTTTCTGAGCTTTATGCAAACATACATACAAATATAATAAAACTATTTAAATATAATGACATTTTTATCTTTGGGTTTAACTTTGTTTCTTTTACTAATTGTAGTACCTTAAAACACCACCGTTAAATTGGTTTAATACAAAAAAAAAAATATAAATATTTTTCTGCTTGTACTTTTCGAAAATTCGTAATTGCTAATAATTAAAATGGATAAAACCGGTATCTGCGAACCTCTGTATCATCTAAATAAAGGGTGCTGCAGCTTAATTGGTTAGCGCATTTGATCATTAAGCATTTTTTTTTTTTTTTTTTTTTTTTTTTTAATACATTTAATTAATTTATTGAATCTTTAGAAATGAAATGACAATAAGTTTTCGAATCTTAATACTAAAAGAAAATAATAAGTCAGCCAGTGCTAGACAAAATATTATGATACTACAAAAGAATTTACATCCACTAATCCAGTCCTCTGTTTTGCGCTTGAGTTAAAGCAAGGGTATCCCTCCTTCTCAACCGAACATGGCCAGTAAAGTTAAGGATGTCTCGTGCAAGTGGGTTGGGTGGTGTTCAAGTTTGCTGACATATTTTGAGGCGTGTTTTGTAAATTCGACTTTCACCAAAGGAATGCCTAGATCGTTGTGAATTCTAGAATTTTTAACGTACCATGGAGCTGCTGTAATTATACGTAGAATTTTGTTTTGACCCCTTTGAATTTTTTCAATGTTGGATGCTGAGGCAGTACCCCATAATTGAATTCCATAACACCAGATTGGCTTTAGAATTGCATTGTACAACAATAGTTTGCAATCCAACTTTAGTGAAGAATTTCTGCCAATTAGCCAATTAAGTTGCACTGCTTTTTATCTCATCTGAATAAGTTTTGCGTCGATATGAGACTTCCAAGTTAAACGGCGGTCGAGGTGAATGCCGAGGTATTTGACTTCATTATGTTGAGGAATAATTTGATTATTTATTTTGATGAACGAGCAAGTTTCTTTTCGCAATGTGAAAGTGATATGAATACATTTCTCTTCATTTACCCTGATTTTCCAAAGCTCTAGCCAATTCTCTAGTTTATAAACATAATTCTGCAAATTCTGATCATTAAGCATGAGTTGGTATTTATAGCCCGGGTTCGATTCCCAGTGTATATAAAAAACATTCATGTATTTAAAAATCTTTAAACCTTGTAATTATTAATTTATTAGTTACAAACAAATTAGCGTACCGACCACAATTATTGGCACCCATAAGGAATTTTCGACTTGTTGCATGGGATATACCGTCTGGTTTTATAAGAGCCTATCTTGTGTTATTTTTGTTTAATTCTTTGATATGTTTTCTATTAGATACAGTTTTTGATATAATGATATAAACTCTGTGCGATTTTTAGTAATTAAAATAAAAATAACCTTTAAAAAAATATAGTTATTGGCACTCAAGTACAACTATTGGCACATTAAATTATATAGTCATTGGCACTTGACTACAATTATTGGCCCTTTAAAAACTATAATTATTGGCACATTACCATAATTATTAACACCCCTAAAAGTTGAATTATTGGCACCATGGTAACTCAAAAAACTTAAAAAACTTAACTCGCTAGCTAGGTAGAGGATTGTGATAATTCTCTCTCTATTTAACAAGAGAAATAAGCTAAACTAATTTTATTTACGCATTAATTCATATTATATAAAAAATAGAATATATTTAACAGGTTTATATTTGGTTTAAGCCGGTAGCCATTGATGCTAGTGCTTTTAGCCATAGATTTATTGTAATTTTAATTATAATAAATTTTTTAATAAATAAATAAAATAAATATTTGGTTTAATTTTTGCTTAGTCATCCAACCGTTATCGCTTATTCCATAACCCCAATTTTCGGGAATAGTTTTCCGAATTTCATCCCTCATTCTTTTGTAAGGATAAATGATCATCGGTGGTGTCATGAATACTGCCGCAGAAAATAAAAACATTACAGTTAGGTTGGATTTTGCTAAACCTCTGTCTACATCGTATATATTTTTAGCTCCCTTTGCTGCTAGTACACTTTTAGCCTTAGGACATAGCATGAACTTGGTTTCATCTCCATTAAAAATTCTGGTAGTTGTTTTTAACCCAGTAGTTTTCTATCTGGTCAAACCAGCCAAAAATGTCAGAAGCAGCTACATTGTCGCTGGCGGATGAGACGGCATCGGTGACTCTAAAGGCTAATGTTAGATGACGCTTTAAAAATGAAGTAAACCATCCTTTACCCGGCAAATTTTCTGCAACAAAAGGGTGTTGCCGCGTATTTACATCGAGAAAGTCTTTAACGGCATGGAGTACGTCTTCCTTTCTTTAGGGAAAACCTTTCCGCTGAGAGACTTTCACCCAATCGACAATGGGTTCTTCATCTGTTTCTGTTAAAATGGTTGGTGGACCTGGTCGAAATTGTAGCATTTACCGTGGTATCCTATAAGTTTTTTTGAAATTTTGCCATCCTTAATTTCGGACAAAGCTTTCAGAAGACTTTCTTCATATGAATTGTTTTTTAGGCATTTATATTTATTGTAGTAATTACAAATTCAATTATTGGCACCACCTGCCAATAATAGAAATTATAGTTTTTTGGAACCTGTTGTTGGCACTGATGTTTTATTACAATACTTTGGAAATATTGTGTTTATTAACGTAAAACTAGATTATTTAATGTTTTAGTATGTCAATGAATCAAAAGGCTTAATTAAAAAATCGATAAATAAAAAAATAATGGTACTTACCAAACTTCTGCTCGCTATTGAAACCCACACTAAAAACAGCGCACAATCCCCCTTTCAAAACACCCTTCTTATTAGGAAGATTACAAGCAACTGAGCGTTTTAATGTTTTGCATCAGTTCAGAAAAAATGATGGAAAGAGATCATAGAGTGAGATAAAATGAACTTAGAACCAACGGGACTTTAACGATGTCTCATAAATGCTATGCAAGTAGGAGGTGCCAATAATTAGGGCAATATTTTGTAGTGCCAATAATTGTAGTCGGTACGCTATAGAATATTTCATTACTCTTGTATTAGCTTAAATTCATTTATTTCTTTAAATGTTTAACATTGTATCTTACGCTTAATAGACCCTGCTGTTCTAGCTACTTTTATATTATTGTCATTGTATTGTAGTTTTGACATAATTTTTACCAACCTAAATTAGGAAAACGCCATTTATATATATTTTTTGCTAATTTGTGAAAATCTCGAGGGATTTTACTAGCTGTCAAACTTTTCGCTTAAACATTTTTTTGTTCTGTCTGCATTTGAACTAATTGTAATTAATACGAATATATTTGTCACCACACGCGTTTATAATTGAAATGAAGTTTGGCAAAATTTTGAGATCAAAGCAAGAATTTTTTAAAGATTTCTAACGCAAAATCCAGTACGTAAACATTGCATGCATGGGCGTACCACCAAATATTTGATGGGGGTTTCGGGGTTGCGGTTTACAACATGGTTATTAATTACTAATTATTGATTTTCAGGAATTATTTTAGGTTCAGAAGAATCTGAAATTCATCTCAATTTAAGTTACAGATTGGGGGATCGCATGTTATTTAAACACACTTTTTGTTACTTTGAGGTGAAGTTTTTCGGATTCTCGGCAACCTAGAGCAATTCTAAGCCCAGATTCAGATTCAGCAGGTGAAAATCCATTATAAACCTCATAATATTAAAATAAAATTTTTGGGTATTTTCATGCCATTACGGACGTTACACACTTTGTCATTTATATTTAAAAAAAAGTGTAATAAAGGTATTTCTTTTTTTTATCAGATTAAAGTGCATAAAAAACTCTGTTTATAAAGCTAGTTTGAAATCAAAATTATTAAAATTCATTCTGTTAAATCTAAAAAACCCTATTTTCCGTTACGGACGTTACACACAGTGTACCCATTTTTAGTTCAAATTGTTAATATATAATAACTTACAAATATGACTTTTATCTTAAATAAAAGAAAATTAAACAAATTAAAGTTTTGCTAAACGCTAAATACTGAAACGACTGTTTTGCCCACTTTTTTGACCATGGAAAATACCCTTTTTACAAGAATAAATGAAAGCAAGAGGTACGGTTAGGTTAGCTTCTGCCAAGAACAAACAAACCACCGTAATACCTAATTGCTTATATATTTTGAAGCTTGAATATATATCCTATTATTCCATTAACAAACATTTGTATTTTGGGCAACTTTAAATTTCTGCCTTTGGTTTAAAAATTTTCGGATTAGCCCATATGGTACAAATTGAAACACTTTCTTCCTTGAGTTGCAAATGTTTTTTATAGATACCCCACTTGCATCCCATTAAGTGACAAAGCTCTTAAAGGAAATGGTCGAAAGTTTATTTTGAGGAAAAATAAAAAAAAAAAACTCCATTTTGAAAAAAAAAAATAAAAAAATGGGGGAAAATGAAAATGATACATGTGCCAAATATTGAAAAATCCTAGTCTTGAGTTAAAAAAAAATTTTTGTGATAGATATCCCACTCTCATCCCATTAAGCGATTATAAAGGCCTTAAAGTAAATTGTATAAGCTTTCTTTTGAAAAAAGGGCCCAAATTGGAAAAAAATTAAAAAAAAAAAATTTTTTTTAAAAATTAAAAAAAAAATATTTTTGTCCTTTGGACAATTTTTGCTATATGTTAAATATGTTAGAATGCTATATTCGACTGTGCCTAAAGGTAAAGATTTCATTTACATCAGAAAACATTATTACCAACCTTCTAATGTAGGGTTCCTTTGATGTCGACTAATTAACCTTTCTAACTCAATGCTCTTTGACTTTTCGAGCATTAGTGCAAAATGTAGTTATGTACTTTGGTCAGTTATGTATAAAAGCAATGTAGACACAACAAAATAGCCAACAATACCAACATCGACTCAACAAACAAAAAAAAGAGCTTGAAAAATAGCACCGTATAAACAACACATCAAATCCATTACATGCTCTTGAATGCAACACAGTGTAAACATGTCAGAATCTGTAACATATTTTTACTTAAACAAAAATCTGAGCAGAACTAAACACAATCAGCGAACGAAGTTGGAACTGGACTAGAATTGTATTGTTAAAATACAACTGTTATACTCGTACAAGAAAATCCAATAACGTGGCATGGTGGCAAGTAATGTTAACATGTTATGTTTCTCTATTCACTCCCTATGTTCTTTTTGGTTTAGCCATAAAATAAATAAAAATTCTGGACGGGTAAATTTCATGAACCGAAAAAAGAAAAACAAATAATGAAACAAAAACATTTTTCTTTTACTGCCATCCTAAATGTGTGCGAGAAGCTCAAATAAAAAGATTGCTTTGGTTTAAAGCACGAACACGAAATTGACATTCAAGATTTAAAGTTTAGTAAATATTTATATAATATATAACAAGTAAGAGTTTTTATTCGGCTGGGCCGAATCTTATATACCCACCACCAAATCACCTATTATGAAGATTTGCAAAAGATTTATGCGCATTTAAGCGACTTCCGAAAGTATATGGGGGCTACGGTCAAATATGGACCGATCGTCATGAAATTTGATACGATAATTTTCTTGTATATCTTGTCTTTAATTTCAACTTCATAGTCATTTTTACAAAAGATTTATCTTCATGTAAGTGATTTTCGGAAGTGGTGTTTGTGTGGGGCTATGTCAAAATTATGGACCGATGCAAACAAAATATTGTTTTGAGATTTCTCTTTGTATGAAACTTATTATTGCAGAATTTTGTTTAGATACGGCTTTTCTATAGACAGTTATGTACTATAAAGCCATATTCCGGGAAGACATTTGTATGGGGGCTATAAGAAATCGTGGACCGATTTCTACCATTTTCAACACGACTTGTCCTTCGATAACAAAAACAAAGTGTACAAAATTCCATACTTCCATTATATTTGAAGGAAACAGCAAAAAATATCTGACTTATAGCGAGGTAGTCTGAAACTTTGATCTCTAACTCAGATCCTTCTGAACCGATTTTTCCCATTTGCAATACCAAAGATTTCGGTGGATCAAAGAACGTTTGGTAAACATTTCATTGTTCTGTGTTTTTTCGAAGCTCTATCGTGATTTCAACAGACGGACATGGCTAAATCGTCTTGGAATCTTACGACCATTATTTCGAAGTGTTGCAAACGAAATGACAAACGTAATATACCCCCCATTATTTCGGTGGTGTGTATCAATACAAACGAAATACGTGCAACACTCAAAGTGATTTAGAAACATTAAATAGCTGAAGTGTTTCATACTTGATATAGGGACTAGGGACTAGTGACTAGAAACATATCAGTAATTACTAATCGGTAAGTTAGTTTAGATGAATTTAGATACTACCAGGGGCAGGGTCCTAAAGTACACTCCGCCAAAAAGAGGGCGGTATAAAAGTACATATATATATTTTAGGTTCTTATGAAATTCTAATACAATCTAGCAATGTCCTTCCATCTGATGTAGACACGATAGAGCCTCTAGGGAAGGACTTAGGAGAATAAAATTCGAAATACTTCGAATTCGATATCAATAATTCTCAGAAATATAAAAATCGTCGTATTGAATTTTATAAAAGTCATCTAATTATAGGCTAAAGCTCCCATATAAAAATCACTCTCGAAAAACACACTAACCTACTAAGACTAACACAATAATATCAAAATCATTAATATCGATACCGAAACGAAATTTTAAACACTATTATTCGCAAAATCGGTGCAACTAAAAAATTTACAACAAACACGTTATGGTCTAAATTAGGAGACCTCGAAAGAATTTGTTTCAAATAGTTATTGATGATATCAATGTCTAAAAACAGCGACAAAGGTAAAAAGTTTTTGGTCAAAATATATCAAGAACTTTGTTCACAATACTCGTACATATTTTGCTCTAGATAACATTTCAATGTGAAACTAGATTTAAAAAATGTACACAAAATATTGGATGGTGTTCGGCACAGCCGAATATAACACTCTTACTTGTTTTACATATAATTGTTTTCTTGTCATATTTATTGGTATTAAATTCTTAGTCTTAATTTTGATTTGTAATAACCATATGAACAGTCAATACAATTTTCAATTGCATTACTGACCACTGACCTGAACAAAAAGCAATTGTTTATTTGTTGTTCTTGTTGGTGTAGCTGATATTTTGTTTATTGTATTTAAACTTTTGTTTTAAATTTGTCTGTTCATGTGCGGAATTTTATTTTATTAACAACATGCCATTACTATTGAAAATTTTCTGCTTCTATTTTGGCACTTTAGTACAACCATTGTTAAGATTTCGAAAAAAAAATCGCACACAGAATGTGTTTTTTATACCCTCCACCACCAAAAGTGATGAATGAGGGTATATTACGTTTGTCATTCCGTGTGAAACTTTTTTAATATTCATTCTTATGAAATTATAAGTCGATTGAGCCATGTCCGTCCGTCTGTGTAAAACACTCTCACGTCCTAACTATACAACTTAACTAAACGAAATTTCCATAAAAATATATCCTATATTCCATATTCCATATTTCCTATTTTCATATAACACGTACCTTCTAAGCCGACTTAACTACTGTGCATTGCCCAGTGGTCTATTTTGTATATGATTTATGCACATATTCTGGGGCCAAATTACCGCATTCGATATCGTGTAAAATTGATCGTAATTTTCTTATTTAAGATTATGTCATTCGATATTGAGCAAGAAATTTAGTACATTTTATCATAATTTCGATATCGAAATCATTTTTCGATACGATAGCTCATTCGATCACGAATGCGGTAAATTGGCCCCTGATGACTTATCTGATCTTTCCATTTATCATGTTTCACATTATATTAGTGGGGAGGGTATCCTTGAAATTTGTCCATTATTCACATAACCAAACACTCCTCCCGAAATATCAGGAAAACCACAAAAGAATGATATTAAAGTGAGACTTGGAATAATCCTTTGTCTTGATGAAACAATGCAATAAAAGTAAATTGAAATAAACTACATATTCAATTCAATTCGTCAATAATTTATAAACTTCTTTTGTATTTGATGAAAAATTCACTTTATAATATTACAACTTTTAAATTAAATATTACCCTGAACTTGCATTCATTACAATTGTCAAACTGTGTTAATGGGTGAAGTTTATTAACTGGGACAGATTTTAGGATGTGTTTTTGTTTTGTTCCTTTTTTATTGGTTTGTGTAACTTGAGGAGTCCGTATGTTTTTTTTTTGTAAATTTGTCGTTTCTTATTTCTATATTTTCCATTTTATTTATTTGGGGGGGGGGGGTTATATTTCTTTATATACTTTATTTTATTATTATTGCTGTTTCATGGCCATTTTATTTAATATTTTGCTTTCGTTTGTTTTTCTTCTCAAAATTATTTGATATACATTCCATACATTTCTTTTTAATCACTGGCTAGTTTGACTGGATTTTTTTCTTCCATCTTCATCTAAACTGTCTTACAATTACTTTTGTGGTTTTCTTAAGTGGATTAAGTGGCGTTTATGTTTTTTGTAATATTTTATTCACTCAGCACAATTATTTTATAAATGGTTTAAGGCAATCATTCATATTTTTAAAGCTACTGAAGGAATTACAAATTTATAGACGGTATTTCAAGTTTATGAAGCTGAATGTCATATTAATGCACTGTTTTAAGTGCGCTTGAGGCGTTCATTTCTGTTAAAAAATTTACTTATGAATCATGATAATAATAAATATATCGTTTATTGATGGGAATGTATCCCAGATAACAATATCATGGGAAAAGCATCTGATATTACTTTGAATGTGACATATATGTAGTAAATACACTTTGACAGTGACAGTGTAAATACTGTCAAATGTATTTACATATGTATAATTAGTATGCAAACAACATTAAGAAAATTAGTTTCATTTGTTCTACATTTAAAACTTTACAACTTTTTATATTTTAATTTTATAAGGAACTAGCGGATATACTGCGTGTGGTACTACACTAATAAAATGAAATAAGTGTGTTTGCAAAAACAGAAAATTTTGTTTATTATTAACTTCTTTAGTGGATAAACAATATTTTCAATTTTTTCGGTAGGTGTGTAAACATAAAGAATTTTTGGCGTTCCAACTTTAGAGCAAGCAACATATACATAATTGGCCGTGCGAAAAACAGAAATTTTCTAGGTTCAAACCAGCAACACTTAGTGATTGACCTTGAGGCTTATTGATGGTTATGGCGAGAGCAAGACGCACTGGAAACTGTAATCGCCTGAAATCGAAGGGTAAGTCGGTTGAAATCATTGCAATTCGTGGTATCAGCATTTCTTCTCCTTTACATTTGCCGCTGATGATTGTGGCTTCGAATAAATTTGGAGATAGTTTTTTAACAGCAAGTCTTGTTCCGTTGCACAATTTCGGTGGATATATTTGCGAATGAGCATAACTGGTGAACCAATTTTTAAAGATAAGATGTGTGGTGGCATTCCAGACGGTTCCAGAGAGTTCAGAAAGTCTATTGGATAGTTAACAGCTTGTAGCTAATATAGAACCCTAAATATTTATATTAATATTCCCCCTATCGTGAATAAAAATTCCACGTGAAATTTGTTCACTTTTCACATTTTTCCTATTTAAATTCAATGTTAAAAAAATAAAAGGGAACAAATTTCATGTGGAATTTTTATTCACGATAGAGGTGATTAATTTTTATATGAGCTAAATATTTACTTTGTATGGGAGCTGACACGCCCACTGGTCCGATCACGCCCATTTTCCCCATGACTATTCACATTAACAAATAATCAACGTGCACAAATTTCTAAGACTCTGGCTATTATAGAACTGTAGATATGTGATATTAAATATTTACTTTGTATGGGAGCTGCCACTCCCACTGGCCCGATCCCGCTCACTTTTTCCTGATTATTAAAATCAGTAGCATATGGGATACTGCAATGTTTTAAAACTCTTGCTATTGCAATAGTCAAGATATATGATGTTATTCAATTTATGTAGGAGGAGCCACGCCCATTTGAAACGTATATAGCCGTAAACCTAACTGGGATTATAACCTTTCAAATGAAACTGGTTTGGGTCATATCGGTTGGATAGTTTTAGAGTCTATAGACATACAAACATTGTATTTTATATATATAGATAAATAATTTTTTAAATTCTCGTTTTTATTTTTTTAAATAATTAATTCGTTCGTTACATGAAAAATATTGTTACGTTTTTACCTTTTTGAAACGATGGTATATTTATTTCAAATAAACCGGATTTCTTTTAATTTTAAAATAAAAGCGTAATGTATTAATTTAAATATACACAAACACAATTTTAAATAAACACTCTGCCTTTCACTACACTTTTATGGGAAAAGAACACACTTAAATTAACATTTTAGAACGCTTGATGTTCACAGAACGATGATGCACAATAAAATCGACTCACTTGATTGACTCCCTGTTAGTCTATTTATACACTAATCATAATTTCTGTATGGTTCGGAGCTAAGATACTGGAATGTTCATGTCTAGAATGTTAAAACCTAATGTTGCCATGTTTATAACAAATGCAAATGTTGCTGAACAAGTTGCTGTATGCAGCTGCATCTGCTGTACGTTGATATCGGCCGTTAAATTTTTAATTGAAATACAATTTCGTAACATTATATTGGTTTAATTTACTCTTATAACAATTTTCAAAAACTTAAAAAACTGATTCAAAAACTTGAAAAATATCAAAATTTGATGGATAATCTACCAACAATTTAGAAAATGTATTATCTACCTTTTTCATATAATTTATTTATTAAAAAACAAATTGCAAATAACATGGCATAGGTTACTTCAAATTAGGTTGTATAATTGTCTATAAACAAGCGATTGAATAGTCTTGAGCCATCCTGGCAAAAAAGTCTGATTTTAAAAGCAGTAGAAATTGTTGTTGCTTTTAACAGCCTCTCGCAATATTTAGCTTAGAAAATCTTCAATAAATGCTAAAATGCATTTTAATTTTGAAATTTTATTTTTCAATTGTTTATAACTCGAAAGCATTAATATATAAATAGCACACGCAAGTATTTAGGCAAATATGAGACATTTTTCATACAGAAGTTCGAAATTACATCCTATTTAAGGCGTTTGCTCTATTCTTCAAGCGGAAATCATAAGATATTCAAACATTGTAGGACAACGCTGGACATAGTACAATACAGGGCAATTGTATAGCCGATGAACTATACAGAATGGGTACGATTATGACCAAGGAGGCGAGTGGTCCCTTCACTGACTTTCCTTTCACAAGTTTTAAAATAAATGATCAGCAAGAACTCGCTAATACATTGTGGTCTAATGAAATTACTTGTACTGCTACGAGGTTAATTTGTCACATATTTGAAATAGGCAAGTAGAAGTTACTATTAGCTTTCGTCGTGACCCAATTATGATAATTGTTACAGTAGTCAAAGGGCGCTGTACATTCGAAACATAGGCCAGAAGAATGTCCCCACAGGACAATGATAACTGTCATAACGAGAAGGAGAATACAGTATCTAACTGACTCTGTCAATGTCCGAACCTGTCAACCACTAGGGAGTTTTATGTTGTGCTTGGAGGAGTTATCGTAGATAAACCTAAGACAAATCCATACTTTCGCCAAATAATCAAGCTGATTCGAAATGGAAACAACCAGTGTTGATTCATCGACCAGTTGCTTACCTAACTGATAACGCAATAGAAACAGCTGATGAACCCCAGTGAGCTATTTTAAGACATACAGTTTTAGAAATCATAGTTTATTTGAATAACGACTTAAATAATAAGAGTAAAGTTAATGACCACAACTAGCATGATATTGCTTAATTGTATTAAAAATCATTAATATGTTTCATATGCATCTATAGAAATAGCAGTCACCGAAAAGTTTCTTAATTTATAAGGTTGCTTTGAACGACTACAAGTAACCCTACATTATTATAGGGCCTTTTTTTTAAAGATATTTCATAGTTTTTAGAAAAAGTTTATTTTTTCCATTGAGTACTTATACAAATAATAATGGAACAAACGACAGTTTCATATTACAATAATACAAGTATGTTTTTTTGAAATTTACACATGAAACATTCCAACCCCATTCATTCACAAATACACCTAGAAAACCACAACAATTTCATGTTTCTACTCGGAAGAGAGAGAAAAAAACAGAATGTAAAATAAATTCACTATAATTTTATAAATAAAAATACTTTTGATTTTGTGTAATTAAAATTGTTTTCTATCAAATGTCTTTTATTCGCATTTGCTGAATGTTTCCCTGGAATGTTGTGCATTGATTTAAATTCAGCATTTAAATATTGCATACCAATATTTGTTGCTGTAATAACTATGAAAAGTGTTGATGTGTATTTTATTCAATACATATATATATTATTTATAACGATAATTTAATGCAAATCAACATTTCATGCCATTTATGCTTTAATTGAGCTGTCAGCTGGCAAATAAACAGAGAAACACAATGCATTTTAAATTCATTATATTGAGCATTGACATGAACCGTCATCGTGCGCTTAATCATATAATCTTACAGGTGATAGTTTTAAAAATTAAATGTCTAAATCAGAAAACCCACTAAGGTTATTATTATCGGGCTAATTCCATTGGTATTGTGGTTAGAAATGTCTGCCGAACTTAGCAAAATTATCACCAGTATCAAGACTGAAATGATTGATGAATACATATTCTTTTAGTTTTCTACAGTTACGTGTATTTTTAAACAACTTTAATTTTATGTGTGTTTCAAAAATTATGTTTTTAGTTTTTAATAAAAAATTAAATTAATTAATGATGTGTTTCTCACTCATAGTGCTGATTACACATTTACAAGTATAATTACATTATTGTTTTTTAAATTTCGACAAATGTTGTAGTTTATCCTGCATGTTCAGATCATTAACAGTTTGAGCTGTAGGATGGCTCAAAAAAAATTTGTGGCTTACTTTAAAGTTACATTCCACTACTAGGTACTATTTATAGGTAGAACTAAAGGATAGAAGGTAATTTGCAAAGGATTTTCTAATTTTTATATTTGTTTTGAAGACACAAACCTGTTATAAAATTATTACTAATTTTCATATTTTTTTCAATTCTTGTATAATTGGAATTATTAACTTCAATTCGGACAGTATCATTCGATTGAGGCGATTTTTAAATTTTTCGAAATTATTCCTTGTTAGAATTTTAAAATCTAAAACTTACCTTCTCTGTAGCTTAACAAGAACTAAAGTTAAATTTGTGAAACATATTCAAGCAATTCAATTTGACTGAAGAATAACAAATTTACACATCTAATATCTATAAAATGTGAATTATTTCATGTAAATTTAAGCTGAACAGAAACCAATATAAAATTGTTTTGTTAATGACTTCGTTTTTCATACAAACTTGAAGACGAATGGTTTAAAGCCAACTTTATTTTCAAAAAAGCAAAAATAAAAAATATGGAAGTTTTGCTTTCGACTCGAAATTCACAATAAACCCCAGGTAAATATCATTTGAAACGTTTTTCATTGCGTGTTATTTTAAATAGTTCACAAGCAACAGAAAGACTGAAGTGAAAGAGTATTAAACTCCTTATAATTAAATAATAGAAATGTTCTAATAAATAAATAAAAGAACTTAATCAAAAACTTCACCGACCGATCCTGCACCAATTGTTTTATGGAAAAAATGGAACATCAATCCAGATAATGACTATTTCCATTATTTTAAAAATATTTCGTTATCTTTAATTTTTTAGTAGAAAAACACTATTCCATTAAAATTCGTAACATATTTAAAATTAATAACAGTTATTGGACAAATGTGTGTTAAATTAATTTGAAATTCCAAATAAATTTAAAAGTTTTAATTAATTTCTAAAAAAATTAGAATTAACAACTTGTATTTTTGGTGTGTTTTTCCACACAAATGTTGTCACATATTTGTTTGCAAAATATGAAAATAAACATTTCAAAAAGTGTGAGATTCCCAAAACTTCAAAACAATACAATCTTCTAGACAAGAGTTTGGACGTAAAAAGCAGCTGCATTGAAGCGGTTTGGGTATTTCGTATCATACGAGATACATAAATATTATAGTTAAGGTACGGTCACATTAAGCAAATATTTGCCGAAATAGACTTAACCACTAAATAACATATATTTGAGCTCGATTATTTATTTAAGAATTATTTTCTTATTTAGGTTAAGGTACAACAAATATTAAGTTTTAATTTATTTGATGCTGTTTGGTCTTACAAATCTCTTGTAAGAGTAAACAACGTCAAACCAAATTGTGCTATAATGCTTTTTTGAGTAAATATTTGCCAAATGTGACCGTAGATTCTTTCAATTAACAATACAACTTTTACTTATGTATGTAGATATATGTAAATTGTAAATAATTTTAAATGTTCCATTTCAAATCGATTACACAATCTCTTAAAAGTAAGAATTTCTTGCTCTATAGAATAAGATTTAATAAATTAATATCCAAGCACGTTGTTTTTGCAGATTTAAGCATGTGAAAAAAAACATGTGAATATTTAAAATACAAACATATGAATTAATTTACCCTGCAGTCACTGAAATTAGCTGCGTAACTAACATAACATCACAAGTTTTCCACCAAAATCTACTTTCTAGTATTGAATTGACTTATATGTAAAGGGCGTCCCAACTAAAACGCAATTTTTAAATTTGGCGCCATTCGAAGTGTCATTGTTTGACAATTGTTATTGTTTGCTAGTAAAGGGTTGGTGATGTAAAGACAACAACGCGCTTTCGGTCAATCGACCGAAAATGTCGCAGCTGTACGTGATGATGTCGCTCAAACTCCATCCACCTCAATTCGACATCGAGCTCAGCAAATTGGTATCTCCAAATCCACTATGCAGTGGAAAGATTTGCATCTTCATGCATACAAAGTTCAATTGACTCAGGAACTGAAGCCAGCTGACCATGGACAGCGAAGGGAGTTCGTTAATTGTGTATTGGAGAGACAACATGAAAATCCTGATTTTGCCGATAAAATCATGCTCAGTGACGAGGCCCATTTCCATCTTAATGGCGTCGTCAATAGGCAGAATTGTCGCATTTGTGGTGAGAAAAATCCTCGAGTGATTCACGAGAAGCAAATGCATCCTCAACGTGTCACTGTATGGTGTGGTTTTTGGGCTGGATGAATCATTGGACCTTTTTTTATGAAAATGAGGCAGGTCAAGTGCACACAGTCAATGGTGTTCGGTATCGTGAAATGATAACCAGTTTTTTTCTTGCCTAGAATTGAAGAAATGAATGTGGAGGGCATGTGGTTTCAACAAGACGGACCCACATGTCATACAGCCAGAGAAACAATTCAATTGCTGCATCAGTCATTTAAAAATTGTGTTCTAGTTGGGACACCCATATATATTAGATACTTCTGTAAAATTCATTAGTTGAACATCTTAAGCGCACACACAGATTCTCCAGCAAAACCATTTACACGTAATTCTCACATAGATATTCGTTTTTTATCTCGTAGTGTGCCACATCTCTTCTCTTGTAAATTATTACTTTACTCTACTCTAATTCTAGTCATTATTTTCTTATTTTGTACTTTAATTTAAGTGAAATGTTTTAGTTTTTAGTGAAAAAGATGCTGCTGGTAGATTAATGGCGTTGAGTGTAGAATATAAAACGTGAAGATACATGTTAGATTTCTCAACTAAGGGTTTTCATTGCATTCAAATAAAAACTAGTATGAAAACTAGAAACGTAGAAGTACATTAGTAATTTAAAAGTCATCATAGTAAGCCTTCATGATGAAAGGGCTCATGATATATCTGAACTACACTACAAAAGATCCTTTAAAGTAGAACAATGTTCAAGTAGCAGCACGTACACTTGTGTGAAAACAAGACAACAAAAAAGTAAAGTTTCTCCAAGAAGCGGGCATATTGCTCGCACCATTAAGCCTTGATTGGTTTATGCGAGAAGATCTTGAAGTAGCTTTGCAGTTTTTGTACGTTTAGGCCTTTTGTGATGTATGATCATGGTCTCAAGAATTTTCGTTTGGGTCCTCTGCATTTGAAATGGATTCCATATATACAAATTGAATTAAAATGGTTTTATAATGGATGACTTTATAGTCAACGCTTAAAGTCTAGATACTTTTAGTTGCATGCTAAAATTAAGTCTAGAATGGTGATTTGTTGTAAGTCGATAGATTCAATTGTATATGTAGATTTGTCCATTTCTACCAAAAGGAAGTCAACGAATAAAGATAAATTTTGATGGAAATAAAAAAAATATTGTCATTGCATCCTAAAATGTCATTGTTTCTTTTTACGTTACATACCTTTTAGATAATCAATATATCATCGTTAAACACACAAGATTTATCTGGAATAATTCTGAGAATCTTTACCGCAGTTTATCAAAGAACACATCAGACCCAATAAAACAGTTCTTATTGAAATTATCAGTGTTAAATTGTTTGTCATATTCATTTCCCGTAAGAAGCAAATAAGAACTCGTTATTTAGACAGAGATTTGATTCAAGTATGTAGGAATCATATTTTACAGCTTTGTTTTAAAAATCAGCAACATTAACAATTTTCTCTTTCCTACTCATTATTATATTTCCCTACAACAAATCTCCCAAACGATTACCAAATCGACAGTTGAAAATTCAAAATGAGAGACTAATAGCGTTTTCTTTTCTGACAAAAATGTTACACTTTTTCCCCATTTCGCACCTTTTTGAATTTTTTGTGTTCTTTTCTGAAAAAATGTCAACACTGCTAAAGTGTAGTGTGTTCTTTTCAATAAATGTCACTCTATAAAATAAATAAAATGGTGCACCTTTCACACTCTATATTTTTAGAGGGGGAGAATCGCACGATAAAACAGCTGACATTTGTTTTGTTAATGAATGTGTATTTGTATTAAGAAACGAAAAAAAATATATATATACAAAATAGAAAATATTACTACTTTTTAATGTGCTGAAAAATTTTGGATGACTTGTTGGATTCATCTTCATCATCTGATGATGATGAAATATTTGATATGATTATAGAAAGAAATCCACAACCGCGAGTGAAAGGCTTTGTAGAGAACGTAATTAATGAATACTCTGAAGTTGATGTATGCCAAATTTCATAGGACAATATCTCCTACTTCTTATATATGTAATGTATGTTTATATATGTATATAATTTTTATAGTTTAAGAAGGATTTGCGTATTAGTCGGGAAGGTGCCATTAGTCTTTTTGAGAAAAAACAAAAACAGCTGTACATGAAAAAAAGTGTTACACTGTTGTGATTTTATGTTCCATTCTGAACATTAAAAATGCGACATCTTTAAAATGTGGGGTAAACATTATAAAAATGTACATAATAAAAGTGTAACATTTTATTTCAGAAAAGAAAACACCATAACAATCCAAAATGATGTTAAATACCTTGGTATGTGTCTTGACAAGAAACTTAATTTTGGAAAACATATCGCAGAAATATGCAAAAAATCTCTCAAAACGATTAGAGCTTTGTTGCCAATTCTAAGTAAGCGCTCAACTCTTAACGCTAAAAACAAAAATTTAATATTTAAAAGTGTTATTAGACCATCTTTAACATACGCAAGTCCCATTTGGTATAAAGCAGCCAAAACACATCTGAAAAAACTTCAGATAATACAAAACAAATGTCTCAAGATCATAAACAACAAAAACTGGAGATACTCTACGCAACTTCTTCACTTCGAAACGGGTTATGAACTCATCGTTGATTTCATAAAGAGAATAAACAGTAGATATCATGAAACCATAGCAAATTCTCCTTATCAACTGATAAGGGAATGTAGAGAATAGGCTTAAGAGCAACCAAAAATATATATCACCAAGTCGAAAATGATATGTATTGAATTATTATCTTCTGATAATTATATTACATACATATATATTTTCTAGCTATATTTGAAACATATTTTTATCATATAAAGGTTTTCCTATTTTTCCTTTAAATAAAATTATAAAGTAGACAGTAATTATCAACATCAGTCAATAAAATATAATTCGTTGTAGTATTTAGATAAAATCTCGAAAATTTGTAAATAGTATATATAAAGAACCTGTAAATAAAGATGATTTTAAAAATGAAAAAAAAAAAAAATCTTTCCTACTCATTGAAAAATACTTGACTTGACGAGTCAGAACTGCTGAGTGTGAAACAGGTCTAATTAAAAGTACATATGTACATACATGCATATATGTATAGCATATCTATATTAATCTCAATTTTATCTTTATTATATATTAATAAACTGACAAAGTGTAAAAGGAATTTTACTTATATTCTTAAATTTAAAAATTTGACTCTGGCGATATTTTTTACGATTTTTTCTTTGGCGACGTAGGTGAAAAATAAATATCAAAACCAAGGCTGCCAGATAGATGAATTTCGGAAAAAATCGTCAAAATCCCGATAAAACAGAAAAAATTCGTCATTTCGAATTTTAAAAATCGTCAAAAAAAATCGGAAAAATACAAAGTCTATATTTCTAACAGCATTATTAAATTTTTATTTAAACGAAAACATGAAATTCACGTTTATACAGTCCCTTGTACAATACATATCAAAATACATAACTTTTAACTTTTACAATCAGAAATCACAAGAAATATTATGTTAAACACAATATAATATTTTTATAAAATCTTAGTCCGCTGTCACACTTTTCAATTCTGACTCCTCAAGGCAAGTGTTTTTGGTTGAGAAGGGAAAATAGAACAAAGAGGAGTACGAACTTGACGTTACTAGTCAGAGAATTGAACAAAATTTGACCAGCTAAAACTGAAGAGTGTGAAACAAGACTTACAGCATTTTATAAAGAAATATCTGAATTTAACATATTTTATAATTCAGGTTAAATTACAATGTCAAAACAATTTAGTTTATTAAGTTTTAAATAAAGTAGAATATAGAATCCTATTCATCCATCATTTGAAGAATTCAGTATTTTTGTTTTATATAAATTTATTTGGCTGAATATTCTTTCGATGTTTTGTTAAAATAGGAGAAGTTTTTGTAGAATTGTCCCGTTGAAATTCAGAAATTGTTCCACTAAAAATTTTAATTCATGGAATTCAGCATTTAAAATTGTTTTTTATGTTTACAGATAAATAAGTAATTTCTACTATTATTTGGAATTAAGAAAACACTACTATTATTATTTTTGCTGTTTACACAATCGTGTAAATCTAGGTTTAGTTTTGTTTTGGAAATATGTCATGTTCTTCTTAATATTTATGAAATTGAATGAGAAAAATAGTTGCTGTCTCCAAAATAGAGAGAATTTGATAACAAAAACATTAATAAAACAAACAAATGATAGAAAATTTTTAAAAATCAGAAAATCGTCACTTTTAATGGAAAAATATTCAAATCGTCACTTTGCTATTTTTGAAACTAAAAATCATCAAAATGACAATAAATCATTAAATATGGCAGTAATGCTCACAACCCTGGCACAAATGTGTATACACTCTTAAATAAAAATACAAGTGATTTAAGCAATTGTATTGTGCTGTGTGAACACCGAAGAAATTTCAAAGAAAACATTGTATCAATCTTTTCAATAAAAGTTGCTTCGTGACATTTTATCATTCTATCACAAGCGCGTCACAGAGGTCGAAATACACAATTTGGCGTGCAAGGCAACTTGAAACGCAAAATTTTGAATGCATTAGGAAAATTAAAGGAAAATACAAGCATATTTATTTTATATATATATATTTAACTACTTATATGTATGTATATTAAACAAAAAATCAAAAATATTAATTAGTTTTACAAAATACTACGTACATATTTCAAAAAATATCCTGAACAACATAATAAGAACAAATCAAGCTTAGATTTTTCTACCAATTTCGCACCAGATTCAACATTTCCTCGTTTGTGGAATGTTAATATTTTCTTGTGTCACATATTGTGCAAAATGTTTTTAGTATTTGGAGTCAGAATATATAATACTTTGGAATTCTCATTCGCAAGAATTTTGCCATGAATATTTATTATATATTTTCGTAGCGTTCTTAATTAGAATTCTAATTATGATATTATTTTCTCGGTTCAGAATACATTCTTAGAAAGCAGGTTTAATAAAACGTTCACTTGATCAGATTCCCTACACGCAAACTCTATTCCAGTAATTGCATTAAATGTTTGTTTGTTTGTGTTATATTTGCGAGGGAGAGTTTTGTTTTGGTTTTCATTTTCATTTCTGTTTATTGTTGATTTTTGTTGTTATTAAAGTTAAACATTTTACATGGTGCAACTATACAAGGTGAGTGCAGTAGCCTAGCTGACTGACTTTCTTTACAATTTACATACATATGGCAAATGTAATACTTTTTCAAGTGTTTTTGACAGCAGTACATTATTTTACACAAACAAAATGCCGGTTGTTACTGTTTTGTGTTGTATTTGTTGCCGATTTGCACTCACCTTGTATAATTACACCATGACATTTTATGTATTTATACCCTACCTATATTGGATTTGTGCTGATGTTTGTAACGCCCAGAAATATTGGTCCAACACCCGCCTTAAATCACTTTATGAGTCGATCCAACGATGTCCGTCCATCCGTCCGTCTGGCTGGCTGGCTGTCCATGTAAAGCTTGTGCGCAGAGTACAGGTCGCAATTTTGATGTCGATAAAATTCGGTACGTGATATTTTTTCGGCCCCAGGACGGATGGGATTTAAACTGGTGGAAATCGGTCCATTATTTCACCTGGCCCCCATACAAATGTCCTCCCGAAATTGCGGTTTACCGATCATAAATCTTTGAATTATGCAAGTATGCAAACAAATTTCACCACAAACGAGTAATAAATGAAGCTAAATCACATATACAAATTTCGTGAAGATCGGCCCATAATTAGTCGTAGCTCCCATATAAGGCCCACTTCCGAAAATCACTTTAAGGAGCATAACTCAGTCAAAAATGTCGGTATCCAAATAATATTTAACGCAAATATATTTTATATGTATACAAATAATACGGTATAATTTTATAATGGTCGGTCCATAATTAGTCGTAGCTCCCATATAAGACCCTCTCCGTAATTCACTTTAACCTCCATAAATCTTTTAAAATATTTATATCGAGATAAAGTTTAACACATATAATTTTTATATTCACAGAAATCATGACACTAAATTTTGTTCCAAAATAGGCGATATCTCCCAAATTACGCCCATTTCTGAAAAACTTTTTTATACATATACTAGGTGTAGGGTATTATATGGTCGGGCTTGATACTATACTTTCTTGCTTGTTTTATTTGTTTTTTTTTTCACACAAGCAACAATAACTTAAAAGCAAAAGTTTACAATCGTTGTCATACTCACACTCGTACTATAAAATCGTGCCTGGTACTAAAGATCACAACCGTGTACTTAGTTTTGCTATAAATATTTCACAGGGGGGCAATGGTTGCGGTTCTACAACAACATGAACAATTACATATGATAATGTTAATGATGATCATCATCAGTAACATGATCATTGTTGTTGTTAATGTTATTTTGATTACTATGAACATATGTATTGCTATTTGAATACGATTTCGCTGGGTATTGTTTTGTATTGTTTGATGTGTCGTATTCCGTAGTTCTCGCATTTATTTTCATCAACAAGTATTTACATACAAATACATATAAATAAGATATTCGTGATAAATATAGCACACAACAAATAGAAAATATACTAAATTGTTTTAAATTTATTGATTTATTCTCATGGAGTAACTATGATTGTTATGCAAGAGAAATTAATGCAATTTTCTTTTTAAATAAATTTCTTTAATGACCCAATATTATATAGTGTCAATCGAATATATGAACAAGTTAGAGTGCAATCTTCGGCTGTACCGAATTTTTAACACCCTCCACCTAAAACTAATAAGAAATACACAAATTAGACTGGTTATAGGACTAGAATATCCTAATTCTGTGTTTTTTATATGTTGATTGAAAGACAATATTGCCTGTTGGTCGTAATTCACTAATGTGATTTTATTTTAAATTTTTTGAAATTATATCTAATTTTGATCATTTATAATTGATATAATTACTGATTCTTACTGTAATTTACAGAGTTTTGTCTGATTTTCATAATAATCTTGAGTGTATTTAACAATTTATAAAATTAAAAGAACATTTTTCCATATTCACAACAAGTTAATAAACAGAGTATAAAAAAGTATAAGATATAAGGTGAGGCTTTTTTATTTGAATTTGATCTCAATAATATTATTTACAACAGATTTATGGGTGGACACATAGCTTCTAAATATAGTATCTGTTAACTCACCAAGTGTGGTTCTAAATGGTTTTGTGGGACCTGTAACTTTTCCAACCAAGTTTCAAAACAACTTGGCTTGTTTTAATAAAAAAGGGATTGTTTATAATTACTGCAAATTTTAGCTTTTATAGAAAATGAAAGACTTTCTTTTTTCAATAATAATAGTACAAAATTATAGTTTTATTTATAACTTCAGGAATGACGGGCTCAATATAAACTCAAAAAAATGACTCAAAAAAATTACTATTAAATTACTGAATTCCTTGAAATCTAAACAACGAATAAATAACAAAATGGCTCGAAAATCTAACATAATGTTAAAATGAAATTTAACGAAAAACTAACTTAAGCTAAAATATATATAATAGCAGCGCTCTATGTTTTGTCGTTATATTGTTGATGGTAACATCATCTCCCAACAGGACAGACGCGGGAACACCAATACCACCCTTCAGACAGGAACAGTATCCAATAATGTGTTCTCTACGTATGTGAGGCTTATTTTGGTTGAATTTCATCCCAATAGCTTTATTCACAAGAGTTATATGGTTGTCTAGTATGCTCGGAAGTGGACTTAATTCGGTAGCTATTGCCAATTATTGATAGCAATTATTGAATCCGTATAACCGATATTAGTATGATGTCTGGATTAAAATTATTGATCTCTATAAAAGTTGGTTTCATATCGATATACTATTAGACATTTTTGTGGTTTTCGGAAATGATTCTTATATGGCAGCTAATAAAAATTATTGGCCGATCTTTTTAAATTTTGAAAGAGTGATTTTTATGCATATGAGGGTATTTCATACACATAATAACGGTATATTTAAGATTTATATTAGCAGTAACGTAGATTTTAGAAGTGGAGCTTATGTTTATGAGGGACATAGTCAAATATGGACCGATATTCTCAAAATCCAGCATTTTGATTTTGGCATGTATGTAAATGATCCGTGTAAAATTTTGAATCGGTAGCGTTATTTATAAGAGATTTCAGAGTTTTAAAGTGATTTTCGGAAGAGGGCTGTATATGGGGGATACGGGTAAAAATGGACCGAAATTCACAACATATTGTGGGATGATTCTTATATATATGTAAATGATATGTGTAAAGTTTTGAGTCGGTACCGATATTTATACGATATATTTTTTTTTATTTATTTATTTATTTATTTATTTATTAAGTCACTGGATTATACCCTTACAGACTATTAAAAAAGTATATTGAAAATTAAATTAATATACAAAAGATTAGTTATTTAATAAACTAATTATTTTATGTTTAATTACATTTGTTGTAAGAGAAAAATCAATTATTTTATATAGATTGTTAAATTCACAAAATAATAATTGGCAAGTTTACTAAGGACATACGAAGAGCTGTACATCACGCCTCCACATACGAAGTTGAGTGCAGAAGTGGGACAATTAGAACTTATTTCGCTGAACTCGATCATCTCCTGTCAGAAAAAAGAAGAGCTAGAAGAGAGTGGCAAATTCACAGGTCTCCTGAACTGAAAGCTAGGCTACGGGTATGCAGAGATATACTAAGAAATTTCTTAGAAACCCAAAGAATGGCTTCACTTAAATCTTACTTGGAGGGTCTTGATAGTACCCCACAATCTGACTACTCGTTATGGAGGGCGGCAAGAGGTTTAAAAAGACCAGTGAGAGGAAAACCTCCTCTGCGAAATCCGACTGGTGACTGGGCTAGAAATGATTCCGAGAAGGGGACTTTATTTGTTAATCATTTGAGGAAAGTGTTTACTATAAACAACTCAAATAATGCATCTGATTTGCCTCCACTCGTTATTAGACCTCCTGTACCTCTAAGACTAAACTTTCGTGATGCCCAAAACGCTATTGGTACTCTGAACCTTAGAAAGGCTCCAGGTATGGATAAAATCAGCAATAAAATTCTTGTGGAGTTACCTCGTGTAGCAAGAAAGATTATCCTCTTTATCTTCAACGCTATTTTACGCCTAGAATACTATCCTGCAGATTGGAAGGTGTCTATGATCACTATGATTCCTAAGTCAGGGAAGGACCACACCAAAGTGGAGTCATATAGGCCAATTAGCCTACTGCCGACAATTTCTAAACTGTTTGAAAAATTGTTAATGACTAAGTTGACTCCAATTCTGAATGACACTGAATGTATTCCTAATCATCAATTCGGCTTCAGAGCTAAACACAGCACCATCGAACAAACGCACAGATTGGTAAATGTGATAAGAGGGTCGTTTGAAGATAAAAAATACTGCTCCGCCCTTTTCATTGATGTATCCCAAGCGTTCGACAAAGTTTGGCATGACGGTTTAATGCACAAAATTAAATTAACTCTGCCTGCTAACACCCATAAACTCATGGAAAGTTATTTATACGGTCGCAAATTTAAAATCAAAGAAGGTGATTTTTTAAGTACCGCTCAGCCAATTGAATCAGGTGTGCCACAGGGTAGCATACTGGGTCCTACTTTATATTTGATATATGCCTCCGACATGCCGTCAGACCCTAAAATCCATACGTCAACTTTTGCAGACGATACAGCCTTTATCAGCGTCCATAAGGACCACCAAGTTGCATCACAGAATTTGCAGAATTATGTCTATAAACTAGAGAATTGGCTAGAGCTTTGGAAAATCAGGGTTAACGAACAGAAATGTATTCATATAACTTTCACATTGCGAAAAGATACCTGCTCGTCCATCAGAATAAATAATCAAATTATTCCTCAACATAATGAAGTCAAATACCTCGTCATTCACCTCGACCGCCGTTTAACTTGGAAGTCTCATATTGGAGCGAAACTTACACAAATGAGATTAAAAGCAGTGCAACTTAATTGGTTAATCGGCAGAAACTCTACATTGAAATTGGATTGCAAACTTTTGTTGTACAATGCAATTCTAAAGCCAATCTGGTGTTATGGAATTCAATTATGGGGTACTGCCTCAGCATCAAACATTGAAAAAATTCAAAGGGGTCAAAATAAAATTCTACGTATAATTACTGCAGCACCATGGTATGTTAAAAATTTCGAATCCACAAAGATCTAGGCGTGCCATTAGTAAAAGTCGAATTTACAAAATATGCGTCAAAGTATGTCAGCAAACTCGAACACCATCCAAACCCACTTGCACGAGACATCCTTAACTTTAGTGGCCACAATCGGTTGAGAAGGAGGGATACCCTTGCTTTAACTCAAGCGCAAAATAGATGACTGGATCAGTTGATGTGAAATTTTTTTAGTGTCATAAAAATGTTTGTCTAGCACTGGCTGGGCTTATTATTTTCTTTTTAGTATTAAGATTTGAATACTTATTGTCATTTCAAATATGAAGATTCAATAAATAATTAAATGAAAAAAAAAAAAAAAAAAAAAAAAAAAAACAAAATAATCTTCTTAATGGGTCAGCTTGAGCATAATTAGTACTAATACATATGTTTGACATACAGTGCCTTGAAATGGTTTAAAAATCATTGAGAAACATTAAAAGTAACATTATTTACAAGGAACTCGGAGCAGACTTCACCATTAATTATATTGATCATAAATGTTACATTAAGCAAAGTTCTTCTACTATATAGAGTTGGTAATTTAATCAATTTAAGTCTATCGATGTATAATGGAAAGCTAATATCAGGATTCCAAGGTAAGCCATGCAGACAAAGAGTAAAAATTGTTTTTGTACAGACTCTATACGCTGAATATGAATATTATAATAAGGATTCCAGATAATAGAGCCATATTCCAATATAGGTCTTACTAAGTCCCCTTTTACAGTTGAGAAATTGAGAGGCAGACATTTTTCTCATTCCGCTTTGAACTTGCCTAAACCTTTTAGAGTTGCGAAATTAATAGACAGACAGACATTTTTTGTTTATTTTTTCGTTCTTCTTCTATGTTGATTTTTGTGGAAATTTTTATTATAAAAACGCATTGAAAATAAAAGAAATTAAAAAACATATTCAAACAACTGTTAATTATAAAGTTTTTGTTATTAATAAATCTATTTGGTTAATAAATTTAATTATTTTTGCAATACGCGCATTAAAGTGAGAAAAATTATATGAAGCCACAACATGAAAAATGCGAAGGGTGGAAACTGTAAACGAAAAATGTTTTAAAATGTCCAGTACAGTAGAGGTCTACCGCACACTCTTCCTCTTTAATACATCGCCTACAAACTTCGTGTGTATGTCTTTCAATTTCTCAACTGTAAAAGGGGACTAAGGAAATGTAAAGTTGTTTTATGACATAGGGATCATCAATTTCCATCGCTTTATAAATGCGAATAGACCTCTAGCTTTGTTTTTCGTGATGGTAAGGTGCGAAATAAAGTTTAATTTGTTGTCTAGTAAAATTATCAGATCAAGAAAATTTTCAACAACTTCAAGCCGGTAATCACTTAAAGTATAATTGGTAAGAATATAATTACTTGTTGAAAAGCGCATAAGTTTACATTTTTTTTTAAATTTAATTCCATTAAGTTTTGACTGCACCATAAACAGAAATTGTTGAGATCGGATTGGAGATGTAAAAGATCCACAAATTGAGAGAAGCCCAAACATATTTTAACATCATCATCAGCATACATTAGAATGTTACAAAAATTTAAAACATTTGCAAGGTCGTTGATGAACAAAGAGAAAAAATTGGACGAGGAACACCAGAAGTAATTAAAATATTTTTAGAGTATTTATTAATAAATTTTACGCATTGAGTTCTATCAAATGAGAAGGTTTTTTTCAGTTTAGACGGCGAGATGTAAAACCAAGAAGATTAAGTTTAATAAGAAGATGTCTGTAATTTACTTTATCAAAAGCTTTACACTAAGCTTAGCAATACCTCTGTAGTTTAACACATCACACCTATTACCAGATTTAAATAATGGGATTAGGAATGAAGACCTTCAAATTCTCGGAAAACGACCAGATTTAATGGATGTGTTGAATAAAATAATTAATGGTTTTACCAAGGATTGTGCAAAATTATGTATAATACTGCTAGGAACACCATCAGGACCATAATTATTCGAAATTTTAAGTTTTTTTTTATGCCTTCCAATAAATGAAATTAAATTTTGATTAAAATTTGATTATTTTTGGTTATGGAAAATTTTAATAGCAAACTCATGGGGTAAAATTTAAGAAATTATGCAACATTTTGTAGGTTTTACTACACCAGTGTCTGTAAATAAATTATTGTAATGTCCTTTTAAAAGAAAAGTGCCATTAGCATTGTTAAAGCCATTAACAATTTATTTAATAAATATTGCATTTTTTATAGAATTAAAGAACAGTAAAAAAGCGAGAGTAATAAAATACATTTTTCACAACAAATTGTTTTTATGTACGAGCAGTTGTTTATTTTTATTTTTCCCATAAAAACACACTCAACATGGGGAGAAATTATGGTTGATAAAGGGCGGTCGTAGTGAAAACTACTTTCACGTGATCGACTGCGTTTCATGGGGACTAGATTTTATGTACCAAAAACCTATTTAAATACATATTTGTTCACAAGTATTTACACTAAATATAGTTTTATGACAAGAATTACTATATCACAAGTGGCATAAGAGTGTTTAAAACAATATATATTAAACGCCATGTTTAAATAACAGAAACTGGAACCAGTGTCATGACTTGTTCCATATTTATTTCCTTACCTCCAGAACTATATCAAACAACCTTCTAATTATTTGAATTTTAATTTCCTTATCTATAAAATATGTGTGCATTGAAAATATTAGCGCTTAAATGCTTAAAACATTTAAACATTTTAACTTTAACTTACTATGGTTGTTTAAGAACTTGGTAAAAGTCATTTCAAAACTGCGAAATAAAGAAAACGAAATGGCAAGAACTATTTAAAAAATCTAGGCAATGACTGTGAAATAAAAAAGAAACGGAAAAGAATTTAGAAAAAGAAAAAAAGAAAAGAAACACTTATAAATATTCATGCAACACAACTGCCATTGGAGTTGGAAAACTAACTTACAAAAATACAAACTACATGTGAAAGCAGAAGCAAAATATTTATTGTATTTCTTTAAAAAACAAAGTAGGAAAATGGAAAATATGTGGGATTAGATGGAGGTAACAAGAACTATAAACATATATAAAGCATTGTTCACATTAAATCTAGTCACAAAACAGAAATTATTTTTCTAAAATCTGGTCTTTTTTAGTTACTTGAATTTTAACATACACTTTCATTTATTCCAAACGTATATTGGAGCTTGATAATCTTAAGCTAAGTATAGACGATATGTTGAATCAGCATATTTATGCTGAAAAATTTGTGACAAGTGCTTACATATCGTGTAAACGGAAAATTTTTTCAGCATACGTATGTTTAACAACATTTGCTAACACTTTGTTAACAATGCCAACAAACGTATGTTGGTAATTTTAGCATATCGTGTAAACAGCATATTATTAGTGTTTGACAAATTTCCTGCGTATGTTGACAGATATGTTATTTGTTGAAAAGCGTATGCAAGCTTTTCAGCATATGGCAAATTCATATGCGATCAGAGTTGTATTTTCTAATAAAGCTGATAAGAAAAAAACAATGTCGGCTTCATTGATTAAAATTACAAATTATAATCTAAAGCACAGACGTTCAACATTTTTTAATTGTTTGTATAGTTTATACAATTTATTATATTCACATATAACAACAAAATTATTGAACACAAATATTAATTTAAATGGCGGAAAACCGCGATTGTTTACATTAGCAAAAACATATGTTTTTGCATCTTTTTTGTGTAATAGTGTGGCACCAATGACATACTTTGTTGCGATTTTTTTTTGAGTGTGATAGAAATGGGTCAGATTTTCCAGTGAATGAATCGTACGATTGTGTAGGATAGTGTATCACGACCTTTAAGCCCAGCCGCCGATAGTTTCTTGTTGCATATGTACCTACAAACATACACACACAAAACGCAATATAATGGCCGGCGGCATTGTTCAAATTAATCGACACAGGTCTCTGGAAATAAACAATAACCCACTTTATTCAAAAACGATTATTAAATTTAACAAGCATTTATTAAGACAGATTTGCATATAAAAATTTGCTTAATAAACGTTTGTTAAATTTAATAATCGTTTATGAATAAGGGGGTAGGTAAATTATTATAAATGTTTTACATGTTTTCGTGCATTATTTGCATATTTAGTGTATAATTTACCTTGATTTTGTTGGTAAATTATGCAACATTTTATTATTTATTATTATTGCTGTTTTTTACAATAAAATATGCTCTATATCTTTATACCAATTCCTAGTATAATTTTACACAATAACCTTCTTCCTCTCGTCTATCTACCCATTTCTTTTGCCAAACTCAGCATCTTTTTGCTTTTAATTCCACTTCATTGTCATCCAAAATGAGCACTGTACAAGCAATAGCTAGACCAATTTCCTCCCACGTCATTATTTATGTTTTTTTTTTATTGATATTTTTATTATTTAATTTTATTTCAAAAATTACACATAAAATACAGAAGTTAAATAATAATTGAAAAATGTTGTCAAACTGACTAATTTTACAAACAAATGATTATACGACTCAGCATATGTAGCACCACATAAAATTCAACAAATCGTATAAACACAAAAATCGTATGCTAACTCGTATGTTGACATTTCATTTGCTGACATATGCTGACATCAAAAAATTGTCTACTTTCAACATATCGTGTAAACGTCTAACATATGACATAGGAATTTGCTGCTAATTTTAATCATATGGCTGTCAGCATATATATGCTGATTCAACATATCGTCTAAACTTACCTTTAGATTTTTTAGTAAACTTACAATTCAAATTTAAATAGTCTTTATTGCTTTCACGTCTTTGTCCATAATGTATAAGATCCTAATTTCTATTGAAAATTGTATGCTAATAAAGAGTTTTTTTTGTCATTAAAGAAACAGATGCCCGACTAAGTCCCCGTTTACACAGTCGAACATTTGGAAGAAAAACATTTAGCTTTGGTAGAAAATTACGGGTGGGGAAGAGAGAATAAATTTTGTGTTCGGTACTCGATGAACATGTTTTGTTGACATTTTCTTTCCTGGAATTTACTACAAATTATTACACAGCACGAATAAGAGAAATGTCAAAAAAGCAAATAATAATGAAATGTGTCTGACAACATTGTTCGACAGTGTGACCGCGAATGAAAAAACAAAAGAGAATTGCAGATGTTTTTCTTCCAAATGTTCGACTGTGTAAACAGGGACTAAGTAGTTTTATATGTAGACTCCCTGTAGGAAGTCAAACACATTTTTAAGTAACTTCAAACTGGTTTTTTAATAAACACAACTAGTTGCTTAAGTGACTTTTTTTCTTGTCGTCGACTCATTATTTTAACATAGGCATGTCATAGGCTGTAGTCAATTGGTCACCTCTGCATGACTTTTAAATTGACTACTAATTACTTATTTCCCAACCAATTTATAGTTAATTAAAAAATTGGTTATTAATAATCGGTTTATACTAAATTATTTAAAAACCACTTTTTTTTAAATTAAATTTTAAACAATTTAATTTTAATTCTTTTTTGTCAAAATATATACATACATATATATATACGTATATACAATATATATTTATAAATAGAAATAATTATTAAAATAAAAAAAAATAAAAAAAATAAATGACTTAAAATAAAAGTTGTAATGAAAACAAGTAAATGCAAAGTTTGTACTGCTCATAGAAAGGCTGTTTTCATAAACGCAGTATGCAATGCAACATTTCATTGCATAGAGTTCATAATAGCATTTAGAAATATAATTTAAAAACTTTTATCACATAAAATATGAAGATATTAAAATTGAGCACCGTTTACCTCAAAGACCTTGTTTGCTTTGATTGACATGTGACATTTGACTTCAGCTTCTTTTGTTTTCTTTTTTTACATTTTGCTTTTATTTATTTCTTACATGTTGTGATTCCCCCCTTTCAAACTCACTTTTCAAAGAAAACAACAGCGCAAGAGACTTGCGCAATATGTTTGGTTGATATCTGCATGAGATTTAAACCAATTTGTAGTCATTTGCAAAATAATTAGTTTATAATTAATGTTTTTTATCAACTGACTATTTTATTTACTACAGGGCTACTGATGATATAAATAAATATGAGTAACATCAAAACACACGTGGGTCATCAATGCTTACTAGCGGTTAGAGATCAAAATGTCAGTGCAAACGAATCTCTGTTAAAAAATATTTAAAAATATTGTCTCTGGAAATTAAACATCTTTGAGTGATATTTATATATAGGGTGATTAATTTAGAGGGTTTTTCATACTTTTTTTTGCAGAGCACACGTGACTATTGCCATATTCTCACACTGTCGCTATGGAAAGACTCACACTGCATCAAAATGTACGAATTATTCAGTTGTATTATTAAAATCATCGACTTGCCGGTAATATTTTTTTATTAAAGTCTCAATATTCTGCGTTCTGGAGCAGTGTAGCGTAACATTGTTTATTAACGTGTGTTTCGCATGTGTTTACTACACAAATGTCAAAACAGAACTGACATTAGGGGCCTCGCAAAATTTATAGCATTTTCTGACAGGAGGATTACTTTTGCGCAACCTTGTACATATATTTATATAAAATAATTAGACGTCACCAAACTTCAAAAAAATGTTTGCGAAAAACACGAATTTTTAAAAAAGGGAAAATTTATTAAAGTTCCTTCTTTTAGCTTTTAGTATTTTTACACTAATACATGAGTAACAAATTGCGGTTCAAAAGTATCCATATGATTTTTGTTAAATATATATTAAAAAGTTTATGCGACCGGACTTTATGTGAACATTGCATTAGTCTTTGCAAAATCTTACACAACTGTATACCATACACTAATATTTTGGAATATAATTCATCACGACAGAAAAAGAATTAGGATTGTTTTCGAATCAGACTTAATATTTTTTGATAAAAGTTGTACAATTAGTGTTTGGATACAATACTATAATCCGTATTGTGGAATAGTGTTGTGGTTCTAAAGTTATTTTATAGAGAAATTAGTTACACACTGATTTTAGATTCTTAAAAATTAGTTCTAAAATACTAGTTTTTCTTAACGTCTGAATGCAGACTCACTTCAGATTCTTTAATAATATTAATTAATTCCGGAGTTTACTTCCATGGGAAAAACAAAACGAAAAATTTTTTCGGAATTAAATCACATTTAATTTGCTATGTGGAATTGTAATTTCAAGAATCTCTAGGTTTCATACCGAAAGAATTGTTCGTTTTACTTTTTCTATAGAAGCAAAATACGGTATTAATTCCACTTCCGAATGGAATTAAATTCTGTGACAGGGCTGCATGTTTCACAATTCAAGATATATTAGTTGCTAGTAAGTTTTACTTTAAGTGTAACAGGTGGACTTTTTTTGAGAAGAAAAGCATTTCAAATGTTAATTTTTACAACGATAATTCTATTTTAAGAAAAGTTTAAACATTTTATTAAAATTAATTAATATTAATAATAATAATTTTTTGCAGATTTTTGACTTAAAATCTATAAAATTAAAAATGTTTGTAACATCAACTTTAAAGTCACTTATTTCGGAAAAACTTTGTCTAAGTAGTTGTTTTTAGTCATAGACAATATAAAATTGTCTTAGTTAAACATTTTATAATTGGTATTTTCCAAAATCAGTTCACATATATCTGATATATAAGCAAAAAGTCAAATCTCGATTTTTGGAAAGTTCTGCACATATAAACTATGATATATTATAAGAAGTAAAAGATATTTCAAATGCTTTTCAAAGCTGTAGAGAACACAAGATTCGTCACAGCCAAAAATATCATATCTTATTGGATTTAGTTATTTCAGTTGCTCTAAATTTTGAATATTTACATACAATATTTCAGTATAAGCAAGTAAGAAAGTATAGTCGGTCAAGCCCGACCATATAATACCCTACACCCAGTATATCAGATATGGGTGCTATATTGGAGATATTACCTATTATGGACCGATCATCCAAAAATTGATTGCCATGACTTCCGTGAATATAAATATTAAGTGTGTTAAACTTTATCGTGATATAAATACGTTTAAAAGATTTATGGAGGTTAAAGTGAATTACGAAAAGGGTCTCATAAGACAGTTTTGACAATTTATGAACTGACTATTATAAAATTAGGTGTCATCCTATTTGTATACAAGAAACTCATTTTTGTTAAACTTTATTCGGATAACAAAATTTTTAAGAGATTTATGGTGATTTTCAGAAGTGGGCCTTATATGGGAGCTACGACTAATTATGGACCGAACGTCATAAAATTCTAGCATGTTATATGTATATGTACAAAACATATTTGTGTTCAATATTATTTGGATACCAATATTTTTAAAAGAGTCATGCAATTTAAAGTGATTTTCGGAAGTTGGACTTATATAGGAGCTACGACTAATTATGGACCGATCTGCACGAAATTTGTATATGTGATTTAGCTTCATTTTTTACTTGTTTGTGGTGAAATTTGTTTGCATACTGGCATAATTCAAAGATTTATGATCGATAAACCCCAATTTGGGAGGACATTTGTATGGGGGCCAGGTGAAATAATGGACCGATTTCCACCACTTTTAATCCCATCCATCCTTGAGCCAATAAAATATCAGCTACCAAATTTTATTGCAATATCTTCAAAATTGCGACCTGTACTCTGCGCTCAAACTTTACATGGACAGCCAGCCAGCCAGATGGACGGACGGACGGACATCGTTAAATCGACTCAGAAAGTGATTCTGAGTCGATCTTTAAGGTGGGTGTTGGACCAATATTTTTGGGCGTTACAAACATCAGCACAAATCCAATAGGGTACACCCACTATGGTGGTGTATGGGATAAAAATGATCTCTGCTAGTAATTTTACAAAACTGTTTTTACAGGCTGGCACTGTTAAATTAGGCATCATATAAATATAATACAGATCATTAATTATTTTAAGACAGTAACAAATATAGGGTACATAAAGCACCTAATTGCCACGAAAATCACTTCAAATTTACATTTCTTTTCTCGACTGTTAAAACCTTTTTTAAATGCATGTATTTTTTCGCTTTCCCTATAAAAATGTGAAAAAGAAGTTACGAGAACTTTTTTTCCTCTGTTTTCTGTTGATATTTTTTTTTGTTGTCGTTTTCATGGCAAGTATACCCTGCTGCTGAAATTGTACACGCACACCATATTCTGTGTTTTTTATTGGCACCACCAAAGAACTGTGAAAAAATTGCGGTAAATGTTGCAAAACAACGCAAACTTATTTCAAAATACACACGATGTTCACACAAAATCCGACTGCCTTAGTACCTTAATATTTATAAAACAATTTACATATTATAAGAAATTAGCTAAAAGCTAAAAGAAGAAATTCTAATTAATTTCCTCTTATAAAAATCCTTGTTGACCAACATTTCGATCCATCTGCTCTGCATACTTATTCCATTTTTGTACTGCCAAGAATTACAGTACCACTCTATTATTTGCACATTGTTCAATTGGACAAAGCTGGTTAATGATTATTTATAAAATATATTTTTCTATTATATTGACCTGATTTCTTCCGTTGTAGCTTTTAAATAATGATAAGGAGCCAAATCATTTTAATGAAGACTGCTGTCGTCTTATAATAGGCAAACTCTTCTGCAAAAACACCATTGTATTCTTTGCATTGGTGTTGTGTTTTTGCAGGTTATTGTCGGTAAGACCCGGATTTTGATTTTTTTACTTAGTACTATCTGGTTTATTTTAAGATTTAGCTTCATTTTTCTTTCTTTTATCTATGGTTAAGCCATCACTCACCAATTGTCTTATGTGACAACACTTGTCGATATTATATTCTTCTATTCCATCAAATACAAAAAGACCGATTTTTTTAACACGTTTTCACTACACAGAAGACCATTAACAAATTTCTGTCCGTAATTCAGCCGACATTTTGTTTATGCTTGGATAGTTTTATAACATTATTCACAGTGCTTTTTAGTAGGGTTGGTTTTTTTATAATTTTAATATTTAAAAAACAAATAACCGAAACAGCAAAGATCTGGATACCAAGATTTTTGTTTTTAAAACTTCGGTGGTATGGTCGGATTTTATATGAACAACACACAAAAAGTTTGAAACAACTTTTTGGGATACTATGCCTGACTTTTTTTATATGCAAGAAAAAGAATATTCAATATGGCTTTTAAACTTGAGAGCATAGTTTAAAGGTTTGTTTAAATGGCAGAGAACCAACTGTAAAAGTTAAATTTTTGCTAGAATTAAAAATTCTTTCAGCGCGGATATTAAATAAGTAAATGCTTGTTTTAGATTTTGACTTTTATAAAGAGTGTAGTTATTTTAAATGCTAGTCTAAATGTATGAGGTTCTGTACGAGTTTGTATCCATAATGTAAAAAACAATAATTCTTTATACACAAGCATCCAGAGATCAAAAACGTATTTCAATGTACACAATGCAAAATGTACTGTAAATTGTTAATCATTATTAAATATTACGGTTCAGTAAAGAATATTCAATTATGTTTAAAACTTTGTGCTTTATACTGTCTTTTAAATTTCACAACTAAATACAATATGAAATTATAAAAGAACACCATTTTAAAACGCATCTGCTAAAATAAAAAGTTTTATTTTTTTTATTTCTTTTACCCTAGAAGCCGTTTATACAACAGTACATTCTCATTATTATAATTAATATATATTTTTCCTTTTATAATTATAGCAAACACCTCTAATTGTTGCACAACCAGGGAAAATACCGCACTTAATAAGTGCGATATCACAGTGGGCCGGATTGCAAAGTCAAAGTAAGCATTAATTACAGCATCGCATAATTAATACTGGGAAACTTGTAAGTACTATCAGTAAAAGAAGTTTTCTTGTGTAAATGTTCCATTTAAAACTATTATGAAAAACTTAAAATGAATTAAATGTCAGAAGGTTTAATATACAACACTAGATAAACCCGGTGTGCTTCGCTACCCCCCCCCCCTCGATTAAAATAAAATAAAACGTATTTATATATTTACAAACATTTATTTATTTAGCTTTAATGTTTTTTTTTTTGCAATGCTTTAGATATACAATATTTTTAGTTTGTCCATCAGGAGCTTTGTTAACAGACATCTTACACGCTAATCGAACAGGAAAAATTTTTTTAAAATCGAATGGTAAATCTGTTGGTAGCATTGGAATGCGCAGCAAAAGTACATTTGTACCTTTATATTTTCCTGTTATAATGGTCGCTTCTATTAAATTATTTCTCAGTTTTTTTTTACTGCAAGTCGAGAGCCATTGAAAGCCGTGATGATCGCTATTACGCAGTAAAATAATTGGCACTCCAATTTTAAGTTGTAGCACATGTGGTGGAAAGCCTGGCACATCCAGTGAATTTAAGAACTCAATAGGATAATTAACGGCCTTACGGGTTGCTTGATTGATTTGATGCATTTTAAAGTGATATCCATCTTCTCCATATGAAAAAATAATAGGATACTGAAGCGCGTCATATAAGCGATGCATTTCAGTATGCGAGGCCATGCCCCTTTGTCCACTTACATAGTCAAGAATTTATTATTTCGTAAGAATATCCTATTGTGAAAATTTAATGACGATCGGTCCAGTAGTTAAGACTATATTACGATTTTTCATTTTACTAAAATTAATTAATTATGCCAATACCATATGTACCATATGTATATGTATGTATGTAGGTCAAAAAATGCCCCAAAAATGGCGATTTAAATGTTTGGGTTATATGGGCGGTGCCACCCCCGTTTGTGCAATCAAAACTTCATATAGCCTATTATTCCTTCCAGAGTCACAGTAACATGCTGTGAAAATTTCAGGCAGATCGCTACAAGGGTTTGGCCTCCAATTACAATATTTAAAAAAAGTGGGCGTAAAAGTGGGCGTGGTCAAAAAAAAGTACCCTGTTATCACACCAGAGTCCCAGTTAAATGCTGAGAAAAATTCAAAAATATCGGTCCAGAGGTTTGGTCTCCAATTACAATATTTTAAAAAAGTGGGTGTAAAAGTGGGCGTGGTCAAAAAAAAGTACCCTGTTATCACACCAGAGTCCCAGTTAAATGCTGAGAAAAATTCAAAAATATCGGTCCAGAGGTTTGGTCTCCAATTACAATATTTTAAAAAAGTGGGCGTAAAAGTGGGCGTGGTCAAAAAAAATACCCTATTAATCACACCAGAGTCCCAGTTAAATGCTGAGAAAATTTCAAAAATATCGGTCCAGAGGTTTGGTCTCCTATAAGGTACATACAAACAAACACACATTCAATTATATATATATATAGATTTAATGAAATATACTCCTATATCAACATCATTTATGTTTTAAATGGCCCACTGTAAAGAGCAGCGCAGATGCAAAGTAAGGAAAGTAGTGCAATATTTTTAAAAAAACGTTTTAAAGTTTAATTAAAAATTATTAGAAGTTTATGCACAAGTTTGCAGTACTTTTTCCATTATTACTTTTTTTAATTCATTCAAAAAATGGATGCAGAAGAAGGTATCCACTTATATGAGCAGATTAATGAATGCTCTAAAAATAATTTTAATGGAATTTTTGAAATAAGTATGAAACACTTAAGGGCACATACGTGTATATAAAACTGAATGTAAGCATGCAACATTTAGTAATACAACCATTTAGAAATGGTTTCTATTGTTCTATTATAATTAGCAATTTATAGTAGAATGGGCCTGTGCTTTGATGTTCACACTCAGTTACTCAAGTTCAGCTAAGTTCATTTATTTAGAACATCAAATCATCAGTTTTATATCAGACTGCTCAACAAACAACATTTCACTTTGCAAAAACTCCCCTTAAAACACAAGTGCAAAAATCAGTAGATTTTTGACTGACTTATGAAACATTCTATACGAGTATGAAATCTCAAGTCTTACAAATTCAATTATGTATCATAATTTTTGTACACTCTATATAAGATTGCAAATTTAGAACTCATTTTCATCAAACTGATTACTGAGTCTTTTTAGTATTGTTACCGGTATCTAGCGAATAACGACTTTTAACTTTACATAACTTCTAAGTTCTAGGCTACCAGTTGGCAGATGTGAACTGAGAAATTATCATATAATACCTTATACCCAGTATATATGTAAAATTAGTTTTTCAGAAATGGCCTCAATATAGGAGCTATGACCAATTATGAACCGATCATCCAAAAATTTAGTGGCATGACTACTGTACATTTTTAAATTGTTTATTTTTTATCTCGATACGAGTATAAACACTTTTATAAGATTTATACATGCTGAAGTATTTTGAAGGGGTCTTCTATGGACTGATCATGATAGAATTGGGCTGAATGATTTACGTAAATATGAAACATATTTGTGTAGAATAGTATTTGGACACCAAATTTTTAAGAGGGTTATGATTTTAAAGGTTATTGTCGGAGGTGAGTGGGAGCTATTGTCAATTACGGACCATTCTGCACATAATTTATAGATGTGATCAGGTTATCAGATCAGATTATGATCATATCTATGACCAATAAGCCCCTATTTTGAGGGGGAAATTGGTATGGAAGCTAGGTGACCGAATTCAACCAATTTTATTCGGAAAATTATCATGTCCATACTAAATTTTATCGAATTACCTTTAAAATTTCGACAAACTTTACATGGACAGCCAGCCTTTCAGATGGACGGACGGACATCCGTAAATCGAGGTGAATCTTGGACTAATATATATGGGCGTTACAAACATCAGCACAAATCCAATATATCTTCCCTACTATGGTGGTGTTGGGTATAATAAACGGACGGTGTGAAAATCGATGTAAATTGAACATATGGGCGCATATTCAGAGATCGTAACTAAAGTCGAAACTTATTAAACAGAAACTAAAAAATAGTTCACAAATAGTTAAAGATTTTATTCACAAATGATAACTAACTTAGCAACTGCTTTCAGCTGTTAAAAGAAATGCAACACTGCATTTAGTAGATTTTTGTTGACGAAAAACACATTTCTAGTTTGTTTTATTTTTTTTGTGATTTTTTTTCTTGGTCAAAATGGACACAATTAGCAAAGAAAATAAGGTATGTTTATTATTATTGTTAGAAAAAAATATGTATTTATTGCTTTGTGTATTTTAGAGAGACTCAAATTGGTCGCCAGATGAAAAAAATACATTTAAAGAATTGGTGGCCAAATATGTTAACATCATCGACGATAAAAAATAAAATCAATCAGCTGGGGCCAAATTACCGCATTCGATATCGAGTAAAATTGATCGTAATTTTCTTATTTGAGATTATGGCATTCGATATCGAGCAAGAAATTTAGTACATTTTATCATAATTTCGATATCGAAATCATTTTTCGATACGATAGCTCATTCGCCCCTGTTCTTTAAATGTATTTTTTAGTTGACATTTAGTTACAGCTTTGCCCATAATTAAGTTGTAACTTTTCGTGCTGAAAGTAATCAACTAAGAATAACTTAAGCTGGTACTTAAAAAAGTTTAAACTTAGTTATAATTTCTGAATATGCGCCATGTTTTCTTAAAACCCTCGCTTAGAGAGTAATACGTTTTTGCATTAAAAAGTTTACCTTAAAAGAAAAACTACCTTTATTTTGAAATTATTTCCGATTTTATTTTAATATTTCTTATATTAAAAATTATCACTTGAAGTACCTTTTGTTATTTTTTTACACCCTGATTGCTACAACCAATTTTTTTAAGGTACTTACAATTTGTATACCCGTCACCATCAAAATTGTATATCTTACAGTAGAGCACAAATGAGCACATTTTACTACTTTGAGCATTTTTTTTACTGTATAAAAATAAAACTAACAAGTTAGAGTGCAATATTAGGCTGTGCCGAATCTTAAATAACCTCCACACAAACTTAATAAGAAATACAAAAACTACACTGGTTATAGGCAGTGCTGATATTCAGCCGGTTCGGACCGGTTCGCTCGAACCGGTTGTTAAAATTTTAAAAATTTTGCGAACCGGTTGTTGCATATTCACCCTTCTCGTGAATAAAAATTCCATATGAAATTTGTTGGGGTGATTATGTTTTTTGTTTTAACGGTTTTATATAATGTGTATTTATCAAGGTGATTAGTCTCGGCAACAAACACAATATTGTTCAGTTGTTCATTGTTCAAACGTACAAACAAATGAATTTTATTTTGGTCATACATTGGATTCTTTGATGATGATGTTTTCGATAGCGTTTTCTTTAATCTTTTGAGAAAAAAATAAAGCAATTTTTTTTTACTTTTATTTTGTAAAATCAAAACTCTTTTTTTATTAAACAAAAGTTTATATCATTTCCTTCAAGAGGTCTGTTACTGGGATGCGACTTTAAAATTTTCGCTATTTTTATCAAAATTTGGCAAAAATATATTTTTTTAAGCGAACCGGTTGTTAATTGTTTCGAATATCACCACTGGTTATAGGCCTAGTATATCTCAATTCCGTGTTTTCTATTCAGTCTTAGTGCAAATTTTATTAGTATTATGATCACCACCATAATTTATGTGAAGTGGAGCTTATATGGGGGACAAATATGGACCGATGTTCTCAAAATCCAGCAGTTTGATTTTGGCATGTATGAAACGATCCCTGTAAAATTTTGGATCGGTACCGTTATTTATAGGAGATGTATGAGTTTTAAAGTGATTTCCGGAAGAGGGCTTTTTATGGGGGATACGTCTAATTCAACGCTATAATCATCAAAATTATCCTAAATATTACTTTTTTCAACATATTCAACATCTCATTCACCACCCTTTTAGGTTAGGTTATAAGAATGACACTGGTTCAATTAATAACCGGTGTAATTGGCCAACCAAAGTTCCATTATGATTAATTATCACAATAATATTTATTAATCATCAGAAAACTGATCCAATTATTCGTTATTCGAAAGTGGCCATTTTTAAATTACTCGAATATTAATCGTTATAATTCAAAGCAACTCATGTTTTCAGTTGGTTAATAAATTCCATAAGTTTTCTTCATTTTATTTAAAAGAATTAGTTGATTGAAATATGTTTATATTTTAGTTTCAATAAAAATTTAATATGCATTTAATATTTTTTGGGTTAAATAAACTTATTTTGTTACAAAGTGACACTTTAATTCTTATTACATAAATATCAAATTGCAACATTTCAAAATATAGGCCGACATTGCGTGGACATAATTGAATTTACAAATGTAAACATTCGATTGACTGTGTACATAAATATGGACAATTTATTTGATAGCAAACACATTTTTCGAAATATTTGTCCAATATACATTTCTATAAATAATCGTAACAGGTGAATTACTATTGGATTTTCTTTGTACAAACATTTAACAGTCAAATTCAATTCAAAATGCAAACCCATGCTGTTAGCGTCAAAATAAAGGCAACACCACATATTATTAATATAAAAGCTTAATACTATAAGTACAAATAATATTATATTAGAAAATTCTATTGTATTTTTATATAGTTATTTGAGTGAAATTGAATTCACAAAAAATGAAACAAAAACAAACGCGTCTACAACTTTAATTGATTTATTGTTAAAATGGCAAATTTTTACGCATCAAAATAAAGTAAACAGTAGCATCATCATAATGCAAAAACCTCCTGTAACTACAAAAATAGTATTTATTAATTTTTTAATTTTTCTTTTTTTGGAAGTATTTCATAATTTATCATTAAAAAATTTACAATGAAAAGACAAACATCCAGAATAGGTAATGCATCACTGTATAATAAAATAAGTTAGACTGCTATATTCGGCTGTCCCAAATCCCAATTGTTTGAAAGACATTTGGGCGATATAACATAGCATTTGAGCATTTTGTCATTATTATGCGCGCGTTTTGGGCAATATGACAAGATTTGGGCGTTATGGCAATATGGGTTTTGGGCGTTATGCACTTGGGCGCTTTGACCGACATGGCTCAATCGACTTAGAATTTCATAAGGATCAAGAATATATTTACTTTATTGGGTCTCAGATGAAAATTTCTCAGTGTTACACACGGCATGACAAACTTATATATACCCTCATTCACTACTTATGGTGGTGGAGGGTATAATTATACCAAACACAATACCGTAGACAAATTTGACCGGTGCTAACAGACCGTGCATATTACAAAACTGAAGTAAGAGCAAACCCATCATCTAGTGCTGCAAAAAAAGCTGAATATGTTACGAAAACTGCTAAAAAAAACTGTAAGCGTGAGTATGGCTAGAAGAACGGTCTACATGGTAGAGTGCCACGTAAGAAGCCTTTTATATCAAAGAACAACCAAACTTTTAAATTTCGAATTTTTTGGAATAATATTCTTTTCACCGATGAAGTAAGTTTGTGATATTTGGAGTCAAAAGCCTCCCAAAAATATTGCCAACTAAGAACGGAGCCTTTAGTAATAAATGTGTTACCAAAACGTTAAAAGCTAACGGCAGCAAGAGTAGGTAATCTTACATTTATAGAGTCTACAATGTAAAAAGAAAGATTATATCGAAATTTATAGGGCTTCCTAGTGTAGTGAAATTAGAACTATCGCAGAACTGAAATTTCCCAAAAGTACAATGATCTTAAGCATATACAAAAATTGTGAAAGGGTAGTTGCTCAGTCATTGTCCGCAGTGCCCTGACCTCAATAGAAATGGGCACCTATGGTGATATAATAAAATTTTCTTGCAAGGATAAACTAAAGGCAGTAATATAGGATGAATAGAAAAAATGTTTGTCTAATTTCATTAAAAATCTCATTGATTTTATGTCTAGAAGATTGTCAGCTGTGATAAAGGCAAAAGGACTACAAACAAAATATTTAACACAATGTTTTTCATAATTTCAATATACTTTATTTTGTGAAGAATCTAATACTTTTCCGTTAAAATTTAATTATCTTTTTATGTGCCTTATGTTCCTTATTTCTTTTGTTAATGAATTATATTTTGCTTTAGTAACTTATTATGCGATATATTTTTATTTTAATTGTAATTGTAGTATATGTATATAATAAACCATTTTTTAAACAATATTAGGTATTTACTTTATATTGACGGTCACAGTACATACATACATGCGTATATAGTACATATTCCATTATATTTTTCTCGATATATTTGAATCACAAATACTTTGTATGTACTTTGAATATACAGTATTTTCTGACCATTAGACCTGCCCTTAAAAGAATTTCTTTAGATCGGTCTTAATTTATTTTTTTAAATAAATTGTATAAGCTTTCTTTTGAGAAAAAAGGGCCCAAATTGAAAAAATTAAAAAAAAAATGAAACTGAAATGACTGAAGACATAGCTATCTAAAGTCCTTTGGACAATTTTTGCTAGGACCAATAGGTGAAAAGTTACACTCATTTAAAAAAAACCCTGTATGACCAAAATTACCCAAAATGTCAAACTTTGACACCTCTAACTCCGCCACTTCTGGACTGATAGAGCTGAAAATTTGTGTCTGGCCTATTATCCAATAGTACTAACCTTGGTGCAAATTTCATCCAAATCAAAAGACATCGATTTTTAAAATTGGGTCACTTGACGTGAAATTGCCCATATATAAAAATTGTGAAAAATTAGGTCGGCTTTTAAACGGTCATAATAGCTCCACAAAACGACTACTTCAACAAGGATATAAATCATTATATATCTATATCTGAATATCAGTACCGACCCAACACTTTATTAAGATATTTGATATACATATATACAAAACTTATACTAATATCATATTTCACATATAATGTCCAATTTAAAAAATCACTTAAATATTCATATAGTATTAGTATTTAAAATTAGGTTCGATATAATTTCCTTATAAACATAAACATTTCTGTAACAAATTTAATGAAGATCGGCCCATAATGGCTTCTAGCTTCCATATAAGGACAGTTGTTCAGAATTTATCAATGTTAGAGAAAATATAAATATAACTTATGTATATATGAACGTTAAACATGAATATTGTGTTAATTAAGTTTAAATAAATAAAATTTGAAAATTCCGTCAGTAATAAATATAAACTTTTATTGATCGCAATGCATTGAAGAAAAATTAGCACAATTCAAACGAATTTTTTTAAATTGAATATTGCTAATCGAAAACATTCAGAAATTTGACAAAATTGCATTATTTTTGCATTAATTTTTGACAAAAACTAACCAAGCAATCAAACCGACAAACTGGTCGAGCGAACGGGCAGGGTCATGGTTGAACAGACGTCAATACTACATGAGCAAATTAAGTACAGATATTTAAGATTGATGTGAAATAACTGATTTGGTCAACATTTGGCACATTTTTTTTATTTTAAAACAATTTTGCCTAGTTGTTAGTTGGATCACATAGTAAATAACTACGAACAAGCCATTTGTTCTATATTTAGTCAAGAAATTTTCGTTATCCTTATCCTGTTGAATGTTACACCCAAAATTTTAGAATGGTTTATTAAAATTTCAACGCTAACCTTGCTTCTGATGGTAGAAAGTGTTGAGGATGATATTTCTTCTGATAATTGCAGGTTACGCAGTGAAGAAATCATGCACGACTATGAAATAACAGTCCAACAAACCACATAGGTCTTCAACATAGTGTTCTGTCGCCAAAATATTGGTTTAGCCATTTGAGAGAGGTAGAAATTAAACCCTCCTGGGCAAGCATTATTTTATTCTATGGTGTTTCGTGAAGTGTTTCCAGGCCTATTGAATTGAGTTTACTTTTCGTTGAGTACGATATAAACCTGACAGTAGTTCACAACTATTCTTAATTTGCCATTTTGTGAATGATGAGTTCATAGCTTCAAGGAATTCATGAGTTGCTAGGGTCGCTACTGCGGATATTGTCAAGCTCTTCCCAAATTCTCAGCTTGATACTGTGGAATGTCATTAAAAAAAACACAAACTTATTTGGTTCAACCATGCTAAACGCCGAGCTGCAATAATCTGCCATTTGGCAGAATGTTTACGCAATAGTTAGAGTTTCAGAGTTCATGTAAGTAATAAATAGAGTTATATCAGATATCTTGCCCTGGATGGTAATCACATCAGCTCTAAGAATCGAAATCTAAATATTCTTTGTGATATTGCTACTGTTGCGTTTGCGTTTGAAACATCATCCTTTCCAGATTTTATAGTCTGTTGAGGTAAAAAGTGCAATAAAGCATTCCAAATATTTCTTCTCATGATTATATACTTTGAAACAAGAGTAATCGGGGCAAAATTGCAGGATTATAAAGCTTAAACTGTGATCTCTGATTTGATAACCTTGGATAAGTGAACTCTTTCCATTTAAATAGTACATACTACCAACTGATACGAGAACTTCTTTAGTCGACACATCAGCTTGATGAACGATCCAACTATTTCAATTTATTTGTACTAAGTAAATTTTTCACTGAGAGTAAAAAAGCTACTTCCTTAACAAACGCTAAAAATTTAAATTTACAAATCAAGTTTTGTTAAAACTGAAAAAGTCTAATTTAGCGTTACAGTCATGTTGTACTCGTATTTCTTTAACCATTTATTTATTATTTAGCACAACCCTGCGTTTGAGTAAATACATCATATATATTGGGGTGACGTTTTTATATGTGTATACATATATACATAGTTACTGCAAGTCAAAGCCAACACTTGAACAAAAAGATAAAACAAAATAGTATTTGAGTATGTCTGTCTGTCGCAAAAATCAATTAAAGGTTTAAAAAAAAACATTTAGAGTGCCATATTCGGCTGTGTCGAATGTTAAATACCCTCCACCTAAATATGGCGAGAATTACAAAAACTAAACTTGTGTTAGAATTATAAAGCACCATTCCAAAATCATAAAAGAATGGTTTAACGAGCAGATTTTTCTTTTCATGGAGTGGCCAGCAAAAAGTAACGAGCCTAACCAGATGGAGTATTTGTGGTTATTCGTGAAGGGACAGTTGGTTGAAATACCTATTAACTCCAACCCAATTTGAACGAGCTTTGGCAGCGAGTTCAGTACGAACAAGAGAGTATTTCAAATGTATTAATTGAAAAATATGTGGACAGTTTACCAAAACATATCAAAAGTGATTGCATTTCTTGTGCATTTATACCCTACACTACTGGTTGGTTCATCAGTGGACTTTTTGTGGACAATATTGTCCTTTAGGTCTTGATGAACCATTCCAGTTGAGTAGGGTACATCCTTATTTAGCGTATCGGGCTTGGAGATTATACCAGAACAAGAAGGTAAGTCTAAATGCATTTTAAGGTATTTAGTGTCCTTTTTGCTAGTAGCTATTTGACTTGTTCTGTCACTCACTTTTGCCCTCATGGGTAGGTCGTTCGACATGTGCTGGCCTCATGTGCACTATGCCATACCAATAGCCAATGTGATAGTTCTTTTCCTTTAGTTTGGAAGCCGATTTAGGGTCAATTGCAAAGGTGATTTCAACAATGCTACCCTTACTGACCCGATTCAATATCTTCCAGAATTCTACCGTTAGGCCTTCTATGAGTGATAGAATTCTGTTGTTGGGTATATCAGGTGCTTCTGGAAAATATCCAATGAATTTTGCCGTTCGTGGAACATCATCATCTGATACAACCTTTATTGCCGCATCTTTCCAGGGTTTCAGTGTGGGAACAGGATCCTTGATCCATCGAGCTGAATCGTTTCCCTTCGAGTTAGCCAGCCTGGTTTGGACGTGTAGCCTGCAAATTGTGGTTTTATTGAGACTTTTTTCAGTTCCACAATTTTGTCCAGGACTGCTGCCTGTATAAGCTTTAGCTTGTCATCAGACCATATTGTTATTGGAAAATCTGATAGAATTACCCCCAGGCGCACAATTTGAACCACATCCCTGGGTAGAGGGTAGAGTAGGATTAGGTGTGTCTATGCTTTTGGTATCAGGTATACCATCTGCAGTTGCACTAGATACTCTTTTAGGGGGGTTAGGTTTATCAGGAGATGATCCGTCTGACCTACCTCTTTTCCTGGGGATTTTAAGGTCTGGCAGCTCACTACGAACTTCTTTCATAGGCTTTAGGCACAGTCTTCTTGCTTCTTCGATGTCCATACCTTGCTCCATAAAGAGCTTTAGACGTTTGCAGCCTGATTTAACAATGTCCGTCCGTCCGTCTGGTTGGCTGTCCATGTAAAGCTTGTACGCAGAGTATAGGTTGCAATTTTGAAGATATTTCGACAAAATTTAGTACGTGATACTTTTTCGGCCCATGGACGGACGCAATTGAAACTGGTGTAAATCGGTATATTATTTGACCTTGCCCCCATACAAAATTTTTATGGAGGTTGTCTCACATTTTGGTCCAAACTCTAGTTATAATATAACAATTCTGCTGATTTCCATACAAAATTATCTCACAAAATAGAAAAAATTCTTGTGGAAATTTCGAAAAGTTAAGTTGTGTGGGTGTTTTACAGAGACTTATGTATATAGTTTGTTGAGTCTCAGATGAATATTTCCTAATATTACACACCGAATGATAGACGGACACCACCATTTGTGGTGGTGGAGGGTATAAAAAACTGTTAAATAAGTCTGGGTTCATTGTAAGTTTGTGTCTGTATAGAAGGATAAATTTACTGTGTAAAATTTAATTTACAAATTGTTTTACCTTGAAATATTCATGTAACGTAGTTTTTATTTGCCAAACTGCAATGTTATGAATGAAAGAACGACGAATGTACCAACTGTTAAAATATAATCATTGCACTTTAAGGATAGAAGAAAATGACTCATGCGATGAGTTTGAAAAAAGCTGCTGTAAAAAAAAATGAATTTATATTGAATTTCAATACAAGTCAGTCTGTAATATTAAAGCTGGTCAACATCGTCCATGTGATACTGTATAACGACGCTGGCAGAATGTGAAATCAATTTCCAAAAGAGCTTTTTGTTGTTTGATCCACCTCACCGACTATTAAATTTGGAAGTCACATTTTGAGAATTGGTTTTATAAAATAAAGCAAAATTCCATTTCATTGTGGTTTTCATCGCCACAATATTAACCCTTATGTGTGCTGCAAGGTACCTGGGTACCTATGTGAAAGTTATTTCTCTTGTTTTCATTACTTATTGAATTTTGTGGTTTTTATGTTTCTGTTTCCAAATAAGATGTAAAAAATTGTTTTTGTTTCTAATTTATGCAGACTTTTGTTAATTCATGCAAAGCTACTAACAACTTGCAATGGGCGCTTTCTCATATAAAACACGTACAGGTACGCAGGTACCTTGATGCGCATTAAAGGGTGTTAAAAGTAAATTGGTCTGTCAGGCAAATTACAAAAAAGAATTCAAGGCGTACGGCTGCAAAAAAACTAAATTATTTTGAAAGTTGGTCGTTTTCAAAAAGTTTCAGATATACAAGTTATCAATTTCAATGAAAAAACTTTGACTGAAAACGCCCAAGGTACCCGGGTACCTAGTTGTATACATAAGGGTTAGTAAAGCACAAAATTGTATATAATGTGCTTTAAGCTATGTCGTCAGATATTAGAACGTTGTCCGAAAAATGTTCAGAAAATGTCTAAAAACCGTGTGAACTTAAATTTTTTGTCTTCCAACGTTGTAAGGAAAAGCATTTTCAGTATATTGCAAGACAAAAATATTGTCAGACATTTAACAATCTTGTAAACACAAATTTTTGTCATTGTCATTGTTTTAAGACAATTGTCAAACACTTTTCATTGTCATATGTATGTGCAAAGTTTATGCATCTACCAATGGCAGCATTGTCATAGAAATTATTTATAAATGCAACTCTGCCTATACATAAATAAACAGATAAATGCATTGTGTGACCATTGTGTGCCTAAGAAATTGTTAGATTTCTTACAGTCGTCTGAACTGACAATTTATCTTTTGCTAACAAGTTTTCAATGTTAGTACATTGCTAGATCTCACAAAGTTGTAATATCTGACGACCGTCTATACATATCTTTAGTATTATACTTTTGGTTTAATTGTATACAATTGTATGCATGTACATATTTTAAAAGTATTTACTAAATAAAATAATTACTATTTATACATACGAGTATGTACTCGTATATGATAATTATGTTTACCTATTAGTATCAAAATGTTTTCATTAATTTGGAATTAAATGAATGTTATTGTATTTTGTCATTAAATAATATTTATGTAATAAATAAATTTCCTGTGTTAATTATGATTTATTTTATTCACAATATTGTTCTAATTTATTTGAACGCAATGAAAAACTATTTTCAATTTTCTATCTTAATTATGCAATTTTATTTAGCAAATTAATAACAATTTTAAATTTAGCACTATGTTAGGCAATTGTGAACTTTTAGTTATAAATATAATTAAGTACATACTTGTATGTACATATGTTACATATACATTTTACAGTTGCATTTTAATAATTGAATTCGATATTCTAATTTTGTATATTTTTATATACCTTAAAACAAGTATCTTTATGTTTGATATAAATGTGAGATGTTGGACAACTGTAGATTGCTGAGGACGCCAGTATGCACATATGTCAAACCTTTAATTTTGACTTGAATTATTTTAGTGAACTGGAATCATAAAATGTATGGCATTTGAAATTCGTTTTAAATAACTTTTTTTTATAATTTATCTATTTAATATACGCGTTCACGTGTAAATAATATAATATTGGTTATGAAGAATATTATGCAAATAAATATTTGCACTAATCGTGAATACCAGCAAGCGAATGTTCGTTTTTGGGAATTTAGTAGATTAACATAAATATTTATGCAGTATTATCGGATTTAAATATTGATAAACAAAAAATATTAAATTTATGATAAAAATCTATTCAATATAAGGACATCTTAACAATTATTATTAGTTAACTGGGAAGGAAGTATGATTTGGTTAAATCAGAATCAAATAAAATAATGAAATAACAGAAATAATTATGTTTGTTAAGCATTTACTTTGAGTACCCCGATAGACTAGGCGATAGAGAGCCGGACTATCAGTCAAAGGTTGCGAGTTTGATTCCCGCCAAAGACTCTGTGTGTTTTCTGCAGATAAGCCAAAAGCTTCGCAGTTTATGTTTGTTAATTATTAATTAAAGAAAAAAAACTTAAAATCTTACCACTGACCACTATTATTCAAAACAGGTATACTGGTGGACCTGGAGGATGGGTACCCACATTCTTGACTGTCTTTCTAATGATAATTAGTTTTCTAATGGCCGACGGATAGAAATGTCTAGGCTCCTTCCTTAAGAAAATTTGAATTACATCGGCTTTAAGTGGATTTGGGGTTGACCCAAGAATGATAAAATAAAGATTACGCCAACGCGCGTAAAATTTTAAAATGTTCTGCGCATTTAGGCCCTGTGACGTCACACATTCCGTGTTTCTATTGGCTAATTTTTTCTCACTTGTTTTTTTTACTCATGTTTTGCTTGCATTTGCTCACTGCACTCTTCATGTTTATATTTTTTGTTGTTTTTTTTTTTGTTTGTTTTTCTTTTTTAAACAGATTTTATTTTAGAACTCTCAGAGATTTCAATTGCAAGGTTGCCAACTATCACATAAAACATAAATATTTCGCAAGAAATTTTAATTCTAACACATGAAACATTATTGGTAACCCTTAGAATGGCCCTTCTACGTCACATAACGGGAAATCATGCGCATGGCGTAATCTTTATTTTATCATTCTTGGGGTTGACCAATCCTCTGAGACTATCGCGTAGACTCAAACGTAGGGCGAACTTGGCTCGCCACCGCATTGTACGCCCTGCAAGAACATAGAGAATATGTCTTACAAAGACCATACTTGTATGAACTCACCAGGAACAGCACCCAGAACAATTTGGTTGACCGAAATTTGCTTGCTCAGACAAACATCAGTCATTAAACCAACTGCTATTATGTCCGCTTTGGGTATTAACCACAGCCACTGCGTGAACACCGAAGTGACCTCAACCAATCATCAATTAGGGGACAAGCACCCCAATAGTTAAATTAGGGACAAGTCCCCGGGCTTTTAACTGATCACACAGTACTAGATAGAGACTCTAGTCAGCTGCAAGTTTCATTTGGGTGTAAACCAAAAGAGACTCTATCCAGTTTCTAACCCTTGCAGGTTCATGTCACTGGTGTCGCCATCTCTACCTCGGCATTGGAATGATGCCAAGGTGATGGATATAACACCAGGACTATTTTCCGCCGGCCGTTAACTACAGGCACAATATAAATTTTTTTCGCAACGAGAAACTGGTTGAAAGCCGATTCTTAAGTCAAAATCCGTTTGGAATCTGTTCAAATGTGAATATGCGGACAATATTATAGAAAAATTGATTATTATTGTTTATTGTGACGGGACAAACAGTGATAACATTTTCATAAAAGTCCATTTGAGGTCTCCACTTATGTCTCTCACACGAAGGCTTTTATACTGCATGGACATTTTTGAGTATGTTTTCAGGCGGCAATTTCGGACACTAACTTGGTTGATATTCAGATATATACCGGTAGACAAGGTGGTTTAGAAGGTGGTTACTTCTTGTTCGGTTCCAAGCCTATTAAATCTTCGATTTTACTACTTCTTTAAAAGGAGAAAAAGGACCAGGTAGTTGAGCATCTACTTTTCTACTGTCTGGCCCAATAGAAGTATGATTCGGGATATTATATTATTTTATTTTGCACAGATTAGTATGAATTTTTAAATTATTTTTTGGAATATAGGAAAAAATATGATATACGAGGGCGGTTTGGCAACTTGTTAGCCTAGAACAGAAAGCGCGGTATAAACAGAAAAAAGTTAAGTGTTTTAGACACTTCCATCTCTGCTATGAACACAAATTAAATTTCTTTTCGATATGAAAACTCTTTCATGTGGAAACAGGTGTTCAACAAAGACGCCTCCGCGATTTTTTTACAATGAAAAAATTAGAAATTCGTGTTGTCATTAAATATTTAAATAAAAAAGGTTTATTGTAACAAGAAATTCATAATGATATGGTGAATGTATTAGGTAAAAGTGCTCCTTCATATGCAACAGTAAAGAAATTTGGTTCCTGAATTTAAACGTGGAATTTAATCGTACAAACATTGGGGATGAACCAAGTAGTGGGCGTCCAAAAGCAGGAAAAAAAACAACAGAAATTGTAGCTAAAGTGCATGATATGGTATTAAATGATTGACGAATAAAAGTGCGTGGCATAAATAATATCATGGGCATCTCAAATCATCGCGTCCATTTTATTTTGCATTAAGAACTACAGATGAAAAAGCTTTCTGCAAGATGCCGCATTTCTTAGAAACGCATAAGAATGAAAATTTCTCAAGCTTGTTTTAATCGTTTTAAGAAAAATAAAATGACATTGATCCACTACCACACTCCAGAGATAAAAGAACAATTTAAGCAATGGACTGAAGCTGGAGGAATTGTCCCAAAGAAGGCAAACAACAATTCAGTCTGTTGGTAAAGTTATGTCAACGGGTTTTTTTTTGGTATCAAAGGTATTTTATTGAATGACTATCAGCAAAAGGGTAAAATAATAAATCCAGAATACTAATGCAACATTTTGAATCAACTAAATGTAAAAGTTAGAGACAAACATCTTGCATCAAAACAACGTACCAGCGCACAAGAATGTTTTAACAATGGCTAAAACCTACGAATTAAATTGATTTAGCTCCCATTGGGGTTTAACTGTTCCCAAAACTAAAAAAAATCCTTTCTGGCGAGCGTTTTATCTCAAATCAGGAGATTATATTGAAAAATAGAATATATATAAATCTATATATATAAAATTCAATGTATGTATGTATGTATGTATGTATGTAACGTATACTCTCCAAAACGGCTGAGCCGATTTTGATGAAATTTTCACAGCATGTTACTGTGACTCTGGAAGGAATAATAGGGTACTTTTTTTACCACGCCCACTTTTACGCCCACTTTTTTAAAATATTGTAATTGGAGACCAAACCTCTGGACCGATATTTTGAAATTTTCACAGCATTTAACTTGGACTTTGGTATGATTAATAGGGTACTTTTTTTTACCACGCCCATTTTTACGCGCACTTTTTAAAAATTATGTAATTGCTCCCATATAGTTTTTAACAGATTTACTTCAAGTTGTATACACATTATATACTCCAGGCGAGGTACTTTTTAACTACATACATTTTTTTATTACCAAATCCCCATTTTTCGCCCCATTTCACCTTAAATTATATTGCTTTTAATCTATATATATATATATAAATGAATGTGTGTCTGTATGTTTGTGCTTAATAGGAGGCCAAACCCTTGGACCAATCTGGCTGAAATTTTTACAGCATGTTACTGTAACTCTGTAAGGAATAATAGGCTATATGAAGTTTTGATTGTACAAACGGGGGTGGCACCGCCCATATAACCCACAAATTTAACCCGTCATATTTTGGGCATTTTTTGACGTACGTCGGTGATATTTGGTACATATGGTATTGGTATAATTAGGAATACGTACCAGGAGAAAAGTGAGTGGGACCACGCCCCTTTTTAGGAAAATTAAACATCGTAATATAGTCTTAACTACTGAACCGATCGTCATTACATTTTCACAACAGGATATTCTTACGAAATAATAAATTCTTGACTATATAAGTGGACAAAGGGGCATGGTCTCGCCTAAAGCATTGCAATAAATACATTAAAATTAAATAAATAAATGTTTGTAAATATATAAATACGTTTTATTTTATTTTATGACGAGGGGGGGGGGGTAGCAAAGCACACCGGGTTTAGCTATATAATATAAAGTTCGACCATTTTTCACTATGAAAAAAACAGTAGTCTCTACAAATTAACAAAACACACAAGGTACGGTGTAAAAAAGTTGTCATCCCAGCTCCGGTGTTTTCATAGTTACAAAAAAAAACAGAAATCTACCATAAAGGAGAATTGACAACAACAACATACTTCGCGGTAGACGCAGCAAAAACGTAACAACAAATTTGTAGTAATACAAAATTTGTAATAATAATAATAAAGAAGAATACACACACATTGTAAAAGTAGGTAAATTTCGTTCTAACCACAACACGTAAAAAAGAAATATGATAATTCTCGAATTCTATTTCTCAAAAAACTGTGATTTAAATAGATGATGTTTACAGATTGATCTTGGACAATGAAAATTGCTGATGATGCCCTTTGCAGGGTAGGAAATGCATTCCAGTTTGCCAATTATCTAAAAAAATATATGTAACTTTACAATGGTATTCTTTGAGTTATTAAATAAAAATGAACTCAAGCCAAAATAATGAAACATTTTCGGTAATAAAAAATAAAAATGTTTTTGTAAAACTAACTATTCTCTTTCTGTACTAAGCTAAAAGTTTCCTAGCCGCCCTCTCGTATGTACTGTAACAGCTATTTTAATAACTATTTGATTTGTTTCTGTCATATTCCTTGTCAATATGTGTGTATGTATAAGTATGTGTTTATATATATACATAAATTAAAAATGGGTAAATTTTTCCTTTTAAGAAATTGTCATTATAAACACATTAGAATGAATAATAACATTGAATATTTGACATGAAATTATTAAAGTGCAGTTATATAAGTATATACACCAATATTTAATAATAGTAACCCACATATATATTTTAGCTTATACATACATATGTACATATATTAGGCATTAGTATGTATTGTGATATACTAGAGACTAATTGTGAGCATACATATGTAGTTGTCCTTAGACCTTAGAAAAGCAACGTTTAAGTAGAGATCTAAAGTAAATATTAGTTTTACTTATAAAAGTACAGTTATTTATAAAAGTAGATGCATTAATTAAGGAAATATAATCATAATAATTCGTAAGCCATACTTTTAATGAAAAACTTTCAAAAACAGCTTTTATTCTTAATTTAATAAGTTACTTTTGCTGTATCGTTTAAGAAATATATATTTATGTGTATTTGTTTTTATTAGCCACTGTATATGTTTAAGTGTGCACTACAAGTATAGTTTGTAGATAGTTGTAAAAACCTTATTACACCTGCCAATATAATTTTCTTGGCTGATTATTTTTTCTCCATTTTGGTATTTTGCCAAATATTGATTTTCGAAGCAAATATTTGAAAAAGTTTCTTACAACATGTGGTTGAAAAGTAGAAAGATACACAAGAGTTTCAAGTTTTCTCCTGCTCCTATTCAAATTGTTCAAAATAATTGAATTTTTCCCTTACTTCAGGAATGTGAAGGGAAATATATTTGGGGATATACATATGTACGAGTATGTAAAATAAAATACTGATAAGAATGATAATAATGTATAATATAAAATTCCTAAGAGACTATAATTTACCTGCTTATTCATTGGCTTGTGCAAGGAGTTGATTTATTTGCACTACCTCTTTCTTAGCATTTTTCAGTTTTAGCAAAGTTTAATGAACTTTAATTTTTGTGTTGTTTTGTGTGTTCATGACTAAACTCTAAATTCATTAAACTTTTATGCAATTAGAAAACTTCTGTGGAAAATTAAATAAACTTGTAAACTAACTGCTGTTGTTTTTTGTGGAATCGGCATTGAATAATGCAAATGAATTAGATAATTAAATACACATTAGTAACAAAGTTGTGGGATATATGAAAAGGAATAACCACCTGTCACATTGGTGGTTTTAATTTTTCGGTTTAGGTAGAGGTGTTAACTTTTTTGTGGATTAAAGATTGACAATAGGATTGGGTTTAAATTGAATTAAAAATAGTAAATCAGAAATGTCAATATTTTATTGTATGACTATTATTTAGCCTGCTACTTTGCCAGTGGAATTGGTAAATTAAAATTAATAAAATAGCAATTAAATGAAGCAACCACTATTTAAGTAATTTTTTGTAAAGAAAAATATAACAAGTACGAGTTTATATTTTATTTCGTTCGTATGTGCACTTACTCGAAGTATATTTAAAAATAATGTTCTTATTTTTGAGTACAACAAAAATACCGAATATGTATATGCTCTTACTCGGCTTACGAGTTAAGTACAGGTTTATTTTACGCTCGCACTCTCACCATACATGAAGAGAACATATTGAGTATCAAGTGACAACAATACTTCACGTGGTACTTGCAGTACTATTATTTAGGTTTCTTTTCGTTGAGTTTGATCTCAATAACGATATTTACATGAATTTTAAACTAATGCTGATGCTTATAAGGAATTTAGTGGATTTGCGATAAATACCGTAAAGTATATTTGTCTTAGTGTTTCATAACTATAAAGGCATTTTAAGTTAAATTGATGTAGAGTGTGCAATTTTGTTGTTATCACTTTAATTTTATTATTTTGTTAATTAACACCCATGATTCCATGTGAAACATATCTCAGAGAAATCGAAAAATATAAATTGCTGGACTATTTACCAGACTTTTTAAGATAATAATCGGTTTTTTTAGAAAAGTATAATGCATTTTTTAAAAAAAAAATATGTGTCAATATCTACAAGACAGATATGAATCGTTCAGTGGATAAAGGGAATGAGTCCAAACATTTTAAAAGGAGAAAAACGATTGAACAGTTGACGTTGACTTAAAAATTAGTTGTTACAACAAAACTCAAAACTAAAATTGCAAAATTAATTATTAGGGCTTCTTTTACAATTTGTAAATATATGTATAACGTTAGTATGTAAGTGTATGTGTTCACAAAACCTGTTAATGTGATACAAATACGTTTTTATTGATAAGAGTTTCAGTGGAAAATGGGAATAAGTCCACCAATTTTTTTTTTTGTTAAAATTGATAGCGTAAAAATGAAAATTAATTATGTTTTGACTTTGAGCATTCGTTCGGAAATAAAAAGAAAAAATATTAGTATATTTTGGAAAGAGTACATTTTTTATAATTTTGCAAAAAAAAGGCTGCCGATAATTTGTTTTTTAGTTCAGTGCATTTGCACAGTTTTATTTTTAATGAACTTAAGAAAATAACATAAAAATTTTCTGCTTTAAAAAAAAAAAAATAACTAAAAAAATTTAACAAAATTTTATGTCTTCTTCAGAATAATCTTTCTTATAGCGTAGGCAGACGATACAGTTAATTTGCATTAACAGTCTTAATTCAAATTAACTCATGAATTATCCCATCTTAATGCGCATTAAGTTAGACGTAAATGCACAAAATCAAACTGAATTTATACTGCATTTGCATCTGCAAATTGTTTACTATTCTAACAAAAGAAGAAGATAGTTGTAAACTTAAAATAATAAAAATAAACTTCTACAATTGACTTTCTCTTATTTCAGAGTGTCCTACTGTGATCCCCACTTGTAGCAACACGTTCAGGTTGATGGTTGCTAGTGCATGAACAATTTTTGCATTATGAAACAGTTTCAGCAAAAGTAATTTCAGCTTTTTTCAAATAAATACTGATTTTTCACCAAATGCTAAACAAATTTTTTCATAATTAAACAGTTGTTTACAAACAAACAGGTGTTTACTAAATGCAGTTTAAATGCAGAAACTGTCGTCTGTCACGGTAAAATCTTAATTCATATTAGTGAGATTTTAATGCAAATTACCGCTGTCTTCTGTCTACGCTATTATGTTTATATTTGCAAATGTACAATTTTCATCGAAATTATTTTTATATTGTGTTACCCATGGTTTCGATCTCTCTAGTTTGATCCACCTCATTTGGAGCCAGTTTATCGATTTTCCCACGGTATTGGTTTTGCCATTGCAAACGTTATTTTCCAAAGAGTTTGTAGAGAAAAATTCAAAATGGGTCATTTTAACCACTCGAAACTGTTCCTTTTTTTTGCATGTTGCGATTATATTTATCCAATCTTTTGGCGAATAAATGTGCTGATTTGTTTTTGCGTTAGACTCAATAATGGCAAAATCGGCGTCATTTGGTAATACAAATTTTGTCTTTCGTACAAAAAAAGTTTTGTCTTTAAATGGGGGTTTCCGTTGAAATTTAAAAACAAAATTTTTACCATACATTGTTAGTCATAAAAGAAAGTGTATCCACCAAAAATGGACTCATTTCCTTTATCCAGTGAACGACTCATATACAGGTTAATGTCCCGATTCGCATAGTATTCAACACAAACATTTTTATTTTGTGTTGAGGCTTACTCAGTATTTGGATATGTTACAGACGAAATGACAAAATCAATATTTTTTCCATCTTTTTAGTTTTTATAAGTTTTCTCCCCCCAAAAAAATGCGTATATTAAAAAAATACCAAATAAATAGTTATTCTTGAAATAGATGAATGTAATATATGGTGCATATATATGTACATTAGCTTAAGAGATATGAGGTTACCAAATATAACCGATTTTATTCAAAATATATACTAATACAGCCTTCTATATACGTCCGTCAGTGTAAAATACTCTAAACTTAACAGAATTTCCCGTCAAATATTTTAAATTTTGTCATAAAGTTTGATATTGAAAATCAGCAAAATCGGTAGAAAAAGTAGAAACTAGAGTTATACAGGGTGGCGCAAAAGTAATCCTCCTATCAGAAAATGCTATAAATTTTGCGAGGCCCCTAATGTCATTTCTGTCACCAATATTCCGCGTTCTGGAGCAGTGTAGCGTAACATTGTTTATTAACGTGTATTTCGCATGTGTTTACTATACAAATGTCAAAACAGAACTGACATTAGGTGCCTCGCAAAATTTATAGCATTTTCTGATAGGAGGATTACTTTTGCGCCACCTTGTATATTTATTTATGTGCAATTTCAAAAAGTTAGTCAGCATTAAAATTTGCCACCTTTCATTGTGCCAGCGTTGCCCTAAGTAATTGGTAAATTGTTATTTAATTTTCTCTATTTCTCTTGAATTTAAATCCCCTTAAATAAATCTATACTCCAAAGCTTATACACTTAATAATCTTTAAAGGTTGACTATCGAAAATGTATTTTATTTTTGGCAACGAATATTCGCGATCAAAAATTCATTGTTCGTCATAGTTGTGGTCTTAGCTCGTATAAGGACATTCTAATTTAAAACATTGTATCTTTTTGTTTTGATACAGCCGAATATAGCATTAATTCTAAATTGTTAGTAAATTTATTTAGCCAGAGAAAATGTATCAGTTTAATTTAAGACCCAAAAATATTTTAAATTCAATTAAAGATTTAAAATTGCTTCAATTTTTAACCATTTTCTATTGCTATTATTTATTTTGGAAAAATGCTTAAAAACTACAACATAAACAGCACCTGAATATTTAAAACTAATAACAAATAAAACTGTAATATTTAAATCAGTTGTTCTTTCTGTAATGCTTATTAATCGATAGGACCAAAAATACAGAATTGTATAAATTTACAAGCTCATTTGCATGACTGTGTAAATTTGTATAATTTCGCAAACATACACGCTCGCATTTGTTATAAATTTAGTTTTGATTCAAACAAGTAATTATAATAATTCATTATACATTAAATACATATTGACAAGTCTCTTATTAGAATTAAATTGAAATAAAATACACCCTTTTTGTTTTGTTCTGGCATTCTGTCAATCAATCAGTAGCGAACAGTGGGTTAGGATTAAGATATGTTAATTATTATGTCTCAACCAAATTGATGAGGCCTGTGCAAAACTTAAGCTAGATATAAGGTGTGTTCACATTATGTGTATTTGTCATGTGGACTGTCACTTTTTTGCATGTCAAATTTGTACATATAGTCTGAACACCTACAAACAATATTATGTGTTATTTCTCTGTGTGCAATACACATGACATTTTTTATTTAGAACGAGTTCTATTTTCAAGTGACAAACCATCTGACATCAGCTGTTTTTTATAACAAAAATTTTGTGGCGGCAAAAATTAATTAAAATTTTAATAAATATAATTTATAAATAGTAAAACAAAAATACAAAAAAAAACTATACAAATTTATTATTGAAAATGGAGGGAAAAATTGAAAAGTAGTTAACAAAAGTAAGTACATATGTATTTTTTTATTGCAATTTTTATAGTTATTTTTATGTTGTTCCAGTTTGACTGGTGCAAAGAAGCGGTTCTACAGTTGATCGAAATGTGGCAAGAGAAGGAATGCTTGTATAACTCGCGGAAGAAGTTTTACCATATCAGCTGTTTTAAGTTTTTTTTTTTATAGGTTATGTCTAATGTAATTGACATACCAACATTTGAACATATAAATTATAAACCGTATGTGAAACTCAAATTTTGACATACACATGAAAACACATGTGGATAGAAAAGTGACATTCCACATGACAAATACACATAATGTAAACACAGCTATACACGATTGAAATTTTCTTCAAAATGTTTCAAACTCGTGTAAACAGCAAAATTTTTATTAATAACTATTAAATAAATAAATTTTTAAGAATTGCTGTTTACACGAGTTTGAAACATTTTGAAGAGCAATTTTTAAGAAAATTTCAATCGCGTTCTTCGGATTTGGTCCTTATATGCGAGCTACGACTAATTATGGACCGATCATCATAAAATTGTACCATTTTATTTGCATATATAGAAAACATATATGCGTTCAATATTATTTGGATACTGACATTTCTAAGAGAGTTATGATTTGTAAAGTGATTTTCGGAAGTGGGCCTTATATGGGAGCTATGATCAATTATGGACCAATGTGTACACAATTTGTTGATGTGATTTAGCTTCATTTACCACTGTTTTGTGGTGAAATTTGATTGTATACTTCAATAATTCAAACATTTATGATTATTAAACCCCAATTTCGGGTGAACACTTGTATGGGGGCTAGGTGAAATAAGGGACCGATTTCCACCAGTTTCTATCCCATCCATCGTTAGGCCGAAAAAATATCATGCACCAAATTTCACCGAAATATCATCGAAATATCTCAACACTATGGTGGTGTAGATTATACATGTAGTTAAAAATAAAATTTGTGCCAGAATATCTAATTTATTTTTCAGAAATGTTAGCTCTACCCAACTGTGTACTGGCTTAAACACAAAGGGGTCTTTGCTTATTTAATATTTTGTGTTTCTAATGTTCATTTAAATGAGCGTAAATTTAAATTTTATTAATGAATTTGTGTTCAAACATATTTTATCGATGTATGTACGTAAATTTGTATTTGATTAGAAAATTTAATTACATGTTAAAGGATTGCAGTCACACGAAAAATTAGCTATATTGCAGTAAGAGTACAAATCCGAATTTGTTATTTGGATGTGGTCGAGACCATTACAAAAATAATAAAATTTACAGCTTGGTTGTTTTCTTAAATTTTCATAGATCAAACTAATTTTTGATAAATTTTTAAAATATTAATACAAAACAGTTTTTTCCATTCCTTAACATTTGTTTGTTAATAGTATTTTCATAATTGTATTTCACTTAAATGCAACAAACAAAGTTTATCTACTATGAAATTTGCAATATAGACAAATTTTCCAGATGCTCAAAGTTTTTACAATTTATTTATTTTTTAGTTTCTATTATAACACGTTCCATTTAATCACTTTTTTTAACTAAAAACTGTATCTAATAACTTAATCTACCATATAGCTATAGATTCTTGTATACTTAACATTTATGTACTGAAATTAATGTGTTTATCCTTTTCTAAGTTGTATGTAGTAAAACTTTTAAATTTTCTCATTAATGTATTATTTTTTCATTTTATTTTTTATACATGTTCATGATGGCTAAAGCTAAACATCAATCTACCAGTCGTTTGCTGCATAAAGTGAAAATACATACAGTTGCTTGAATGTGTGTCGTTATGAAATGAAAACTATTACAAAATTTCACCCGATTTTTATAAAAGAAAAAAAAAATTAATTTCACATACATGTATTTTAAAAACACCTCAAAAAGCGAAGAGGTTTAGGGAAGTATTCGCTTAAAAAGTTTAGACATTTTAGAATATAAATAATGTAGTACTACTTGCGTTCACATTAATAAAGAATGTCCCAACTAGAACGCAATTTTTAAATTTTAAATAACACACAGATATTTAAAAAAAAAAAATCTTAAAACTTTATATATTTAGGTACGATTTGTGAACAAAAGACTTTAATTTGTTTCAACCGCAAGAGCATCTCTGAAAACTGTACTTAAATATTTGTTTCAGATTGTTGTCGTATTCAGTTCACGAACACGCATCGTCCAGTGGCATTTATATATTAATAATAATACACAAGATGCTCTAATGTAAATAGAAAAATACTTATCTAGTATATTTTTTTTAATGTACAAAGCTAATTATATCTATCTTTATCTCTTTAAAACAAAATGAATAAAAAAGTACAAAACAAAAAAAAAAAAACTGTCGTTTTATGAAAAAGATACTGTCAAATAATTCTGCGAATCTACGACGGTACAAAACAATTTTTGTTGATTTAAGGTGGATTCACCCATTTGTTTTTAACAAAATTTTTTTCCAGAGAAAAATTTTTTTACTGAGAGTTTTTTGCAGCACGATTCTGAAAAATCAAAGGTGTCATATGTAAACAAAATCTATTAGGTTTACAAGTGCGGCCATTGATTTATTTTCCTTTGTGTTGTTGGTATTAAATTATTTTAAAGTATTGCGTATTCAAAATCACAGATATAAATTCAAAAGGGAAATACAAAAGGCATTGTTATTTGTATAAAAAAAATGCAACCTCTTGGCAACTCAATTAATTTTTGTCCAGAAAAAATATAAAATTAAACCAATTCAAGTTCGTAAAAATTTTTTTCTCCCTTTAAAAAAGAGAGACCTCAAACTTCATATAAAAAAAACGTTCGAACTAATTTTTTGTTAAAAACGAATGGGTGAATCCACCTTTAGAACAAAGTATTAAAAATATAGCAAAAAAGTACTTTTTGCTTTTCTAGTCTTTTGTTTTGGAATTACCAAATGCATGTTACTTGATAACCTATATTATGTTAGAGAAATCCATATTTCAAATCTGTATCTCCTTTTTACCCGTTATTTCCTTCTAAAGGTCGTATTATGAAAAAATTGCTTCACAAATACTTATTTTTGTTTTTGCATAAAGCCACAACACAAATTCCGTTGTCTTAAAACAACAGTCGCAAAAGGTACCCAAAATACCGAAACACACACTTTAGTTTAAATTTTTCAAATATAAGTTTTTGATAAGTTTTTTATATTTTAATATAGCAATATTAAAAATTTCAAGTCTGCAGATCATTTATTAATATTAACAAAAAATGCCCCTTTTTCCCTCTTGAAGATAGAAAGTCAATTTTCTAATACACATTTATGTGACTACAGAAAGGTAAAATAAAAATATGGTTGTAATAAAGCTGTGTTAATATGTATAGTACTTATAAATGTATAACGCTGTTATTTATATTATTATTAGTAATAAGTTGACAACATTGTTATTTTGATATTAATAAGTTGGTAACTTGTAAACAGAAGACAGACATTTTAGAGACGCCAAGTTGAAAAGACTAACATCAATCAAAATATTGAAGCCAAATAAAGAGGTCATAATTTAACTGTTAACGAGCGTCTTTTATTTTTATTTAACAAGTGGCTACTATATAGAAAGCAGCCATTTTATTACAATGGTTACTGCTTAACAAAGACCATCATTATTTAAAAACGAAATTTAACAGTTTTCCCATTTTTCCGCTTTTTAGCTTATTGACGCTTCAAAGTAAGAATGTATCTATATTTTTAATAGAAGTAAAAGAATTACTTTTTTAGGCTTCATTGTTTAAGAAATCCCTAGTCCAAGTTTAAAAAAAAATATAGCCTATTGACGCTTTGAAGCATATATTTATCTACGTTCGAAGCATAAATACGTTACAAATTTCAATCCAATCAGTTCATCCGTTTGGGATTACCGTTTTTTTCTCCTTTTTATCGCCTCAAAGCACGTTCCCAATTTCAATCAAATCGATTTAGTCGATTTTGAAAAATGATGAAGATTATAGACGCTTCCAAGCACGGATCTATTCAAATGTACAATCCAATCGGTTGATCCTGTTGGCGCTTTCAAGCATGAATATATTTACTTTTAAAATTTAAATTAAATCTGCTCAGCCGTTTAGGCATTAATATATACGAGTATACGGATTTAAAAGTTTTTAATTAAATAATAAAGCAAAAGTTTCCAAAAAGGTACTGTAAATAATAAGCACGTATTCTAAATTTTTAAGTTTTGTATAACAGTCAAAATAAAGCATGAACTTCAGTTTCTGCTTTCAGCCTTTCCTAAATATTAATAACTGAGTATCAATTTGTGCCTGCAAGTTCAATTTAACTTAAGTTATCTCAAATCAAGATTAGGTTTAACTTTGTTACGGAGTACTTCCCTAATTATTTTATGCTTTTGATATTGTTTGCACATAAATTTCGCTTTGACATTAAACTACTTTGTTTAACGAGTAGATTGTAGAGCAATAAACAACATAGAAATACATTGTATAAAAATAAAAATATATAAATACTCACAAATACGAGGGTATCTTCGATTTAATACAAAAAATATCACAATTAATTAAAGATTAAATTTATTTTGACTACAATACCGTGTTTTTTAGTCATTTAAGTTAAATTTGATAGATATTTTTAAAAACTTACGGCTCTACCCTCGTTCCTATATACATATTAATAACTTTAATTACACACCGAATGCAGATGCTATAATTAAATAAGTACAAAGAATTTGCACATAATCAACATATGAGGACTGAGAAAAAAATAATCGTTATTTTCAATTTTTTTCAAAAAATATTTATTTATTCATCAATAACTATCTTGTCCCCTTCAAAGTAATCTGTCTCAGATATAATACACTTATGCCAGCGTTTTTCCAATCCTGGAAACACTTTTGAAACGCGCTTTTTGGTATCACCAACAGCTGCTGTTTCGATTTTTCTTTTATCTCCTCAATCGTAGCAAAACGCTTTCATTTCATCGGTGTCTTCAGTTTTGGGAAGAGGAAAAAGTCGGCGGGGGCCAAGTCCGGTGATTGAGGCATGATAACAGTTTTGTTTTTGGCCAAAAATCACGCACAAGCATCGATGTGTGAGCTTGTGCGTTATCATTGTGCAAAATCCATGATTGGTTTTTCCACAATTCTGTGCGTTTCTGACGAATTTCTTCGGGGAAACGGCACATAACTTCAACGTATTATTTCTTATTAACCGTACGATCTTGTGGCAAGAATTCATGATGCACACGAAATTGCAGTAGAAGAAAACAGTGAGTAAAACCTTCACATTTGCCCGAACTTGGCGTGCTTTTTTCGATGTTGGCTCTTCTGTATATTTCCATTGGGATGATTGCGCTTTGGTTTCAATGTCATAGCCATACAGCCATGATTCGTCACCAGTTATGAGGTTTTCGAGGAAATATGGATCGTCGTTGACGATGTTCAACAGCTCCTGAGCTGAACGATATGCCATCATCATCAGCAACCTCTCTGATAGTGATTCGACGATTATCCCAAATCATTTTCTTCTCTGCTTCAATGTTTTCATCGGTTGTTGACGTGCTCGGGCGACCAGGACGAGCATCGTCATTGACATCTTCTCGGCCTTCGCCAAATGCCGAAGTCAACATTTCCAATGTCCTTGCACAAAACTTAATACAGCTTCTTTGATTTATTTTTTCGAATAGTAAAAAATCGAAGAGCACACCAAAATACGACTAACCTTTTCATCTGTCAAAAAATAAAAAAACTGACAATCCAAAATGGCTGATATTACCAACATATATAACAGACATGTGTACCAAGATAATAGAAAATAAATGCGCAAATCGAACATACGTAACTAACGAAATTTGAAAATAAAGGTTATTTTTGATCAGACCTCGTAGTACATACTAGGGTATCCCTTCAATTAATGATCTTCCGAATAATCGAACATTTTCTTACGAATAATTATTCGAAGAATTTCAAAATAACGAATACTTGGATTAATTTTAAAAAGAATAATCGAATAAATAAAAAGAATAATTATTTTTGTATTAATTTATTGTTTCTTTTTAGAACGTTTCATAATTTTATAATTAAAATTAGTAATAATTTAACACCATTCTTTTTCAATTTTATTAACAAAACAAATAGCAGTTTATACTTTATTATACCCACCACCAAATAGCAGTAGTGTGATCTATGAAGACTTGGAACTAATTTCTGTTACATTTTGTATCGGTAACGATAGTTATAATGATTATTTTAATTTGCGAATCTCTTACATGAGTGCTATCAACTATTATGAGGCGATCGTGATAAAATATTGCAACGTAGTTTCTATTTATTTGAGGTTAATTTTGTTTAAATTGCATTTCAATAACAATATTTAAAGGATTTTATGCATATTTCAGTTATTTCACAAAGTTTACTGAGGTGTCACGAGACGCAAGATAATCACATTTCATATTTATCTCTTTTTTTCAGAACTGCCATTTGTTTACATTTTTGCGGCGTATAACGATTTACTTTGACACACAATAAACTAGATACCAAACAGCCTTAGGAAACTGATTTTAGTTTTTTGAAATGTCAAAATTGTCTCCTCTTTATATTCTGTGGTTATTCTCGGATGTGGACTTTGTATGGGAGTTAATGGCTAATTATGGACGGATTTTCACAAAAGTCATTGTTTACATACTTGTCATTCATCTGTATAAAATTTCGATTCGACATGGATGTTTATGTAAGTTAAAGAGTTTTCCGGAAGTAGTCCTTATAAGGGCGCTATGACCTTTTATGGGCAAATCATCATAAAATTTTGTAAGACGATTTATATGTATATGTATATGAATTATTTGCATTGAATTTCAACTTGATAGTAATGTTTGTATGAGATTTATGCGCATTCAAAATATAGAAAGATGAGATTTCAGTTTGCATATACCAAATATCCATATTCCAGGAAGATATTTGTATGGGCGCTATAAGAAATCGGAACCACTTCTTTATTCTCAACAGGACTTGTTCTTCTATAACAAAACAGAAGTATGCAAAAGTTTATGATACTATTTGAATAATATTTAAAAAGAATATAACAAAATATCTGAAAAATATCGAGAATGTCTGAAACTTTGGTCTATAACTTGGATCCTACTGGACCGTATTTGTACATATTCAACATCACACATTTCGGTGGATCAGAAAATGTTAGTTAAAATTTCATAGTTCTGTGTCTTTTTTTTCAAAGCTCTATCTTGCATTCAACTTCCAGAATATATAGACTTTTTGGTTCTACGACCAATATTTCGATTTGTTATAAACGGGATGGCAAGCTAAATATACCCGCAATTTTTTTGGTAGTGGATATAAAAATAATTATTCGATATTTAATAAAAAAAAATAGTGAACGTGAAGTTTAGAAATTGTACAGTCCAGTTACTCATATGGTGGCGAAATAATGGCGACATGGATATCTTACTGATATCTTAAAAGAAAATATTGAAAGTGATTGCAAACAAAATTTTTATAAAATAAAAAAAATATCAAATATAGTAACAAACTTTTGAAAATATAGACCTACACATGGATACAATTCATTGAATTGAAATAGCTACAATATACAGAAATTAATAATAGTAAAGGAATCAGAAATGACCACTTTATTTTCTATATACTTACTGGTTCTTGATTAAACCATTGCCATCCTCTAACTTAACATAAAACGGTGGCGAACGAGAGGTTGAATATGACGAAGAGATAACATTAATGTGAAAACGTTGAAACAGACAAGAAACATAACGTACGACATTTTCATGTTACTTTATTTTAAAATTTACAATTTTTAATAATTCGATTAATTTTAAATATGTGATCGAATTATTCGGACAAGTTAAAATCTCTTATTCGAATTATTCATATTTTTCGAACAAAAGAAAAACCCAATAATTTGGATACCCTAAAATGTACATACATAAATGAATAAAAAGTACCTACATAAAACAAAAATAATAATATAATTCTGTTTTGTTTAAACTAGAAACAATTTAGAGTGCGAATCTTTAATACCCTCCACCTAAACGTAATACTAAATACAGAAACTACACTGGTTATAGGACTAGTATATCAAAATTCTATGTTTTCTATTGAGTCTTAGTGCAAACCTTAGTAGCATTTTATATATTGTTTGAAAGACAATATTTCACTAATGTGATTTTATTTTAAATGTTTTGGAATTTTATCTATTTTTGATCATTTGTAATTGATATAATTACCGATTCTTACAGTAATTTACAGATTTTGTCTGATTTTCATAATAATCTTGAGCGTAATTTAATAATTTATAAAATTAAAAGAACATTTTTCATTATTAATAATTTTAAAAGATTTATGAAGGTGAATTACGGATAGGGTATAATATGGGAGTTTCGACTAATTATGGACCGATCTGCACAAAATTTGTTGATGTTATTTGGCTTCATTTACTAATCGTTTGTAGTGAAATTTGTGTCGATACTTGCATAATTCAAACATTTATGATTGTTAAACTCTTACTTCGGGAGGAAATTTGTATGGGGGCTAGGTAAAATAATGGACCGATTTCCAGATTCAATCCCATATATCCTTCTGCCGAAAAATATCATGCTTTAAATGGACAACCAGCCAGATGGACGCGTTACAAGCGTCAGCACAAACCCAATATACCCTCCCCACTATGGTGGTGTAGGGTATAATTAATAATGAAATCATAATCAGCAATAACAATAGATCACAATCACCATCACGTAGACAAACAGCAAACAACAGCCAACGCTTTTCATTTCGGAAAAGAAAAACTCTTTTAATTGAATTACTTTTTTTATTCAGCACCCGCATAAATGAAACTATGAGTGAATAAAAATGAATGTTAGTTTTTTTGTTTGTCAGTTGTTGTGTTATTCTCTTTTTTATATGGTTTAAATCAACGTCATCAGCATTTCATTTGCAAATTCTACACAACTGTCAAATAAATTCTTATAGTTTTATTTTAAATTATTTTGCTCAGATCTGTTATTGCATGTTTTGGTCATGCTTGGAAAGTGTGAATGACCAGAATATATAAAACAACATAAATAATAAATGTATTTTTTTTAGAAGTAATAAAGTATAGTCAGTCAAGTCCGTCCATATAATACCCTGCACCCAGTATATGTGTATAAACCGTTTTTAGAAATGACCGCTGTATGGGAGCTATGACCGATCATCCAAACATTTAGCGGCATGACTTAAAATACGGTCACACTTGGCAAATATTTGCCGAAAAAGACTTCTCTTATTTAGGAGAAACCACAACAAATATTTAATTGTATTTTATTAAATGCTGTTTGATCTTGCAAAACTCTTGTAAGAGTAAACAACGAGAAACAAATTTATGCTAAAACAAGTGGTTACGCTTTTTTGTGTAAATATTTGCCAACTGGGACCATAACTTTACTTCTGTGCACACAAGTGTTTTGTGTGTTGAATTTTATCTCAATATAAAAATATTTCAAAGATTTATACATGTTAAATATTATTTGGAGACCAATATTTTTAAGAGACTTATGATCTTTAAATTGATTTTTGGAAGTGGGCCTAATATTATCAATTATGGAAGGATCAGCACAAAAATTTTAGATGTAAATCTGTTGAAGCGCAATTTCTCATATAGCGTATCACAAATTTTAACTATTCATTTTTGAAGAAATTTTTTTTCATTCCTGCATAACATTTAAAAACAGCTAAAAAATGTTAATTATTTTTTGAATAAAATTTCTTCAATTTGTGCTGATGTTTGTAACGCCCGTAAATATTATTCAAACTAGTTCTACACCCACCTTAAAGTATACTGATCAATTCAGAAACACTTTTTGAGCCGATTGTCCTTGTTCGCAGAGTACAGTTCGTAATTTTTGAGCTATATCATTAAAATTTAGTATGAGAGCTTCGTTCGGCCCATATTAGTCAGAAATGTTTGATTTGAGCACGTATGGAAACAAATTTCGCAAACAAGTTTAACATGAAATCAAATCACAGTTATAAATTTTGACCATATCTCCAATAGAAAGCCATATCCCGAAAATCAATTAAAAGAGCATAACTCTAATAACTAATAATTTAATAATAATAAAATAATAATATTTTAATAATAAAATTTTAATCGCAGTTCACTTCAAGTTAAATATACAATTTATTTGAAAATAAATTGGATACACTACATTTATTTTTGTATATTTCTGTTAACATCATGCAAGAAAATTTATTTATTATAAATTTATTTTCTATAAATTTATTATCATTCCCAAAAATATGTGCAGCGCTCGTCGTGATCATGGAGAAGGCCTTCTGCAGAATCTACGATTGATTGGTGAGTTAATAATAAAATTGTTGTGTTACTTTGTTCTTTTTTTTTCTATCATTCACATATAACAAATAAACTAAAACAAAACTTAATGAAGATTGAACAAACATGCTGTAACCTTATTTCTTCGGTTGTAAACTATTTCTTTATTTGTCATAAATGCTCGAACGAGTCATCGAAAATTTTAGTCAACGGATAGACCATCTGCAACATAGCAACGGCTAACATTTGAAAAATTTCAAAAAATCAATGCCAAAAAATATTCTTTCAAATGATAATAAACATTCCCCATTAAATTTGATTTTTTTGTGTTTTCTCTTTAAAAAAGTAGGCAACCTCGAAATTAATCACGCTTTACAATATACGTAAGTTCATATTTTCTTGTCGATAACTTTTAAATGCATTAATGTAGATTAAGGTGAAATTTACCAAATTAGTTGAGCGTGAAAATGTGTAAAGATTATTTGTTTTTTAATTGAATTTCCTCTAATATTCGCATTTAGAAATTTAATTGAAATTATTTTTTTATTTTAATAATACAGCAGCAGTTATCAATATATTTTTTAGAGTTTGGAGCAGAGTACGTACTCTTAAGGTGAGAAAACTAACGCTTTATATTATTTTCCAATCATACATGTTAAACATGTTTAATATACTCATATATTAATTTATTATTTTATTGCTTATTATTTTTAAATTATAATAAAATTCATAATACTCAGTCAATGACTTTAGTTTAGTTTCAGAAAGTAGTAAGCTACTCCAGAAATATTAACTGATTTGTATCTAATTAATATTTAATCTTGGTTTTCATTAATGTCGTGTAAAAATATAAGCATTATGAGTAAATAAGTAAAATAAATTAAAATTACTGTAATTGTTGTAATGTAAATCACAAGGCTTTAGAATTATAATGTCAATTGTTATTAATATGAATATCAAAAACCAAACACTTTGTGTGCTTTAATCTATTAAAATGTTGTTGAGGCTGTATGAATTGCACACACACTGGATATTGTAATTGTACCAACAACTTGTTAATATGGTTTGATAAAACAATGACACAGACTATAATATGCACAAATTTATGGTGAGTGGTCATCTATAACTTGATAAGCAGCATATAGGGGCTTCCATAAATGAATGCAACAATTTAATTTGGAGAGCTTAAGTAACTTAGTTAAGGACATTTTTATATCTTAGATCGACACAATTTTCATATTTGCCATATATACTAGTAAAAACTGTTCCGTTTATATCATTCATCACATGAAATTAATTCGTTCGACAAAACTCATTCCTAATTATTCAATAAAAATCATTATAATTTGTAAAGTAAAGGGACACCCTAAATAACGATAGGAAGTATGCAAATAACCAGCAAACACTAAACTTCTATTATTGCTAATTAAGTTTCAAACACTTGTAATGATTTTGCAACAAACAACAAATACTATATAATATTTAACATTGATAAAATATTAAAAGAACAGTAAAGACTAGTTAACAAATGGTTTTTGTGTTTCAATTTAAAAACTAACAGAACCGGCATTTACAGTGAAAAACATCCTTGCCCGCACCCATATTCACAATAACTAGTGTTGCAATTTCCCTTGTCCATGACCACAAGTATATTTATTTATGTGCAATTTCAAAAAGTTTGTAAGCATTAAAATTTGCCACCTTCCACTGTGCCAGCGTTGCCCTAAGTAATTGGTAAATTGGTTATTTAATGAATATTATCATAGTCTATATTTGAGCATATATTACATATTTAATGTAAAACTGTCATAATATGTTTGTATTTTACACAATGCATTTACAATAAATTAAATCATTTTAAAGCATTTATTATTTTATTTATGTTTATTTTTAAATGGGAAATATTTACTAAGTATTTATTTGGTTTATTGTAATTGAAATGATTTACTAGCTGTTTGTTCATTTGCTTCTTGAACATTCATATATTATTTTGATAGTCAAATAGTTACACATTCATTTCATATTCCATTATTTTATTAAAGAATGGAAAAAATTAAGTAAACCTATGATTTTATGCTAATTTATGTAACAACACTTTTTAGTTACTACTCAATAAACATAAACTTAAATTAATATATAAAATTAGATTGAGGGAATTGCTAAGATTCTTGGTGGAAACACATCTTGATATGTCCTTGTATCATCAGCTTAATTTCACAGTACAACACAAAAAAATACGGGGTTCCGACGATTGATTGTTGTTAAGGAGACCAAAAAAAAATATACGTGTGTCGGCGTTTTGATAGATCACATCAGAATTTCATTTAAAAAGCTGTTAAAAATTCCCAGCTCTGACCTGTTCTTGCAGCATGTCGGTATATAAAACTATGTTTTCTTTACGTCTGAGGTGTAGGGTATGTTCAGCATTTTTGTAGATAATGGTATGGCAAATATTTTTTTAGAACATATTAACCCTCTAACTCCCCCCTCATAACGGCATTTTTGGCTTTATTCTAAGAAATTGTAAAAAACAATAAAAAATGGCCATAAAATTTTATTATATATGTCAGAATTACACAATTCGGCACAGCCGAATATAGCACGCTAACTTGTTTCTTTTATTAAATACCAATGAACTTGTAAGTGAATACATGTATATAAGTGGAGGTTTGTAAGTTTTTCGTTTTTCATTTTAGTGTTTTACTTTATTTTTAAAACCTCTTGGCGGAAGCACAGTAAATTGCATACACTTTGAAGGACTTCCGTTTGAAAACGTCTGGTATAACGTACGCTTATTTTTAATTAGACCTGACCTAAAAAAGAGATTTGCTTTGACAAGGTCATATTTTTTTCTTTAGTCGCTTAAACTAAATGATGCAAAATAAAAAAAATTAAATTGGTTAACGATTTTACTTTTTCCTATTTCAAAATTATTTATCTTCCGAAGAAAACAAGTTATAAAACATTACTACAAATGGAAAACAAACATGTTAATTGGTTAAAATGTTTATAAATTAGTTGTGCTCTGGTAGAGTGGTAATAACTCTCAACATTCGTGTTTGATACCCAGTTAGAAATATAATTTTACTAGCAAATCTATTTTTAAATGGCAGTTCTAATGTATAGAATTGAAATCCGTTAGGTTGTCAGAGTATTGAAACACTTGCAGAAATTATTTTGTTTAATACTTCAAATTTTCTTTTTAATTAATTAACCTAACACAATTCAATATTTACAAATAAATCGAATTCTAGTAAAAATGAGTAAGTCAAAGAACACACTCTTTATTTTCGCAGTGTAATTGTATCATCATCATTTTAGCTATAACCTTTCGACTGTTTTAAACTGCATACTTTAACAGAATAAAATTAACTTTTAGCTTTGTATCACATTTTAAATCATTAAAGTCTTTAAAGTTTAAACCTCCCAACAGTTTTTACGATTTAAAAGGCAAAAATAAAGCGTTTTCAAAAAAACATTAAAAATGAACCAAACATGGCTGTTTCGTTGATATCCATTTTATGTTTCTTTCATGCACTCTGCATGTAATGAAATGTTTAAGGAAATTCATTACTTAAAGTATAAATTGTTGCATAACTACTATTTCAATATTTATAAAGGGTGTTTTCTTTAGATGTATAGAACTTTGAAATGGACTGAAACAAAGATGATTTTTTTAATGACATGAAATTTACTTTTTTCGAAAGATAATCTTGTGGTATTATAATTTAAATATGACTTCTGGCATATTACCGCCACGGCTGGCTTTGACGTAGTCTAATCTGAAGGTCCAATTTTGGGATGACTTTTTCTAACATTTGTGGCCATATATCGGCATTAACGCGGCGAATGTTGCTCTCTAAGCGGTTAAAAAGTGGTTTCGGGCTTATCGGCGTAGACTAGCAACTTCATATATCCCCACATAAAATAGCCAAGCAGCGTTAAATCGCATGATCTTGGAGGCCAATTCACTGGTCCGAAACGTGAAACTAAGCGGTTACCAAATGTTTCCTTCAATAAATCAATTGTGGCGCGAGATGTGTCGGTAATAGGGTATTTCCCGGGAATTCTTGTTTCCCGGGATTTTTTGCGGGATCCCGGGAAATACAAAAACCGGCAACTTGCTCTTTATACTTAAAAAAGGAGTTAAAATTTGTTGAAGGAAGCGGTCAAAGAACTCAAAATATTGAATACTTGTTTAATGCACTTTTAACTATTAGTCCAACTTCGGTAGAAAGTGAAAGAATTTTTTCAGTGAAGCCGGCAATTTATAAATAAAGTCAGAAATAGACTTTCTGACGACTCAATAAACACTTTGAGTGTGTTAAAAAGTTATTTCCTAAGCCGTTAAAATTTTAGTATAGTTATTTAAAATATATTATATATTTTATGAATTAAATTTAAAATTTTTTGATCTCATATCTTGAGTACCTGAATTTGTTTTTTTTTTACTATTTTTTTATGAATTAAATTGTTATGTTTATGTTTCTTTTTTATCTAGTATTTAGAGCATAATAATAAGAAATTTACATTTGAAAGCGTAATATACTAATGCAAGTTCCTCTTTCAATTGAAAGTAATTTTTGTAGTATTTAAGTATTTTTTAACTTGTTATTCCTCACGTTTTTTAAAAAAAGATTTTTCATAAATAGAGACAAATTTAAGTTTTATTTTTTCTTTGGAGCGGAATTCCGGGATTAATTAAAAAAATTTCCGGCTTTCCCGGGAAGCGAAAAACTGCGGGAAAAAACTGGCCAGCTTCGTTTTTAAAAAAGTACGAACCAATTACTCCACCAGCCCATAAATCACACCAAGCAGTCAGTTTTTCTGTATGTAACGGTGTCTCAACATACACTTGAAGATTATCATCACTCCAAATAGTCAACTTCATCGTTAAACAAAATTCGCTTATAAAAATTGGAATTTCGTATTTCGAACAGTACCATGATTTTCAAAGTAAATTGCACAAGATGGAAGCTTTGTTCAGGCGTCAGTCTATTCATTTTAAATGCCAAACCAAACCAATCATAAAGCACTTGAAAGCTGACAAAATGGCCGCCAGTTAAAAAGGTGTTGCCATGTTAAAGTTTTATACATATAAAAAAACACATTTGTAACCAAATATGACTAAAGTATGTTGAACCAATAATTAATACTCATTATTTCAAGTTATCGTATTAATTATTATATTAAATTTTGAGCCACCTGTGCTGGTTATCTTTGATAATATTGTTAAGTTTTATAATTACTTTAAAATATATGAGTGGTAAATTTAACGTTGCTAGATAAATGAGTAAAAAATTTCCAAACATAGGACATGTGTTTGATGTTACTAACAACTATTTGTGAGAATTTTTATGTTTGATTAGCTCATATTGTTCACACTAGTAGTTCGTGATGGCTTGATGAGATGAGGTTAGGTTTGATGAAGTTCAATTAGTTCTTTATTGTCAACTTGTGGCACAACCTTATGTTTTAAGTGCTTAAATTTATAAAAAATACAAGTAAAGTTAATACAAGTTAATATAATAATAATAATACAATAATAATTAATATTGTTAATTATTAAGCATACTTTTTGGTTTCAAACCACCAGATTTTCGCTGAAGAAAATAGTTGGCACGTGATGCGCAACTACTTGTGGTTCAAAATTTCTTAAAAGAAATTCCGGATGTTAAATTATTGTAATTGATAGATATGAATAGAAAAATGTATAATTGAAATGTAATAAAAATAATGTAAATACAAAATAGAAGACTATCGGCTACTTTTCAGAGTTGCATATTTTGTACATTAACGGTGGCGGTTCCACATATTCTATTTTAATTTTTGTTAAACATCGTATCGACTAACATTTGTCATTTTTAATACCAGCAATCACTCTCAATTTTGTTTCTTGAATATATTTTTAATGTGCCTTTCATGTGACAATTGTGTTAATGTGTTATTTTAAAATTTAAACTACATACAAGCAATGATTCATTGTCTTTACTTAAAAACACTTTTAAAATTTTATTAAGGAAACCAAAACAAAATTCATTTTTAGACACATCTCTGATTTTAGCACTTTTATACCAGCAAAGGCTTTTGTCTTAATGTTACTTTAAATTGAATTATTTTAAATTATATTTGACAAATTATTTAATACAATTAAGTATGAACCAGGCCGTATATGACTTACTGACAAAGTAAACTGCTTAAATTTTACATTTTAATTTAATTTACGCAAAAACCCCCAAAAGAATATTGAGTCAAGCGCAATAAAATTTCTATTAAATTAATACTCAATATCAATAAAAAAAAAGAAGGAAACATACATACGTATACATACATATTCGATCGCTGAATCTGCAACTTTTTATATGCAAGTGCCAAAAGACTCATCAACAGAAGGCAAATAATGAAAACATGTCATCTTGACATACGGAGCAAAGCAAGTATGAAATCAAAGTATTTTCAAAAATATATTTTATTCGCCATAGTTCAAGGTGAAGATTTCTACTTGAACTAAATGATAAATAAGAATTAAAAATGAAACGAGGACAATGCCATTGTAACTCAATCGATTCAAACTGTGTAAATGATCAGTATTTGTGTATTCTTGACAGACCTATAAATACAATTGATGTCACAAGTGTAAATGCAATTGATTTTTCAGCAGTGTTAATAAACTTTTATATAGTGAAGATGTGTCTTCATTTGGGGAGAAATGACAAATAAATATTTAATTTGAACAAATATCTCAATAATTTGAAAATTACTGAAAAATTAATTGGAAAATTACTTTGAAGTGTGCAAAAATCAAAATGAATTTCTTATTTTATGGAATTAATAGTTTTTTTTAATCAAATTGTTTTGATTTAGTATGATTTATGTTTATTAGAGGAGTTGTTATGTTGTCTAAAGAGAGGAACGTAATGTTTGTTTTAAAAACCAAAACTTAGTTTCTTTTATGATGATTCCCAAAATATTTGCGGTTAACCCCCCGTTGCCACATGCAAGTAATTGCTTGCAAGTTGAGTATACATGTTATCTACGAAAAATACCGAAAAACAACAATATTTGTTTGAGTGGCTACACTAGCAAGTGCAAGTTCGTTTTTGAAATGTCGTCAGCAAAGAAACTTCAAACAAAATTTTTTCATACAATTCTGTTAATTTTCAAGCTCATAAGGATCCAGTATTGCCGTATTGTCAAAAGAAAAAAATACGGAAAAAAATTTTGTAATTAACAATTTTTTTTTAATAAATGCATGAAATTAATATTTAAAAATACTATTAAGATGTGTTGTGTAATAGTTTTGTTCTTTTTTCTTAATAATTTTTTGTAAAACCCCGAAAATTTGTTATAAATATAACTTTTATTTTAACACTGGTAGCACTGTTTATTTATTTGTCATTCTACTTACGGCAAGTGCTTACAACCAAATTCTCTCGCAAGTTGAGCTATAAGTTCGAAAAATATGATTGTGTTAGTAAAAAACTGTAATTGTATTGAGTTTTTCGAACTTGCACTTGCATGTGGCAACGGGCGGTTAGTTATTACCAGTGCTTCGTATAGAAATACAACAAACTCATATTTAACAATTTCAGAAAAAATTGTCAATAATTTGTTAGAGTATATTTTGATGTTTACGGCACATTTCACATATTACACAAAAACAAAAAAACAATGTGTACCTGGATATAAATCGACGAAACAATGAATGAGAATCGACAAAACATAGGTATTTTAAGTTCTTATAAAAACAGGCAACATTTTTAAACTCCAGATACTTAAATATAGTAACCACTTCTATTGCAAGACTTTTTGATAATTATATTAAAATCTTGAACGCCGACTATATGCGTATGAGAATGAGTTCTATATCCTCTTAAATCTAAACTTGCGAAGGCATTATACTTCGACCTACCTCTGAGTTAGCAATTTTCATTTTAGAAAAATGTTAATCAGGTTAATTTACAGGGGGGAGAATGTAATAACGTAGACAGACGACACAGTTAATTTGCATTAGCAGTCTTAATTCAAATTAACTCGTGAATTATCCCCACTTAGTACGCTATTCGGTTAGACGTAAATGCACAAAATCAGAGTGAATTTATACTTCATTTATGTAGCTATTTCAATATGGCAACATCGTCGAAAATCAATCATATGTTATCAAATTGTTTACTATTCTAAAAAAAGAAGAAGATATTTGTAAAATTAAAATAATAAAAAAAAATCCACAATTGCCTTTCTCTTATTTCAGAGTGTCCCACTGCGGTCCCCACATGTAGAAATACGTTCAGGTTGATGGTTGCTAGTGCATAAACAATTTTTGCAGTATGGAGCAGTTTCAGCAAAAGTAATTTCAGCTTTTTTTTTCAAATAAATACTGATTTTTCACCAAATGCCAAACAAATTTTTTCATAATTAAACAGTTGCTTACAAACAAACAGCTGTTTAAATGCAGAAACATTCGTCTGTCATGGTAAAATCTTAATTCACATTAGTGTGATTTTAATGAGTTTACTTAATATACATTGTACAAAAACTAAATTTTAAACATGTTATATGTACATAGCTTTAGAAATATGTATTATAAGTTTGTTATAAGGAACATCAAATTTAACACTAATACGATTTCATTGCTTCATTTTAACAATTATAATATACTAAAAGTAGCAATAACTAAAGCGAATCTGCAAATGGATTTCTCTGGCAGAAAGTTTTTAAACTCTCATACCTTCAACCAAATGTCAAATATTGATTGTAATTTTGTCGATTTATAATTATAGCCAGGTTTAGCCACTGAGCTTCAATCATGGTTATTTCATCGGCGATGTACTTAAATTTTTAATTTTCAGTATAAGTGACTATATTTGGTGTTGCTATTTTTAGTGAATTATCAACACTTTCGGCGTATTATTTTTTTAAAAATTGCACAAATTAATCCGTTTTGTATTTTATCTCTCATATATTGTTCAAATTTATATGAAAACTATGCTATGATGACATTAAAATATTTTCAAGTGGGGATGATAATGAGTTTAAATCCAAGTTTACAGTTTAGTATCAGTGGTAAAAGGAAATTGTTGTGTTGGTTCTTCTAGAAATGGTTTACTATTTCAACAATCGAACGATGTCAGATTTACACCATCATACATAATTGTAAGTAAAATATTTTTTAACTTAACATAAAAAATAGCCTAGTCGGTCATTCCCGATACATACACAATCCAGTAAAAGGGTTTTTTATGAAATGGGCTCTATATAGGAGCTATGAGCTATTACGACCGATCATCAAAAAATGTAGTGGCATAAATTCTGTGTTAAATTTTATATCGATATAAACACTTATAAAAGGTTTATAGATTTTAGATGGGGATGCTATGGGAACTATGACTAATTATGGACCAACCGTTATAAAATATTAACATTATTAAGCGATTTATGGTTGTTAAAGTGATTTTGGAAAGTGGGCCTCATATGGAAGCGATGACTAATTACACCGCGTTATAAAAACGAGCTTTTGTTCTGTTCTATTAACCAAATATACTTTTTCGAAAAGGGGGGAAAAATAAAAATATACGTGTATCGGCGATTTTCATGTACACGTCAGAATTTTTTTATATATAAAGTATCAAACTCGTAGTGTCCGCCTGTGTGAAAGACTTTGGATAGATTTTTAACCCTTTTTCCGTAATCAATCGAGCTGAATTTTTTTAGGCAGACTCGTGGATTTTTAAAAAATAGATTTTTATCAATTCTTAGATTTTCCTGATTTTTTTTTTTTTTTGAAAAAATGTTTATCAGTTTTTTGTAACGGTTTCAGTTCGTTAAAACCCCGTTTTTTTTTAATTAATTTTGTTATATTAAAATTAAAAATTGTGACATTAAAAATTTCAATGCTTTTAAAGAAACTTAGGCCTTTTATTTTTGCATTTGTAAACATTTGTGGCAGTATCGCGACAAGTAGATCAACAGTATTCGCCAACAATATGCGTAATGTCTTGTCCTTTAAAGCGCTTTTCAATAGCCGCAATGTCCTTCGCCATGCTGATCGCTACAAGCTGCTAAATCATAAACTAAATGCGGCACTGCAGTCCCAAGTTCACTGGGTGTTGGTACAAATTCCGATACTTTTTGACTCGCATTCGATGCAAGAAATATTGATAGTATTGTTGGTACTACTGTTGCTTGTCCTTCACTTATTTCGGGAACATCATTACAAATTACCACTAAAGTCGCTATACGTTCTTCTGGTGAGTACAGAAACGCTGGAATAACCGCTTCTACATTAGCGTAGCGAATTTTGTTGCGGCGAAAGTATGGGTATCCTTAGTTTGAGTAAAAGTTACACAAAAGTAGCACAATTCATTGCAGTGCTCCGTACGTGGTAGCCAAATTGTTGGTATATCGTACGTTATTGTTGACCTTCAATCAGTAAACTTGCATAAATTTCTATAGCAATAGTCGCACACGACTTCCGAAGTATACCACAAGTAAGGAACATAAGCAGTCTTGAATATTTTCTGAAACGTATTAATCACTGTTTTCGTAATATTTTTCTAATTTTTACGTAACAAAAGTTATTTCGATTCGGGCACTTCAGTTTTTCTTAGATGAAATATATAGAAATACGTTTTCGCACAACAGAACTTAAAACAATTGTGCAATTCAATGTTTCATCTGTTATACCAGTTGCAAGTGTTGTAAAAGTCATAAACAGTTTATTGTTAGAAAGTTACTATTGATAAACTACAAATATATGGAGTAGGATGGGTCGAAAAACAATTTGTTTTGGAAAGCTTTAGTAGTTTAAAAATTTGGAGTCCCTTCAAGTAATGCTGAAAAAAGTGAAAAAAAATATATTAAAAAAAAAATCAGGAAAAACTGAGAATTGATAAAAATCTATTTTTTAAAAAATTTGACGTGATACAGACATTTCCACGAGTCTGCCTAAAAAAATTCAGCTCGATTGGATAACGGGAAAAAGGGTTAAAAATCGATCCAAAGTCTTTCACAGGCGGACTTTATAAATAAAAAAAATTCTGACGTGTACATGAGAATTGCCTATACACGTGCATTTTTATTTTTTCTCCCCTTTTCAAAAAAGTATATTTGGTTCATAATGATTTCTGTATATATCAAACAGGCTTATGATAAATATGATTTGGATACGGCAGCAGGCCTTATATGAGAGCTATGTTCAATAAAGGACCGATATGTACAAAATTTGTAGATGTGATTAGGCTGTACAATTAATTTGTAGCAAATATTGTTGGGATACGTCATTAATCAAACATTTATGACCTAAATAAAAATATTTATTTCGGAAGGACATTTGTTTGGGGGCTTTGTATAATAATGCACCTGATGATTCTGAGTCGATCGGTTTACTTCAAAGAGGGTGTTGGACTAATATTTTTGGGCGTTACAAACATGAGCACAAATCCTTACTATGGTATAAAAATCATACGTTTCGTGGCTAAAAGGTAAATAAAAAGGCTAAGTCTAGCCTTAAAAAAGCTAAACTGGCAACACTGTTTATAATACATCTTGCAGTAAGTGTAAGAGATAAATGTTTTTATAAAAATAAATTTTAAAAAATATAAACGTCTTTTAAAGATATTGTTCTTCACAGAAATTATTCTTCGCTATACTAAATTTCGACTCTAACTGTATGTATTAAATTCTTAAAATTTAATTACACTTTCTATAAGCATTGTTTCTATGTTTCCTAAGAAGCTTATTAAGATGCACACACAAATACGTTTAATTTTGAGAGTGATTTTCTGGTTATTAATTCATTGTCTTCTTAGCAATTAATTTAATGTGCCATATTTTCGTGGAACGATTTTTCGTAAAGGCAAACAAAAACTTATCTATTATTAACATATGAAAAATAGAAAAGTTTAAAAGACTCATTAGCATTAATCATATTCTTTGTATCTTGAATGAATAAAACTAAGTTTTGACAAATTAGCTCATTAGGACTAATGCCAAATTTAAATTTAGAAGAAGGAAAATGAAACAGCGGCTTATTCCGCAATATATTATATCTTGGCTAAAATCTTAAAATTAATAATAGTTTAAATGTTTGATTATATATATTGTATATGTTACTTACTGTGCAAGAACTCTTGCGTATGTAAGTATATTGTTTCATAAGCCTTATTAGTCTCACTAATGATTTAGCTTTTCATTTTAAAAAAGTTTTTAAAGTCTGCATTTTCATAAAACTTGTACGCTCTTTTGCGAATGTGTTGTGTGTTTAATGTTTAAACAAATAGCTTGAGAGTTTTATGTTCGTTACTATAGTACATGCGTACTCGTAAATTAAATGTGTGCTAAATTTATATTAGGATGGCTTTACATATATTTATTGCAAGAAGAAAGGTTTTAATGTGAAAATAAAATTCTTCTTCAAATATTGTTAGATTTTGTTGAATAGATTTAATTTTTATTGGCTTTAAAGAAACAACATTTTATATCCAAAGCGAAAATTTCAAATCTAGAACCAGAATATTCTCAAAGCTATTTTTATTTGGGCCATCCTATTTAAGTTGAATAACATTGTAACGATTTTATTTGCTTGTATTTTTCGCTTTTTCCGCTTAGAGTGCTTGTTATTTTTATTGTTTGAAAAATAGGTCAATTACTTAAACAGGCATTAAGAAAAGGCATCAGTATTGTATTCGCACACATCCTTATTCACACATGCATAATGCATTAAGCTTGTTAATGGTAGTGATGATGAACAGGGGGAATATCTTACAATTGCACATACTTGTGCAAACTACAGTGAATACCAAATTAAATATCAATCGAACAACAAAAATATCTAAAAGACTACGAAAAAGACCAAACGAACTAGAATAACTTAAGTTTTCTTAATAACTCGCACAAATTTGTATCCATAACTCTAGATTTTACTATTGTTTTAAAAATGGCAATAAGATTTTAATGTTTTATTACTGTTAAGTTAGATTTACACGATTGCAATTTTCTTCAAAATTGCTCTTCAAAATGCTTCAAACTCGTGTAAACAGCAAATATGCCTCAAAATTTATTTATTTAATAGTTATTAATAATTAGATAAATTAATTTTGAAGAAATTTTGCTGTTTACAGGACTTTGAAGCATTTTGAAGAGCAATTTTGAAGAAAATTTCAATCGTGTAAATCTAGCTTTACAACATTCATTGCCATCAAATTTGGCATCAAATTAAACGAATTTATTAGACCTAACAAAATCTTACGAGGGCAGTGCGGAAACTAAGAAGCACAGAAACAGAATAGTTAGTTTTCCAAAAACATTTTTATATTTCAATATAATCTCCTGAAACTTCAATACACTTAGTCCAACTCTTATCTAGCAATTTTATCCCTTGATTAAAATAGTTTTCCTCCAGGCCTTCAAAATAGTGGTTTACAACTGTAATTGCATCTTGAGAATGAAAATGCCAGATAGGATTTTTTTTAGATTTGGGAACAAAAGAAAATCACTGGGAGCTAAATCAGGAGAATAAGGTGGGTAGTCAAGCAACTCGTACTTAAATTCATTGATTTTGGTCATTGTTAAAACAGTCTTGTGCACTGGTGCGTTGTCTTGATGCAATATGTTTTTCTCGAATTTTTACATTTAGTTGATCCAAAACGTTGCATTAGTATTCTGGATTTATTCTTTTACCCTTTGGCAGATAGTCAATCAGTAAAATACCTTTGAAGTCCCAAAAAACATTGTCATATCCGTACTAGCCGAATGAATTCTTTTTGCCTTCTTTGGGGCACTTTCTCCAGCTTTAGTCTATTGCTGGAATTGTTCTTTTGTCTGTGGAGTATAGTGGTGGATTCATGTCTCATCAACAGTTATGCAACGACGCTTAAAATTAATTTTGTTTTTCTTAAAACGATCCAAACAAGCTGGAGAAATATTCATTCGTATGCGTTTTTGGTGGACTGTTAACAGATGCGGCGCCCATTTTGCAGAAAGCTGTTTCATCTGTAGTTCTTTATGCAAAATTAAATGGACTCGATAATTTAAGATGCCCATGATATTAGTTATTTCACGCACTTTTATTCGTCAATCATTTAATACCATATCATGCACTTTGGCTACAATGCTGTTTTTGGACGTCCAGTACGTGGTTCATCCTCAATGCTTGTTCGCCCACGTTTAAATTCAGCAACCCAATATTTTACTGTTGCATATGGAGGAGCACTTTCACCTAATACATTTACCATATCATTATGAATTTCTTGTCCCCATAAACCTTTTTTATTTAAATATTTAATGACAGCACGAATATCTAATTTTTCCATTATAGAAAAATCGTGGATGAGTCTTTGTTAAACACCTTGTTTCTATATGAAAGAGTTGTCAGATCGAAACAAAAATTTAACACCTAACCTTTTGCTGTTTATACTGCGCTTTCTGTTCTAGTCTAAGAAGTTTCCGAACCGCCCTCGTATATACCCATCAACGAAATCACACATCTCACACTACCTTTTAAAATACTAAAGTCTACAAGAGTATATAAACGTTTTAGTTCTTCATATCAAAGTTTTAGTTCTTTGATGATTATTTCCATGTTTTACAAACGGTATGGCAAACTTAATACACCCCTCATCTTTTAGAAGGTGGGTATAAAAATTCTACTAATCTTTTACTTAAATTTCTTGCCTTAATTGATAATTCGGAAAAAAAACAGAAAATGGGCTCGAGTTTTAAATTATTATTATACTTTATTCAAAGAAAAATCTATATTTTTAAAAACACACTGTTTTGTTAGTAACAGTATAGAAGACAAAGTATTTGTATATTTAACAATGTTACTCCATATGTTAGATTGTTATGTGTAATGCATAGAAAATTGTTGTCTATTAAGTGGAATTACAAATACAATTACAACATATAGGGTGATTTATTTCGACACTTTTTTTTAATTTAAATAAAACACTTAAAATAGAACTCCATATAGGAAGCTTTATTATCACCCAAAATAATATTCTTAGACATTTACCCCTTGGCCCATGGATGTCGAACGATAACGTTCGCTTAGATAAGACTTAAGACACAAACTTTTTATCGTATCTATTTTTTACTCAATCAAGTTTGTTTATTCCACAATCAAGTTTGTGTCTTGAGTCTTATCTAAGCGAACGTTATCGTTCGACATCCGTGGGCCAAGGGGTTAGTTGTTGACACAATTTCTTTCGAGTTATTTCACACGTTTTTCACAAAAGACTTATGTTCGTAACACACGTGAATAATTTGGCAATGTTGTTGCAGTTTGAACCTTTCCATGATGAATTTTCAAAGAATACTAAATAATATTACAGTACCTCACCAGTATGTCACGCGTTATCTGTAAAAGAACAAATGAAAAAAGGTCTAAATGAATCACTCTATATTTTTGTATGTTCTTTTATGTGTCACGGTTATGGCTTTTTCCCTTAAAGCGTATTTTAACACGTCTTCAAACGACCTCATTAACACAATATTATGACGTGGCGTGGCGTTAACTTTATTACAACTTAGAAATGTGTAGTTTTACACTCATGCATCACACATATAAATAAATATACGAAACCTTAGAATACGTACATACAGTGGGGAGCACAAATGAGTACAGGTGTTTACTCCTTTTGTACTCTTTATTGCATAAAAATAAAAGTAAAAAATAGAATTGAAAAATATTTGTTGTCATTTATTTGTTTTAAGCAAAATTTTTACAATAGAAGTAACTATTCTACTTGAGTAATTTGTAAACAGATATGTACATGTAAGTCAATCACTGGTTACAATAGTTAAAAAAACACAGATCAGAGGTCACAAAAAGCTATTTGCACATTTCATGATAACAAAAATGAAAAATGACAAGTGTTTGACACCAAAATATGCTTCTATAACAAAAGGCAAGTCCGTTAGTCGATGAATAGCAAGGCGAGGCCTTAGTGATCTCAGCAGTAAAAAATAAAAAAGTTATAAGGCATGGTTGAAGTTTGCAGAGAGCACAGAAATTGAATAGTAGATGACTGAAAACGTGTAATCTGGTAATTATGGACTGACCTTTATAAAATCCAAAAATAAAACTTGTGGAAACATGTAACTGAAAAATGTCTGTTCTAAATATTAGACGTAGGTTAATGTGTTTTTCGGAAGTGGTTGCCATATGTGTGACCAATTATGGGCCGATCGTCATAGTATTTGGTACGCCAATTTTTGTATATACAAGGTGGCGCAAAAGTAATCTTCATTGTTTATTAACGAGTATTTCGTATGTGTTTACTACACAAATGTCAAAACAGAACTGACATTAGGGGCCTCGCAAAATTTATAGCATTTTCTGATAGGAGGATTACTTTTGCGTCACCTTGTATATAGATTAGTTGTGTCGAATTATAATTTTATAGTAATTTTTAAAATAGATTGAAACTGGTGAAAATCGGTCCATTATATCACCTGGCACCATACAAATGTCCTTTCGAAATAGGGGTTTAACGATCATAAATGTTTGAATTATCCAAACAAATTTCACCACAAATGAGTGGTAAATGAAACCAAATCATATTTATAAATTGTGTGCAGATTGGCCCATAATTGATTATAGCTACCATACAAGGCCCACTTCCGAAAATTTTTATAAATCTCTTAAAAATGTTGGTATACGAACAAAATTAAGCACAAACAAGTTTTATATATACAGAAATGAAGACACCTAATTTTATAATGGTCGGTCCATAATTAGTCGAATGTCCCATATAACACCCTCTACGTAATTCACTTTAAGTATTTATATCGACATAAAGTCTAACATACATAATAATTATGTTCACGGAAGTCATGGCCATAAGAGGTCATATCTCCCATGTTTTATATATATATTGAGTGTATGCCCTACACTCCTACCTGTCCTACCGGTCCAGGTTTGATGTTTGCAAGATTAATTGAGCAACTACCATTTGAAAAGGCTTGGGCAATTTGGTATAGATATTTAACGTCCGTGGAAAGTTGATTTTCAGCATCTGTACTCATTGGAGGAATGTGTTCATGTGGAATAAGTTCAAAATTTTCGATAACATGAACAATGTTTAGATTATTTCAATTAAAAATTACAAAACTATATCGTATAGAGAAAGAAGTAAATAAAGTTATGATATTTACTTGTAATGTATTGCAAATATCTATCCTTTGAGCTAACGATCCAGTGCTTTTTGTCGGTCAAGTAGTGGCCGGTTTTTCGACAGCGTTGTACAGATGTCGGAACGGCAATTCGTTGAAATGAAGTAAACAGATAAACGAGTGGTTCACGTATTACTACTAGGTGTGGTTCTTTTCGCATTAATTTTCTCCCGAGTTAATGAATCGTTTTTGCGACCATCAAACGAAAATGCGATCAACGATTCACCATCGTGATTTGCTAGTAAAATATCGTGTCTCGATTTTTCACGCTCTCGGCTCACTTTTTTTTTTATCCATAATAATGGTTTCACCTCGCTCATCCTTAAACTGTATGTCAGCGAATAAAGCTGAAGTCAAAACAGATGCTAATCGATCGGATAACCCAAGCGATCGCACATCATTGCAAACCGGAAGGCAATCTTTGAATGACAAATACAGTGGGTAGCCAAATTATTAGATACATATACAAAATTGTTTAGTTTGAAGACGTATAACATTTTAAAATAGTGGAAATTTATCCTTTTATTTGTACTTTTAGGTAAATTAAGTGTTTCAATTAATAATAAAGTCTTTTGTTTTAAAAATATATATTTGAGGAAAAGAAATATTACAAAATTTTTTGAAAAAAATCTTAATAATTCCTAGAACCTTCTTTGGCATCAATTACAGCTTGCACCCTTTTTGGCATGCTCTGAATGCATTTTTGAACATTTTCTTTTAGTTCTTCATCGTGATGCCAGATTTTAATCAATTTAATCAAAATTGCATATTTCACACTTCAGAGCAGAATGACAGATAATGATGTACAACTGCACTCTAATGTCACCAATCATTGTTGACACTCCACAAAATATTTAATAGTATTACCAGAATTAAAACACGAAAACATCTGGTACAAGAAATAAATTTATATACGTATTAAAAGCGGTTGAATCTTAATTAATAAGTGTAACTCATAATTTGGTCACCCACTGTACACCAAATTGGAATTTTTGATGTGAAATACAATAATTGCTTTCTTCTTGATTCATACATTGTCTTTATCAATACAATTACTTTGAACAATATATTTTTTTATAAAAAAAAGTGGAAAAAATAAGAAATAGAATATTTTTATGATTTTGCGCTATGAAAAACTGAAAATGGTAATTTATCAATATTTTCACGAAATATTTGCACTTTTATAAGGCCAAAACCACCAGAAGGAGCATTCAAATGCTTTTGCGATGTTCTAGAGAGTTCTTAACTATTGTCTTGGCTACAATTCTTGTGATAGTATTGGAACAAAAATCTCAAGGGATTAACTGCTACAGGCCAAAATATCCCAAAAAACCTGACAAAAAGTGGTAAATTTTCTAAATTTTTGACTTTTTGACCATGAAAACGAAATTTTTTCTAAGTAATATGTTCAGAGAAATTGTAGCCCGAGACAATAGCTTTTTGAGAATAAGTCAAAATTTCAAATAGTTTACGAAATATGAGCCCAAGAAAATTTGCAAATTTTCCAAAAAGATAAAGTCTGAGAAAAAATTTCAAGTTAAAATCGGGAGGCTCAATTTTCACCGCAGACGTACGGTCTAGTGGACTTTTTTGCTTAGTACAATCCCAAGAATCAGAAACGCGAAGCGCCCATTAAGATGTTCAAATCGCCCCACCCCAGTGTAGGGTATTATATTGTCGGGCTTGGCATACTATACTTTCTTACTTGTTTTTAGTATCAAACTTTGTGATATAATAAAAAATATTTTTCTGGAAATTCCGTTAATTTGAGTTGCGTATTTTGGACGTGAGAATGTTTTGCACAGACGGACAGTCAGACGGATATAGCTCAATCGACCTAAAATTTCATAAGGAGTATAAAAATATATACTTTGTTGGATCGCAGAGGAATATTATCAAAGTTTAACATGGAATGCAGACATATACATATATGCCCTAATTCATCACTTGTGGTGGTGAAGGGTATAAACATTTTAAAAAATTTCGAGGTTTCCTGCAATTTATATCTATAACTCTTAAACTCCAAATAATTTGGTGAAACCAAGAATGTTGAGGAAAAGCCTCTAACAGACATACGGACACCCTCCATCTTCTTGGTGATGAATATATAGAAATTTCGGCATGGATTGTATAAATACATTAGATACCCTTAAGGTGTTTTAATGTCCTTAAATAATTTAAAAAATTATTGTATGTTCTTATTTTTCATTAAAGTTTTAATATATTTATATTTTCTATGCTTTATCTCTAGAGGATTGTTCCTATTACATATTACACCATACATTTTAATATTGAAGCAACCAAACCGCAACTATAATATTTTCTTTCACTACCTTTGTAGTGCAAGAAGTGCCAGAAGAGGGAATGTGGGACGTACAAAAACTTTAATAGTGAATTTTTCAAATTCCATTCCATACATAAATATTATTCAGCTCACATATATTCCACATAATAAAGAGCAGATAGCAAAACTCTTCTAAAAAGTTATTAAACCACAACCGTTTATAACAGCAGCAATACGATTCTAGTCCATAAAATTAGAAAATGTGTTAGGGAGGAGCGTGCATTTAAAAGGATGTGGTTTGTCAGCTATGTGTGTGTTCACGGATAAAGAGTGTTTGTGTTAACATAAAATACTGCGTTGGAAAAATGAAAAATATCTTTTAATTTTAAAATAAAGTATAAATAAATAAAGCGACCGACCATCTTAAAAGTCAAACTACTGCTGTAAGATTCCAGACACATACTTATAAAAACATTAAGAATTATATTTATCTATTTTTTTTACCAGTTTAATGCTAATATCTCTTTCTGTTGTTTTCTTACAGACTCAAACACAAAGTTTTACACCTTAAAAGAGAAGTTCACGTGCAGCTAAATGATTGGGATATCTTAACAAAGGTAGCAAAAGCAACTACTGCTGTATTTACCACATATAAGTTATCGGTATTTGGGTAAAACATTCCCTTTACACTGCTTTACATTCTTTTCAATTCCACTGCACACAAAGAATTTCTAGTTTGCCTTAACGTGATAATCAAGTTAGACATTTTCTTTTGCTCGTTTTGCTATTGTTTTGCCGTATCCCTCTGGTGTTTAGCATAAAGTTGCTTTTCATGTCCTTTAAGGATTTGTGGCTGTTTAAGTTGTTAATGGCAACATGAAGATTTTTTTCTGCTTGTGAACCTCTTCAACTAATATTTTTTTTCCTTTGTAAATGTATTTATCTAAAAATGTTTGAATTAAGCAATGCATTGAGAAAAACAAATGTTTTACTTTTCCGCTATGGTGATTTGTATAGAGTATTTTCAGAACAATTATTATTTTTAGTGGATGAAAGATGATGGTGATTCTTGAAACATGTAAATTCAACGCAGGTTCAATCCCCAGCTCAGCCAAGAAAAATTATCAATAAAAATTTTTAATAAGATTTCATGTTGTAAAAACAATTCCTACCTTCAGTAAAAATAATAATTTAATGAAAATTAAATTTAAATGAACTCGAGCCCAACTAAAATTATCAAAAATTATAGAGTATTTTCTTTAGTTTTAAATAAATATTTAAAATTTTAAATTTTTTTTATAAAATTAAAGAAAATTATGGCAAAATTTCAGTTTATGGGGGACACCCCTGGGGAACAAAAAAAAAATGCCACGCCCCCTTAAATGACCCCAGGAGTGCGAAAATCATAATGAATAAGGGGGCTCACGCCCCCTATGGGCGTGGCAGTCGAAAAACGACCCGGCGCACCTACGTAGACAATATGGGTATCAAATGAAAGCAAATGTCTTCACGATTCCAAAAATAGCCATAGTTGCCAGATCGGGCGGTTTTTGTAGCCGATATGGTCATTTTGGCAAAATTTGGGGTGCGTGACCGGCCTACGGCCGGGCTTAGGGGTTTTTAACTCCAGTATGTCTTAATTCTAGACGGCGGGGATCTCGAGTGCTCGGCCTCTGGCCGAGCTAAAAAGAAATAAACAAAAAAAGTCCTTCCCCCATTTTATAAAAATTAACATATCTTCCTCAAATTCTGGACGATCTGGCAACTACGGGTATTTTTGGAATCGTGAAGACATTTCCTTTCATTTGATACCAATATTGCCTAAGTAGGTGGCATGGGTCGTTTTTCACCCCCGCCCCTATTTAACAAAAATGGCCGTATCGGCTGCAAAAACCGCCAGATCTGGCAACTATGGCTATTTTTGGAATCGTGAAGACATTAGCTTTCATTTGATACCCATATTGTCTACGTAGGTGGGCCGGGTCGTTTTTCGACTGCCACGCCCATAGGGGGCGTGAGCCCCCTTTTTCATTATGATTTTCGTACTCCTGGGAACATTCTGAAGGGGATGGCATATTTAGATTTTTTCTCTAGGGGTGTCCCCCATAAACTGAAATTCAGCCAAAATTATTTGTTATTCTTTCTAGGTAAATTGTCAAATAATAGCCAATAAAAATAGAATGACAGTTTGACAGCAGTCACATGTGATCTGTAAACCAAATAATCACATTCATTTATCTCAATCAAAAGGTTTTTATATTGAGCTGCTTTTTTATTGTTGTAACAGCTGCGGTTGCTGCCCAGGACGCAGGAATGAAGTTACTTCTAGTAGATTGCTTAATTTTCATGGGGCATCAACTCGTGAAGTTACGGTCTATCGCAGTCAAGTAGGAATTAAGTATGTTGCTTCATTCCGAACTTATGTTCTTCCATTTGTTCTCGTATCCTCAAAGATCCATCCTGACATGTGTTGGTTAAAGACTAACCCCCTTATTTATAAAAACTTACATCAGGTTTATAACAGGTTTATTAAGCAAATTTCCATACAAAATTTGTTTTATAAACCTGTTATAAACCTGTTGTAAGTTTTATGAATAAGGGCATAAAGCTGTTTGATGATGAAGCTGGAATAACTCATCCAATGACATCCCAGAAGAACTGTTTTATCAGGGTGAGGTTGTGTTTAATTACTGGGAGAACCTTCGTTTTCTTGTGTATATAATATAATTTGCATGCAGTCTGTTTTATTTCTTAGGACAGCATATTAGCAACTTGAAATACTTCTTTATATGACCAACTAATCGTCTTGTAGGTTCCCAAATCGTCTTGTAGGTTCTAGCCTTTTGAGGACCCTGTAGCATTTTTACTTCCTTGATCGTAAGGGGTATTTAGAGATGTAGTATTTAAACAGTAGTGGTGATAGGACCCTTTCCTATGGATGTCTTTGTTTAACTTACAAGTCTGAGAGGGTTCGTCTCTAACTTCTAAAAACGATCTATTGAAAGTTCTATTGGAAAAGATCTATGAGGACTGACTTTTCACAAGACTTCTGCTACTTTAAGCCCTGTGAGATCTGAGTAGAAAAGACAATTAATGATGTGCTGGTGGTGGAGAAGATGAAATTATGGCTGTAGATTTTTCTGTATAGCTATAAAGGAAATACATATTTTCCTAACGCTATATATTATTAAACTCTTCAATGATAAGTTAAAGACCAACACCAAGTACTCCATTGCCTGCTCGCCTAGATGTTTCAAAATTAGCTTGGATATAGCTCCTTGGAAGAACTAAGTCCTCTGGTACATCTTAAAAACATAGTATTCAGTAGAGTCCAATTAATGAATATAGAATCATTTCGTTAGTTATTAGATCAAATGCAGACACTAATCTTTATCATGACATTAAATAATTTATAAACGTCATTATACATATAACTAGTTAATTACTGCATTGAGCATATTTCATACATATCCATTATCACAAGAAAACTATCAAAATTGATGAACTAAAAATCCAAACGTCTTAAAAATTTAATCTGACTTCCACTACAGAATTTTTCTGAGTGTACTGATATAATAATGACCTCTATTTCGAACACAACAACAGTTGTTTTTTCTGTTTTTCATTGTATTAGTTGTTAAAGTGAAACTGTTGGTTTAGAGTTAAATGGGTAACTTAATTTAATCTTTTAATTTCTTTTGTTCTGCTCTAATTCATTTTTATACCCTCCACCACCATAAGTGGAGAATGAGGGTATATTTAGGTTTGTCATTCCGTGTGTAACACTAAGAAATATTCATCTGAAACCCAACAAAGTACATATTCTTGATCCTTATGGAATTTTAAGTCTATTGAGCTATATCCGTGTCTGTAGGCCTGTCTGTAGGCCTGTCTATGTAAAACACTCTCACATCTAAAAGACACGACCTAAATAAACAGAGTTTACAGAAAAGCTCTCCTATGCAGTTTGGTATTGAAAATGAGCAAAATCGGTAAAGTAGAACCAAAGTTATGGACCAAAATGTGAGACAACCTCCATAAAAATTTGATATTTTTAAATATTTTTTTCCAATTTTTTTAAATATATTGCAGATATTGCAATGAAATTTTGTACACGTTATTTTTATGATAAATGAAAAAAGTGTAAGGAAAATACAAATATATTCCCGAAATATGGCTTAATGGTAAATAAATGTCTAAAAAATTGGAATTTTAATACAAAATTCGGCCATGTAAAAACAAATCTCAAAACGAAATTTTGTTTTGTTCGGTCCATGTTTGACCATAGACCCCATATAAAGTCCACATCTAAAATTTACTTAAATGCGTATAAATTTGGTACAAATACAGTTACCAGGTGAAAGTGCAAAACAAATAATTATTATAGAATTCGAAGAACTCAAAGAGAGTGGAAACAGCACAAATCACCCCAACCCAAATCTAAGCTAAAAGATTGCATAAAAAGACTAAAAAGAGCTGCTGGAATATCGAAAAATTAAATCACTAAATAAATATTTAGAAAGCTTGGATGCAACTCCGCAATTAGATTACTCACTATGGCGAGAGACTAAAAATCTTAAAAACCTGTGTTCCCCCTTGCGGAACTTAAGTCATGGTTGGGCAAGAAATGACACTGAAAAAGGCAATCTATTTGTACATCTTTTGAAAAAAGTATTTACCCTAAACAAATTAAATGAATCAATAGACTTGCCACTAGGCACACACTATTTAGGACCAGCTGTACCCTTAAGTTTTGAGATTCGAGATATCAAAAAAGCTACAATTGATTTAAACTCTCAGAAAGCACCTGACATTAACAAAATCAGTATCAAGATGCTTATGGAGCTACGCCGGATAGCAAATGAGAATAATACTGTTTATTTTTAACGCTATATTATGTCCTGAATATTATCCACCAGAATGAAAGGTTGCACTAGTTAGCATGATACCAAAGCCGGAAAAATATATCTCAAAAGTAGAATTATATAGACCCATCAGCCTATTGTCAAATATATCAAAGCTATTCGAGAAAATTCTCATGAACAAGTTACACCCAATTTTAAGTGAAAACAATTGTATTCCAAATCATCTCTTTGGATTTAAAAGAAAACACAGTACTAGCGAAGAAACCCATAGACTTGTCAATATCGGTTGAAGCAAAAAAAAAAAAAAAATACTGTTCCCCTCTTTTTATTGACATTTCTCAAGCGATTGATAAAGTGTGGCAAAATGGGCTAATATACAAGTTGAAACTAAATTTACCCGTAAACACACATAATATATTGGAAACCTACTTAACTGGACGAACAGCTTAAAGAAGGAGATTGTTCCGCAGTTAAATACCTCGGTATACACCTCGATCCTTGGCTTACATGGAAATCTCATATAGATGCAATATTGACTCTAATGAAATTGAAATTAATCCAAAGTAATTGGCCCATTGGCAGAAACTTTAGGCTAAGTTGAGATTGCAAACTCTTGCTTTACAACTCAATCATAAAACCTATATGTTGTTATGGAATCCAGCTATGGGGAACGGACTCAGCTTCAAATGTATACAGAATTCAAAGACGCCAAAACAAGTTGCTACGAATGATCACAAATGCCCTCTGGTATATAAAAACTTCCAATATTCATAAAGACCTAAACGTGACTTTGGTAAAAACTGAGATCCAAAAAAATGAAGAAAAACATTTAAAAAAGCTTGAAGTACACTCAAACTCATTAGCACGCAAAATATTAAATAATAGTAGCTATATTCGACTAAGAAGAAGGGATACAGGGGAATACCGAAGACAAGAAGGAAGAATGCCAACTTAATAAATCAAATAAACAATGGTCACACAATTTTGGTCCGGCATTGGCTGGACTAATAATTAAAATTTTTTTTAGATATAAGATTTCATATACTTATTGTTAGTTAATTTTTTTAATGAATATTAAAAAAATAAACAGTTGAAAAAAAAAATAAAATGATTCTGAGTCGGTCGGTAAAAAACCACCGATATGGTTTCATCCAATGAGGAATCGCTGGAGGCCAAGTTTCCTATTACTTGGCTAGAGAAAACAACACAGGTCTAAAACCAAGATGGTTCTACAAAAGAAAGAAAATTAGTTTTATTTTATTTTAATTAAAATAAATAGTGAACGATATCACTTTCCTTTTTTATTTTCTTGTTTCTTTTCAAGTATACTTTTTTAATTTACAAAACTTGATTTAACAAAATCAATTAATACAAAGTGTATATTAATAATTCCAAAAATATATGATTCAAAGACTATTTAAGGACTGTATTATTCAAAAATTAAAAAATTAATAACAATTTAAAGATTGGTAATAGACAACGATTCGCCAAAATACAACAACAACATTTATATTTTATGCAAATTGACGAAGGAATTTAACTAAAAAGATAATAAATGATGACATTTGCGCCTATATGTCCTCTGGCATCACCCTTAAGGTAAAACAGTAAAAAAAACAGGAAAAGCCAAAGATGGGAGTACCAACACCATTCATCCATAGTTGAACAGTCGGTATACGCTAAGTTTTTGAGAGTTTCAAACATCAGCACAAATTCATTATGGTGGTGTAGGGTATAAAAATAAAATATACAATCTTTGACATTATAAAACTCACAACACATTTTGATTCTTGATTCGTATTTACTTTAAATATTTTTTTTAAATATAATGGTTAAACCATTTTTTCCGCTCATACTTTGATTATATAGGTGATTTGAAATTATACGATTAAATATTTGTAAACTTAACAAGATTTAAAGAAAATTATAAATTGTACTACTGTACGTATGTATAATATATGTATGTATTTGTATTTATTTACTTATCACTCATACGCCCTCAAATATAATCGTTACAAAGAGTTTACAAATCTTTTATTTTTTGTAGATTGTAAACCATGCAAATTGTTGTAAAAGATTTTAAAGAAATTTTACACTGCAAAGCAAGGGTGTTCTTGAGTTTATTTGCAGTCACACTGTTCCTTAGTTGGGAAAGGACTAGTACCCCATATTTTGTTACTTCGGGTCTATAACATTTTTATATATTCACCATAACCAAATTGGAATGCTATTAGGATTTTAGATCAGGAAATATACATCGGAAAAATAATGGTCGAGAATTCCCCGAAAAAAAATTTAAAATATCCCGGTAAAAACGGGAAACTTAAAAACAATTTAAATTATAAGTTATCATTGCGGAAGATATACTACCTACAATGAGAAACCAGAAATACTCAAGATTTTTGACAAGAAACTACGAAACTTTAAGCTAAAATTAGTTTTACGATCGACTAGAGATTTTTGACAAACAATTAAACAATAACTTTTGTTTATGTATTGTGTGTACAACTTAAAAATTAGGTTATGATAGTTTCCTATATTTCTGGATTAAATGCCACAACAACTGCTCGTTTGATGACAAGAACGATCAGACCAATTACGGATACCTTATTTTGAAATGAAGCCTATCCCAGAGAGAGCGTTCTGCATCCATCACCATAGTCAAAGGCAGCAAGGTCTAGACTATAAGTCAGATGTAATTAGTTTTTAACAGGTATTGCAACTTCTGGCTCTCATATTTGGCTGCATAGTCCAGATATTTGTCTGAATCCTGCTGCTTGCAAACGTTTTGAAATGATTTTTCAAGCTGTTTTTGAGTTTGACTATAATCTTTATGTAGTAATACCGATGAATCTCATTCACCATAAGCTTCGGTGATCAATCGGTGGTATCAGTGGCATTACTTTTAAATTAAACAAGAAAAATTCCCGTATATGATGCTTTGTTGGAATATAATTCTACATTTTCGAAACAACAAAGAACTTTCTTATTACACTATAATGTCCAAGTGAAAATAAACAACTAATATGTACCTTTCAATATGTCATACATATATGTTATTAATGATAAAAAACGCGATCAAAATATAAGCAATCTGTTATGAATCCCACATTCTGAAGTTATACACCCAATATTGGTTTCTTGAAACACAAACATTTGGAAATTTTTGAAGAAATTTAATTTCTTGAAAGCCGTCTGTCTCGACAATTGCATACATATATAAGAAAGAATACAGTAATTCATTAAACTAAAGATCGTAATAAAAAAGGGCAGATAAAGGTCTTGTTCCGCATTTAAACATATTAATACACGTTTTAAAGTCTATTATGGTTGCAGTAGGTATATCGTCACCTAAAATGCCCAAAGACGTAACCCTCATTATCATAATTTTACAGGAGAAGCAAAAAGCTTATAAAATGAAAACTGTTTAATTGAAAATCGCGATTTCTTCACATCTTGTCTTAAGATAGACGACAAACTTATTTCTTATTTATTGTATTTTAGCCTTATGTTCTAGATTCAATCAAAAAACGAATTTTAATTTTTTGAGGGTTACGTCTTTGGGCATTTCAGGTGAAGATATATACTTTCTTTATAAAATGAAAAGATATAAGCTACAAATTCTACGCATTTTCAAATTATTTAAATTTAAAGAACAATTTGGATGTCATCGATAAATTGTCTAAAAATTTCCAAAAATACAATTAAAGCAATAGCAAATCGAACAAAAAATGCAGAAGGCTGGAAACTTTTCCAGTAAAATAACAAATCTGATATAAGAGTACGTAATAAATGCGTTAGTTATTTTAAAAGCACATTAAACAATTTTTTTAGACGAACTTAAAATAACTTTTTATTTATATAAAAAATAATTATTTTTTAGTTAAAAATAATCTTAAAATGTGTATCCCTTTTCATGTGGTGTTTTTCTTTAAAAAAATGTTACAATTTAAATATGATTTGTAATATTTTACAATTTGTAAAATGATACAATTTAAAAATAAATGATACAATTTAAAAATTCCTGGAAATGCAATATTTTATTTCCGTTTCCCGGAGAAAAAATGGTCCAGGAAATCCTAAACCCTATATGTTACACATATTCGTTCCACTATACATAATTTGTTAGCACTTACACTTACTGAGAGGTAGAAAAAATAGCAAAAACAAGTGCTATCTGCGGCTATGTCTTAAATACCCTCCACCTAAATATAAATAATATAAATATATAAACTATACTGGTTATCGAATACATATTCAGTGTTTTTATACCCTACACCACCATAGTGGAGAGGGTATATTGGATTTGTGCTGATGTTTATAACGCCCAGAAATATTGGTCCAACACCCACCTTAAAGTATACCGATCGACTCAGAATCACTTTCGATGATTACTGAATCTTTCAAGATAGTTCTCGCTGAATCATCTGATTTCATCTTTAACTGTTGAGATATGAAGATCCCAAATAAAATTTGACACAAATAATGGCCGAATTCTCGGTCATTAGCTAACCATTGGTAAACTAAAATACTAACTATTGTTTAACTATTACTTGTTATTCTTATGGCAAACTAAGCATTGCGAATAAAGAATCATTAGTTAAGCCTTTGTCATTAGCTAACTAAAGACTGTGAATTCGGCCATAAGTTTCTTATATACAGAAATAACGTTACCTAATTTTTTAATGGGGGATTCATAATTATTCGAAACTCCCATATAAGACCATCTACGTAATTCAATTTAAGCTCCATAAATCTTTTAAAAGTATTTCTATCGAGATAAAGTTTAACACATATAATACTTATATTCACAGACATCATGACACTAAATTTTTGGATGATCGGTCCACAATAGGTTATATCTCCCATATAACGCCCATTTCTGAAAAACTGTTTTATATATATACTGGGTGTAGGGTATTATATGGTCGGGCTTGACCGACTTTCTTACTTGTTTTATTCCGTTTTAGAACTGTTTTTATTAATATTTTATCCATACATAGTTTGAAAGACAATTATACCAACAATATAATTTATTTGAAATGTTTTAAAATTGTATCTAAATTTGACCATAATTTACAGTGTTTGTCTTATTTTCATAATAATATTGATTGTAATTTAACAATAAATAAAAATAAAAAAACATTTTTCCATATTCACAACAAGTTAAGAAACAGGGTACAAAAAGAGTAAGATTTTTAGGTGCAGCTCCTTTGGGTTAAAATTTATCACAATAGCTTTATTTCCAAAATATTTATGGGTGGCATAGAAGAAATGGACCAATTATGGACTGATAGCTTCAAAATCCAGTATCCACTAATGCGATTTCTATGTATTTGAAGCTTATTTAGGTAGAATTTCATCCCAATACCAAGTTAACAAAATTTTAATGGTTGCTATAATAATTCTCGGAAATTTACTGTATTCGGAATTATTGCCAAATATGGACTGATAACCACCAAATTCTGAAGCATAATTGCCATATGATGTATGATTTCTTTATTTATTTAAAATTTGTTTGGGTTTACTTGTTTTTCAGAATTGGTTATTATTAGGGCTAAGATTTTCATGCACTAAAGAATTGAAAATATGCGCTTAAAATATGCACGAAAAAAAACAAAATATCCAGTAAAACTTGAAAATTTTCAATAAAAAAAAACGTTTTTTTTTAATTTTATTAAAAACGTAAATCTTTTAAAAACAAAAATAACTAATTTTTGTTTGTATTGTGGTGCCTCTAAAACAAACACTTTACAAAAATATACTTGTCACACAAAAATTGTAACAAATAAACTTTTTTAAAATTAATCACATTTGCTTTGATTTAATAATAACAAAATAAAAAATATTTTATCATTCGTTTTAAAAATTTGAAAGAATAAAGAAACTTTTTTATAAAATATTGTTGGTCTTTTTATTAAAAAACTAAATACATACCAACAAATTGGTGACCCCGCATTTTAAAAGTTTTAGGCTATAAGGATGTCAACTTCCGAAGACGATTTTTCATCTCTACCATCAAATTCCCCTCATATGGAAATTTCAAGAGTCGCTGTTAAAGCACCACCATTTTGGCGTTCAGATCCATTGCTTTGGTTTAAACAAATGGAATCGCAGTTTATAATGGCTGGTGTTACTCAAGACGCCACGAAATTTCATACAGTTGTGGCATCAATAGAGAGCAACATCCTCGAGAAAGTGCAAGACATCATAATAAACCCTCCGGTTGCTAACATGTATGAAACTTTAAAGGCAAAACTCATCAGTGCATTCTCGGACTCTGAAGATAAGCGTCTCAAAAAACTTTTGACAGAGGTCGAATTATCGGACAAAAAACCATCAGATTTGTTAAGTCAAATGCGTTCCTTAGCTCAAGGTAGAGTATCGGATGATATTTTAAAACAACTTTGGATGCAGCGACTACCATCTCAAATGAAAGCAATTTTATCCGTCAGTGAAGACCGCTTAGAGAAACTGGCCGCCATGGCAGATAAAATTTCTGATTGCTCAGATACAGAACTCCATACGATTTCCACATCATCAGAAAACCGTACGAGCAGGCTCGATAATATTGAACGTCAGCTGGAAAGTCTGTGCAACAAAATGGAATCTTTTGGAAGATCGAGAAGTAAGAGCAAGGCAACAGGTAAACGCAGTCGTTCTAAGTCAGTTTCAAACAAAGATAAACCATTGTGTTGGTATCATTTCAAATTTGGAAACAAAGCTAAGAAATGTGTTGTCCCTTGCAATTTCAACCAATCGAATCAGGAAAACTAATCGGCGCTCCATCTTGGGTGACGGATGGGAGCAGCCAGGACCTATGTCGCCTGTTTATTCGAGATATTAAATCGAAATCCAGGTTTTTAGTCGATTCTGGAGCAGACGTTTCAGTAATTCCAGTATCATCATTACAACACAAGCAACAACCTAGTTCACTAATTTTATATGCCGCAAATAAGTCGACAATTCGAACTTTTGGAACCAAAACCCTTATTATCGATGTAGGACTAAAGCGGAATTTCACATGGGATTTTGTTATTGCTGATATAGATAAACCTATTATTGGATCAGATTTTTTGGGTAATTATGGCCTACTCATCGACGTTAGAAATAATTGCCTCATCGATCCCAAATCAAAAAACAGTGCTAAAGGTATAGTAGCTAATGATCAAAATTTGTCAATAAAAACCATATCACCTTCGTCTCCATTCTATTCTCTTATTATGGAATATAATGATTTATCAAAAATAAATTTTCATTGTAAAGCAAAACATTCAGTCCAACATTTTATAGAAACTACAAATGGTCCTCCAGTATTTTGCAAACCAAGACGTCTTTCACCTGAAAAGCTACTTATAGCTAAAAAAGAATTCAATGAAATGGTTCGGCTGGGAATTTGTCGTCCTTCCAGTAGTAACTGGGCAAGCCCACTTCACATGGTCAAGAAATCCAATGGAGAGTGGCGTTCATGTGGTGACTACCGTAATCTTAATGCTCGTACCATACCTGATTGTTACGCTGTTCCACATATTCACGATTTTGGAATGCTCTTAAATGGTAAGAAAGTATTTAGTAAAGTAGATTTAGTAAAAGCATACCACCACATTCCGGTCGCAGAAGACGACATTAAAAAGACGGCAATAACAACACCGATTGGAAATTTTGAGTTTCTAAGAATGACATTTGGCTTGTGCAATGCTGCACAATCCTTCCAACGTTTTATGCATGAAGTAACAAGAGATTTGGATTTCATATACGTTTATATTGATGATTTGCTAATTGCATCAGAAAACGAGCAAGAACATCAGATGCATTTAAGGAGTTTATTTGAAAGGCTGCGTCAATATGGTCTTACCATAAATTTTTCTAAATGTGTGTTTGGAGTTTCAGAACTTGAATTCCTTGGTTATTTGGTTACTGAAAAGGGCCTGAAACCACTTCCGAGTCGTGTTGAAGCCATTTCACAGTACAAACTACCTGAAACCGTTAAGGAACTCAAGTGTTTCTTAGGTATGATTAACTTCTATCGACGTTTCATACCACATGCCGCAAAATATCAAGCAATTTTACATGGAATACATCAAGGTAATATTAAAAATGATAAACGTCCTATTGAATGGAATGAAGCAAGAAAACAAGCTTTCGAAGAATGTAAGCTACAACTTGCAAATGCAACTCTTTTGTGTTATCCAAAAGAAAATGTTCCCACTTCCTTGTGTGTAGATGCATCAGATACAGCAATGGGAGGTGTATTACAGCAGTTTATAGAAAGTGAGTGGAAACCATTAGGATTTTTTTCTAAAAAATTCAATAAGACCCAGATGAAATACAGTGCATATGACCGTGAACTGCTGGCCATATTTGCCACACTCAAACACTTTCAATATTTTTTGGAAGGTCGTCAATTTTGTATTTTTTCCGATCACAAACCACTCATATACGCGTTTAAACAAAAACCTGATAAAGCTTCACCTAGACAGTTAAGACAGTTGGATTATATAAGTCAGTATACTACCGATATTCGTCATATAAAAGGAAAAGACAATATTGTCGCTGATACTCTGTCCCGTATTCAAGCAATCGATATGCCTACAAATTTAGATTTCAACAAGCTGGCTGAAGAACAAAAGATTGATGAAGAGTTAATGTCACTGATAAACAACAACAATTCCTCTCTTAATTTAAAATTAGTAAACAATGGGGACTATAAAATTTTCTGTGATGTCTCCAATTCGAAAATAAGACCTTATTTGACAAAATCTTTTCGAAAATTAGTATTTGAGAATCTTCATAACTTATCCCATCCAGGTTCTAAAGCTTCTGTAGATTTGGTGCGTTCACGTTATATTTGGAAATCCTTAAGAAAAGATGTTTCAGAATGGGCTAGATGTTGCATTGCGTGTCAAATATCAAAGGTAAACCGGCATACGAAAAGTCCTTTGGGCGAATTTAAACCACCAACAGAACGATTCAAGCATATCAATATAGATATTGTTGGTCCATTAGAAAGTTGCCAAGGTTATCGATATCTTCTAACATGTATTGACAGGTATACAAAATGGACGGAAGCTATTCCATTAACAGACATAAAAGCTGAAACAGTAGCAACCGCTTTTACTAATATTTGGATATCTCGATTTGGAGTACCTAAACAAATAATAACCGACCAAGGAAGACAATTTGAAAGTAAATTATTTCGTGAACTTTCCAAATTATTCGGTTCAAGAGTAACACATACGACTTCTTATCACCCTCAATCAAATGGGCTAATTGAAAGATGGCACCGAACTATGAAGTCTGCATTGAAGTGTTATGAGAAGAAAGATTGGGTTAGCGTTCTACCACTTGTCATGCTTGGTCTGCGCACAAGAATAATGACATACTCTAATGTGTCCGCTGCAGAAATGGTATATGGAACATCTCTAACTTTACCAGGTGAACTAGTAGAAGAAAAATCTCCTAATATTAGTGACACAGAATGGATTAAATTATTTCGAAATCACATGTTGAGTATCAAGCCTTTAATAACTGGTTGTAATAGCAACACCAAAACATACGTTAATGATAAACTTAAAGATTGTGAACATGTATTCGTCAGATGTGATGCAGTAAAGAAACCACTTCAACAACCATATAATGGACCGTATAAAGTTATTTCAAAAACTGACAAATTTTTTAAACTTCTAATTAACGGAAAGGAAAATGTTGTTACCATAGATAGATTAAAACCTTGTTTAAGTTTTACAGATTCCCCAGATGTATTTAAGAAGACAAAAAGAGTCAGATTCGCTGTTTGACTACGCTGGAGGGGGAGTACTGTGGTGCCTCTAAAACAAACACTTTACAAAAATATACTTGTCACACAAAAATTGTAACAAATAAACTTTTTTAAAATTAATCACATTTGCTTTGATTTAATAATAACAAAATAAAAAATATTTTATCATTCGTTTTAAAAATTTGAAAGAATAAAGAAACTTTTTTATAAAATATTGTTGGTCTTTTTATTAAAAAACTAAATACATACCAACAGTATAAACAAACAAATACTTTTTTATATTATCAAAAGTAAAACTTTGTCTTTTCGGACGCAAAAAAGTTTTGCACATAGAAAATGATCTCTCAACGTCAACCGAAGTTATAGGACCATACTTGAAGGAAGCCAATTCATTTGGAGAATATTCATTTTGTAATTCAGAGCCCACATTTGGATCCAATATATCCGTAGTTGGAAAATACAAAAGCTAATTGAATTTTGATGTGTTTTAATTTAATATTTCTTTTACTTTTTTAATTGCATACGAATTGGTATCAACAAACTCTTCAATAACATTCTTAAATTGCTCAAAGTTTTATGAATAGTATTCTGCAGCATCTAGCCAGGTTCCCCATTTTGTTAATACTGGCTGCGGTGGAATTGCAACTCGTGAAGGAGCCTTTAAAAATATTTTTTTTCCGTATGAAATCAATAACTCAATACTATCGAATTTGCTTCTAATTTCCTCTGCAACGCGGTCTAACCCATGTGCCAAGCAGGTAACATGTAACAGTTTTGGATAATTTATTTTAAGGCTATTGACAGCCTTAACCATGTAAGGTGCTGCATCGGTTAAAAACACAAGAAGGATCTGCTTTTTGTAAAATCTTGACCCAATAAATTTATTGAGTCGTGAAAAGCACGAGCTATCGTAGCATGGTTGGCCTTTTCCAATTCCACAACGTTAAGCAAGAATTTATTTTTGGAAACTTCTTCATCCAAAACTCCGACAATAATATTTACAACGTAACGCTCTTTTATATCAGTTGTTTCGTCCATCGACACCCACAAATATTTGCTTTTCAAAAAGCAACAGATGTTTTCTAGTTCGGAGTCATATATTTTGTCTACGTAGTTTTTTCTAAGAGTAGACTGGCAAGGAATACTCTCATTTATGTATGTTTTAAAGAAATTTCTTAAATGTGCGTTACTTAATTTGTTTAAGGGTATGTCAGTTTAAATAAATGCTTCACATAAGTCCATACAAAACTTATTTGTTGTGTCGGTATGTTTAAGCAACGATTGGGAAGACATTTGTGTAACACGCTCGAGCAGCTCCTTGTGTTTTTGACTATTTAGGTGTTGCTCAACCAAAAACTTATTTTCGTGATTCACGGATTTATTGCAAACATCGCAATAGAGTATTCTACTATAGATTTAAAGACATTGTTAAATTCGTTCATTATGATGGAAGATTTTGGCGGCTTAATCTTCGGCATATTTCCTGCAAAAAATCTCGTAAAACAAAAAATACGTTTTAAACTGTAAAATGTACTCACAATTAAATATCGAACAATTAATGGACAAATTTCATTTAAATTATTTTTTTTCAATGTTAAAATTTTATTAATTCACGTTAAAATTTGTTGAAGAAGCCAGTTTTTCTCAAAAATACGTTGCAAAACAATGAAAAATTGCATTTATGTTTTTATTTGAAAATTGAATGTGAATTAATGCGTTAGTATGTGCTTGATACATCGAACTGTTCGGACGTGTTACTTTTAGTGCGGCTGAATTTTCGGTGAAAAAATCGTAATAGGTGAAAAAGTATAAAAAGTTAAATTAAATAAAAAAGTGAAAAAAACTCGTAATAGGTGAAAAACTTTACAAAGTCAAATAATTGCACTAGGTGCAATAAAAATTAATAAATTGTAATAATTTATTTTTAATTATTTGAAAACTAGAAAATTAAATACAGTGAGACAGTGAATGAGTAACAATTCTAACAGTGCGAGTGGGCCCCAGAGCCGAAATGCTTATTTCGTGTTGAGCTCGGCAAGTGTTAGTAATGAGAACATTAAAAATCCCGAATTTAATAAAAACTACTTAACTGTGAAACCAAAAATAAGCACAAATCTGAATTTAAGTGCAAGTGCACCAAACTTGAATAAATGTGTTGAACAGGGCACAAACTTAGCCCAAAGCATATTTAATTTAAATAGAAAAATCACTGAAGGACCGTCTTCTTCACGGTCCTCGTTATCAAATATTGGAGAGACGTCAACAGCTGCAAAAGGCACATTAAGTCCTACAAATAAGACCGCTCCTATAGTTGCTGTTGAAGAAAAACAAAAAACACAGGTAGGAATGAACCGTTATATAACAGTATCGAAGAGAGGCAGAAGCCCAAAATCTGCCGAAATTACACCAGCCGCAAAATTATCAAAGAATGCTGAAGAGCCACGCTCGCAAAATCGTTTTGCCATCCTCCAAGACAAAAATGATGTCCCTAACGCTGTGAATAAGCCAGTAAAACCACCTCCAATATATTTAAGAGAAAAAAACTCAAACGAACTTATAAAAATATTAGTTTCATTAATTGGTGAAAATTCTTTTTATGTGACTCCAATTAAGCGTGGCAATATTAATGAAACAAAGATTCAGGTTAATAATGAAAACGACTATCGGAGAATAGTTTCGGAATTTGAAAAACGCAAAAAGAATTTTTACACGTATCAACTTAAAAGCGCAAAAGGTCTGCAAGTCGTAATTAAGGGAATTGATTCTTTTGTTGATCCTGACGAGATCAAGAGCAGTTTGGCCGACAAAGGCTTTAAAATCAAGGCCGTATCAAATATAAGAAACAGAGATAGGATCCCTCAACCATTATTTAGAGTGGAGTTAGAACCTGGTGATGTTATGCTGAAGAAAAATGAAACACATCCTTTATATGACTTGAAATTCATAATGCACCGAAGAGTTACAGTGGAAGAACCTCATAAGCGATCTGGCCCAGTACAGTGTTCGAACTGCCAAGAATATAGTCACACTAAATCTTATTGTAATTTGCCTACTGTTTGTGTTGTTTGTGGGGATCTTCATGACACCTCAAAGTGCGATAAACCTAAGGATGATTCCAGGGTAAAAAGATGCAGCAATTGCGGTGGAAACCACACTGCCAACTACAGGGGTTGCCCTGTTTTCGAGGACGTTAAACGCTCCTTGATCAACAAACCCGCTTCTACCCCTACTCAGACGACAAAAGTACCTATTACAATTATTCCCCCCGTAGCACAAGCATCCACTAGCCAATTTTCATATGCCAACGTGCTAAGATCTAACCAACCAACAGTGCAAAATGAATCACCAATAAATGATACAAACAGCCACAATTTTAGCCGTCTTGAAGGTATAATGGAGAATCTGGTGCAATCCATGAACCATTTCATGACAAGCATGACAAGTATGATGCAGGAGATGCAAAAAATGCGGTCCACGCTACTGCAGGCCATACTTAATAGACCATGAACTGTCTCAAAATATGTTTCTGGAACGCAAACGGCATACGCCAACACAAAAATGAACTTGAATATTTTCTTTTTAATAAGAAAATTGATGTAATGCTGATTTCCGAGACTCATATGACGTCGAGAAGCATTTTTAAAATAAGTGGTTATACATTCTACGACACCAAGGACCCCAGAGATAGATCATGTGGTGGCTCGGCAATATTGGTCAAATCGCGAATCAAACACCATTCATTGGGTGGTCTTTCAGAGTGTTATCTTCAAGCAACAAACATCTGTATTGAGAACTTTTGTCAAAACCTCGTGATTTCGTCAGTTTACTCTCCGCCCAGATTTTCAATAACAAAAGATCAGTATAGAGATTTTTACAAATCACTAGGTAGCCGTTTCATAGCGGCTGGCGACTACAATGCTAAGCATACATTCTGGGGCTCACGACTCGTTAGCCCTAAAGGTCGTATCTTGTACGACTCCCTGTCTGAAATGGGACTGAATGTGATTTCAACTGGTCAACCAACTTATTGGCCAACTGACCAGCAAAAAATTCCTGACGTTATCGATTTCGGCGTGGCGAAAGGGGTATCCCCGGAACTCATTGAAGTCGAGGCTTCACTGGATCTTTCTTCAGATCACTCACCCACTGTAATCACCATCAGAAGTCCTCAGCAAATCGTAACTGATGCCTTACTTCTTGTCAAACGTCTGAATTGGTTAAAATACAAAAAATACATCAGCACTCACTGCACAGAGAAACTCCCGTTAAAAACTGCTGAAGACATCGATGCCTGTATAAAAAGTCTTAATGAACATGTCGAGAAAGCCGCAGAACATGCTTCTTCCACTTACCACCCGAATAGGTACAACAGAGTTTTTTCTGCAGATGTTGAGCAACTATTGTCTGAAAAAAGGAGAGTCCGAAGAGAGTGGCAACAGCACAGATCGCCCCAACTTAAAACTAGGTTGAGAGAATGTACCATAAACCTTAGGATCTTGCTAGAAGCGCAAAAAGCAGCGTCTCTCAAACAACATCTGGAAGGTCTAGACGCAACTTCCCAGTCAAATTATTCATTATGGCGTGCAGTCCGAAATCTGAGAAAACCCGTAATCGCAAAACCTCCACTGCGTACTTTGAACGGATCTTGGGCACGAAATAATGAAGAAAAAGGCAACCTTTTCGTAAGTCATTTAAAAAATGTATTCACTCCCAATACGGATACTGACATTAGCGAACTACCGCCTGTTGTTGCCAGACCACCTGTACAAATAAGATTTCAATATCTGGAGGTTGTTGAGGCTATTGATAATTTAAATGTTAAAAAAGCACCTGGGTTTGATAAAATCAGCAATAAAATGATTTTTGAGCTGCCTCGCATTGCAAAAAGATTAATCCTCTTTCTTTTTAATGCCATCTTACGGCTTGAGTACTACCCTCCGGTTTGGAAAATTGCACTAGTAAAGATGATTCCTAAGCCGGGAAAAGATCCTTGCAAAGTTGAGTCGTATAGGCCAATAAGTCTATTACCAACTATGTCCAAATTATTCGAGAAATTGCTTATAACCAAGCTGACTCCGATTTTGAATGAAAACAACTGCATTCCCAATCACCAGTTTGGCTTCAGACGTCAACACAGTACAATAGAACAAACACATAGATTGGTACAAGTCATAAGAAAAACCTTTGAGAAAAAGAGATACTGTTCGGCACTCTTTATTGACGTCTCTCAAGCTTTCGACAAAGTATGGCATGAAGGCCTGATATCTAAATTAAAGCAGAACTTGCCGGTGAATCTTCAACACCTACTATGGAAATACTTAATCGACCGTCAGTTTATGATTAAAGAAGGTGATTATTTAAGCCGTCCTCAACCTATAGGTGCTGGCGTCCCTCAAGGTAGTATCTTAGGACCAATTCTATACTTGCTGTACACAGCAGACATGCCGACAAACAATGAAATTCACACGTCAACATTTGCTGATGATACGGCATTTCTCAGTACTCACAAAGATCCAAAAGATGCCTCGATTCAATTACAGCACCACGTAACGCAAGTGGAGAAATGGGCAAGACAATGGGGAATAAAAATAAATGAACAGAAATGCACCCACGTAACATTTACTCTACGTAGGGAATCATGTCCCCCTATTCGTATTAATGACCATATAGTGCCTCAAAACTCACACGTGAAATATCTTGGTATTCATCTGGACCGTCGCCTCACATGGAAACCACATATAGATGCTAAGCTGACTCAAATAAAACTGAAAGCAGCCCAAATTCATTGGCTCATCGGCAGAAACTCCGTCCTTCGGCTCGATTGTAAGCTTCTACTCTACAACTCAATCTTAAAGCCAATTTGGTGCTATGGTATCCAGTTATGGGGCACTGCCTCCAACTCCAATATTGAGAAAATTCAACGCCGTCAAAACAAAATTCTACGAATGATAACTACCGCTCCTTGGTATATTAAAAACAACAACATACACAACGATCTTGATGTTCCACTTGTCAAATGGGAAATAACTAAACACGTGGCCCATTATTTGGGTAAGCTGGAAACTTATCCAAATCCCCTCGCTCGAGACATCTTACAACATCCCGGTCATAGCCGTTTGAGAAGGAGGGACACCACCGCTCTCAGATGAATAAATACAAGTTGCTCATTATATCCTATCGAATTTGAAAACTAGATTTTGTCTAGCATTGGCTGGACTTATCTTAATTAACTTTAGTTTTAGGATTTGAATACCTATTGTTAGTTCATTTTAAATGAAGATACAATAAAAAAGAATATGCAAAAAAAAAAAAAAAAAAAAAAAAAAGTATGCGACATCAAGTTATGTAGAGTATGCGTCTCCTTCTAATATAAAGTTGTATTTTAAGCAGAGCACTAAAGAATTTATTGATTTTTTTTTTGTTTATTTGGAAATTTTTTGAAAAATCACTCAAAAATTCCAAAATATGCAAAAATATGTATTAATAAATTTAAAATATGCAAAAAAAAAATATGAATTTTAAACCAAAATATGCAAAAATATGCAGTTTCACTAAAATATGCAAAAATATGCAAAAACAAATCGATGCCATTTTAAGGCAAATTTCTTGATTCTGATAGATAATTATATGGAGAGCATGGCCAAATGTTACTCTAAATTCACAAAATTCAACAGTTTGATTTTGGCACGTACTACATATAGACATGATCTGTGAACAATTTTAGATCCATAGCATAATTTATATCAGATTTATACGTATTTAAGTGATTTTCTGAAGTGGACTTTGTATGAGAGCAATGGTAAAACATGGACCGAGCTAATCAAATTTTTGTTTTGTAATTTATTTTCATATGAAACCTATTTTTTCTAAATTTTTTATTAATATCGCTAATTTATAGTCATATATATACTGCGCGTCATGAGGTTAGCGCCCCCTATTCGCTCGTTTGGTTTTGATTTTTTTCTATTTTTTTTTTATTGCACGCAAATTCGTAATTTTTATTTTGGTTTTGCAAATATTATGTGTGATTACTCTCACTAAAAATTAAAGCGCGAAAGAAAAACTGTAACATATTATTTGCTATTTTGCTTTCTGTTATTCATTACGGAGACAGTACGGAAAAAACTTCAAAGGCGGCAATAATCGAGTGCTTTCCCAAGCAGAGAAGCGAGCAATACTGAGGCAAGCATCAAATTCGCACGACTCGTCTATCAAAATCAATGACAAAACTGGTATTAAGGCGAGCTTGTCAACGGTTCAAAGAGTAATTAGGAAAGCTGCTTACATACTGAGACAAAAATTAAAAAAAAAACACCACTTAATATGCTAAGAATGGAAATGCGGTTAAATTTTGCTCGAACACACATGACGTGGTCTACTGAGTGGCATTACGTTGTCTTTTCATATGAAAAGAAATTTAATTTAGAAGGGCTCGATGGGTATAATTATTATTTTCATGACCTACGCACTCTATGCAGACTTTACGGAATGCATAAAAACATACAATGACCTACGTAAGGAGAAGCATTATTTGGACCGCCTGCACAGCCGAGTGAGGGATGTGATGATGTGGGGAGCAATATACTACTATGGCACCTGCGAGTTACAGATTCTAACATCTCGTGTGAATGCGGAAAACTACAACAGCGTTTTGAGAACAGCTTTTCCGCATTTTCAAAACTTATTTTCAAATTTAAAGCAATATTTTCAGGAATTCATACAGCCCGATCCGTGAATCGTTGATGCAGAACCAAATAGTTGACGTCCTGGAATGGCCACCATATTCACCCGACTTAAATATCATCGAGAACGTCTGGGGATGGTTGGATAGGAAAGTTTATGAGTCCAGAAAACAATACGAAACAATAATCGAATTAATCGAAGGCATCAAATACGCTTGGTCCACCATTTCGTTGGATTATATTGAAAAACTATATAATTCAATTCCCAATCGAATTTTTGAAGTGATTTCTAGCAAATATAATATAATATATAAGTATTGAAAAGCTGTACAGTTGTTCAAAATGCTAAATTAATTGAAAATATTGCAGATGGCGCTAGCCTGTGGACCAATTTTTTAAATTAGTTTTTTAGTATAAAGTTTTTCTTAAAAAATAATTAAAATATTATATTTAAAGCTACAACAGTCATTGTTGTCTCATTTTAAAGAGACTTGATAAAAGTCTACTGAGTAAAAACTTTAAGGTTATAGCTCAATGGATTCAGATAATATTTGATATTAACGATATATGAAAGGGGGGCGCTAACCTGATGACGCGCAGTCTATCATCATGCTATTACCTGAAATATATTTAAATAAAATAGCAAAAACTGTTTAAAAATATACTATTTTAATGGAGGTTATTACACGTTTTGGTCCATAACTATAGTCGGCAGATTTGGATGATTTTCAATGCCAATCTTCTTAGGAGAATTATAAACAGTTTTTTGTAAACTTTGCTGATATTGGTTGTGTTTTTTGGATGTGAGAGTATTTTAGAGAGACACACAGACAGTCTGACAGCCGGACATAGACATGTTGGGTCTCAAATGAATATTTCTCACTTTCGAAAATACCCGCAGAATATACAGAGGTGACAATTTGTATGTTTCAAAAAGATAAAGTTCCCCTTGAATTTCAGGATAAAATAACTAAGCACTTTTTTGACTTATTAATTTGACGGTTTGGAAACAAATCTCAATTTAAAAATGGACAGGTTAAGTATTTATTAATATCGCTGAATAAATTTAATAGATTTTCAAAAGAAAAGAGCAAAAGGAAAAGTAACTATTATAGCGCATTTAATTAAACAACAATAAGACCGCAAAGATTTTGTCATACAAACTTCCACGGCAGTTTTATACTTAAACTGTGCACATACACTTTAATAGGCTTCAATTGCAAACAAGCATTTTTTAAATCGTAAATAGAATATTTCACCACTACCGGGCATAAACTTTAAACATTAAAAAAACGTTCTTAGTAACCGTTTTAAATTTTAATAAAAAAACATATTTAAATATAAATGTGTGTAAGTTTATTATGCATGAGTTTTGTAGTAGAAGTTTCTAACAAAATTTTCCTTCTCCATTTCCTTCACACAAGTTAGCAAACTGTTGTTGCATTAGTCACAAATTAAAATGAATAAAAAAAAACTTGAAATCAATTGAAAGTTTTTCAAGTTATTATACAAAATTGTACGAGTATATTGTTATTCAACAACAAGCTATTTTAAGAAATCTTTAAGATTTTTTAAAAGAGGAGTTCCTTGTGCGTGTGGTTTAAGTTTTGAACTTTCTGAAGTACTTTCGATCAAAAGCACCTTCTTGTTCTGCCAAGTACTGTACTAATTCAATAATATAAGAAAACCTTTTCAATTTATACACGTACAAAGGAATATGTTATTTTTATTTTATTATTTTTATTTTAGGGTAGAATAAAAAGTTTTGTAGTTGTACAAGATACCTAGGCACCAAAACATTTTATACTTTGCACTATGGGAAAAAAGAAGAAAAATGTATATTTTTGATTTATTAGTAACTGCATACTAGGGTACCATTCGAATAATGTTTCGTTTGATGCTGGGTTAGGGTGTAAAAACCGACCAAAGGTCAGCTGTATAAAATGAGCAGGATGAGATTTCCTAGCACGGGTATGTAATTGATTGACTTTTCAGCGCTGTTCAAAACGTACTCTTCTACAGATGATATTCGGCAAAAAAGACAGAATTTTATAGGTGCATAAAACAAATTTGTTTAGGTTTATATCATACAACGTTAATTAGAAATATCTGTCTGTTATTTATCTGTTACCATCCGATTGTCAATTTTTATATTTGCTTTAACCTCCTCTCTAGCTTGCAATAATGTGCTGCGGAGTGGAAGAAATCATTCGTGTTTTATGAATAGATTATTGTGTATCATCCATGCAGTTTTTTTTTATTTCTTATGCAAAGAGTTTCTCAACGAAGACTTGGCGTTTTAAAGCAATATTTAAAATTTAAAATATTTGTGTTTTAAAGCAATATTCAAAACACAAAGCAAAGAAGTTATATGAAAATTATTCAAATATATATTGTATTGGAAACTTTAACAATTGCAAATAAAACGTAGTAAGAAATTATAGTTGGTCAAGACTAGAGCTGCAAAACTTTCGATAGTCGCCCCACTCGATAGTTTCGATAGTCGATAGTGGTCACATTCGATAGTTTCGATAGTTTGGCATAAAACTATTGATACTATCGATAGTATCGAATTTTAAAAACTGTATGCAAAAACAATTGTTAAATTTAAATTTGCTTAAAGATATATTAAAACCAGCAATCGTTTTTGCATACGGCTGTTAACCTTCGTTAAAAATTAAAGACTATAAACTCACATGCAATTGAACAATTTTCAATTTTTAATTAATACAAAAAATAGAGCTCATATAATATATGGTAAAGTATATATGTGTAAAACAGTTTTTTAAAAATGGCTGCTATATGGGTCCTATGGCGTGTTATCGTTCACAAATTTAGTGGTGTAACTTCTGTGTATATAAATATTGGTTGTGCTAAATCTCGATATAAACACTTTTAAAAGATTAATACGTGTTAAAGAGGTTTTCAAACAGGATGTTATATGAGAGCTTTGACGATGTATGGACCGACCGTTCTAAAATTAAGTGTCATGATATCTGTATACGTGAAATTTATTTGTGTTGAATTTTATTTGGATACCAACAGTTTTAAGATATTTATGATTTAAAGTGTTTTTGGAAGCGGGCTTTATATGAGAGCTATGGCTAATTATGGACCGATCATCACAAAGCTGTGTCGAATGTTTTACGTATCTATATATGAAACATATTTGTGTTTGATTTTTTTTGGATAACAAAACAAAAAAAGAGTTATGCTTTTTTTGATTTTTGGTAGTTCGCCTTCTAAGGGACCTACAAATATAATATGTATACATATATCAATTATGAACCGATCTAAACAAAATTTGTAAATATGTTTAGGCTTCGTGTATAATTTATTTGTGTTGAAATTTGTTTGGATATGTACATAATTCATACATTTGTAACCGATGAACTCCTACTTCGGAAAGACATTTGTATAGGGGCTAGGTGAATAATTGAACCGATGTCAATCAACTGCCCTTGGGCCGGAAAATATCATATACCAAATTTTATTAAAATATATTGAAAATTGCGACTGGTACTCTGCGCACAAGTTTCACATGGACAACCAGCCAGCCAGACGGACGGACATCGTTAAATCGACGCAGGAAGTGATTCTGATTCGATCGGTATACTTTTAGGTAGAGGTTTGACTGATATTTATTGGCGTTACAAACATCAGCACAAATCCAATATACCTTCTCCACTATGGTGGTGTCGATTCTTTTATTTAAAATTTTAATAAAATGTTGCCCAAATTGAGGATCTATTTTATTAATCACGTAACGGTTTTTATTATTTATTAGGCTGTAATTTTCGATTCGATTGGGTCTGTACAGTGGTTTTAAATCACATGATCGGGGAAAATTATTTTTCAATAAATCCATGGTTTCGTGTGACATGTGGCAGTGTTAAAACCACTTGTCGGTGATATCATATCATATATAAATTGGCAAAATTTGTCGATTATCATATCCCCATGGCATGATAAATTTAACCCTAGCCTTATTTCCAGCCAAATGACATTAAAAAATTTTCCAATCATGCCTTGTGTGACCACAACTGCTCTCGAATTTACAGAAACTAATATTCGGCAAGAAAAACCAAAAATTTTAAAGCGATCTACCGAGTTCGCATTAATTGTAGCAATTTTCAAATGTAGAAAACAATATTCCTGTTGAAAACTCCTTTATAAAGATTCAAATCAAAATTCACATTTTATACAGCAGCTGAAAAGAAACTTAACCATGTCATGTAACATATCCATGGATGCATTCATTTATTCAGTCAGTCAGTTAGTAACTTAGCTACAGAAGTATGTACATATTTGCGTAGCATTTGTAGAAAAAAAAAACGAATACATTTCTTTTGTAAATACGGAATATATTTGTACTTATTTGGAAAGTTGTACTCATATATCAGTATGCATTATATTTGTATCATACTATATTTACATTCTAGGTGCAGTATACTTGTGTAGATTTACGGAAACACAAAATCTAATCAGGCTTGATTTCCACTACAAACAGTTTTAGGCGCATTCCAAAAATGTCCGCAAAACAAAAATCATTGAATTTATTTTTAATTTAACTTTTAAAAATATCTACATACGCAAATAAACTAAATTATAAATATTTTACTTCTACTGATAACCAATAAAACAGATTTATATTGTTAGTTTTCCTCAAATGTTTGCCAACATCTTCCGAGTAACTTTGTTAGCAGTCAGTTGTGTTAGAAAGCAATTTTTCTCCTTTTATGCACATTTTTGATATGTTTTTTTTATTCCTGTGCAGTAAGTTGTTTGGTTATTTGATTGACTGCGTTAAGAGAGCATCTGTGTGCAGATGTAGTTTTATGTGAAGAAAACGCTTGTCAGCTAGTTATACCCTACACTACCCAAAGTGGTGAAATATATAAGTTTGTCATTCCGTGTGTAACACTAATAAATATTTATCAGAGACCCAATACATATTATTTATCCCTATGGAATTCTAAGACTATTGAGCTATGTCTGTCTGTCTGTCTGTCGAAAACATTCGCACGTCCAAAATATGTAACCAAATTCAGCAAGGTTTACAAAAAAAAAAAAACGTTTATAACTCTCCTAAGCAGTTTGGTATTGAAAATCACAAAAACACCGGAGTCGTGGACCAAAATGGGAGGCAACCACCATAAAAATTTTATATTTTTCAACAGTTTTTTGCTTTTTATACCCTCCACCACCAAGAGTGGTGAATTACGTTTGTCATTCCGTGTGAAACTATTTTAATATTCATCTGAGACCCAACAAAGTATATATAGACATGTCCGTCTGTCTGTCCGTCTCTGTAAAACACTCTTACGTCCAAACTATACAACTTAACTAAACGAAATTTCCAGGAGAATATTTTGTATTTTTGAGATAACTTTGGTATTGAAAATCAGAAAAATCTATTGAAGCCAACCAGAGTTATGGACCAATACGTGAGACAACCTCCATATTGTTGGCTAGCAGGCACCGCAGTGGTTCAGGAGTTAGAACTCAAAGAATTCTGATGAAAGATTATGGTGATTCTTGAAACATGTAAACTCAACCCAGGTTTAATCCCCAGCTCAGCCAAGAAAAATAAAATTTTTAATAAGATTTCATGTTGTAAAAACAATTCCTACCTTCAGTAAAAATAATAATTTAATGTAAATTAAATTTAATGAACTCGAGCCCAACTACAATTATCAAAAATTGTATATATTGCAGATAATACCATGTAATTTTGTATACGTTATTTTTATGATAAAAGAAAAAAGCTTGAGGAAAATAGTAAGAATCGGTCAATGATTTCTCATAGCCACCATACAAAAATCTTCCCGAAATATTGTTCAATTATACATAAATACCTATAAAATTGGAATGTCAATAAAAAATTCAGCAGGAATAAGTTTCATGCAAAAAGAAATCGCAAGACAAAATTTTTTTTAGTTCGATCTATGTTTTACCATAGACCCCATATAAAGTCCACTTCCAAAATACGTTTAAAACAGATATAAATAATGTTAAACGGCTAAAATTTGACATAAATAATCGTTATAGGCAAATAAATTGTTGTACTAAATTTTATAGTGGTCGGCCAATAATTGGTCATAGCTCCCATATAAGGACGAAGAAGTAATTTATCTTTATATCTATATATCTCATAAATATCGGTACAGACTCAAAACTTTGTATAGATCATTAACATATGTATACTAGGGTGGCCCCGTTTGTATGGAGAAAAAATAAGGTATCGATGTTCCCGACTAATATGAAAATTTGATTCATTTTAAAACTACGTTTCTCAATTTTTTTGTCCTGGTGAGCTGGATCAAAGGATAAAAATGTCCTTTTTAGAGGTTTTTTGATTTTTTTCAACTTTCGACCAAAGTAGCTATATGTAAATTTGGCATCATATGAAAGGTCTTTAAGAGGCGCATTCAAGGGGTTATCAAAAATTAAAAAAACAATTTTTTTCAATTCAAAAATTTTGAAAATTTCAGACCAAATTTTAGTGTTTTTTTATTTTTTCATAGAATTTACTTAAATAAATTGTTGAAATTTCTTGAATTTAAACATCATGCAATTTAACCCAAATGGTTTTTCCCGTGAAATACCATGAAATTTTATACACGTTACATCTATGATAAAAGGAGAAACTGTGATGATTGATATATAAATGCCTGTAAATATCAAGACAAAATTCATAAAAAAAGCTTTATGTAAAAATAAATCACCAATCGATATTTAGTTTAATTCGGTCTTCCCATATTAGGACCATATCTGTAAAAGACATTAATCTTTATATATATATATCTTATAAATAACATCACCGACTCTAAACTTTACATATGTCATTTATATAAATACAAAAATCATACTACAGAATTTTGAAAAAAAAATTATTGTGCGTAAGCTTGTCTATATAACAATATGTAAAATACTAATAGAATTTTCGATAAAATTTAATGAGGATATTCTAGTCCTAACAAAGGTGTTGTTTCTGTAATTCTCATTATATTTAGGTGGAGGGTGATGAAAATTCGGCACAGCTGAACATAGCACTCTATCTTGTTTTCTATTGATATTGTTGTTATTTTGAAACTATTTACATTTTACAAATTTATTTTGTACATTTTCTATTTGATTACCCAAAAAATTAGTTTCAAAGTATATGTGCAACTAAATATTATATTTTTACGGAATTGTCAATTTAAATTTATTGGCTAATATTAACGTACAACATGTTTATCAACATTTGCATTAGTAAAAGTTTATATTTACAAACATTTTTCATTACATCCTGTTATAAACTTAGCTGAGCAATATGGCAACATTAAGTTTTAATGACTTTGGCTGAACATTCCAGACATTTATATTCTAGTATCTTAGCTCCGAACCATCCATAAATGACGATTGAAGTATAAATAGATTAGACTAGACTCATGTTAGCTAATTAATGTGAGTCATCGTTGAGGAAACATCGAAGTGTTCTCAAACTGTAATTTAAATGTGTTAAAGTACATAATTAAAATTAAAAATCTTTTTATTTTTTTAAATCGGCTTGAGGTCTCTTTTATTAAAAATATAAAAATTGTTATTCGTTTTTGATTTTTGTTATCTTTTATTAATTACCAATTAATTTCCAAAGTAATTAAAATTTTTTTTGTATACATTAGAATAAATAATGACTCCCTTGAAGGAGTAAAAATGCTCTGTTTTATAACAAATATTACATTGTTTCACAATTTTCTAAATGTGAGCTGAATATCACTAGAATATAATTGAGTATACTTGTTATAATTGAACCATGTTACTCATACGTAGTGTAACTAGATAGTGTTTATGATTTCTAAAAAATATTTAGCGGGTATGTTTTTTCTATTCAATTTTATATATTTTCGCCACCATTTGAGCTATCGACTTGACATTTTGAATATACGCCTAAAATATTGTTTTTTAATTATTGAAAAGACTATTTGTGGAAATTATCCTCTAAATATACAACCGGCATACCCGGGTAGGCGCAGAACAAGTCAAGCAATTTTTGGATTTAAAATGCAAAAATAGGTACATAATTTGATGTATGTATGTTTAGTTTCAATAAATTTCAATATTATTTTCCATTTTACATTTCACTAAAAAATTGCATCTGGCTATAAAAAAAGACTAGAGATACAGAGATTCATTAATTCATTAATTCAATTTGTTTTACATAATTTGTGCATTTGATACCGGGTTTTTCCATTATTCGCAAGCTTTTCTTGTAGATCTTCTTTTAGTACATATGAAATTTTATTTGTTCTCCTTTTTGTTGGGTATTCTCCAAGACATTTTTCCATGTTGTTAACTCCACCATTGATTTTTTTGTAATCCAGTATCATTATAGGCTTCTGGTTTTACACCTCCAACTTTGATATTACATACAATGAGATGTAGATAGAAGCACAACCGATCTGTTTTTTTTTTTTTTTAATATATGAGGAATATATAAATCCAAAATTAAAAATTATACTTCTCTTCCTATCGGATTAGAAAATTCAGCTTAAACAATTGTTCGCCTTTTGTTCAGGATAGACATCAAAGAAGATGCTAAATTGGAACTTGTAAAAAATTTTAACATATGATGTTTCTTCCACTTCCACGAAAAAGTTTACAACACAAATCTTGAACGATTCGTTTCCTCTGAATTTTGCTCTGTCTCCAGAAGGCTCCAATCCTGTATATATTTCTCCACTCAGATAAGGATCAAATGTAAGAGCATCACAAACCTACCAGACCTTTATCCCATATCTCGCCGGTTTTGAAGGAATCTACTGGGTGAGCCCAGTTCCCCCATGGAAAAGCCAAAGCTGCTCGTCAACCGTGATGTTGCCTTAGAAATATGTCAGATATGGCAATTGTTTTATTACTTTCTTTGCGGTACTGGCGTGTATTGCCATTATCAAATCTTATATAACGGCTCGTGGCCCAAAGTCATTGAATACCCATCGATACTCCATACAAGGGATGAGAACTAGTTTTTTTTTATAATATTAACATGTTTCAACAGCATCAGTTTGCTGATAAAAAAAAGACACGAGGCCAATATAAGCAAATTCACTTGTAAACTATATGACTTACCCGGGGATGAATGTTGTATACGAGTATATAACGAAAACTTTGCAGAAACGTTTACTGAAACCACCACAAATCTTTACATATTTATTGCTGAAATATTAGTTCTCAGTTGTTTAATGTTTCAAAAAAAAATGTCCTAACTTGCAGCCAGTATATCTACACATACTAACAAAATCATCCTAGTTATAAAGAATGCTCAGACGAGCTTGCCAACATGAAGCAATACATTCCATATTATTAATTTTAAATGTAATAATTATATTCTTGCATTTGTTTCATGAAATAGCTTGCTTGAATACCTGCAATGACTTTAGATACAATAGCTTTCTGAAGTTCCAAGACTCACAGCGTTACAACAACATGCAACAGATTGTGTAGTGCTCCAAATGCTTAGTTTGCCTACTTGATGTTGTTTGCACTGTATTTTCGTTTACCTCCTTATATGGCGTTATTATAATATTCTTCTATACATATTAGTCGCTTAATAATAAGAACAGCATGAATGAAAAATTGCACATGTATATAAATGATTGTACTTCCTCTAGATTTACGCTGTTTATTATTATAAACTTTAAGGTTTGAATGTTTTAACTTTTCAATGGCATGCCAGCATTAAATGTAACAGACTGTAAAGAAGAAAGTGTGAGGAAAATAGTAAGAATAAGTCGATGATTTCTCATAGCCACCATACAAAAATCTTCCCGAAATATTGCTTAATTATACATAAATGCCTATAAAATTGGAATGTCAATAAAAAATTCAGCAGGAATAAGTTTCATGCAAAAAGAAATCGCAAGACAAAATTTTTTTTAGTTCGATCTATGTTTTACCATAGACCCCATATAAAGTCCACTTCCAAAATACGTTTAAAACAGATATAAATAATGTTAAACGGCTAAAATTTTACATAAATATTCCTTATAGGTAAATATATTGTTGTATAAATATCGGTACCAACTTTACTTTTTTCCTCAGACTGTCTTATTTTATCATAAAAATAACGTGTACATAATTTCAGGGCAATATCTGCAATATATTTAAAAAAATTGCAAGAAAAATGTTGAAAAATATCAAACTTTTATGGAGGTTGTCTCACATTTTGGTTCATAACTCTGGTTCTACTATGCCGCCTAAGTTCGAAGCCATAGAGTGTCTACAATACACGGACGTACATTGCAGGTTGGTCTTAGAATTTCAAAAGGATCCAGAATATATATAATTTTTAATTCAACGACCAGTATTTCGATGTGTTATAAAAAGATTTACAAGTTTTCTTCGCTGTAAATGAAAGTTTTAATGTGTTAAAAACGTGTCAAAACATTTCGCCTCAATTAATTTTTGTTTTTTAGCTGGGCCATTTAGAAAACTCCTCTAAAAATATTTATTACATTTGCTGTATATCCTAGGAAATCAAATGATTCTGAATGTAGGACTTTAGTAAGATTTTATAAAAATTAACTTTTCATCTCACCTTCCCAGATACTGGACTTCTGACTGAGATGCGAGTTTTAAGTTTTACTAATTTATGCATTTAACGATGCCCACATTCTGGATCTAGATGTTGTACAGAACTATCAGAAATTGTTTTTTGCAAATCGGCATATTAAATATTCGAATTGGGTTATTATTTCATTTACGAAAGTTTTTCCAAAAATTCTTCAAAAGTCCCTACTTACTAATAATTATGTCACTACTCAATTCGGTATTTATTTTCATTTATTGCAACTGTGTCCAAACTGCAGTAATATTACATACAATTTTCCCTTAAATTTGCCTTTCTTTTTTCTTTAACAAAATCATTAGGTGTAGGACTAAAGTAACCGTTAGGGTGAACAAAAGTCAATAGAAGAAAAACAAACACCAGTGTCAGCGCCAAAATGAGTTTCCAGTTTCCTTCAGGCGGCCAACTCATTTTAATAACAAACAAGAAATTGTTCCCCCTTGTACACTGAATTGCAAGGGGATATTCAAAGAATGCAACCAGTTAATTTCTTTTTTAATTCCTTTTTCGTTATTGTAATAGAAACAAAAAAACTCTTTTGTTTTTTAGTATGAAAGTTTACTTCGTTTTACTGCAACCAAGTGGAAAATTAAATTCACTGAATACCCATCAGACTAAAAGAGAACGAACGAAAACGCTGAAAATATTCATAATATATTTTGCATCCTAGACTGGTGCATAATTATATAGAGACATTAAATTTTCGGTCATAATTCTTAGTCGAATTGCTTCAAAAAGTCAAGTTTTTTGTAACAGAAAAAAAAAATAGTAACTCAGATTAGATTATGATTATGCATAAATTTAAATACATGAACCTGACAATTCATTTAAAATTAAACATCAATAGATTTATAATATTCCCTGGTATTTTTCTACCCAACGGCTGCATTCTATTAATTGTATCAATATGGTTGAACAAAGAATTTCGATACTTACACACAATTACGATCTCAGAAGTCAATTATCTGAATATGCACATATCAACGAATTGACGGTTATTACGTAGTCTAAAGTTTTATCTTAACAAAGATTTTTTTTTCTTTTTTTTCGCTTCACATAGGTTTTTGTTACTTTTTACGTAAACATAAAATGTCACTTTATCCTATTAGTAATTTTTAGTCTCTATAATTATTTCTAAGTAGAAAAGGATTATTCACCTGAACTCTTATCTATTTGTAATATTACTTGTAAAAATTATTCCTATGTTATGTAAATAAATAATAAAAATAATAAAAAATAGATTAGTTCAATAAAAGCATTCTTTTAATAAATAAAAATTCACAATATCCTATCTGCATAACTTCTCACAGAACGTGCGTTAATAAAACTCTTATCTTTAATAGCAGTCTAATAAATATGCACTCTAACATGTGAACTTTACAGTTTTTTATAATAATAGGTGTTTTAGTCGAAAGGACCAAATATAGCCTCGTTTACAAAGTAGACTTCTTTGAACAATAAAAAGAGCTGCTAAAGATATCAAAAAATAAATAGCGTAATTACGTTCACACACACACACACACACACTTTGGAAGACTGTTTCCATTTATGGACCGGTGCTTCAGTATATTTTAAGTGTTCTCAAGAGAAACATTTATGGTAGTTTTCTTGCAACGTTTTGTTAGTTTTGTAACAAAGTTTGTAATAATAAACGTAGAAAAATTATTTGAAACGTACAAAGAGAAAATTAAAATATATTCTTTATGCTGCTGTTATTGCGTGAATTTTCTATATTAATGACTATAAATCCATAAAATTCGATACTTCAGACAAGTCAGGAAAAAGTGGTACAAAAATAAGTACACTTTTAATTAATCTATTAACTTGTCTCCAATTTCAAAAGAAGTTTCGCCATTTTTTATACATAGCTGCATTAATGTAGGACATATATAAGATGAAGCTATGAAAGGCTGCAAATTATATTTTTGTAAATTTTATTGTAAAGAAAGTATTACAAATTGACTTTATTTAATTTTCTTTGCTGCAAGGCACTGACTAACAAAAACTTTGTACCTTTCAAACTGAAATTTAATTATCTAAAACAAAACCTCGTGACGCTTAAAATCGAAAAGGGTTGCGTGTTTAAATGTAATAAAAAGTGAGAAATATTTAATTCAGCAATTAATTTTTAATAATGATTGTTAAGCATGTCCTTTATTGAATTGGCTGGTAAATGAAGGCATATCATGAAGCATAATTTAATAAAAATTACATGTTTTTTGTTAATATTAAGATCAAATTGATTCGATAAAATTTAAAAACAAACATTACATAAATAACTTTATTAAAGAATTATAGGTAATGTATTGGAGTGGAAAAATTCATTTTAACATTTATTAAAATTAATAATTTTAAAATGTATTTTCAATATTCGAAATATTATTATAATTATTCGTATTACTAAATGTATTCCTATATAACTACAATAATAATAAAATTACTACCTACATTCTAATATACAAATCCAGCATACAATTCTAAGAGCGCTCCGAAAAAGGAGTCAAAAAAGAGTCCAACAAAAGAGCATTTTCGGAGCGAAAGAAAAATTTGCTTGTTACTGTCCTGAGTCGGCACGCAGTATGACTCAGAAATTCCACTTAATTATGTGTGTACCACAGCGTTGTTGTCCTGTTTTTGTGCTTTGAACAAAAAAAAAACCATAGCTGTACCACACAAGAATGATAAAAACAAGATTACACAGAGCCCAAGAAAAACCTCATAACAGACTCTTTTCTGGCATTATATAAGAGCTCTTTAAGAGCCCAAAAAAACCCTCAAAAAAGACTCTTTTCTGACATTATATAAGAGCTCTTTCTGACGGACCATTTTATAATGTAATGACCATCTTTCCTGAAGGTTTTCGGAGCAATTGTGATTGTTTTTTGGGCTCATAAAGAGCTTTAACGCTCCGAAAAAGGTGTGTAGTGTGCACATAAATGTGTACACTAAACCAATTTTACAAATGCCACCCATACATGCAACTCGAACAAAGCAATCATTGATCAATTGGGTCAACCCAACCAATTGAGATTGCGTTGTCGTGTAAAAAGAGTACTATGATATTAATGTTTTCTTTTCATTTACAACAACAGAGTATGTACAGAGAAGCATGTGTTAGTTAGGTATGTAAGTTACACTAAGTAAAAACTTTGTATGTTAGAGAATAAGTTATTGAGTGATTTATAAAAATCAATCAATCTTTATTTTTAAGTTTAAATATAAGAAGAGTTTAATTAAATAAAGAGATCATTATTAATCTAGAATCAAACAAGTAAAGAAGAGTTTCAATTAAAAGAATAACTTAAACATATATTATCACAGGACTTATATGGCTTGCTGCGTATATACGTACATACATATTTACATATACAATTATTGTTATACCATAACCGAAACTAAAAACCCTGTTTTTCATTTCCTTTATGATTTACAAATCTGTTAAGTTTGTATCATGTACAATTTCAGTTCCCACATAATTTCCCTTAATGCTGTAATACTAAAATTAAATGTAGCATAACCTAAGGCTGTAGTAAAATTTTATGATTTTCCGATCCACATTTGTAGCATGCGTATAAGGTAATTAAATTTATGTCTGGCGTAAATATTTTATTTACAAAATAAAATCTCATTAAAAATATAATTATATAGCTTACAGATAAACGAGTATTAAAATTCATGAATTTGAAAATACTTATGGGAAGGCTACATGATAGTGTGTTGCTTTATTAGCCTTTGACTATTTAGTAGTGAATAGAGTAGCAGAAGAGTGGGAACAGTTTTGTTTACCGTGTAATTTTTTATGAAAAACAAAAAAAAATAAAAATATAACTGTTATCTCTTCTTATTATGCAATTTTCAACAATTTGCTATAAAATGCTGCGTGGTTTGTACTTTGTTTACGCAACAACAAGGTTGTCATTAATTTGGACAAACTCAATTTGGAATTATCCAGACCTTTAGAGGAGAAATCCTAACCTGTAAAATGATATATGTGTCCTGGTGAAGTTTCAATTTCATATATGATAACTAATATGATAACTACTATAATAGCTAAGGTAAATTACATATAATATTAAAAAGTAATTTTATCAATTTTGATATTTTCTATTAGTTAGGCTTAAGTTCATTGAATTTAATTTTCATTAAATTATTTTTACTGAAGAAGGAATTGTTTAACAACTTGAAAAAATTTTTATTTTTGATAATTTTTGACTAGGATTCGAACCTGGGTTGTTGGTTGAATTTACATATGTAAATTCAATTTAATTTCAATTTAAATTCAATTTACATAAATTTAATTTCAATTTAAATTCAATTTACATATGTAAATTCAACCAACAACCCAGGTTCGAATCCTAGTCAAAAATTATCAAAAATAAAAATTTTTTCAAGTTGTTAAACAATTTCTTCTTCAGTAAAAATAATTTAATGAAAATTAAATTCAATGAACTTAAGCCTAACTAATAGAAAATATCAAAATTGAATTATTAACAGTTCAACAAAAATACTACAAGTAATTTTATCAGCTAAAGCTACTGTCACATATGGCAAATATTAGCTTCAAACATGTTTGCCCGCATTTACCTGAAATATTTTCATAATTTGTTTGATGGTCACACTAAGATCAAATATTTTACAAAATTTGTTTTCAAAAACAGCAGTGAAACAACTTCAAATAAAATTGTGGCAAACATGTTTTTCTTGTGGTCACATTTGAACAAATATTTGCTTTAGTAATTTATTTCATCAAACTGTCAAAAAATATAAATTTATTTTCTCATAAATTAATACGATATGGAAGATTGTGATTGTTTTTTTCATACCCAACAGACCAAAAAATAAGTAAAGTATAATATTACTTTAGAAGAAACTTTAAAAAAAAACACTAACGTTTTTTTTTTAATCATGTTTGATAAACTATTATCCTTCACAATATGTTTTTAAACATAGTATATAATAAATATTATAAAAATAACCCCCTGACCTACGATGTCGAACGATAACGTTCGCTTAAATAAGACTTAAGACATAAACATTTTATCGTATCTATTTTCTACTCAATCAAATTTGTTTATTCCACAATCAAGTTTTTGTCTTAAGTCTTATCTAAGCGAACGTTATCGTTCGACATCGTGGGTCAGGGGGTAACTTTTTATATATGTATGTACATATGTACATACATTTATAACTTCAATTAGTTTCGGTTAAAAATAAAGGCAATAAAAATGTAAATATGTATATAAATATAATTTATTAATTAAAAAGGGACAATTCAATATTAAAAGCATTAACAACGAAACAAGAAACTTAAATATGTATGTTGGTATAATTCAATATTTAAAGCATTAAGTTACTACAATGTTGAAACAGCTGTTATTTTCCCTTATTTCCTCAAATAAGTCGAAAATATTTGACTGAGTGTGGTCACATTATGTTCACATTAGAGACATTTTTATTTGCTACCAAACCAATGTATTTACTCAAAAACATGTTTGCACCAAACAAATGTTTCTTGGTCACATTACAGCAAAGAAATATTTGCAACTTTTGGGCAAATGTTTCACAAATGTGACCGCAGCTTAAGACATACAAGTTCTGCACAGATATCCAAATCTCCCTAAATACTGCAAGTCGCTCATGGGCCGTAGAGTGTGTGAAAACTACCTAAATATCACCAAACTCATCTAAATAAAAGCTAACATTTGCATATAGTACGAGATCTGATCAAAAATTAACCGTTATTTTAAAATTTCGTGAGTTGCGTATGTTCGATTTTCGCATTTTTTTTTCTGTTATGTTGTTACACATGTCTGTTATATATGTTGGTAATATCAGCCATTTTCGATTGTCAGTTTATTTTTGACAGATAAAAAGGTTAGTCGTGTTTTGGTGTGCTCTTCGATTTTTTACTATTCGAAAAAATGGATTAAGTTTTGTGTAAAAAATAAAATTAAATGCGCAAGGACATTTGAAATGTTGACTGTGGCGTTTGGCGAGTCTGCTATGAGCACAACAGAAGTTCAATTGGCCGACGGCCAAGAAGATGTTCGTCCTGGTCGCCCTTGCACGTCAACAACCGATGAAAACATTGCAGCAGTAAAGAAACTGATTTTGGATAATCGTCGAATCACTATCAGAGAGGTTGCTGATGATGTTGGCATATCGTTCGGCTCATGCCAAGCAATTTTTACGGATGTTTTAGGCATTAAACGTGCGGCAGCGCAGATTGTTCCAAAACTGCTAAATTTTAAGCAAAAACAACTTCGCATGGGCATTGCTCAGGAGCTGTTGGACATCGTCAACGACGATCCAGATTTCCTCAAAAAGCTCATAACTGGTGACGAATCATGGGGGTATGGCTATTACATTGAAACCATAGCCCAATCATCCCCATGGAAACGTCCAGAATAGCCAATCGGATGTTGCAACAATGTGCCCTGAAGATTCTGAAGGTTTCCCAGAGTCCTCTCCCACATATAAATAGAACTCGCTCTCTTAACTTACAATAACCAACAGCGATAAATTTTATAAAATATTTTTTCAACCACTATGAGTTTGTGAAGTGGACTTAATATGGAGGATTTGGTTAAACAAGGACCGAATATCAAAATATCGCTTTGCGATTTATTTCTGATGAATTTTGTCTTGGTATTGACATACTTCGGGAAGAAATTTGTATGGAGGCTATGAGAAATCCAAAAATTCTCCTATTATCAGAAAAATAATGTGTACAAAATTTCATGGTAGCATGATTTGAAACAGAACTAAAATAGTTTGGAATATTTTACTACTAATGTTTAGTTACGTTATAGTTTGAATAGATATGGAGTTCAACTAATTTAATCATTAATTAACATATAAAGTCTCACAATATAGTTAATTAGCCTTCAACAAAATTTTCATGAGCCATAGTTTGAAAAGCATAAAAATCTTTTAGTTGAATAAAGCCAATGAATGTAATGAAATTAACAGATGAAATTCATTGTCATTAAAGTAATTTATTTATATTGTCGATTAATTGGCAATCTTAATTGCTATTTTTAGTAGTTTATATTTCTGAAATTGCCTTATGTCAGTATTGGTTAAAATACAATTTAATTCATTGCGAATTTATCCATTCTGTCACTAGTCTCTGTACTGGATGTTTTCAATAAACTTTAATTTCAGTATTATTGCTGCGTTGCTCACAGTTGCTGTGACACATAAATATTTAAGTGCTTTGGACAATCATTCGAAATGTCACTTGCTGGAAATCCAGACCACAATTTGTAATTCTGTCGGAAAATAATGAGTCAACATTTTACAATTACATTAAGTGTAAATTCTTTCATTTATTACTGCATACGACTTTGACGAAAATGCTTGGTAGTTGTTGTCTGCTGGTTGATAATATAAAACTTCTTATTGTCTTCTTAACATTAGTTCAAAAAGGAAAGTAAACCATTCATATTGGACAGTCAATTTTAATTACTTGGCAATGAAAGTTTTAACTGGGTTTACACCCCATCCAACATTAACCATATTTGTGTGCAGAAACTTTACACATACTCACCTACATTTATTTAGCTTATAATGAAACTATAATAAACTTGCATTGTACAGAAATACATACATTAGGGTATACAAAATCTAAATTTTTGAAAAGAAATCTGTAATTTATAAATAAACGATTGGTTCGATCGATTTTACGTGGTCATAGCCATATTATGGCCATATTAAAAATTTATATGTTAAAAAGAAACATTATATGTATCTATGAGTAATAGGGCGACCTCAAAATTGTAAATTTTTCCAACTAAATGCCGAATAATGTTTGCTCAAGCGTTAGCCTTCCTGTTCACAGTAAACAACAGTGAAGTTCACAGTGAACAACGATATGATACATTGTTCTAGTATTTCAGTGTTAAAAAATCGCTTTAATAAATAATGTGCAGTCAAAAATAAGATGTATGTTTTCATTGTCGTATTTTTCTATTCTACTTTCTATTGTCAACTTATCGGCAATTTTTTTTTTTGTGATAAAATTTTTACAATTTAGCTCCATTTTATGAATGCAAATGTAGCTTTCAGCCTAATGTAGAACGAGAACAAGTAGTTTATTCTGCTTTCATTCCACTTTATTTGAAAGAGCGATTCAGTTTATAATTCCATTTTATTCTAAAGATCATTATAGCGCAGTTTATTGTAATTTGATATTACTGTGAAGCTTTTTTAAACCTTTAACATGATTTAATATTAAATTTTACAAAGTGTATTTTGAAGATAAGACTAATTAAGAAAATCAAAAAAGTTACACACGCCTAATACAGGCACAAACATTTTTAGTAACAGGATCTTCAAACAATCTAACCCTAAGTTGGCAACATTTTTTAACTGGAGGCCATTTTGTCAGCTGTCAAGTGATTTATGTTCAGTTTGGTTTGACATTTCAACATTAATAGACTGACACCTGAACAACGCTTCCAATATGTGCAAATTTACTTTGAAAATCATGGTTCTGTTCGAAATACGAAATTTCATAAGCGAAGTTTGTTTAGCGATGAAACTCACTTTTGGTTGAATGAATATGTCAATCAACAAAATAAATAAATAAATATTTGGAGTGATGATAGTCCTCAAGTGTATGTTGAGACAACGTTACAACCAGAAAAACTGACTGTTTGGTGTGCGTTTTGGGCTGGTGGAATAATTGGTCCGTACTTCTTTAAAAACGAAGCTGGTCAATGGTGCAGGAATTGTTGTTTCAACAAAATGGCTCAACATGTTATACCGTTTATGCCACAATTGATTTATGGAAGGCAACGTTTGGTAACCGTATAGATACACGTTTTGGACCCGTGAATTGACCTCCAAAATCGTGGGATTTTCGCACAAGTGAAATTGAAATTTTATTAAAAGTCATTCTGGTTTGTTAATTATTAATTTGGACATAGATATTGTTAGTTATATAAAAATGTACTTTAATAAAACAATTTACTTACTGACTTAAAATTTATTATTGTATTACAATAAACATAAGCAACATTTTTTTCATGGGCTCTCCTTATTTAAGTTTCTACTGAAGCAATTTAATTACTTTGCTGGAAACATTAACATTAGCATTTAAGGAACAAATATTCACATATATGTAGATTTGAATATACGAGTATATGTAGTTGCAAGATTTAATGAGTTTATTTTAAGTCCAACTAAAATAACGTTACCTTCTTCAGCTGCCATTGTGCACAATATCATTTTAATTTAACTCATTATACTCGTAAATGGATAAACTGTATTGTGTAATTGTAGTTTAAATTTGTTTCAGTTATAATTTAAAATTGTCTTTATTTAAAGCTATTCATTTCACAGTCAACTGAATTGTGTAAATTTTGTTATTCTTGTTTAAAAATTTTTGCAAAAAGTGCAATGCACTCTTTTACTTTGTTGACACAAACATGTGTTCCATTTTGTAACGGCAACGATATTTAGAAATAAAATATTCTACCGTAATTTGTATGTATGAGGTACTTATTTTGCTTTAATTTAATCGCAATAGTTTTATGAGTAATCTAGTTATTCCCGAAAGTGGATCTTATGGGGACTATATATATATATATAATTTGAGTATATATAATTATTATGTGTAAACTGATATTTATGTAGGTTATGCTTTTTTTGCTTGAAGAAACACTCAGGGGATGTCCCCTACTCATGCAAAGCATAGTGTTGGAACTAGGAAAATAGGCTTTGGGTAGGAGGATAGAGGGAGTAAAATTTGTGAACATTTTATTTTAGTTTTTTTTTTAATTTTGAAAGTGACAGGGAATATTTTAGCAGACAGTTTATCCATATGCGGACGGCTATTAAACGAATTTATCCTGTAATGTGTTGTTCCATATACTGTCCAGTCGACCATTAGTGGATGAGGCCTGACTGAAGAACAAGTAATAATAATATCAACAGAACAGTTTAGTATTAATAGAACAGTGAAACATGTACGTGGTGTAGTAACTCCAAAATAGACTTCAAAGCAACAGCCCATTCCTATACATGGAAATTGTTTTTCATATAGATGATGTGACTAGTAAGGAGATCAGATGGAAGTATTTCCTACACCGTTTTAAAAATCAAGCCATTGAGCCTTACGTGCGTTAAAAGCTAATTTTGCACAAGATCTTGGTTAAGTACATCATTTATGTTTTGCCTCATTGCCCCAATATCAAAAGGGTCTGCAAAAGAATAGATAGAGTTAGAGGTTTGACATAGAAGGTCATTTAGAAAGATAAAAAATTAAGTAGGAGAAAGAACGGAGCCTTGCGGTACCCCTGAATTAACCTTGAACTCGTTTGATGAAAATCCATTTATAACAACTCGTATAGTGCGATTTCTGTGGCAACTTGATATAAATCGAGAAATGATCACCGATACCAAAAGCAGTAAAATTCGAGCCAGCACTTTAATTTCGCCATAACGATGTATAGAACGACGCAATTTTTCCGCTAGGAAGGCTAGTGCTGGCGGTCGCTAAGCAAATTGTTGGACTCCAGATATTCTGCAAGATGATAATTTACCACACTTTCATAGCTTTGGAAATTGCAGAGCAAATTACTATTGGGCGATAATTATCAGTAATTTCTGTAACTTCTTCTTTTTTAGAAATCGGCGTTACATTAGCAACAGGGAAATTCAACGGCACGGTAAAATAAGTTGAAAAGCTTAGCTAATGAACGAGCTAGCGTCAAAGAACACAGCTTCAAGTGGCATTAAATCCGGCTCAAGAGACTTACAAAATATTGCATGAAATTTATTTTTACTGAATTATGTGTGGCAACTGCTTTTAATGAACCGATTTTTACCATTTCCATTAGGAGTTGTTTTTTTATTTTGGTATTTTTTATAATAAAGTTTGCAAAATTTCATGATATATGCAGATATTATCTTTAAAGAAAATTTCAGAAAATTAATTTTTTTAGGTTCTCTGAAATATAACTGCAATTCTGCTGGATTGATTTTTTCCATTTTCAATTCCAACCATTTCGGTAAAATCTCATTCTTCTAAGAACTTTCTTGGAGAACCCAACGTGTCTTCAATACGGACGGACGTAGTTAGATCGTCTTTGGATTTTATAGGGTCCCAGAATATATACATGTATTCTGTTTGGATGTTTTACATCAATATTTCGATATATTACAAACGGAATGACAAACTTACCATATTTGTTGGCTATAATATCTCTAATTTTTTTTTTCTTGGACCAGCACTCAGGGGATGACTCCTACTTATGCAATGCATTGGGTTGGAACTACGAAAATAGGTTATGGGAGGGAGGATAGCGGGAGTAGTGTTTGTGAACATTTGACTTGAATTTTCCTATATTGAAAGTGGCAGGGAATACTTCTGTTGGGAGTTTGTTCCACATACGGACAGTACGGCTAAAGAACGAATTTTCCCTGTAGTGTGTTGTGCGATCCACTGTCCATTCGACCACAAATGGATGAGCCCTGACTGAAGAACGTGTATTACGTAAAAAACTTCGTCTTTCAGGAACAAGTTCCCTAACTTCAGCAGAACACATTCCATTATAGTATCGATAGAACAGTGAAACACACCCCAATTTGCGACGATGCTCCACTGAATCAATAGAGTTGGATACCCTACTGTCACCGATAAGCATCTTCGCCCTCTCTTGTACGCGGTCGAGTAACTCCAAAATAGACTTCGAAGCACCGGCCCATACATGAGAGTTGTATTGCATTTTCGGTCTACATAGGTGGTGTAAATAATAAGAAGATCAGATGGAGTGAAGTATTTTCTACACCGTTTTAAAAAACCAAAGCACTTGAGCGCTTCTTTCGACACTTGAAAAATGTGTTTGGTCCAGCGGACATCACACTGGATTCTCATGCCTAGAACGTCAAGAGCGTCTGATTCCTTAATATTTACACCGCCCATAAAAACAGATGAAGCAACATGATCTGTTGTGCGTTTGTGCGTTAATAAACATCACTGATTCTTATTCATTCATATCATTCATATTTTGTCTCATTTCCCCAATCTCCAAAGGGTTTGGTCTATGGTTAAATGAGTATGAATGGCAAATGTTGCTATCATCTGCAAAATAGTAGATAGGGTTTGAAGTTTGACAAAGAAGGTCATTTATAAAGATGAGAAATAAAGTGGGAGAAAGAACGGAGCCATGCGGTACCCCTGAATTAATCTTGAACTCGTCTGATGAGATCCCATCTATAACAACTCGTATAGTGCGATTTCTGAGGAAACTCGATATAAATCGAGAAAAGTTATCACCGACACCAAAAGCAATGAGTTTAGATAAGTGAGCACCATGCCAGACTCTGTCGAACGCTATAGAAATATCTAAAACCAGCACTTTACTTTTGCCAAAACGATATATAGCACGACACCATTTTTCCGATAGGAAGGCCAATACGTGACCCGACTGGCGGTCGCTAAGTAAATTGTTGGACTCTAGATACTTCACAAGATGGTAATTTACCTTACTTTCTATGACTTTGGAAAGTGCAGAACAGATTGCAATTGGGCTATAATTTTTGAGGGTTTGTAGGCTGTCCCTTTTTATTAATTGGCGTTACATTAGCAACCTTCCAACACATGAGAAATTCATCGGCACGGTATAATGTGCTGAAAAGGTTAGCTAATGGATGAGCTAGCGTCGAAGAACACTGCTTCAAGACCAGTGCTGGTATACCATCTGGCCCAGGAGCCTTACTTATGTTAAGATCCGCTAAAACCCTTTTAACTGTTCGCAGGCGGAATAATATATTTGGCATAGTTACTGATACTCTTTCGAGCACGGGCAATGGCTGATTGCTTTCCGGTAAGTTTGAATTATTTGCAAATAATTCAGCCAAAAGGTTAGCTTTGTCCACCGGGTATGTGAATGTTTGGTCATTCTTTAAAAGAGTAGGAATTGAAGAACTAGCATTATCCTTTATTCTTTTAACGAATCTATTTTATAGTTACATATATACTTATATACTAACTTGGAACTGTATATAAAATAAAATGTTGGCATTTAACTAATGACAATAAAAGAGATTCATAGAGAGCCTATCAGTGTATATTCACCATAAGTAGTTTGATAGTAATAATTAATAAAGTTATTCGTTTTTAAGTTTAAATGAAGAAGCCGTTCTTATTATTTTTTCCAACACTATGTGTATAAAATACTTTAGCGAGTCCCTTTCTGACTGTTTGCTCACTAAGCATGTCTGTCAGTTTGTTGGCATAGTTTTGTGGAATATAAATTTGACTGCTGTTGGTGCTATATTTCAAAAGTTGCAAAATGCTTGATTATGCACCTTTATCATGTTAGGCGCGTGCTTACGCAGGCCATAATATGTTGTTGGGTGTCTAAGCATTTCTAAAAGAGTTTCTATTTAGATCCGTTGTGGAGATTTACATTTTACATTTTTTCTTCTATTCAAATGCGTGGTTTAAAACAAAAATGTCGAATATTAGCATCCATGCATTTTTTAAACTGAAGAGCGAATTGCATTCATACCTAATTATTAAATTTGTTATTTGCTTGATAATTTTTATAATTTGATTTTTTTTAATGTTTTAAGGTTTAAAATGTTATCAAGTGAGACATAAAGCTTTATTAAAAAGATTGCTACAATTTTTTCCTTGAAATTTCTTCGAAGTTCACACAGCACAATTTTATTGCTTAAATCGCTCGTAGTTTTATTTGAGAGTATACACGCATTTATATACACATACATATGTAATACAAATAAGACAGTAACACGAATTGCTAGTGCAATCAAGTGTACTTGTGCTAGTCTTGTTTTCTCCTCACCCCGATGTGTAAAAGGTAATCAGTTTAGCTTAACGAATTGCTACGTGTAAATTCAGCCTAAGCAAAGTAAGTGTTATGATACGGTCTCACATGTCAAATATTTGATGAAAATGTCGTAACCACTAAATAAAAGTTGTTTTAATATTTGTTTTTATTTAGAAAAATTATTTTACTAAGGAAAATCTCAATAGAAGTTGAGGTTTATTTTATATGATGATATTTGTTTTTACAAAACACTCGTAAGATTAAACATCGCCAAACAAATTAGTACAAAAAATATTGGTTACGCTTTTTTGAGTAAATATTTGCCATGTGTGACCGTACCCTTACTAGTTTACGAAATAAGTGCGATTATAGTTTCTTTCAAATACTCGTACACCTCTCACTACAAAAGCTCCATGGCATTAAAGTCTAACTTCTGGCTATAACTTATCTTAGTTTTAAATCTCTCAATATGTATTTATTCTGGTACTAATATAATAACTATACGTGGGTAATAAAAATGAAAATTTGTATGCCCTAATTCCATTTGACCGGTACTTTTGTCAACTTATTATAATTATGGCTTTGGGACAGTCTGCATTTCTGTAGAGCTGGCAGTCACATATAATGTCTTACACTGAATTTTTATTTTCTCATTTCTGCAACTTCTGTACAATTACCACCAGAAATAATATCATTCTTTCATACCAATAAATAAACACAGCCCACTCTAATTTTTAGTCTAACTTAGGTTTCAATTCGTCACACAACACTTTAACAAAAAATAACTTAACTTAATTGTTTAGATAATATATCCATTTTTTTATAAACAAGATTTGCTAGTCACTGTGTGATGCTTTTGGTTGTTTGTTTTTCTAAAAGTGGCAAATATGCATGGGAATACGGTATGTGTAAACTCACGAACACGTATACAATGCAGAATAATTTCTAATACACACAAATTGTTATGGACGTCTCGTTGTATGGTGTTGTGGCATTTTAAATTGCCCTTCTAGCGGTGGGTACATTTGAATCAGTCTTCAGTTTTTAGGCCAAAATGCATTCATTCACAGGAATGGCATACTTTGCATGCGTATACACAAAATTTATATAGTTTTGCAGCATAATGCTTTGTTATTTGTGGCATGTAAATTCTCTGTGGGCTGTGTAGCATTCATGTTTAATGGGTAATTGTGAAAAGTGAATGCGTGTTTGTCGCTGTATAAAGGTTTTGTTGCATTTGGTTATGTTGCAAGGTATTAATCAAATTGTCATTTATTTAAGAGGTATTAGTTTACGACAACAACATCAGCCGCAGCAATGTTTAATACCTGATATGATTAAGTGTCTTGGTATTTGTGTTTAAAATATTAAAATGCCAAACATCTATTGCGGGAAATTGCAATAGATGTAATTTTAAACCAGAAAACTTAAATTTTTATTAAACAATTGATGGTTATTATGAATAAATTATAATACATATTAAGTATACATTTAGTGAAACAAATCGGTATAAAGTTGAAAATGAACTTATACCAGTTAGGGAATGGGTTAAATAATTATTTAATTTACTTTTTGCTGCTCTTCTATTCATTCATATTTTCATTATTTGTTTGTTACAAAGTAAGAGTAAGGAGTCAGAAAAGAGTCCAACAAAAGAGCATTTTCGGAGCGAAAGAAATATTTGCTTGTTACTGTCCTGAGTCGGCACGCAGTATGACTCAGAAATTCCACTTAATTATGTGTGTACCAAAGCGTTGTTGTCCTGTTATTTGTGCTCTGAATAAAAAAAACATAGCTGTACCACACAAGAATGATAAAAACTAGATTACACAGAGCCCCAAAAAAATCCTCATAAAAGACTTTTCTGACATTATCTAAGAGCTCTTTCTGACGGACCATTTTCGAATGTAATGACCCTCTTTTTTGAAAGTTTTCGGAACAATAATGATTCTTTTTTGAGCTGATAAAGAGCGTTAACGCTCCGAAGAAGGTGTCAGGAAAGACTTTTTTCGGACTCATATGGCTTGCTGGGTTGTTACCATGTAAATCTGTTTGATTGTTTTTGATTTTCTATTCATTGATATCTGTTTACTATCTTTTATTGTTGTAAAAGATAATAAAACAATTCATTGACTAATATTTTGGATTTGATGACAAATATAGTCAGTCGGTCACAGCCCACGCGCAGGTGGAAAAGTAGCAGTGAAATACGAAAATGTAGAAATTAAAAATATGAATGTAGTGTAGTTTAAAATAAGTTAAGTTTATGTTGATTTAATTTAAGAGTGAAATTAGTAATATAAAACTAGAATTTAAGACTATGAACAAATCTACATAGTAGAGATAGTAGTAAATATTAATATAATAAATAGACTTAAGACTATAAGAATAAATGGAAAATAAATATTAAATAAGTTAAAACTCGAAAAAAGTTCAAAGATACGTTTTTCAGGCACTAAGAATTCTAACTTCACAAAAGCACAACCAATATTTTTGAGTTAAACTTAAGGCCTTATGACATTACATTTTTAATGCATTGTTCAAGTTTTGGTGAACAGTACAAATCTAATGTAATAGAAAAATTTACCAAGTGCAAAGAGTTCAGCAGTATTAAGATAAATGGCAAACTGGCAAACATTTTACAAAAGTTATCGATAAAAAATGAAGTTATGTCAAAAAAAAATGTAAAATTCTTCAACTTAAAATTGACATTTCAAGCTTGAAATATTAAAAGTGTTGCTGAATCAGCGGTTTATGGGCAAATTTGGCGATTAACCGTTTTTGGTTTGTTTTGTTTTTATGTTTCTCATAAACAAAAAATTGGCAACATTTAATAAAATATACAAAACCATAACAAAAGAAAAAAACTAAAAGGCTTTTTTGTTTACATTTTGTATAGTTTGCTTTTTCTAACCTTTTCTGTTTCTTTCTATCAATTCTATATCAATTCAATAAACAAAAAATGTAGTGTCATAAGGGCTTTATGTTAATTTTTATTTATCTAGCGGATACAAATGATATTAAATGCTATCATACATTTATAACCATATAATAACATTTTTAACCATATTGACCCTCAGTAAAATCATAACTGTAATGTAATCTGTAAGACCAGCAATTATATTCCCTGATATTTCTAGATCTTATTGAGGAAATCAATTTTGATAAAAAAGTTCCAAATATAGGTACAATTATTTATTATGCCTTAAGAATTTGAATTTCAAAAAAGTACCAAATTGATTAAAGCTGGATGATTTTTAATTTGTATTTCAACCTCTATTCATTTAGCAGATATAAAGCGTAGCATAGAGTATTACAAATATCAGTTTTACCAGTTTTGACTCCCGTTCGGCTTTAAAACCATTAAACATTTATTAAAATATTAAACAAAAAAACAAAAATTATGACAATTATTATTGTTATACATTTGTACAAATGTATGTTCAAATGTATTGTAAGATGTTGTACTGCAACATGTGCCACATGGTAATGCGCCATTTTTTAATTGCGGATAAATTTAAAACTACAAAACATTTTGCAGTAGGAAGACACAACTTTTAAAACTTACTTGCACATCTACACATGTTAATATTACAGCTTTATAACAGTTTACTCTTACGATAACAGTCTCTCTCAAAAGCTTTTGCTTTGTAATTTCATAAGAGAAGTATAAATATTTTGAAGCAACTAAAATGGATATGAAAGAATTTAAACAGCCAGATATAAATACCATAAACATACTAACTACTGTATTTAATATCAGAATAACTAAATTTTAAGAGAAAATTTCATAATTGTTATTGTCATAAAGTTAAAAATAAATTTTCCGCAATTTTAAAATTTAGTCAGGTACCTATGAACGAATTCGTAATAATGTTATTAAATAAAACTTATGTCTCTTGCACAACTTTTTCACCGTGGCTTACAAATACGCAATTTTGATGATAATTATGTAAACAAAAGTACAGAAAAAAAAACAACTAAGAAAAATCTTTAGCTATTTGCAACACATATAATGGTAAATACTTTTTATTTTTGTCTAAGCTTTGTTTTATATCGCAACAAATTTTCATTTCGTTTTGTATTATTGTATTTAATTTAAGTTTGCTAACATGAGTATTTTGTTGATATAACAGTGGGAGTTGATTTGTTTAACTAAATTGGTCATAAAGTAAAAGTTAAATACTCTGTGCCTCTGAACAGTTGTATTCAAATGACTTGTTTTAGCTTGAGTCTTATCTGTCTGATAAATAATTTTATTGTTATTCATTGTAATTGTCTTTATAAACCCTAAACAAAAATCATAAACAACATGGCATTTTTAAAACGTGACTAAAATCTTCAATTTAATTGTATTCCTAATTGTTACAAAATATGACTTACTTTTTAAGTTTTATTAAGGATTCCGGGAAGCGCTTTTAGTATTAATATAAAGAATATGGAATTTGTATATAACTGAAAGCTTGTGTAAAATATGAAAATTAATTCCTTTAGCTATAAACTAACCCCTTAAATGTGAGTCTGGCATGGCATATGAATCAAAATTCCATGATGTGCCAAATAGATTTATAATTTTGCTGATATTTGTTTGTATTTACTTTTGTTGATATGCAACTTATTACAAATTCAAAAAAAAAAAAAAAAACAAGTTAGAGTGCTATATTCGGTTGTGCCGAATCTTTAATACCCTCCACCTAAACGTAATAAGAAATACAGAAACTACACTGGCTATAGGACTAATATATGGTGAATTTCGTCAAGTGACCCAATTTTAAAAATCGATTTGGATGAAATTTGCACCAATGATTAGTACTATTAGATAGTAGGCCACACACAAATTTTCAGCTCTATCAGTCCAGAAGTGCTGGAGTTATAGGGGGTCAAAGTTGGACATTTTGGTCAATTTTGGTCATACAGGGTTTTTTTAAAATGAATGTAACTTTTCGCCTATTGATCTTAGCAAAAATTGTCCAAAGGGCTTTAGATAGCTATTTTTTTCAATCATTTCAAAAATATTTTTTTTTTTAATTTTTAAAAAAAATTAAAAAAATTTTTTTTAAAAATTATTTTTTTAATTTTTTTCAATTTGGACCCCTTTTTTGTTGTTTCTCAAAGGAAAGCCTATACAATTTACTTTAAGGCCTTTAGAATCGCTTAATGAGATGCGAGTGGGATATCTATCAAAAAAATTATTTTTTAACTCAAGAATAGGATTTTTCAATATATGGCACAATTATGAATTTTGGAAGTATACTTTATATGGGGTCTATGGTCAAATATGGACCGAACTAAAAAAATTTAGTTTTACGATTTCTTTTTGCATGAATTTCTGCTGAATTTTGTATTGATATTCTAATTTTTAATAATAATAATAATTGAGCAATATTTCGGGAAGATTTTTGTATGGGGGCTATGAGAAATCATGGACCAATTCTTACTATTTTCCTCACACTGTCTTCCCTTTTCAGAAAAATAACGTTTACAAAATTTCATGGCAAAAAACTGTAAGAAAAATGGAGGTTGTCTCACATTTTGATCCCTAAGTCTTGTTCTACTATACCGATTTTTTTAATACCAAACTTCTGAGGAGAACTTTAAGCGGTTTTTTATAAACTTTGTTGACTTCGGTTTGTACGTGAGAGTGTTACACAGCTAGACAGACAGACCGACGAACATGGCTCAAGCGACTGAGACTGAGTAAGGACCAAAAATAAATTTACTTTATTGGGTCTCAGATGAGTATTTTTCAGTGTTACACATGGATTGACAAACTTATATGTATATACCCTCATTCACCACTTATGCTGGTGAAGGGTATAAAAATGATGAAAAGATCTGAATGGATCACTCAATATTTTGCAATATATTTGTTATTAGTACAAATCGGAATACAGTACGTATGAGCAATATACCTATAAAATAGTAGAGTACGGTATAGTTGCTATGTTACTGCTGAATTGATATCAATTTGTAATATTTTTGATAAACAAGTATATAAAACTAAGTATATAAATTATAAAACTAAACAAATACAGTGTTTTTTCATAGTTTCCTAGTCTGCTTTTATTTACGCTGTTTTATGCATATCTGTATTTATTGCTGTTGTACATTTTAATGAAGTGGTTTTTGTGGTTTATGAATAAAATAAAAATTTAGGTATGTAATAATGTTGTTTAGTTTAATGCTTCAATAAAAGTAAACTTGGCTGGAAAATATAAAACAAATGAAAAATATAGAAGGGCTGGAGTGGAATATAGCAATACACTAATACCCCGGTTAGCGTCGCTAATTGGGTCCGGAAAAACAAGACGCAATCTGAAACGACGCAAACTGAATCACAGTTTTCCATACATTTGTATTAAATTTCATTTAATTCGTTCCGAGACTCATAATTTTATTAAAAAATAATTGATTTTTTAATAGCAAATACCAATTTTTTATTATTATTTGTGTAATATTAATTTTTATAAAAAAAAAATAACAATTCATTAAAAACACATAAAAAACATAAAAATATTAGGATTAAAACTTGTAGATAATTTTCACATACAAATTTGCATTAGACTTCGACGGGAAATCCCCTTTTTCTATTTTTACTTTGTACATACAAACATTTATTAACGACGTAAATCGAAGCACTAACGATGCAACTTCGAAGCAATGCGACGCAAACTGAAGCATAAACGACGCAACATCGAAGTCACGGAAATTTTAAAAAGACGCAACTTCGAAACGACGCAAACCGGGGTATTGGTGTACAAGCTAAATTAAGCAACCTGCTTTAAGCTAAGTATAGACGATATGTTGAAACAGCATATTTATGCTGAAAAATTTTGTGACAAGTGCTTACATATCGTGTAAACGCAAAATTTTTTCAGCATACGTATGTTTAACAACATTTGTTAACAGTTTGTTAACAATATCAACAAACGTATGTTGGTAATTTTAGCATATCGTGTAAACAGCATATTATTAGTGTTTGACAAATTTCCTGCGTATGTTGACAGATATGTTATTTGTTGAAAAGCGTATGCAAGCTTTTCAGCATATGGCGAATTCATATGCGATCAGAGTTGTATTTTCTAATAAATCTGATAAAAAAAACAACAATGTCGGCTCATTGATTTAAATCACAAATTATAATCTAAACTTTAGATTCTAAATGACAGACGTTTAACATTTTTTAATTGTTTGTATAGTTTATACAATTTATTATATTCACATATAACAACAAAATAAACACAAATATTAATTTAAATGGCAGAAAACTGCGTTTGTTTACATTAGCAAAAACATATGTTTTTGCATCTTTTTTGTGTAATAGTGTGGCACCAATGACATACTTTGTTGCGATTTTTTTTTTGAGTGTGATAGAAATGGGTCAGATTTTCCAGTGAATGAATCGTACGATTGTGTAGGATAGTGTATCACGACCTTTAAGCCCAGCCGCCGATAGTTTTTTTATGTAAATAATGGCCGGCGGCATTGTTCAAATTAATCGACACAGGTCTCTGGAAATAAACTATAACCCCCTTATTCAAAAACGATTATTAAATTTAACAAACGTTTATTAAGACATATTTGCACATAAAAATTTGTTTAATAAACGTTTGTTAAATTTAATAATCGTTTATGAATAAGGGGGTAAATTATTATAAATGTTTTACATGTTTTCGTGCATTATTTGCATATTTAGTATAGAATTTACCTCGATTTTTTATATAAATATTTTATTATTTATATTATTGCTGTTTTTTACAATAAAATATGCTCTATTTCTTTATACCAATTCCTTGTATAATTTTACACAATAACCTTCTTCCTCTCGTCGTTCTACCCATTTCTTTTCCCAAACTGTGCGTCTTATTGCTTTTAATTCCACTTCATCGTCATCCAAAATCAGCACTGTACAAGCAATAGCTAGACCAATTTCCTCCCAAGTCATCATTTATGTTTTTTTTTATTGATATTTTTATTATTAAATTTTATTTCAAAAAAAATTACACATAAATTACAGAAGTTCAATAATAATTAAAAAATGTTGTCAAACTGACTAATTTCACAAACAAATGTTTATACGACTCAGCATATGTAGCACCACATAAAATTCAACATATCGTATAAACACAATAATCGTATGCTGACTCTTATGTTGACATTTCATTTGCTGGCATATGCTGACATCAAAAAATTTGCTACTTTCAACATATCGTGTAAACGTCTAACATATGACATAGGAATTTGCTGCTAATTTTAATCATATGGCTGTCAGCATATATATGCTGATTCAACATATCGTCTAAACTTACCTTTAAACAGTGTGGAATGATAAAACCCATGACGTCTAAGGTTATTATTCGCTGAATATTCTTGCAAAAAAACGAGCTCTTCTAAGAGTGGTCTGTGTAATTAAATTCAAGATAAATTAATTATATTACTATTTTTGTTTAAGAAAAAATTAAATGAGAATTATTCCTCTTGCGAGTATTAATAAAAATTTTTTATAAACAATTTTAATCGAAGTTCACTTCAAGTTAAATATACAATTTATTTGAAAATAAAATGCATTACATTTTGCTAGTGTCTCTTTGCATATTTTTGTATGATTTTACATTTATGCTTTCCAACGGAAGGCTATGTAAAACATATAACAGAAATATACCAAAATAAATGTAGTGTATACAATTTATTTGAAAATAAATTGTAAATTTATTTGAAGTGAACTTCGATTAAAATTGTTTATAAAAAATTTTTATTAATACTCGCAAGAGGAATAATTCTCATTTAATTTTTGTTTATGTTAAGTATCTACAACAAATAAACCCTAATACCGAAAATCAGTTGAACGTTCATAGATCAGTTTAAAATTTGGATTTCCAGACGAAAATTTAACGTGATATAGTTCCATGTGAACAAAAATGACGGTATGAGGTATGATAATTGTATGTGTTTTTCCACTACTACTTACTCGCAAGACGTACACACATACGACACTATTTTTCTAACAAAAAAAAAATTGGCTTTTGGGTTTTTCTAATTCTTGTTATGATTAGATTAGAAATTAAACAAGCGTTGTTCTTTAACATTAAGTTCAAATTGATTAGTAGGAAACATTTTTGATTATATTAAATTACTTTACTAAAGCAGTGTACACATTATTTTTGGCACAAATTTTACACGTGTAACATCAAATAAAATAAAACAAAATTTCAATTGTGATTTGTTCTTACACTCAAAATATTTCATAGGTAAAATAAACGAAAATCGTGGTTCATTTTACTAAACTTTTCGTTATTTTGACAAAACGAAATATTTCGTATAATATACAAATGTTTTTCGTTCTTGTTGGGACTTTTTATTTTCCGCATTTCACGAAATATTTGTGTATTTACCAAGATTATTTTGTTAAATTACAAAATAAATGGTTATCTAACGAAAATTTTTCGTCAACAAAGCTTTTAAATTTGGTCTAGTTTACAAAATTAAATAAAAATAAGAAATAAATTTCGTAAAAATACAAAATTATTTTGTTAATTTTAGAAATATTGCCTCCTGTTTTACGAAATTTTCTAAACTTACGAAAAATATTTTGTAGGTATAAGAAAAATTTCACATTTTTTTTCGTTTATTTTACAAAATTTTGTAAAAAAACGAAATATATTTTGTAAAATCACGAAAATATTTCCTAAATACACGAAAGGTTTCGTTAATATAAGAAAAGTTTCGTAAATTTCTGCTAAAAATTGGTAAATTTACAAAATTTTCTAAAAATATTTCGTAAAGTAACTAAAAATTGTGTAAAAATAAAAAAAAATTTTGTTTATTTTAGAAAAAGTTTCGTTAATTTCTCAAGAAATATTTTTTTATTAAACGAAAAGTTTTGTTTATTTTATAAATAATAGTAAAGGAAAAAATAATAGCATTTCTGCATTAAATTAAGTTTGATTTTGTCGATTGTTTTGGATTTCTACAAAGAAAATTTATATATTAGTAACTTTTAAACTTAGTTTATATAAAACACACTAACCTTGTATTTTTTTGTACAACATATGCGTAATTGGATTAACATATGGCTGGAAGCTTCAGAATATTTAATTGAAAATACACACAGAAAAATGATAGGGACTTATATACATATGCCCCCTATAACAGTAATGTAAGGGGCAACTGAACCCTCTGCCACAATTTTTATATCCAACTTCTCTTTATATGACTCTTCAGTTGGTGAAAATCTTATAAAAGACCATTTTGATTCCGTAGTATGTACTATAAAACTTGTTTCCTTTATTAGAACTTTTTGATTTAATTCTTGATGGTGGAAGTAAGGAATGTAAGAGTGTTAACACTATGATAAATTTGGTATCTAAAAAGCTAAAAAAAATTGCATAACCATTATCCATCAGTAAATAAAATTTAAAAATTTGATTATATTTGTTTATAAAACCTTTCTACTTACTATAGTCAAAGCAATTATTTTTTTGTACAAAATCCCAAAGCTTTTAGTCATCTTCACCTTTAAATTTCGATTCGTTTTCTGGAAATATCTTTTGAGTCATGTGCTAGTTTCTTTTTTGTTGTGCATTAGTCTAAAATGCTTAGATATGAATGTTTCATTAGGTAAATATATTTTACACAAATAACAATTAATTTTCTTACACTTATTTAAATTTATTTTAATAAATCAAACTATTTTTAACTATTTTTAAGAAGGCACGACTAACGCTTCTATCTCTTTAATTGTCTGTAAAAGCATGACTTGTTTTGTTATTTTTAAGTTGCATTTAAAACGGTACATTTCATTTTACGAAATTATATTTGTGAAATGAACGAAATTTCTAAATTTACGAAATTTGTCTCTGTATTTAATACGAAAGTTTCGTATTTTTTGAGAAATTTTTGTAAAATAAACAAAAAAACATTAACGAAATTTAATTTGTAAAATTCAAAAAATTTCTAAATTTACAAAATTTTCTACAAGATCTAAACACGAAAGTTTTGTATTATAAACGAAAGTTTTGTACAATATACAAAAATAATTCTACGAAAAAAATTTTGTAAATTAATGAATTTTGTAAATTTACGAAATAAAAAAATTACTAAAATATCGTATTATGTACAAAACTTTAGTAAAATGTACGAAAATAATTTTACGAAAAACCATTTCGTATTTTTATGCATGAAATATTTTGAGTGTAGTAAAAAAAGTTTTACAAATAAGCACAAGAACTGAAATCAAGTTTATTTTGTGGTAAAATTTTTAAATTTGTAACATTGTTTTATGGTTTTTAATTTTTGTTACATTTCCTTAAAACTTTAATTTAGTACTAAAATTAACTCGCTATTTTTCATTAATGCTGAAATATAAAAATTAACTGTAGCATAACTTTCAAAGACTGTTTGGTAAATAAATTTTATAATTTTAAACCTACAAATTACCGTATTTACAGTGAAGCGTTGCGTAACATCTTTTGTTTGCTTAAAAATACTAAAGCAAATCTCTCTTAGTCTTTAACAGTTATGAATTTGTTTACTTTAAGGCTTTAAGGTTAATGTTTTTAATACAAGGATATGAAAGTATGCAGAACAACAGATTTCATTATTATCATTTATTTATTATTTTATTTAAATTAATATTAAAAACAAAAAGTAATAGTGTCATTTTCCACCCACCTCCAATATTTAATGTAAATTTCACATAGTTTTTAGTTTCACACATTTAAATATATTCAAAAGCAAAATATGTATAAAAATAAATACAGGGAACCACATTTTGATAAGACCATTTGTTCTTTTTTGGATATTGATATAAGCAATAACAACCAATTTTGCAAAAATTAAATATAGCATAACTTTAACAATTTTGTTTCGATATCGGTATTTATATGATATGTATTTAGGTTAATTCGTTTTGCGGTATTGGTCGTTATATGTGACCTATGACCTGTAATGGCCCAATCGTTTTTAGGTTTATTGCAACGTAGTAAAAGTTTAAACAATTTCATAGCATTATCTGCATTGCATTTATAGAAAACAGCAAAAAATATTGAGGTGGTCTGAAATGTTGGTCTTCGATGATACTAGACCGATGGACGAATAATGTTTGGGAAGAATTTATTTGTGCTAAGTGTCTTTTAAACTTTTTGGTTCTACAAACAAACTTAATGTATGCTAAAGAATTTAAATAACCAATAGTTTAACTGCAAAATGTGGCAATAAAACTTGCATTGTCACATAATTTCTACATATTTGAGGCCTATTTTATATATACAAAACATTTATAGGCATTCCAGTTATTTTCGGATGTGGGTCTTTATGGGTGCTATGGCCAAATATGGATTAACCTTTACAAAATCCAATAGTATAATTTTTATATACATATAATTAATCTTTGTAAAATTTTGTGCCGATACCGATTATTATGAGATATTTACCCATGTTATTGAGGTTTTAGGAAGTACTCCTCATATGAGACTATGATATATCATGGGCCGATCACAATTAAGATCGATAAGGGGATTTGTGTTGAATTTCAACTTGATAGTGAAGTTTATAAAATATTTGTGCACATTTAAGTATTTTCGGAAGTGGACTTTGTGTGAGACTAAGTCAAAATATGGACAGATGTTAACAAAATATCGTTTTAAGATTTATCATTACACGAAACTTATTTTTGATTAATTTTCTATGGATAACATAAAGCCATATTCCGAGGGCTATGAGAAGACGTGGACCTATTTTTACCATTTTCATCAGTGCTTTTTTCTATAATAAAAATGAAGTGTGCAAAATTGCATGATATTATCAGCATTATATTTAAAGAAAATTGCAAAAAATATCGCAAAAATATCAAGGTTGTCTGTAACTGTGGTCTATAACTCGGATCCTACTAAAGCTAGATCGTTTTAGAATATAATAAGGACCCAGAATATATGGACTTTTGGGTCATTGACCCATACTTCGTTGTTTTGCAAACGGAATGACAAACTTAATATACCCACCATCATGTAATAGTATTAAATATTATAGTGATAGTTGTTTGTCCATTGCTGTTGTTGTTGTGTGCATAGTTGAAAAGGATAAAGTTGTTATTTAAAGTTGGCGGATTGTTTGCATTTGAGTGTAGGCATTGGGATAATAACAGGCCGTATATGAATGAAAAGGCACAATAACAACAACAGCAATAGAAATAAGTAGAAAATAAACGAGAATATTTGTTGACACATGAAAATAATATTCCAAAGACAAACGTACGTTAATCCATACGCGGTCATAAAGAATAAATATTAAAATTAAATTCATTAGTCTCGCACTAAATGTAGTTCCAACGCAAATGTTGAAATGCCAAGAATCTTAAACAATCTTAAACTTAACAATCGTTTACTTTTCTCAGTAATAAATAAAACACAAAACAAATGAAAAGCTTCAACATCAACATCTATCATGTCAATTTTATTATTTTGTTTTTGTTCAATTTCAACTTCATAATTGTTGTGAGGAAGTAAGTTTTTTTCAATCACTTCATTGCACTCCATTGTACTATTTTCTTTTTTTTCCTTCCTGGCAAGTGTCATGTTGTGTTAACTTTTTTGCCCATTTCGCTTTATTTTCTTTTATTTTCAACTTGATCTTTAGAAAACGTTTTGAGGAACTATGAAAATAATGTTTGTATGCTACAGCTCAAGGCGAGGAATGAAAGTAGTATTGGGGCTTGTCCCTAAAATAGATTAAATTATTTTTTAGAATAATTTAACTGTTTTAGTTGTTTAGTCTTTTACTTAATACCGATTACTTTATTTGAAGTAAAATACTATAAAGTTTATAGTATAAACATTTCTTTTAAAACAACAAATATTATTATTAAAACACAACATAATAACAATCATAATAGAGATGAGCTCGTGAACCGGGATTTATTTTTGTGAATTCTTAAACATGATATTTTCAGCATGGGTGTTTAATTTATAATACTGATTTTAATGCAAAAAAAATCAGTTTCATTTGTTAAAATTATTAGCAAGCCATTTTTTGTTATAAATTTTCGTTATAATGTTTTTTTTTTAATTTAACACTCTCGTGAATGAAGATGACTGAAACTTGTTCACGCACCTATCTCTATTGAAATTAAAATTCTCCTACAGCAGTAACAACAATAGTAAGCATTGAACAAATGACTATAGCAAAACAAACTACACGTTACATGACTTTGAAAAAACACGACTTCAAACAGAAAAATGTTAATAGCAAAAAATGGAGCAACAAAACTGCAAATTTTCTTTCTTATATTAACAAGCTAAGAAACCATACTTTTAGAAAATATATGATTTAAAATCCAACCTTAACTAACTTAGTAGTTATGGTCCCTGAAACATCAAAAATAGGTAAATTCTAGACTTTTTAAAACAAATCGTCAAAAATATTTTCACACATATTTTCAAAAATACTACAACATTTTTATACACTTAAATACCTGAAGTTGAAGGTTCCATTCTTAAAATAACACTTTCTTGACGTTAAATTTGGAAATTACGGACGCGTTTAATGCAAAATTTTACTTTTTTCACTTTTTAAAAAAATTGCAAAAAATGTTTAACTTTGACAGCTCACTACGGAGTCAGATGACAAGATAGATGCTTGAAAAATTACATAGTGATGTAGAATTTTATCTTATTTTATCCGATACCAAATATTGATACAAAAACTTAATTTTAAAAATTCAATTGAGCGTCACTTTCGACCCATTTCAACCCAACGTGCAATGGTGGGATCTTAGAACGCGAAAGCTTCCTAGTTTAAGAGGTAATAACCTATGAATCTGCCAAGCAGCTTTAAATATGACCGCAGGTTATAACAAATGTACTTACGCTGTATCTGGCAGTTCAAGCAAAAGCCTTCTTCTCACCAAATGAAATCAACACTAATTTGCAAATCAAATGATTTAAAAGATTAAGTAAAATCTCATTTTCATCGGCAACTTTTGTTTGTGGATTATCCTAATGCTAAAAATTTACATTTCTATTTAGAATTTACCATTTGCTATAAGCATATAAATGCAAATATTCATGTTTAAACGTTAATAAGTTATTGTTTTCATTTGTTAGAGTTCAAATAGCGTAAAGTATTAAACTCTTAATAAATTCAATTTGCATATATAAACACACATAGGCAGATAAAAATAGTTCTACTACATATATACATTGTCTTTAGAAATGCATAAATATATATCTATTGTAGTTAAACTTTTAAGAAGCATTATAATTATCAGTACGTAGTCTTGTATTTTGCCTTTTAAATGCTCTAAATAATTATATGTAGTAAGACATATGAGTGCATATATGAATTGAGGATTTTACACACAGCTTTACAAATTGCTATAAACTAATTGAGTGTGTTGGACCTTCCGAACATAAGCAAAATCAAAAATTAGACAAATATTTTGCATGAATTTTATACTGGTCTATAGTGAAAATTATATGTCAGGCTTCGTTGCATGCTTTTAGGCATAATTCTGCAATAACAATAATTTATGATCACAAGGATATTTAATTTTTCTTGTTTCTTTTGTGTTGCAAACTCATATTGTATTTGTCTTTGTTGGCAATATATTGCCCATTAATAAAACAAACAAGCTAGTGTCAAAATAATAAAGATTTTATCTTTACATACGCCAGTAGAATATTATGCATGCAATAATGAAAGGCAATATACAATTTATGTACGTTCAAGTAACAATAACAGTTACTGTACTCATTAGACAATATTAAGTAAATACCTACGTAATGATTTGCAATAAAATTTTATAATAAAAGTTATAAATTAAGTTAAATTTAGGAATAATAAGTATTTTTAGTTGAACTGTTAATATTTTAATTTTTTTTTGATATTTCTTTAGTTAGGCTTTGAGTTCATTAAATTTAATTTTCATTAAATTATTTTTACTGAAGTAGGAATTGTTTTACAACTTGAAAAAATTTATGTTTGATAATTTTTCTTGACTGGAATTCGAACCTGGGCTGTTGGTTGAATTTACATATGTTTCGAGAAACACCACTTTCTTTCATCAGAATTCTTGTTGCGTTCTGACCCTTTGCACCACTACGGTGCCTGCTAGTCAACAGACAACATCAATCCTTTAACCAGTGACTGGTGGTTCGAAGTTTTCTGTAATTATAATTTTTATTAATTTCTATTTATAGTTGTTTTTCCTTTTCTTCAGTTCAATTTAGGCAAATTATTTCATAAGAGGAATTTGTGTCATTCAGGGTTCACTTAATCCTTTATTAATGGTAAAGCTCTTTTATATATTTATGTATTCTAAAGCTTTTAAGGAAAATATCCGGTTGATCCAGGTTCGAAGCTGGCGTCATGCTCAGTCTATTCAGGATCAGTGGTGGATTTACGCCTAGGCCCGTGAGGTCTGGGCCTAGGGCGGCATAATTTAAACGGCGCCGAAATTTAAAGGTAAAAAAAATGTAAGGCAATTCAATTTCGAAAATTGATTTGGCTAAGTTTTGTTTTAAATTACAGCATCTAGAAACAGCTATTTTAGTCAGTGTTTGGAATGTAATTTTAGACCGTGTTAATGCTGTAGTGCATGTGTTGTAAACATGCATACCCAAACAAACAAACATGTGTTATAAACATGCACACCCAAAAATATATATATACATATGTATGTAGAATAAGTTAAAAGAAAAGTAATTAATAAAACCCAAACAAAATTGCATAGTCAAGTGTTAACTGAAGTGGGTCACTTGAGTGCATTAGTATGGTAATTTGAGTTTTAAATAAATATGAACAATTAAGTAGGAGAAATAAATAAGTATATAATAAACATAGAATTTATTGATTATAAGTAGGAGAAAAGACTATTCTTTAAGAAAAACATAGAATAAGAAATAGTATATAAGCTAGGGTAAATTGTAAATAAAATTAGAAATAATTCTGACTTTAAACGAGAGAGTTGTTTTATTCCTCACAAACAAACTTCGGCAATTAACGTTGCCATCTTATAGAGCCGCCTACTACTCTAAGGCTCTTTTAAATAAATAAGAGTACTATAGGGTCTTAAATTAGAAAACGATAAAACAAACCCTTACATGGCGATCCTGCCAAATTAATTGAAAAGTTGATAATTTTTGAACGGTTGGCATCTGTTTCAAGTCTTGACGCGTAGCAACCAGATGAACGTGGAAGAAGAGTTAGAAACAACCAAGCTGGAAATAGACAATCTTTTTAAGAAGTGGGAACAACTATTAGAAAAAGAATATGTACCTACACCTATAGTTCCTATCCCAGAAGTCCCCAAATATAGTGCCAGCAAAAAGAAGATACCTATCAAAGAATATCTAAAACGCCTACAGAAATCAAAGGTACATTCACCAATCCCAGAGAAACCTACCGGAAATTCCATCTTACCGGCAACAAGGCCGAGAAATCGAGATTGCTAAAGGAGATTCGGTCTATAAAGGAAAATTATAAAAAAAAAAAAAAAAATATATATATAAATAACAGCAATAATGGGAGGTTGGTTTTCAAAAGAAGACATTATTGTGAACGAAAACAATAAAGAGGTCATGACGGTGACTCAAAACCATATGCAGATGATAATCCTGATTCTTTTAGTTGCATTAGTAATAATTAAGTTAAATGAGTATTACAAAGAATATATGAAAAAAAAGCAATCAAGTTCGCTAATAAAATAGAAAATGTGTAAATGGATAGACTAATAAGTATTTATAAAAATTTAAAAAAAAGTCCAAACAGAAAATATACAGAAGATTATGTAATAAAAACATTAAAATTAATTGAGGAGTTGAAATTTATTGCATTAAATGAGGGCTATCCTTTAGAAAATATTAATGAAATTGAAGGAAAAATCTTAAATTATTTAAAACTAAAAGAAAAAATAGAAATAACAGCCATGGCATCATTTGGCATTCTAGATGCATCCAAAATAATACCAGAGTTCAATGGTGACTTCGGACAAATTAGTAATTTTTTAGGTATAATAGAGTTCTATTCTGACACACTCAAAGATGAAACAGAGGTTGCTAGGTTAATAAAATTCGTTTTAGCCACTAAATTAACAGACAAAGTAAAGAATAAGTTAATTGCAGAAGAAACACCGAACTCGCTAGAAACTTTCAAACGTACACTTAAGAAAGTATTTTCCCCCAAGAAATCACTCTCTTCAGTACATACTGAATTAGCAAAACAGATGCAAGGAAATAGTTCAGTAACACAATTCGCCAACAAAGTTGAATCACTTGTAGCTTCTCTTAATGAATTGCAGATCTCAGAACTGGGATCACAAAACAGGGAAACGATTATTAAAATGAATGATCAAGTTGCGCTTAGTATTTTCAAGAATGGTTTAAATGAACCACACAGAACTACAGTTTTAGCTGCTAGACCCAAAAGCCTAAATGAAGCAATCCATATAGCTTCAGAAGTAATTTCACAAACGAATTCTGTAATGCATTTTAATAGGAACACAAATTCTTCTTATAATAGGAGATTTCGAAATAATCATAACGTAAATAATAGAAACAATCATGGTAATCATTTTAGAAATAATAATTTCCGTGGTACTAACCTACCACGAGATAACAATAATTGGAATAACCAGAGAAATAGTAATAATTACAATAATAATAACAGAAATGGTAATTTTAGAAATAACAACCAGAGAAATGGTAATAATCGCAATAATAACAATATCAGAAATGGTGATTTTGTAGATGGGAACCAAAGAAGGATATATTTTGCCCAGGAACAGGGAAACGAGATAGACCCCTGCGATCCTCAAGAGTAAATGAAACGGAAGACGTAGGGAGGTTAAAACAATTAAAAGAATATACATTAAAAACTTACAATTCGCACTCAGACGCACCTCATTTTGTAACATTTAAAACATGTGAAGGAAATTTTGTGAGATTTTTGATAGATACAGGTGCAGACATTTCAATATGTAAAGAAAATTTTATAGGGAACAACGAAATAAAAGAACAGAATGCTTGCAAGATTACGGGTATTGGAAACAATTCAATTCAAACAATGGGTACTTGAATACTGAAATTAGTACTTCCAGAGGATATAGTAAACCATGAATATCAAATAGTCAGTACGGAATTTCCAATAGCAACAGATGGTATTTTAGGAAGAGATTTTTTCACTAAGTATTTGGCAAAGATTGATTATGAGACATACACATTAGCTATTATAATAAATGAAACTGAATATGTTCTAACAATGACAACGAATATCAATAAAATCACTATACCACCAAGAACTGAAATAATACAAGCAGTGAAATTATATATTGAAGAGGATAGTGTGGTATGTGCAAAGCAAATCAGTAACAATATTTTTGTTGGTAATACAATAATCCCAAAACATGGAACAAAGCACATTAGAATTTTAAATGTTTCAGACAAAGAAGTTACAATATCTCAAATTGATTTACAAATTGAGCGCTTATCAGATTATAACATCCTATATGCAAAAGAGGAAAGTGCAAATAATAAACAAAAAGACAGATGGGAAAAATTAAGAAAATTACTGAGTATAGATACGGTCGATATTAACGCAAGACAAACCATAGAAGAAATATGTAAAGAATTCCAAGATATTTTTTTTTTGGAAGGAGATCATTTAACAGCGAATAATTTCTACAAACAAAGATTACAAACTGTAGACGATACCCCGGTTTACACACGAAATTATAGATTGCCACACTCACAACAGGAAGAAATTAAAACTCAGGTTACCAAATTAATAGAGGAAGATTTAGTTGAACCGTCTGTCAGTCCTTACAATTCGGCTTTACTTTTGGTCCCTAAGAAGAGTAACAACGACGAAAAGAAATGGAGACTAGTGGTCGATTATCGTCAATTAAATAAAAAATTAGTCAACGACAAATTCCCATTACCCCAACTAGATGATGTATTAGACAAAATAGGAAGAGCAAAATATTTTTCAACGCTAGACATGACAAGCTCATTCCACCAGATAGAATTACAACCAGCATCTAGACCACTTAAGCTTTTTCTACACGTAGTGGGCACTATCAATTCAAAAGGTTACCTTTCGGTCTCAAGATATCATCGAATAGTTTCCAAAGAATGTTGACAATAGCATTAACAGGGTTAGATTCCAATGAATTTATATATGTAGACGACATAATTGTTTTTGGATGTTCTTTAAACCATCATAATGATAATCTGAGAAAAATTTTTCAAATATTAAAAAGTCACAACCTTAAATTAAATCCAAATAAATGTAATTTTTTGAAACCAGAAGTAGTCTATTTGGGACATCTTGTTACAGATAAAGGAATAATGACTGACCCAAGTAAATGTAAAGCACTTGAGATTTATCCAGTTCCCAAGAATGCAGATGATACAAGAAGATTCGTAGCTTTTTGTAACTATTACAGACGCTTTGTTAAAAATTTTGCACAGATAGCTAAACCTCTAAATGAATTATTAAAGAAAAATCAACAATTTCATTGGTCAGAAAACTGCCAAAAATCTTTTGAAATGTTAAAATCTATAGTTACAAATCCACCAATATTACAATACCCAGATTTTGAAAAAGAATTTATACTTACCACTGACGCATCTGATTACGCGTTAGGAGCAGTACTTTCACAAGGTGAAATAAATAGCGATTTACCAATCTCATATGCAAGCCGATCTCTAAATAAACATGAAATTAACAAACCCGTGATAGAGAAAGAACTCTTAGCTATACACTGGGGAATAAATTATTTTCGACCATATTTATACGGTAAAAAATTCAAGGTAATAACTGACCACAGACCACTAATATCATTGTTTACCCACAAAAATCCTTCATCAAGATTAACCAGAATTAGGTTAGATCTCATGGATTACGATTTCGAAATTATATATAAACAAGGGAAAATTAATACTAATGCCGATGCATTATCAAGAATCAAAATAAATTCTGATGATTTGAAAGGTATGATACCAAAAAGTATAAACATAATGACAAGAAAAATGACTGACGACTTGAGAAGAAGCAAAGAAAATACATTGATTAGAGAAGATGAAAATGATAAGGAAAGAAAAGGTGACGAAGAAAATGATCACATCTATATGTGGGACAGCATTTCGTTTTCACAAATTAAAGGATATGCACGATTAAAATTTGTTATAGACAAAATGAATAAAAACAAAACAAAAGTTGAAATTTTTGGGAATCACGTAACAGTATCTTGTAATGAAAATGCATACTTGAAACTAGATTCAGTTTTGCAGAAGTTAACTAGGGTCTTACGGGATAACCAAATTTTTAAAATAACGCTAGCGAAGGACGATACGATTTTTAAACTCATAAGTGAGGAAAAATTGAGAAAATTATATAATAGCATGCAGAATAAAGACAAACATAAACAGAGACCTATAGAGGTAATATTATTTAAACAACCAGAAAGAATACTGGAAAAGGATAGACAAAAGGAGATAATAAAAGAATATCATGAAACTCCATACGGAGGTCATGCGGGAGTGCGTAGAACAGTCAGTAGATTAAAACAAAAATACATTTGGAAGAATATGTACAGAATGATCAAAGATTTTATCAGTCGTTGCGAATCTTGTAAAAGGAACAAAGTCATTAGGCATACAAGGGCACCAATCCAGATAACTAATACACCAACAAAACCATTTCAATTTTTACAATTGGATACTGTAGGTCCATTAAGAATATCTAATGGGTATAGATATATATTAACAACACAATGCGAACTAACAAAATATGTTGACGCATTTCCAATTGAAACTAAAGAAGCATCTGAGATAGCAAGAATTTTAGTAGAAAAATTTATACTAAAATATGGGTGTTTTGATACAATAAAAACGGACAGAGGAACTGAATTCGTAAATGAATTATTCAATAGGATATGTACACTCATGAAAATCAAGCATGTAACTTCAACAGCATACCATCATGAAACCTTAGGTAGTATAGAAAGAAATCATAAAGTTCTAAACGAATACATGCGTTCTTTTACAGAACAGTACAATTGGGATGAATGGATTCCGTATTACACATTCGCGTATAATACAACCCCACACTCGTCCACAGGTTTTACGCCATTTGAACTTGTATTTGGAAAATTAGCATCAATGCCATTTGAACCTATATCAAACGATAAATTTTATAATTATGAAGATTATATCACAGAATTAAAAATAAAATTAAAACATGCACATGAAATGGCAAATAAAAAACTGTTAGAAAATAAAATAAAACAAAAAAATATTAAAGATAAGAATATTAACGATATCAACCTAAGAATAGGAGATAAAGTATTTTTAAGAAAAGAAACCGCAAAGAAAAATGAAAACCAATATACCGGTCCTTTTGAAATAATAAACACCCAAGACGTAAATGTCACAATTTTAATAAATAATAAACCTATGACTATACATAAGAATAGAATAAAATTATGTTAAGTACTATCTTGTAATTTAATACAAAAAAAAAAAAAAAAAAAAAATTTTTTTCATAAAAAATTTTTTTTTTCTTTTAAACGGTAAGGGTGTAGTGCATGTGTTGTAAACATGCATACCCAAACAAACAAACATGTGTTATAAACATGCACACCCAAAAATATATATATACATATGTATGTAGAATAAGTTAAAAGAAAAGTAATTAATAAAACCCAAACAAAATTGCATAGTCAAGTGTTAACTGAAGTGGGTCACTTGAGTGCATTAGTATGGTAATTTGAGTTTTAAATAAATATGAACAAATAAGTAGGAGAAATAAATAAGTATATAATAAACATAGAATTTATTGATTATAAGTAGGAGAAAAGACTATTCTTTAAGAAAAACATAGAATAAGAAATAGTATATAAGCTAGGGTAAATTGTAAATAAAATTAGAAATAATTCTGACTTTAAACGAGAGAGTTGTTTTATACCTCACAAACAAACTTCGGCAATTAACGTTGCCATCTTATAGAGCCGCCTACTACTCTAAGGCTCTTTTAAATAAATAAGAGTACTATAGGGTCTTAAATTAGAAAACGATAAAACAAACCCTTACAATGCTGCTAGTAAGAAACTACAGGGATCACACGCTGATTTATCATCTGTTATCCAAATTTACGGTTCTTTAGCTTCATTTCTTCAGGATATGAGAAATAAACAATTTGAAGTATTTGAAGAAAAATCCAAAGCGCTATCTGGAGTTCAGGATTATTATCATTCTGATACTAGTCGCAGAAAAACCAGGAAACTTCAGTCAGATGATTCACGAGTCAATGAAAAAGCACAATTTTCTGGATAAGAAAATTTCGTACAAATATTTACTATTCAATTTTGGATACTCTGACTTTACAGTTATCCGAACGTAAAAACGCAGCTTTTTGTAAACTTCAGCTTTTTTTTTGATAAATTATATAAAATATTGAGTTAAAAAGTCGGGCAAATAAACTCGCTAAAAAGTATCCTGGTGATCTAGAAGAGACATTAGCAAATTAATGCATTCATTTACATTATCAACTCGAATATTTATTGGAAAATACTGAAGATGTGCGTTCTGTACAAAATATATCCGATATATTACATTCACGGAATCTACAAGATGTTTACCCCAATTTATACATAGCTTTACGAATTTTTTTTGAGTATACCTGCTACAAACTATTCAGCAGAAAGATATTTTTCCACCTTGAAAAGGGTACAAAACTATCTACGGTCAAGTATGGACCAAGATAAACTTAATGCTCTTGCATTATTGTCTATTGAAGCCCAATTAGTACAAGAAATAAACAATGACGATTTAATTGACGTTTTTGCCCGAGCAAAATCCCGAAAGAGTAAATTAATAAAGTAAGTGCTGATTTTTCACAAAAACTTTTTTAATTTTATGTTATTTAATTTTAATATGTTATTTTATTTATTTATTTTATTTACATTCATGTGTTATTTTATTTTAATTCATTTCTATTTATTTTATTTTAAATCTCAAATTTTGAAAGAAAATTATAAAATTTGAAATATGTATTTTTTTAATACATACATCCCATTAATTTAAAAAAATTTATAAATATTTTGTTTGAAACTTATAAACAAAATTTTATGAATGTATAAAAAATTTAAATATCTATGAAAAAAGACAATGATACGCATTGTCCGTCGCTCTGTAATAATTCTAAATAATTGGTTTCTCATCGTGTTGTTTATTCATAAAACTGTCGTAAAGTGTCAAAATTCTGTTGATCTGTGACCGTGGTATAAAGTATAAGTTAATTTGTGTATCTTTGTCGAGTACTCAATTAACTTTATTGTATCTGCAAAAAACAAAATTTGTTTTTGTTTTGTTTTATTTTCATCTGATGATTGTTTTGGATTACTACCACTAACTACAACTAATAAACAGCTGCGACATTTAATTATTAATTTTTACAACTTGAATATTCAGACTCTTATATACAACCAATTAGGTTTGTGTATATGATAACGTACCGTTGGCGCCATCTACTTGTGAATTTTAAAATTCTTTCCCAACAAACAATTTACATTGGACCTCAATTTGTTTAAACTTTTAATTTTCGGATATGGATTGTTTAAACAATAATTGTAATATTACCGGAGCTGATCGAATGGTATCATGTTGGTTATGCTTGGGTAACTACCATTTAAAATGTACTGGACTGAAAGCACGTGACGCTGACGCGATTGCTGACCCCGCAAAATCTTTGCAATGGACCTGCCATCACTGCAAAAAAATTAATATCGATTTTTATAAGTTTTTTAAAACCTACAAGGATGAATTCGAACAACTAAATAAAGACTTCTTATCGGTGCAAAACAAGCTTTTAAAATTTGGCGAACTATTTACTAAATTCCAAAGTTTGGATAAATTTACTGAAATGCAAGATCCATCCCAACCAAAAAGGAGGAAAACGGCAAATAAGTCTCCGGCTATACCTGAAATCACATGTTCTTTAATATCCACTAATCTAAATTCTGGCAAAAATAATGATGCTGTAGCAGACCTATCTCCGTCCCCAAATTCTATTCCACTACAACAATTTAACGCTCCTTCTCCAGCCGCTGGTACGAGTAATAGACCCCTTAATTCAATATTGCCGACAACTACACCGATTGATCATAATCGTATGCCACTACGAGCTATTCCGCCGAAAAAATCTGTTTTTATATCCCGTTTGGCAAGTGGCACATCTGTTGACGATGTCCAATATTATATAAACTCCAAGCTTGGTCGTAATGTTAGTATTTCGTTACACCAATTCAAATTTTCCCAACCGAGATCAATTACTTCCTTTAAAATAACTGTTGCTGCAGACCTCTTCGAAACTTTTATCGATCCTAGTTTCTGGCCAGAAAATACCTTGGTGAGAGAATATATTTACAATGGAAATCCGAGAGTGAATAATGTTGCTGTTCTTCCGCAACATCAATTAATTCAATAAAAAAACTGAACAATTACAGTGCTGACTCATTATCGTTAATCTACCAGAATGTTCGTGGCCTAAGAACAAAATTATCTGATTTATACTTAGAAAGTTTTACCGTTAATCATGACATCATTGTATTTACTGAAACATGGCTTAATGACACTATTCTTAATACTGAAATTCTCTGTAACAAATATAATATTTTTCGTCGTGATCGAGGTACTCATGGTGGTGGAGTTCTGATTGCAGTTTCGAGTAATCTACATTCTGAAGTTTTTGAGCACAACTCGTCGCTTGATATCGAATTTATTTCAGTTATCATTAAATTGAAATACAAACGGATAATATTAACGTGTTCATATATCCCACCCTCGTCCCCTCCATCTTTATATTATCAACATAGCGAATCTATTAAATTAGTTACTAAAACCGCAGAGGTGAATGATACTGTCATAGTCATGGGCGACTTTAACTTACCCTCTATTTTTTGGGAATTTTTACCAGACGGAATGTACTACGTTCAAACACATTGCCACGAAAACTTGAGAGAGTTTTTTAATATATTATATGACATAGGTCTTTTTCAAATTAACGGTATAATGAATGATTTTTCAAAAATTCTGGACTTAATATTTGTAAATGATAAAGATGACTGTTCTATTAAACGTTTTCCTCCACTAACAACACCTGAAGACCGGTATCATCCTACTATGGAAGTAGTTATGTTTATGCAACCTCGAAATATTCCGTCAAAGTCAGTCATTAGTGAAAAGGTTTTTTGTTTCAAACGAACTAACTACAACATGTTAAATGAACTTATTGGTAATACAAACTGGACTAACATTTTAACACTTCCCGCATATCCAACAACAAGTAAATACAAAATATTTGAAATTTTCTATAATAAACTTCATTATTTTATGAACTTATGTATTCCAAAACAAACATTTATTTCATTTTCTGGACCACCGTGGAATAACAAACAGCTGGCTATTGCAAAGAATAAGAAAAATAAACTTTATAAAAAATTTAAGTGTTCGGGATCTTCTTCTGATTATTTGAACTACACTGTTAGCCGGGCTAAATATACACAATTAAATAATGTGTGTTACTCACAGTATTTAATTAAAATAAAACATAACTTGAAACGTGATCCAAAGTCATTCTACAAATTCGTTAACACAAAGAAAAAGACAAGCGGTTACCCTGCTGTAATGTCGTATCAACAAAATGAATCTGATAATGTTAAAGTTATATGTAATATGTTTGCGGACTTTTTTTCGACCACCTACTCCAATAAAAATTACGATGATACAGTCAAGTACCCATATATATTAGATGAAAATCAATCCATATCCTTACCGTCTCTTGATGTTTCTACAGTCCTAAATGGCATTAAAAAGCTTAAGTTCTCATATAGTTCCGGTCCTGACAATATCCCCAGTAACATATTAATCAAGTGCGCCAAAGTCTTAGCTCCTCCATTAACACTTCTGTTTAACACTTCTATTATTAATGGATACTTTCCATCAATCTGGAAGGAATCATATATTGTTCCATTATTTAAATCGGGCAGAAAATCTGATGTCGAAAATTATCGAGGTATTGCAAAACTAAGTATTATACCGAAACTTTTTGAAAAATTAATAACCGATCATTTACACTATCAAGTATCAAATTTAATATCTTCATTTCAACATGGTTTTCAAAAATCTTGCTCTACTACTACAAATCTTCTGCATCTAACAACAGTCATCAATCGCGGCTTTATTCAAAGGATGCAAACTGATGTTATATATACTGATTTCAGTAAAGCATTTGACAAAATAAATCATTTACTTCTCGTACGGAAACTGCAAAAATTGGGATTTACAGAACTTAGTGTAAAGTGGATACAATCTTATCTGTCGAATAGAACACAAACCGTTCGTTTTAATAATACGTCTTCATATAAAATTAACGTTTGTTCTGGAGTACCACAAGGGAGTCACCTTGGGCCGCTGTTTTTCTCTCTTTTTATTAACGATTTACCTAAAGTAATTAAATTCTCTAATGTTTTAATGTATGCAGACGACGTAAAAATTTTCTTGGCCTATAACCAACCTTATGATTACTTACGTCTCCAAACCGACTTGGATTCTTTTTATGAATGGTGCAAGCTTAACTTGATGGAACTTAACTTAAAGAAATGTAAAGTAATGCGCTTTACAAGGCACAATCCTATTTCAACAAATTTTTTTCTGGGAAACTACAAAGTGGAAATGGTTCAAAATTTTCTAGACCTAGGCATTTTATTCGACCCTAAACTGAGCTTCGTTCCACATATTTCTACGATAATAAATAAAGCAAGATGTACTCTAGGCTTTATTAAACGATGGGCAAAAGAATTTAATGATCCATATATTGCCAAAACTTTATTTACTTCACTTGTTCGACCGATACTGGAATACGGTTCAATAATATGGGACCCGATTTTCATTACTCACAGCAATACAATTGAATCTGTGCAAAAACAATTCCTGATATTTTGCTTACGTGGACTCCATTTCAACCCATTAAATTTACCATCATATACTGCTAGACTTGCTCTTATTAAGCTTCCTACATTAAAAAGTCGTAGAACTATGCTGAATATATCATTTATCCTGAATGTTATTAATGGTGATATATGCTCTGGTTTTCTAATCAACGAAATCTCTTTCAACATTCCGCAACGTTTATCCCGTAATTTTGTACCTCTATCTGTGAAATTTTATAGAGCCAATTATTCTGACGCTGATCCCCTAAGAAGAATGTGTAATCAGTTTAACCAGTTGTACAGATTTATTGATTTTTCGTTAAATGTTAATGTCATAAAAAAATTAGTAATTGTTTTCTTAAACTCATAATTATTTGTTACATGTATTTTATTCCTTTATGTTAAATAAAACTGTAAACTGTCTGTAAGGAATTCATTTCCATAGACAAATAAGAATAATTACATGTGAATTGAAAAACGTATGTATATCTAAAATAACAAAAATTAGTACACAATAATTTAAGTATTTAAAAATTTTATGGTTTTTTAATATCACTTCTGTATAATCAAAAAGGCCGGCATGTCAAAGAGTGCCTAGGAACGGAGCAGGCCTAAATCCGTCACTGCCCACGATCCTTTTGATAAAATATCCGGTTGATTAGACCTTCTTATTATTTTTCTTTCACTAACTAACGATGACTTGTACCGGTGCCCTAATCCTTCTGTTCTCCTACTCTTCTTAATATTCACGTAGATTTCGGAATTGGACCTTATATGGGGTATATAGTCAAATATATAAATTTAACCAACAACCCAGGTTCGAATTCTAAGCCAAGAAAAATTATCAATAAAATTTTAATAATAATTTTCATGTAACAATTCCTACCTTCAGTAAAAATAATTTAATGAACTCGAGCCGAAATAAAAGAAATATAAATTTATACTTTGTTAGGTCTCATATATTTCTCAGTGTTATACACGGAATGACATTCACCACTCTTGTCTCTACTTTCTTTACTTCTTGGATTTTTGTTTTAATAATATAAAAGTTATTTGAGATTGTAATGGTGTATGAGTTTGCATATCTGAATGTTTGTTTGCTAATACACAAGTTTATTTTTTTATGTAATTTAAAAAAGTATTTTTCCAAATAAAAGTTTGTAAACAATCTGCACAGAAAATGTAACATTTAAAAGAATAAAATCGGCCTTGTGTTGTAATTGGAATTTCGAAAGACATTATTTACATTGAATGACTGTCGACAATTTATCATTATCTATAAATAATGAATTGTAATAATTGTGTAATTCATTATCAAATCAAGATGATTTTATTTACTTTATATCCATGGCACCAGCACTGTCTGTTACTATATAAATATAAATATATTTTCACACCAATTACGAAAAATATACAAGTAAGAAAGTATAGTCGGTCAAACTCGACTATACTATACCCTACACCCTGTTTTTCAGAAATGGGCGCTGTATGGTCATCCAAAAATTCACTGCCATGACTAATGTAAATATAAATATTATGTATGTTAAACGATATATCGACAGCTCAATTTCAAAACCAAGTCGAAAAGTGAGTTTTGCAGGAAAAGCTCCTAAAGTTTACAGGCGATATCTAAGAAACCATATCAGGTAGAACTTTGTTGTTTATAACTATTGACTGGACTAGCCAATCACAACCAAAATTTGACAGAATTTAAGTTGCAAAAATCTAAATTCAAAAACGCAAAAAAAAATTAAAAACATGCTAAGTCGACATAGCATGATTTGGAATTAAACTTTCGATATACTCGTATACTTTTAAAAAATGTATAGAGGAATTACGGAGAGGATTTTATTTAAGATATTTGACTAATTATGGACGGACCATTATAAAATTAGGTGTCATTAATGCTGTATATATGAAACTTATTTATGTTTAATATTATTTGGATACCTGCATTTTTAAGAATGTTATGGGAGCTATGATCAATTATGGACCAATCTCCACAAAATTCGTAGATATGATTTGTCTTCATTTACCACTCCTTTGTTTTGAAATTTATGTGGAAACTTGCATAATTCAAATATTTATAATCGTTAAAGCAATATTACGGTAGGACATTTGTTAGGGGGCCAGGTGAAATAATAGACCGGTTTCCACCAGATTCAATCCCATCCGTCCTTCGGCCGAAAATTGTGATTATTAAAATTAAATTTGTGACTTGTACTCTGCGCACAAGCTTTACATTAACGCCTAGGCAGACGGACGGACGGAGATCGTTAAATCGAATCAGGAAATGATTCTAAGTCGATCGGTATACTTTATGGTGGGCGTTGGACCAATATTTTTGGGCGTTACATACATGAGCACAAATCCAATATACTTTCCCACTATGATGGTGTAGGGTATAAAAAGAACATCTCAGTGATTAATGAGGCGCTCGAAATTGCCAACATTATACATGCCACATCCCACAATTACATTTAATGTAACGACGAATTCATGCACTAATACGTAAATCAATAAGGAATTTTTACATTTAACATTAATATTCAAACCAATTCGTTGAATGTGAAAACAAATAAAAATAACTACATAACACGTTAAATCTATGCCTATGAATTGAAAATTATAGAAATATTTCAACAAAAGAACTGAATAATGTGATAACGCTAAGATGTTTATGGCGTACATGTCATAGTTTGCTGGCATACATAGATTTAGGTTTTATTTGAAAAACGTAATTTTGTAAGATAATTTTACTTTTTTCCTGTAAACAATATGATTAAATTTTCTATATTTGCATACAATAACCTAAAGCAAGAAACCAAACATTTTTAATGTTTCCCTCTGCTGTAAAAAATGCTCAGCTTGTGAAAAGGCTCTTTAAGTGTAAATATTGAGAATTACAGAAAATACACTGATGTAAAGACTAAAATACAGTTTTCAGTGCTTCTTATTCAGGATTAGCTTAAATTTTATTAGAATTGTATATATTGTTTCAAAAAAAGTTAACGCAGAACAATTTATTTAAAATATTTAAAAATTGTATCCAATTTTAACCAATTATAATTGTTATAATTACCGAAAAAGAGTGAAAAGATCAATTTGAAGCTGATTTTGGTTTGATTTCATTTTAAAAACGTTATTTAAAAGATTTTTTACTCGGAAATGTAACTTAAGTGGACGCTGTGGACAATGATGTAAGAGCTACATATCGATGGTCTCATGTAGAAAGGCCCTAACTCGCATATTTGAAACTTTACAGGAGAAAAAACATAATAGAAACTGTAATATTCAACATGTAACTTTTTTTGTACAACTGCTTATAAAAGCGTTATTTTTTACACGATTGCAATTAATTTTTGTGAGGAGGTGTATTTGCGTTAAATGCATTGGAATCGCAAAAAAAACAAATTTCGAAAAAAATAGCGAGTTAGGGCCTTTCTACATGAGACCAACGATATATCCAAATTAGTCCAGAAATCGTAGCATATTTTCTGGATACAAATTACTTATCTGCGTTATCAGAACGGAGTCAAAAATCAATTGAATTCTTGCATGCAGCAGGCAACCACACAAAGCAATTGAATTGTGCAAAATGTTGGTTCGATATCGAAATTTTTTAAACATCCTCATATGAGAAATGTGCGGGCAAATCTTTATAAATTTCAATGCAGATATTGTTTTATGTCGAATTTAAATATAGTAACGATATCTAAGATATACATATATAAGATTTGTATGAATATTAATATCTTGTTCGAATGTGGTACTTATATATATAAACTACGATCAATCCGTAGAGCGATTTTAATATACATATATCAGATATATACATATGTAGGTATTTATGTCATTTTCAGAAATTGGCTTTATATGAGGGCTATGGTAAAACATGGACCGAACAAAACGAAATATAGATTTGTGATTTCCTTTTAAGTGAAACATTTTTTGCCTATTTTTTTGTTCATTTTATAGGCATTAATGTACCTTGGGTAGTGATGGCAAAAAAAAATTAATAATCGATTAATGGTTTATATGCTTAATCGAAAAGGAAAAATAATTGATTGCAATTAATTGGAAAGATTTAATCGATTAATCGATATTTTACTTAGTGGTGCAAGGGGTTAGAACGTACAGAATTCTGATGAGAGAATGTGGTGGTTCTCGAAACATGTAAATTCAACAACCCAGGTTCAATCCCCAACTCAGCCGAAAAATTATCAATAAATTTTAATAATAATTTACATGTAACAATTCCTACCTTCAGTAAAAATAATTCAATGAAAATTAAATTTAATGAACTCAAGCCTAACTAAAGAAATATCAAAAATTTTTCAAAAATTTTTAAAATATTATTGTCACTGTAATTATTTTTATGATTTCTGCAACCATGATATGTTTATAGCAATCATATATATGATTATAGCAATGTTTATGGTGATCAGTTTTATGATGAAAAATTACACCATATTATGTTGTTCTCTATCATAATCAAAGAGCAACAAATTATGATAAATGAATTCATCATATACATAGTTACTACAATCATAGATATGTAATTATCATTGAAATAATTGAAATAATTTTTTTCAATTGCTTTGCTATGATATGAAATTTTTTTTTCGATTTTTGTTTTGTTGTCTGGCGCGTAAACAAATAATGCTGATGATGTCCTGATTAGGGAACAGGCGACATTCAAGAAGTTCCTATTGTCAGTTGTTGTTTAAAGCGCATACAAAAATTGATATTTTTACAAATCGTTTAAATTTGCAACTTCTTTTGAAACGCTTTTATTTTTATTTTCCTCTTTCGCGTGGATAGTGAAACTTGTAGTAGGTTTTCATAAGTATAAAATATATTAAAAATTTTAGATAAATTAAAAAAGTGAGGAACATTAGAAACAATAGATAAATCTGTGTGACCTGTGATCTAGATTCTGTGTGATAGATTCAATTACCAACAAACGATATTTGATTTTATTAAATAGAATTTTTAATATTCAAAATCGTTTATATTTAATACGCTTTAATATGCTACAGTTTTTCTTCAGTAATTAACTATCTTGCAAAAATAAGCTACTTATATAATGGCATAAGGAGTTTTTAAGGCCGCTAAATAACCCAACTTTCTGTACCTGTGGAAATGAAGTCTACCTATATAAATAGTAAGGACAGTATATATTAAGAATTTGCTGTATAAATAAAGACTTACTAACAGCTGTCTAATTAAAGACTAATTAAAAACTTACTTTTCATTATTTTAGCATTTCAACACACAACAAATTTAACAAAAATTTTGTCAACTTTACAGCCAAACTCAAATCATCATAAATTAAATGCAAAGTGTTTATTTGCGTGAATCATCAACTTTATGACAGTTTCTATGCCAATCGTACTAATTGAAGCAATTCAAAAACATCCAACTAATAGAAAATTCAATTTGTTTGCCCACACAAGGAATGCCCGTAAAGCAAAAATTTTAAATTCGAAATCACAGAATTTTTAAAATAAAAACGCAACTACTTCATGTACACGCATAAAATACACATGTACACATATTTTGGGTTAAGCACCCATATTTACAAATATATACAAACATAGAATCTTATACATATACGAACAGTTGAAATGGTCAGTTGTATAATCGAATGCATAAACACATAAATATAATGCAATTGAATTGAATTTGCTTCAGTATGCGTCCTTTCGACAGTATCTTTTCCGTTAAACACAACACAATAACCATATGAATTCTCATGTACATACATCCCTCTTACAAATGTATGCCATTATATAGCAGGTCATGTTGGAAACATTTCGGTTTTCTTTTTTTTTTTTTTTTGGAACACATACGTAAATATGTGTTTATGGATGCATTCTTAATGCACGATTACATTCCCCTAAATAGAAGCCCATACAAATTACTGGTCAACAATGTTCATGCATATTATACCACGTCTACTTACAAGCCCTGCACCAACCAACCACCAGCATTATCGATTCAATGAAGAAATTCTGGCTGGCAAATAACATTTTTGGAAATTTTGTTTTCATTTCGACCCAACAAAATTACTACAAGCAACAGCATAAAGAAAATAAAATTATAGGTAAAACAAGTTAGTTCGGCTGTGCCGAATCTTTAATACCCTCCACCTAAACGTAATACGAAATACAGAAACTACACCGGAACAGAATATTCTAATACTGTGTTTTCTATTCAGTCTTAGTGCAAATCTTATTAGTATTTTATATATTGTTTGAAAGACAATATTACCTGTTGGTCGTAATTTACTAATGTGATTTTATTTTAAATGTTTTGATATTTTATCTAATTTTGATCATTTATAATTGATATAATTATTGATTTCTACTGCAATTTACAGAGTTTGTCTGATTTTCTAATAATCTTGAGTGTAATTTAACAATTTATAGAATCAAAAGAACATTTTTCGTTATTCACCACAAGTTAAAAAACAGAGTATAAAAAAGTATAAGATATCAGGTGAGGCTTTCGTGTTTGAATTTGATCTCAATAATATTATTTACAAGCGATTTGTGGGTAGCATAGTAGAAGTGGACCAATTATGAACCTATAGCTTCTAAATCCAGTATGCACTAGTATAATTTCTATGTATTTGAGATTTATTTTGGTTGAATTTCATCTCAATAACGTTATTGTCAAGAGTTGTATAGTTGTTTAATATGCTCGGAAGTGGACTTAATTCGGGAACTATTGCTAATTATTGACTGACAGCTCCAAAATCCAATAGCATTATTGCCGAATAACCGATATTAGTATGATAAAATTATATAAAAGTTGGTTCGATATCGATATTTATTAGACATGTTTGTGGGTTTATTTGTTTTTCTGAAATGGTTCTTATATGGCAGCCATGACAAATTATGGGCCTTGAATGGGAGTTATGACCAATTATTGGCCGACCACCATAACATTTACTACAACAATTTATTTACCTATAAGGATTATTTATGTCAAATATTAGCCGTTTACCATTATTTATATCAGTTATATACGTATGTCAATGGTCAAACATGGACCGACCTAAAAAAAATTTATTTTTCCATGAAACTTATTCCTGCTAAATTTTGTCTTGATATTCCAATTTTATAGGCATTTTTGTATAATTGAGCAATATTTCGGGAAGATTTTTGTATGGGGTCTCTTAGAAATCATGGACATATTATTACTGTTTTCCTCACACTTTCTTCTTTTATCATAAAAACAACGTACAAAAATTCATGGGAATATTTGCAATATATTTAAAAATATTGAATGAGAAATGTTTAAAAATATCAATTTTTATGGAGGTTGTCTTACATTTTGATCCATAACAATTGCTCTACTTTACCGATTTTTCTGATTTTCAATACTAAACTGCTTAGGAGAACTATAAGCGGTTTTTTATCCACTTTGTTGACTTCGGTTGTGTTCTTTGAACATATATACTTTGTTGGGTCTCAGATGAGTATTTCTCAGTGTTACACATGGAATGACAAACTTATACATACCGTCATTCACCACTTATGGTGGTGAAGGGTATAATAACGCCAAAAATGTCATAACTATGACTCGACAACGTTATTACACAACGACAGAAGTAACATGAACAATTTTAATAATGACCTACTACATACAATAATAATTGTAATAACAACAAATTATAGTGCAACATTCGGCTGTGCCGAATCTTAAATACCCTACACCTAAATATACTGAGAAATACAAAAACTACAATGCTAATAGGACTAGAATATCCTTATTCAGTATTTTATTTATTGTTTGAAAGCAACAACATACATACATATGTAATTCATTTCAAATATTTAGAAATTTTATTTAATTTTGATAATTTTAAGGGCCATTATTACAACGTGCCTCTAATGTTCTTAATAGTAAAAGCTAACTTTAATTAAAGTGAGGAATAAAGTGACCTTTAAAATTTTTCGTTATTGCAACTTAAAAAATATGGCAATACAATACACATTTGTTTGTAAAAAAAAATCAAATTCAACTTTGAATATTCAAAAATATTCTTCAGGTTATTAATATAAATCAAATGTCTGCTTTCCATTTTTGTTTATCAAATTATTTATTGACAAAACAAAATTAAAATTAATTTATTTTTGATGAAGTTGACATTTTTTCAAGAATTTATGGCAACTTTGAATACATAAACCTCACTATAAAATTTAAAGGCAAGATCAAAGCATATTTATTATAAGGTAGGAGCCACATTACAACAAGTACAACAATACAAAAACAACATGGTTATTTGTTTTTGCTTTGAGCTCTTTCGATGTCAAAAACAGCTGACTGAAAATTACAAACATTTGTATTTGTATTTATTCAGGTCACTGATGGCAAACATGGTACAATTGTAATTTTTTTGATACATTTTAAACACAGTTGGTACCGTGGTACTACCACGAGTCATATGGTACAATTTCTAAATACTGTTGCATAAAAATTAGGTATTTTAGATGAAACAGATAAATATCAGCCATGTCACAAAATTTTGTTCCGTTCAGAAGTGGAATTATTTCCGTATTTTGCTTCTAAAGAAAAAGTAAAACGAACAATTGGTTTCACTCCGAACAAATTTTTCGTTTTGCTTTTTCTATAGAAGCAAAAAATGAATTCAAAAACTAAAGCTTAGAATGTAGTTAATCAGGATTTCAAAATCGTCAGAAGTTAACTATTCTCTTTCTTTTATTCTTACAATAATAATTCTAGTTATTTTGGAATTATATATATTTACCAAGGTTAACTTTTCGCAAATGACTCGATACTTCATAAATAAGAATATTTTTAGATAATCGCGACAATTAACGCAATAAGATATATCGAATTTTCGATAAAGTGAATTTGTGGTAAAGTTGTATGATTATTTAACAAATATTAAAAATGGTTGGTACCAAAAACAAGAACCTATTTTCTTTCACTGATTCAGGTATGTGATGGAAATCTAAAACGAAAACAATAATAATAAACAAATTTTTACACTTATAAATATTTTGACAATTATAAATTTGTAAACATAAAGAACGTTTGACATAACAAAATTACCAAAAAAAAGTCAGCTGTGTCTTCAACGCCACCTTATAATAAATATGCCTTGGGCAAGATGATCTTCCCTTTAGCTTATCGGTCGGTTTTAGATTAAAGAAAAATTATAATAACCAATTACTTCTTATCTGTCCAATAACTTTATACCTTTAACTATTGCGAAGTTGTAATAATGGGCCTTAAAATAGAAAAAATAAAAATAAAACAGAAGTCAACCAAGAGTTCAGTGGCAAAAACTATAGAAAACTCCAAAAAGATTATGGAAATAAGAATGTTTTCTTACTGATGTGAATGAAATGAGGTAATATAGATGTGGAATCTTGACCTGAAAATATAGCACCATCAAGATTATAAGATCAGGATACATTAATGAGAGATTACACATTTCAGTTTTCATGGTTAACTTTGCTCAATTCCGTATATTAGTTGATTTTAAATAGGAGTTTTTTGTTACATCAATTTTAGTAACGATTAGCAGCTGGTCCATTAATTTATAGTTTCTTTAGACAATCTATAATATTAAAAAAACAAGAAAGAAAGTATAATCGGTCCAGCCCGACCATATAATACCTTACACCCAGTGTATGTATTATACAGTTTTTTCAGAAATGAGATGGAAGCTATTACCTATTATGGACCGATCATCCAAAAATGTATTGCCATGACTTCCGTTAATATAAATATTATATGTGTTAAACTTTATCTCGATATAAATACTTTTAAAAGATTTATGGAGGTTAAAGTGAATTACGGACAGGGTCTTATATGGGAGTTTTGACTAATTATGGACCGACCATTATAAAGCATTATTGTACATATATATGAAATTTATTTTTGTTAAATTTTATTTGATAACAACATTTTTAAGAGATTTATGGTCGTTAAAGTGATTTCGGAAGTGGGAACATAAAAATAATTATGCTTAGTTGATCGGCCCATAATAACTCTTAGCTCCATATCTGAAAAACTGTTTTTACAGATATACTGGGTCTAGGGTATTGTATAGTTGAGATTGATATTAGAATTGTGCTGTGTAAACACCGAAGAAATTTCAAGGAATAAAATGTATCAGTCTTGTCAATAACAATTGCTTCGTGTAAATTGGCACTTGTTTTATTTTATTGACTTGCTTCAATAACCAAGTAACGGGTTAAAAGCCAATTTAATATATAAAAAAGTTTTGGATTCCAATAATATTCCAAGAATTTTTATTCTAATACATTCGAATCACAAACAATTTATGCATTATAAGAGATTTGTTTGAACGAGGTATGATTCTTGGCTTAATAAAATATAAGAATGCAGGAGGTTTCTATACATTTAATGAATAGTAAGTTTATTTTACTTGTTTCATCCGATATTCTATGTAACCACGTCTATGTTTACAAAAAAAATGCTCTGAGTTTATTTGATTTTCAACTATTTTTTTGCTTTAATTCAAAGAAAAGAAAGTAAACCATGTATAGTTGCACAATATTAGCTAGTTATATACATGAGTTTGTTATACAACGAGTAGATATTAAAATTGTTCATATAAACAAAACAAAACAAAACATAACAAAACAAAACACGATTGCACACCAGAAATACCACCATTAAACTCACAAGCAATGAATAAAACATATAAAACAACTACATACGCACACATTTTCAAACATACATACATACATAAATACATATGTACATAAGTATATATAAGCGCATTAAACCATGTGAATATCCATGCCAGAGACCTGCAACAAGTATGAACGAGCCGACTTATTCACTAACGTTGAATTTTAAGAACAATACAAAAAAGTATGATTCAATTTTATGCTTATTCACTTTTTATGCACACACAGAAAATTCAGCAACGAGTATAAATCATTTCCAACACATGGTTCGAACTGCAATGTTTGAAAACAAAAATTCTTGTTTATACACAGTTTGTTTTTTGCATGTCGGCATTGTTGTGCATGATCTGATTGGAATTGAACTAAAAACACACGAGCCACTTATAAGTAAAAAGCGGCTGCCAGAAAAATATGAAAACATAAAAAATGTGCATTTACTACCTATTTAACATTATTTCGTCGAAAAGAAAACTTATTTGACAAAGCAATGATAAAATTTGTAATATGTACAGTTTGTCAAATATATCTTTGCACAGCAAAAAAAATTAAAGAAAAAATGTAAAATGAGCTGCTTCATACATTTAACGACACAGTCGAACATTCATGTTCGCACAAAACAACAAATGAATAAAACACATGTTCGGCTAACAACACGTTGGCTTTGATGTAAAACGAGCTTCATACATTTAACGACACAGTCAGAATATTCATGTTCGCAAAAAACAACCAGTGAATAAAACTGAATGTTTGAAACGAACGGTTGCGTAAACGAGCCTTTTGTGCATTTGAACAAAAACGATTAAATCATAAAAATCAATGTGCATGATTAAGTATACCCGAAAATTTAGTACTCGTTGCAGGTCTCTGATCCATGCCTCCTTTTTTCTGGCTTCCGTTTTATGCGTATAATAAGTGACGTGACATAAACATTAAATATCCATGGCTAAAAACAAACTTTTTTTTTGTTTTTTGGTTTCGTCCACTATCGTCATTATAACATGTTGTCGTAAGAGATATGTACATACATATGTACATGTATGTACGTATACAAAACATAAAAGTAAATAATTCTCTTTTTATGGCAATTGATGGAAAAGCTTTCAAGTGAAAAAATGTGGGCAAGAGTAAACTGCAGTAAAATTAGGCCATTAATCGGTATTTGATTATCATTGCACAAAATTATATTCGATTATATTTGCACAAAATAATGCAGGCAAACACTATAATGCTTTCAGATAATTTGTTGACTGTTTTCCTATAGAATATTTAATTATGTATATCGTATGAAAGTGAGTAAAGGAATTTTTAAAATTCTTTTTAAATAAAAAATAAAATATAATTAACATTATTATTATTATTAATTTTAATGAGACAATAATTACTTATGACATATAATTTAGACTGTAACTCAAGCTGTGAAAAAATATTGAAAACTATTTTCATGTAATTTAAAATTCAAAAATTTCAGTAATTTTGTAAGCATGATGACAAGTTATTCAAAATTATTATGGCCAGTATAATTACCACAAACATAGACTTAACTAAAATAACTATATGTTTGATATCTGCAGTCGTATGAATGGAGACTGTATTATATTATGGTTACCGCAATCATATCAACAAATATGATAGCCAACATATTGTTAAATAATTTGTAATAATGTTAAAAAATGGCTGTGACCATATACAACTTTACTTTTGCTTGCATAAAAATTCTTATTATATCAGTAAATAAGGGGGAAATAAAAGATATTTAATAATTTTGTTTAAATCTTTGTCCTTTTATTATAAATAATGTGCTACGCCAGATATTAAAATATTTTGTTTGTTTTTTTACAGATAACTCGTGAATTTTATTTAGGAAATCAAACATTACTTTATCCGTTACCGTATCGTTCCATAGCAATTATCGAACATTCCGCTTTGAGTGATAATCACAAAGTAAACACTGGTGTCACGAGACAGAAATTATCACGTATTCTTTATATTTCTATCTTTCTTTCAAAACTACGTTTTACTTATATATTTTTGCTGATTGCAGTCTTAATAGACTTAAGAATTTGCCCCCAAAGTTGGTGCTTTTATTATGACAATTTTTAAGGACAGAAATAAACATTTGAATTGAGATAAAAAGTACTTTACATTGGAGCTGCAATTATAAGATACTTAATTTGTAATGACATATATATATCTCTTAAAATTATACAGTTTTGTAATCGAATTAATTGCTCTTAAACAATTGAACTCAATGGCTAAATTCAATTATGACATACTGAATTCATAAAATAGAATTCAGAAAAAAATTCAAAAACGTTTCCAGCTTTAAAAATTACACAATTGAATCAGAAGACAATAGAAATTATAAATAAATTAAATTCCTGTGACGAATTCAAAAAAACAAATTAAAAAAATTTTGTTAATAGTAATAATAATAGCAACTTGTTTCCAAAAAAAAGAAGCAATAATTACTTTTAATAGGTGTTTTGTTCATTCGTTTAAAAGCACGCATCTTATATAAACTTATAAACTTTTGCAACTCAAAAATTTATAGTTATTCCTCAAAATTTGAGATTTTAAATTGAGTGATAAATTTCATTTTATTTACGAAATGGACATATCGCTGGCTTAACATGTAAAGGCTCTAAGTCTATATTTTACAATATTACACAAAAAACAATCAAACTTTTTTTTTATAAATATTTTTGAAATCTGTAAATGCAATTTGTTTTTGTATTTTTCTTTGTTTTTTATTTGCGTAAAAGCAAAATGAAAAAATAAATATTTGCCGAGATAAAAGCTTTTTTGGACTTAGAGCCTTTTCTGTTGCTTAGTTTGTATGTTTTCATGGACTTAGATCTTTTTCTTAAAACATGTCTCTACTTATATTTCTTACTTACTACAATGAAAGTGTACTTTTGTTGCTTTTTTATTGTTGTTATTTAAAAAGCTAATAATATGTAAAAAGTTAAAGTGTGCTTTGATTATTGTAAGAAAAGAAACAGAATTTATTCAAAAATATGAATATGTAACATTATTATTGAATTTTCAATTTCGATATTTGTATATCGTCGTGGTGAAAGCAAAACGCTGTATGTAAAAAAAAATTGAATTTGGTTTTATTGTAGTGTTGTAACCAAAATTGGGGCTCCTATAACTGCAATTTATCTTATGCCGTTCAGGCAATTAGAAGAGAGCTTTTGCGCGCTATTGCAATATGACGAATGTTCAGTATGTTTAAGTTTTTCTCAGAAATATTCAGTTTTTTGTCTCTCCTGCAAAAGTATGATTTTGTGACATACAGCATATTGCATTCACCACGACGATATACTTGTACATAATAAAAACAAAAATTATTCAGTTTTATTTCATTGCTGTTATTAAAAAAGTAATATTAATTTAAATTTTTAATGGATTTAAAAGTAAGATAACTGGCGACGACTATTTTTATTCGTATGGCAAATCGTTTTGTAGGCAAAGTGGATTTTAGATATTGTAAGTCTTCGAACTTTGTGGTCTTTATTTTACTTCTTTCTTGATGAAGTTGGTGTAAATCCGACCACTAATTTTCATTTATTTTTTGGTGGAGATTTTTCCATTCATCAGGAAATCTAAGTTTGAAATTAATTTCACCATTTGGTGTTAAATTTTTTAAAAAATTAATGATCCAAATAAGTAACATCATGACGATTAATGTCATGACTGTCAATTGTGTTGATGCTCAAAACAACATGAGTGTAGCCAATGAAAAATAATATTATTCAATTGGTTGGACTCTCAGACTATTCCGCGCGAAACAGTTGATATGTTAACATTGACAGAAGTGAGCTATTACACAAAGATGTGATAAATTGGACTTAGCGCTTATACTCATCACTACAAAATAACAACAACAAATGAGATAACTGTATTTTTTTGTAATCGATGTATTTTTACTTATTGAACACAACTGCATCAAAATCTCAATTTTTTAAAAAAGTGGACTTAGAACCTCTACATGTTAATACAAAACTAAAAAAAATTCAAAACAAACTCAAACAGGTAAGCGCTCTTTTGTAATATATATTGTATGTATGAACTTCCTCCCAATTTGCTTTAATTTTTTTACTATACTGTTACTTTATTTATGCTTTTTTCTAATATGTCCTTAAGCTTATAATTTGTACAAAATTCGTAGAGAACAAACTTAATACCCGTAACTATTATTTATTTAAAAAAAATAACATTTTTAGTTTTGCATGCTGTCTTGTGTTTCATATGTATTAGAGTTTACGAACCAAATGAGAACGCTCGATGAAAAACCTTTTAGGAGAAGGCTTTTCAACAAATCTGCTGAATAATTTAAAAGACTTTGTTGGTTCGTATATTAAATAATGGAAGGATTTTAGAAAAAATTAGTTTATTTCGGTATTGTGGATTAAAAGTTTGCACATACAATAGATTGAATTGAAATTTGGTCAGGAGCTTCAATAAAATATTTATTAATGAGTGTAATTAGTTGTATCTTTCAAGGTTTTGCGACCACTTTAAATCATTATATATTCATCTTGTTATAAATTCTACTCATTAAGAGATTTATTTCAATGCTCGTTTGTAGATGTTGTACATACAATTTTATTTTAATTTAATTGTTAAAGTTTTGTATTTAAAATGATTCTTAAATGTTTATAAACTAAAACAAAATAAAACCCAATGGTTTTTCGGGGTTAAATTTACATAATAGCTTAAAAGTAATTCATTATCTTGTAGACCCACACATATAAATAAATAACATGTAACTAACAAATTCTTGGAATATAGTTAATCGAAACAAATTACAAGATCTTTTATTTTAATAAATAAAGGCTTATTATAAATATTATACAAGGATATTGTTAAATTTCTATTAATGTACAGATACAAAAAATGTATTTAATTTTTTCTGTTGCAATAAAAATGTAGTAGATTTAAAGTAACAAATTTCATTTGACGAGTAGCATGCAAAAAAAAAACAAAACACTATTTCCATCAAAAAAACAATTGACAACAAAATTTGTCAATTTATTGACACATCGTTAGACTGCTCCACAGGATACCACCTCACCCAGATAAACTGCAAACACTGAAGCATTTACACTCACTGTTCTTACATGTTCCTATGTACGTATGTATGTCGAAATCAACACAAACGCAAATATAGACAGACGACAACAACTACAGCTCTTTTGGAAAATAAATTACACATTCATTTAACAAACATTTAGAGACGAAGAGTAACTTTTTCCCCGTCTCTCTCTGTTAGAAAAAAACATAATAAAACAAAATCATCAACAATAAAAATTTAAACAATAAAAGAAATAAAAACAAAGAATATTTTACTTTATTTTATGCTTAAAAAAACGTGAATTGGATGATATTTGAAAAAAGGATACAAAGACAAAACAACAGCCATAACATTAACTAGGGAGCAATAAGAGCGTCTATGTAAGCAAAGCAAGATTTTTTTTATCAACCTTAACTATTTTTTTTTACACCATCTATATTTCGCATTAGATCAAAAACAGAAAGTTAATATGGCTTGAAATGTTGCATATATTCGAGGTGGTCTACTTTGGGCCTACAATATATTCTACAATAGAAGATTTAAATTCAAAGGTACAACTGGACTGTACCTCTTCTATAGTCATGGGGTGAAGTTATACAAATATCGGTATATCCGTTCAAAAATTACAGATTTATTTCTACTTTTTTGAATATTCCCCACTGTGCAACAATAGAAAAACAAAATTCATTTGCAATTTAGTTTTAAAAGGTGAAAAATAACATTTACGTCAAGTCAAATGTTAAAGTGTTGGTAAAAATACAGAAAAGCCAAAACGATTTAAATTGCCACACACAAAAAGGTTTCCAAACAATAACTACACCAACAGACAAGTAAACTAATATAGCAGTGAAGAGTTTTCTTTTAGTCCTTTTTTTCCCCGATAGAAAATTCTTGGAGAAAATTGTAAACTCGTTTATAAATATTTGATGATTATACCCTACACCACCATAGTGGGGAGGGTATATTGGATTTGTGCTGATGTTTGTAACGCCAAGAAATACTGGTCCAACATCCACCTTATAGTATACCAATCGACTCAGTATCACTTGTTGAGTCGATCTAACGATGTCCGTCCGTCCGTCTGGATGGCTGGCTTGTACGCAGTGTACAAGTCGCAATTTTGAAGATATTTCGACAAAATTTGGTACGTGATATTTTTTCAGCCCAAGGATGGATGTGATTGAAACTGGTGGAAATCGGATCATTATTTTACCTGACCCCCATATAAATGTCCTCCCGAAATTGGTGTTTACCGATCATAAATGTTTGAATTATGCAATTATCCAAACAAATTTCACCACAAATGAGAGCTAACTGAAGCCAGATAACATCTACAAATTTTGTACAGACCGGTCCATAATTACTCGTAGCTCCCATGTAAGGCCCACTTCCGAAAATCACTTTAAATAGCATAACTGTCTCAAAAAAGTGGGTATCCAAATAATACAGTACAATTTTATTATGATCAGTTCATAATTAGTCGAAACTTCCATATAAGACCCTCCCTGTAATCAACTTTAACCTCCATAAATCTTTTAAAAGTATTTATATCGAGATAAAGTTTGACATACACAATATTTATATTCACAGAATTCATGACACTAAATTTTTGGATGATCGGTCCATAATAGTTTATATCTCCCATAGAGCGCACATTTCTGAAAAACTGTTTTATACATATACTGGGTGTTGGGTATTATATGGTCGGGCTTGACCGACTATACTTTCTTACTTGTTTTTAATTATTAGCAACACAACACAGCACAGTCATTAATTCAAATCCTTAAAAAAACTAAGATAGTCAGAAAATGATTCTGAATCGATCGGTATACTTTAAGGTGAGTGTTGGAACAATATTTCTGGGTGTTACAAACATGAGCACAAATCCAATATACCCTCAGCACTATGTTGGTGTAGGGTATAAATATCGGACAATTGACGATTGTTAAATTAGAATGTAATGATCGTAAAAAACGAATTGCTAGAAACCAATTTTGTTGTACAAAACATCTTAATTTTTACTTTGAAGTAAATGGCCCTTATTCATTTAAAGTAATTGTTATGCTCGTTAACAAGTTCCCCAAGGAATTTGGTTACACAATATTAAGAATACAATTTTTCACCTGTTTGCAAGCTATCATTTTATTTACTCGGCGGACAATTTCTTTACGGCATATGAATTTGTCTTCGGAACATACGAGTATGTTCACAGAACAATGTTTATCATCACATGACATTTTCCTACAAATGGACCAGTGATACTAAGCTTTATTTAGTTCTCATCAATTCTAAAATTGCTATATATTAATTTTCTCCAACTTAAACATATAAACTCCTGATTCCAGTTAAAAATGTTTTCACCTTAAACAATTATTTGAATTTATTCAGCTAGTGGTAGACTAAAACTAAAGGAGAAACTAGACTCTAACTAATGCTTTAGGAACGTAAACAAATTGTTACAGTTTTTAAGAATTCTCCCGTTTATTTATGTTTTCAAACACATTAGATGTTTGAAAAAGACAAGCATGTTAGAATGCTTGTCATATTCCAAAGAAAATTAACTTTGACACACAACAGCAAGTGTGGGTGTTGCTGACTTTTGTTTAGCCTCATTTTTTTTGAGCATTTGCAAGTCATGTTAGCTTTCGTTTACCTGTCCACTAAAGCTAACATTAATTGTTTCTGTCTGGTTTTACTTCTATATATTTTTAATATTTCCTAGTATTTGTTTTCCTTTGTTTAGTTTGCAAGTTAGAAAATGTTTTTCTGACACTTAAAGTATATTTTTATACTTCTTAGTTTTAGTTTTTTACTACACAATTTTTGTATGTTTTACACTCCCCGCGTTTTGGTTTTAGTGAACGTGTGAGCACTTGTTATCCATTCGATTCAGATTCAGAAATATTTTCTTTTTGTTCATTGCCTGTTGGTTGTCAACAAAATATTGTCACAAGAGCGAATTTTATTGCAACCGTTAGTGACACATTGTGTCAACCATTTGAATGTAAAATTTATTTTAACAGTTGCTTGGCAATCGAACATTTCAATATTTTGTTGGCGTTGTAATAAAAACAATTCGTTTTCTCTTTTAGGGCAAAAAAAAAAAACGTTTTTAAAAGAAGTTATTTAAAAGTTATGCACAGAGGTGTGCATTTGTATTAAATTTAAGAAGCAGCCAATCAAACTTTAAAACTGGTACAGTCAGAGCCTTATATATGTTCTGCACGTTTTAAAGATTTCAATGTGATCACTTGTGATGAAGGCACATTTCTTCGCCAAATCAATGTTTTTGTAAAACTGCTTTAGTTAAGAAAATATTTTTCTGAAAAGCCAAAAATTTATCTTTTAATATTATTTTTTTTACCAAGTTTTTTGTTAGAAAAAAATTATATATAGGGGAGAGGGGGGCACGTTTATACCCGGGGATCCTTTGAACTATGTTGATAGAATCTCAGTTTACCATATTTTCCGACCCTTAACCAAGTTTTTCACATTGCAACCTTGTTTTCTAGCAACGTTAATAACTTTTGGTAGTTTTTTTAGTCGTCGACCGAATGTAGTTTTCGCAGGGCCATTGTAAATTTTTTTTTTTTTGTAAGAGTGTAAGAAGTATTCAGTCATCGTTTTCTTTCGTGAAAGAATTTTATTGCTGTCCAAAATTCATTTCAAACAAAATTAAGTTAAGTTATTTGATATTTATGTAAAAAAAAAATATTTATTATAAATTTCCGTGAAATGGCATACCAGTTCAGGTTTGAACAAAGAAAAAGGGGCACCTTTGAACATGTTAATTCAACAACCGAAGTACCAAACATTGTTGATTCTCTCTTATTTTCTGAAAATGTCGAATCCAATGCTGATCATGATGCTTTAAAGGAAAATGTAATGTCACCTGAAATCGCAAGGCCTTTTCCGTCTTAATAATATAAAACTTATTTTTGTTTTGTTTATGTTTCTCTTAACCCTGCTGTTGGGTTTGGACCATTTTGGTCAAATTTTTTTTTCTTTCCTTTCTATCTTTTCAACGGTAAAACATATCGACTTGAAACGTCAGCTCACGTGGTGTTTTTCTAAATCAATGTTTTTATTCAAATAATTAAGTGTCTAACATAAATTGGGAGGGAGAAAAATAAACAGTTACAAATTTTATGTTAAGGACCATTTTGGTCCATTGTAATTTTTTATTTATTCGCTTCTATGCAGGATGTACAAAAAATTTAGTAGTAGTAGCCAATCTTTTGGTCGACAGTATCTACGCCTCCTAAAAGAAAACAAAATTAAATTTTGTTTACTAAAAATCTATGAACACTGGCAAAAAGTTACACACCTTTTGTTTTCAAATTTAATTTGTATGAAATATAATAACAAACATTCAAAACAAAATGTATAGCCCAAACGATTTGTTAAGCATACAAATATAACTTTTAGTAAAAATATTTGTTGCCAAATACTTAATTGAAATAAATAAGTATAAAAAATAGACTTACGCCCCTTGTTTTCAAAAAAAATTGGTATAGACCAAAATGGTCCGTTAACCTCGAATTCGTAAGTTTTTTTTAACCTAACAGCAGGGTTAATAAATAAATCGAATTTATTATATATATAAAACTATAACTGTTTCTGTTGTTTTTGGACATAAGCGCTGCAAGAAAAAATTGCCGTTCAAAACTGCCCCAGCCTAGTTCAAAGCCGCCCCGTATGGGAGGCACATTTGAACACAATGAATTCATCCATTAAAAAAATAAAAAAAATATAAATCGAACTAAAAATAAGTTACTTGTAGATTTAAGCTAAAGTTTATGAAAATATTATTTAAATTATGTAAAAAGTCAATATACACACATACTACTTCATATGAGCTAGTGTTGGAAGCAGCAAAAAACGAACGACCGACAATAATTGTAAATACACTCAAATAATTTTTCAGTTGCCAAATTTAAGACATTTTTTGGATTTCAGTATTTTTATTTGATTTGAATTTTTTTTCAATAACACTTTTAATGTTAACTTTTTATAATAATAACAAAAATAATATTCATTTAATGATAAACGAATTAACAACGAAAGAAAATATACACAAATAATATTAAATAATATTGTATGTACATAAACATGTATAATTAAATATTTTTTTACTTACAATGCGATGACAAATCAAGCATTGTGCATCGCCATCGATGTTTTCTATAAAAAAAATAATTTTCCTATTCTTCATTAAACATTTTGGTTTGAGTGTACTCAAAAAAATGGACAGCGGGATAGTATACGTGTGTCAACGTCGCGCACACAGAATTTTGTATAGCATATTAAAAAAACGCCCTCCACTGCTCTAAATACAACAGTGCTCCACAATTTTTATATGGATTCCGCCGCTGTACTTAACTGAGTACAGTGAGATATAAAATAGTAAACTTTATAAAATTAAGTGTCAGGCAACTTTTTTTTATTTAGTTTATAAATAGAAACGTTTGATTTGAGAAAATTTAAATAAAAACAATTTTTGCTATACTGTAAAGGCTAAGAAAATAAAAATATGTACTTATCTCAACACTTAAATTTTTTGTTAGTTTAAAACTCCATTTTGTGACAGTTGATATCTACAAAGTCAGATATTTTTTATTAGTTTAAAGGGTACAAGTTTCTTTTAAGCTAAAAACTTAAAAAAATCACAAAAAATTTTCAAAATTTTAAGGTTTTCTCTTTATGTTTGGGTGCACTCAATTAAATACAGCAGCCGTAAATGGTTTAAAAGTGGGTTAAAGTGGTACATAAAATATAATATATAAAATATATGTGTTATTATTCATTCCATATATCACGCCGCGTTTTATTTATGTAAATATTTGACAGTTCAAAGCGGGAACTTTCTCACAAACATTTTACAGATAATATATAATTTTTCTCTAAACTGGCGAGTAAAGACACGGTTTTGTGAGAAAGACAGCTGTTTGTTTTAATTTATGGCATTTTTGTTTCATTCCACACATTGTAATCGAAAAGATTCTCGACATGGGATTTACAGAACATGGGAAAAGATTGGTGTATACGATTGCGCACTGTTGCATAATATCTGAAGAACGAAAAAAAAACTAAAGCTAGATTTACACGATTGAAATTTTTTTTCAAAATTGCTCTTCAAAATGCTTCAAAATCGTGTATACGCGTGTTGTTAATAGTTATTAAATAAATAAATTTTGAAGAAATTTTGCTGTTTATTCGAGTTTGAAGCATTTTGAAGAGCAATTTTGAAAAAAATTTCAATCGTGTAAATATAGCTTAAGTCATAGTGCATTACTTGAATTGATTTCCACTATGAATATATTTTAATTAATAAATATTGTTAGTGAATATTTTTTAAGGGTAAAAATGGTTTTAACCATCAATTATTTATTCTAGTAAATTCTTTCATGTCAAAATAAAAATATTGAATATTTCATAGTTTTCTGTTGTTATTGTAGTGAAAAAGTGTTAATGACTTTGCCTTATTCCATTGAAAATATTTTCCTTTCTTATTCGGGTTTGGCTGCTTTTTCTTCACTTGCTTTTCATCTGTTTGTTTAAGGTCCATTATTCGTTTTAAGCCTCTGGAGAATAATTTTTATTCTCATGTAACGTGCATATGTTTCCGTTGGGGTTCATATAACGAGTACTGGATAGTTGCTTCATATTTGGTTGCCTTTTTGTTTAACCATGTGGTAGTTTGGATGTATGCAAGTGTGTCTGAGGCATTTAAGGCAAAAGTTTTGTTTGTTTTCTGTTTTATTTTCCACATCATCTACCAATTCCCCACAAGGACCTTTTAGGTTTATGTGGTGAAAACACCATCAACAAATATAATTTAAAGATGTGAGAGTAAACGAAAATAGTGGGAAACTACATTTATTGTAGTGAATTTGGTTTTTTTTTTGTTTTCTGATCAATAAACAGTTTTGAAATATAATTTAAATTTATGTATTTTGGTTTAAGTACAAAAAATATGGGAAAACAGCCGATTGCCAGCGAGATTTTGAAATTGTTTTAAATTGAGTTTTTAATTGAGTGATGTTAAGTTTATGCAAATAAGGAAGTCAGTAATTATTGTAAAATTATAATTTCAATATTAATGAAATATTTAAAAATATAGCAGTGTACATTTCATGGCATTTTGCTCATAGTTTCTGAAATTAAAATGTTTTTTTTTTAATTTTTTTATTAAATTATATTTTAAAATTTAAAAATTTACCGCAAATTTAACACATAAATTATTTCCTATAATAATGCTATCAATATTTAACAATTTATAAATAAATACAGTAGACGCACAAATTCAGAAGGAATGCAATATTAAGTTCTCTTAAGTTGAAATCAATGCCAATCAACGAGCTTTAAGTCGGGGGAAGAAAGATTACAAAAATTGTTTATAAAGGTAAAGGAAATTGATACACAGTAAAAATGCAAAATAAATTTCATAGTTCATAGAGACTTTATCCCTAAAAAATTTCTATGAGTATCCACAAGTTAGATTTATTTAAAAAGAAAACGCATTTAGACATTTTTTTGGTGATTGGTCAATTATGTTTAAGTCGTTATAAATAAGCAGAGAATTAAAATCAAAACTAATAATCGTTGAGATTCATTCGTAATGGTAACTAATCAATTAAGCAACTCAGAAACATAAAATACAGTCAGTTTAGCTTGTAAACTTGTACCAAAACAGTTTCAATAAAGTGTAACAAAAACCATAAACATAAACAATATAATAACATAATAATAGCAAATACGAATATCTGTTAAAAAGTATAGTCGATAAAGGGAGACTTACACCTTGGTGAAATCGCTAAACAACATACAAAGGTTAATGAATGTAACAAATTTAAATAAAACTAATTTTTAAGAAACAAGTTAGAGTGCAATATTCGGCTGTAACGGATCTTGAATACCCTCCACCTAAACGTAATAAGAAATAAAGAAACTACACTGGTTTTAGGACTAGAATATCCTTATTCTGTGTTTTCTATTAAGTGTTAGTGTGGGCTAAAATTCCCAGTATTTTGATTCCTTACATGTTACATATATATAAAATAATTTCCGCCTCTTAAGCGTATGATTATTATTTAATTTGTTTGACGACTCAAAATTAAATATTACTTATACGTACGCATGCTAAACTATAATATCTATTCCATATAAAGGGTGTTTTTTTTACAGGTTTGTTTTTCGAAAAGAGATAAAACTAGCATTTTGTGGTCAAATCTGGCAACTCTAATGTCATTTATGTTCAGTTTAGTTTGCCATTTCATCATGAACAGGTTGACAAAAGAACAACGCTTGCAAATCGTGCAAATTTATTTCGAAAATAACGGTTCAGTTCGCGAAGTTTACCGCAAGCTCCGTCCATTTTATGGTCGACATAATCGTTAATCAGAGCAATTAATTCAGTTAACCATGGATCGTTTTCGCACTACGTTTACTCTATGTGATAATACGCATCCGTAGAGACGTCGAACAGTGCGCACCGAAGAAACAATTGCCGCTGTAGAGCAAAGTGTTGAAGAGGACCCGAATTAATGGAGACCGGTATAGAGCCATGATAACCGACTATTTTGTTCCCGAATTGGATGGCATGAATGTGGATGAGTTGTGGTTCCAACAAGACGGCGCTACATGCCACACAGCGCACGCCACAATCGATTTATTGAAGGAAACATTCGATGAGCGCATAATTTCGCGAAATGGACCTGTCAATTGGCCACCAAGATCGTGTGATTTGACACCATTGGATTATTTTCTTTGGGGATATGTGAAGTCGCTCGTCTACGCCAACAAACCAGAAACGTTAGGGGAATTGGAAGCCAACATTCGTGGCGTTATTGCCGACATACGGCCCCATATGCTCGAAAAAGTGGTTGAAAATTGGACCTGTAGAATTGGCTTTATTCGAGCCAGCCGCGACGGCCACATGCCTGAAATCATATTTAAACATTAATGGCATAAAATTATCCTTCCAATAAAGCCAAATTGATGGTCATTAAAACGATTTTCTTGTGTTTTATTTCAATTCGAAGTTCTATACCTCTCAAAAAAACACCCTATATATAAAATTGAATGTGTGTTTGTTTGTATGTACCTTATAGGAGACCTCTCTGGACCTCTGGACCGATATTTTTGAATTTTTGACAGCATTTAACTGGGACTCTGGTGTGATTAACAGGGTGCTTTTTTTGCCAAACTCACATTTACGCCTCCTTTTTTAAAGTATTGTAATTGGAGGCCAAACCCTTGTACCGATCTGCCTGAAATTTTCACAGCATGTTACTGTGACTCTGGAAGGAATAATAGGTTATATGAAGTTTTGATTGTACAAACGGGGGTGGCACTGCCCATATAACCCACAAATTTAAATCACCATATTTTGGGCATTTTTTGACCTACATGCGTCAATGATATGTGGTAGATATGGTATTGGCATAATTAGGAATACGTACCAGGAGAAAAGTGAGTGGGACCACGCCCCTTTTTAGGAAAATGAAAAATCGTAATATAGTCTTAACTACTAATGACGATCGGATTAAATTTTCACAATAGCATATTCTTACGAAATAATAAAATTTTGACAAAGAGGCATGGCCTCGCCTACTGAAATGCATCGCTTATATGACGCGCTTCAGTATCCTATTATTTTTTCATATGGAGAAGATGGATATCACTTTGAAATGCGTCAAATCAATCAAGCAACCCGTAAGGCCTTTAATTATCCTGTTGAGTTCTTAAATTCACTCGATGTGCCAGGCTTTCCACCATATCTGCTACAACTTAAAAATGGAGTGCCAATTATTTTACTGCGTAATAGCGATCATCACGGTAAAAAAAACTGAGAAATAATTTAATAGAAGCGACTATTATAACAGGAAAATATAAAGGTACAGATGTACTTTTGATACACATTCCAATGTTACCAACAGATTTACCATTCGATTTTAAAAAATATTTTCCTGTTCGATTGGCGTTTAAGATGAATGTTAACAAAGCTCAAGGCTGATAGCCCGTGTATATCTAAAGCATTGCAAAAAAAACATTAAAGCTAAATAAATAAATGTTTGTTAATATATAAATACGTTTTATTTTATTTTATAACGAGGGGGGGTAGCGAAGCACACCGGGGTTAGCTAGTATTTTATATATTTTGAAAGACAGTTTTACGACCAACATAACTTACTTTAAATATTTAGAAATTTTTTCTAATTTTGACCATTTATAATTGCTGTAATTACCGATTCTTACTGTAATTTACAGAGCTTGACTGATTTTCATAATAATCTTAAGTGTAATTTAACAATTTATAAAATTAAAAGAAAATTTTTCCATATTCAGAACAAGTTAAGAAGCAGATTGTACAAAAGAGGATTAGATGTAATATGAGGCTTTTTTGTTTGAATTTGATCTCAATAACATTATTTACAAAAGATTTATGGGTGTCATAGAAGAAATGGACCAATTATGGACTGATAGCTTCTAAATCCAGTATCCACTAATGTGATTTCTATGTATTTTAGGATTATATGGGTTGAATTTCATCTCCATAGCGTTATTCACAAGAGTTGTATGGTTGGTTGTTATGCTCGGAAGTGGAATTAATTCAGGAGCAATGGCCAATTGTTCACTGACAGCCAGAGAATTCAGTAGCATAATTGTAATATAACCGATATTAGTATGAGTTCTAGTTTAGAATTTCTGATCTTTATAAAAATTAGTCCGATATCGTATTTATTAAACATTTTTGTGTGTTAAATTGTTTTTCGGAAATGGTCCTTATATGAAAGATATGACAAATTAAATTTCTTACGTCTTATTTCAACATAATAATGGTATATATATTAGTGTTAACGTGAATTTCGGAAGCGGATCTTATATGGGCAAATACATATGAATCGATATTCTCAAAATGCAGCACTTTGATATGTAAATTCTTCGTGCAAAATTTTGGATTGGTAGCGTCATTGTGAAGGAAGTTATCAGTATTGAAATAATTTTAGATGCGAACGCTTTATTTCGATAGACAAAGAATCATTGTAAAGAAACTGAAAGAGTTTTTAGTAGCAAAGATGATCATGAGGAAACATTAAAAATATTGAAGAGTAGATTCGACGCTGCTGTAACAATTGATGGCACAGCTCAAAATAGTGCATATGCTAAAATTCAAAAACTTTGTTTTTTGAGTTAAAATACGTTTTTATAGATATGCCTCTTGCTACTAAGTGTGCACAAAGCTCTTAACGGAAATGGTCTAAAGTTTCTTTTGAGGAAAAAATAAAGAAAAAAACTCCATTTTGAAAAAAAAAATAAAAGAGGGAAAAATTAAAATGATACATGTGCCCAATATTGCAAAATTTTATTCTTGAGTTAAAAAATAATTTTGTTGATAGATATCTCACTCGCATTCCATTATAAAGGCCTTAAAGGAAATTGCATAAGCTTTCTGTTGAGATAAAGGGGCCCATTTTGAAAAAAATTATTTTAAAAGCACCAATAGTTTCACCTTTTAAAAAAACATTACTCATTTTAAAAAAAACCCTGTATGACCAAAATGTCCAACTTTGACCCCCTCTAACTCCGGCAGTTCTTGCATCTGACCTACTATTCAATATTACATCGATTTTAAGAGTTGGGTAACTTGACACGAAATTGGTCATATATAATATAGAAATACAAATTTAAAGTATTTATACAGGTTTGGGCCGACACGAAATCGAAAACTAAAAAAAAATGTCCCAAAACAAAGCCGGGCAACAGGAGGAGGTCCAGACACTTTACAATTGCATACAAATATTGAGGAGGCTGTAATTGGTTTATTGCAGTTTGAAATGTGCTTAAATCCACCCGGAATGTAATTCGGTATGGATATAAGTGAAAACGGCCAGTGAATACTTTCGAAAGTTGCTGCCACAGCAAATTCTAGTCAGGAGCTAGTAGAAAATATTGAAATAGATGACCAACACAACAATATTTCTATTTACGAAAAAACACCTTGTAAAGAAAGAGAAACTAGAAAATTAAAAATGGAAAGAATAACGTTGTTGGAAACGCAGACGAATGCTCAAAAATCTTTTTATTAAGAAATGATTTCCACTATGAAGGAAATAAAAGAATACACAAAGAAAATATACTACTTAAAAAAAGACACAACAAAAAAAATTTAAAATCTGAAAAGAGAAAAATTTAAAGTATATAAAGATGAAATCTTGAAAAGTCAGCAAGATCGGCAATCAAAACTTAAACTAAAGGTTGCACTTCTGGAACTAAAAAAACAAATGCTGCAAAAAAAAGAGTTTTTATAAATAATTAAACATTATTTAGATCAAAGTGCTACAAATAAATTAATGTGATAATTTTTAATTTTTAAATTATTTAAACTTTAAGGCGTTATAAATGAACTAATGTGTTAATTTTATTTTTTTTTATACCTATCTATACGATTAATTAGAACGACTGTTTAAGACCTACCAAAGTGGTGTCATTAAATATGGTTTTAAAGTATATCCAGCATCACCTATAACCAATTAAAATAAAAAAGTAAGCACATACATATTACATACATACCAAGCAACCAAGTATTTCGAACACCATGATTTTGCAGTTCTAAATGTGCTTTCAATGATGACATTTTAAAAATCATTGAATCATGTGTTGCGTTCGGATTTTTGGCGTTTATAAATCGGATTGTCATTTTATGATCACAAACCTGAAAATTATGTATATAAACACTTACAAATAGAAACTCATTGCTGGCTCACATATACTTGTAATCATAGCATTAATACTAAAGACTCTTTTTCGGTTGTAATATAAATGCTGCAATTCCTTCTTAGGAGCTACAACTTTATTGTGTGTCCCGTCAACACATCCAATACCTGGGGCCAAATTACCGCATTCGATATCGAGTAAAATAATCGTAATTTTCTTATTTGAGATTATGGCATTCGACATCGAGCAAGAAATTTAGTACACTTTATCATAATTTCGATATTGAAATCATTTTTCGATACGATAGCTTATTCGATCACGAATGCGGTAATTTGGCCCCTGGTATTCTGCTTTTATTACAAAAATATAATTTTGCAGCTTATAGTTCAGCATCTGTGTAATTGTATTTAAACCAATTCTAACAAACACAATTTTCCAAGATTTGAAATACCTCTGACAGCACTACAGAAATCGTAGGCTGAGCAAGACCAAGCGTATTTTCATTACCAAGGCTCAGTTGGTACGATCCCTGAGCACAAAACTGTTGCTAATTTTAATATGCTTGGGATTGTTCTGCCTTTTGAGCATTGTTGCAGCAGTTCCTCAGTAATGGACAGCAAGTCCACAAACGCCTCTTTACAGAGTCGAACATTTTTTATAAATCTGCAAATAAAATTTATAATATCCTTGTCAAAACCACATCGAAAATATACTCACATGGTGGAATCCATTTCCAAAATGTTGCAATCATCCCTCTGCCTGGCCAGTTCTATTAAGGATTCATCTTCAAGAGACGAATCATCAAATTATTTTTTTTTTCTTTAAGAAATTGTAAACAAATATAGCTCCAGCTGATATAAATGTACTATTGTGAATAGCCCAAAAAGGGTGATTGTCACAATAGCGTTTTTTCATCGAATGTGCACCATAATACCAAATGAAAATTCGTTTGATAAGCACAAACTTCATTGTGGAATAAACAAACTTGATTGAGTAAAAAAATAGATACGATAAAAAGTTTGTGTCTTAAGTCTTATCTAAGCGAACGTTATCGTTCGACATCGTTGGCCAGGGGGTAACTTTTTCCTTTTTTAACTATGAATGCCATTAAATGTTTTTTTTATTTATTTTTTTAAGGAGAAAAACTTGTCGTCGATAGCCAAAGCTCCGAGTTTTCTAATTTGCAAGCATAACCAAATTCTACAATTGTAGGTATACGCTTATCTTTATTCAGTTTAATAAAATATTATTTGGAGAAGCTTTTTCTAAAATTGACAATATAAGCTTATTAAATAATTATTTCGGTACTATTATCACGAGGGTTCCTTTTTGATTATTCTACAATAATTTAAAAGTGTTTTTCTATAGTTTCTCAAGTCTTTTTAAAGCTTAAGGCTTATGCTCGCAAGCTTTCTTATAATATTTTTCTAAAGTGTTTTGGTCTATTGGGATAGTTCCCATATATGGCACACTTCCTAAAATAAATCTCTTGAAAATATTGGTGTCTAAATAAAATACAACAGAAATAAGAGTCATATGGTCGGGCTGGACCAACTATACTTTATTACTTGTTTATTATTTACATCAGTTTTTAATCATACTAATTCATATTATTTTTATACAATTCTAACGTTGGTTTTCTATCTTGTAATTATACACAACTAGAGTAGAAATATGAAACAAAGATGAAAATAAAAACAAGAGTTTAAAAACTTCAGGCATGAAGTGGAAAATTAAATTCAACTTTTGTTAACGTTGGCATTAACTACTGTTGTGTCTTTTGTACCAGTAATAGAAGGTTTCAGCTGCTGTTTGTTTGAAGCAAAAAAAAAAAAACCAACAATAAGATGAGTGCGAATCTACTATATTTGTACTGTTATTTATGATAGTTTTTATCGTTTTTGTATACCCTACACCACCATAGTGGGGAGGGTATATTGGATTTGTGCTGATATTTGTAACGTCCATAAATATTAGTCCCACAACCGCTCGATTCAGAATCATTTCCTGAGTCGATATAACGATGCCCGTCCGTCCGTCTGGCTGTCTATGTAAATTTGTTTCGAATTTGGTTAATGACATTATTTGGATTCAAGGCGTGTTTGGATTGAAATTGGTTGAAATGAGTCTACTATTGCACCTAAACAAATTGTTTAATTTTTACACGTCTCCAAACAAAATTCACTGCAAATAAGGTGAATATGAATAAATTTTGTGTAGATCGATTCATAATTCACCATAGCTCCCATATAAGTACCCCACTTTCAAAAATCTCTTAAAGAGCATAAAGCACTGATGTCAAACATGGTGCAACTGTACTTTCTTTGATACATTTTAAACACAGTTGATACCGTGGTACTAACACGAGTCATATGGTACAATTTCAAAATACTGTTGCATAAAAATTTGATATTTCAGATGAAACAGATAAATATCAGCCATGTCACAGAATTTAATTCCGTTCGGAAGTGGAATTCTTTCCGTATTTTGCTACTAAAGAAAAAGTAAAACGAATAATTGGTTTCAATCCGAAACGAACGGAATTAAATTCTGAGACATGGCTGTATATCATATAAGTTACTATTTGTGTAATAGTGCAAGCAAAAGAGATTTTATTAAATTTCATGAACATTTTGTAACTGACATCAATTTGATCTTTAAATATGCATATACTATAAGATGATTATTACAATAAATTTTTGGTTGAATTATCAAACAATATGAGTCTTTGACATATTCATTTACATTCATCAAAAACTAAAGCTTAAAATGTAGTTAATCAGGATTTCAAAATCGTTAGAAGTTAACTCTTCTATTTCTTTTATTCTTACAATAATAATTCCAAGTATTTTGAAAATATATATATTTACCAAGGTTAACTTTTCGCAAATGACTCGATACTTCATAAATAAGAATATTTTTAGATAATCGCGGCAATTAACGCAATAATATTGTAAATTTGTGGTAAAGTTGTATGATTATTTAACAAATATTAAAAATGGTAACATGGAGGTCTAAAAAGTACATTTTATGTATATAGTTGGTACGAAAAACAAAAACCCATTTTCCATCAGTGGCATAAAGCATTAAAACTATTGACATACAAATAATATTAATCATAAATTTGTTTCCAATTTTATGACTATCGATTGATAATTTGTCATAGCTCCTACATAATATAATCTCTTAATAATGTTGGTATCTAAATAAAATTTAATACAAATAAGTTTCATAAATACAGAAAGCGACGCGTAATTTTATAATGGTCGGTCCATAATTAGTTAAAACTGATATATAAGACCCCCTTCGAAAACCACTTTAACATGCATGTATAAATCTTTTAAAATTGTTTATTTATATTGAGAACAAATTAATGCCGTACAATTTTTGGATAATCGGTCCATAATAGCTTAAAGATCCCGTATAGCGCCCATTTCTGAAAAACTAATTTTGCACATACAATACTGGGTGTAGGATATTATATGGTCGGGCTTGACCCACTCTACTTTCTAAACTGTTTTATTTGTTTGTTCTTCTAGGAAATTCACACCAACTTTATAGTTCTAGTTTTGTTGAAAGTTACAGTCCTTTTACTGATTACTGTGTGTGTATTACTAACGTTATATGTATGTATGTAGTTGTGTTAGTTGTATGTAGTAAAAACAATTGCGTCGATTGTAATTGAAATGCCTGTGTTGCCGCTTGATTGTTGGTGTTTACGAATCGTTTATTTTTTGTTAAAAAATAGAACAAAATATAGTTCATTGTTTTTGTGTTCAAATGTTTTGTTGTTATATATAGTTATAGTTAGTTTAGTTGAAAAACAAAAACTGTGCGCACTCTGCAAATTGAGAAACACAAATTTATTGTATATAGTTTAAATATTTTCAATTCCTTTGGCAATAATTGTGAGCTGTTTATTGAAACAATTGAAAAATGCGATTGTTTTTTCTGCAAGATAAAATGGTAAAAGTTAATAAATGAAAACGGTTTCATTGTTGTTTTGACTATGACTTTCTATTTAGTTGTTTGGTTAATGTTGAATTGTTATATTATTATATTTTAAAGTTTAGTATTAACTACTTTCTTTGCTGCTTCTAAAGTTCTAAGAATGTAAATTTTTGTTATTGCCTTTAATTATTTATTGAATCTTCGTATAATGAAATGACAATACGTTTTCAAATCTTAATACTAAAAAGAAAATATTAAGCCCAGCCAGTGCTAGACAAAAATTTTTATGGTACTAAAAAATTTCACATCAACTGATCCAGTCATCTGTTTTGCGCTTGAGTTAAAGCAAGGGTATCCCTCCTTCTCAACCGATTGTGGCCACTAAAGTTAAGGATGTCTCGTGCAAGTGGGTTTGGATGGTGTTCAAGTTGGCTGACATACTTTGACGCATATTTTGTAAATTCGACTTTTACTAATGGCACGCCTAGATCTTTGTGGATTCGAGAATTTTTAACATACCATGGAGCTGCAGTAATTATACGTAGAATTTTATTTTGACCCCTTTGAATTTTTTTCAATGTTCGATGCTGAGGCAGTACCCGATAAATGAATTCCATAGCACCAGATTGGCTTTAGTATTGCATTGTACAACAATAGTTTGCAATCCAACTTTAAGAATGTAAACACAAAATTTTTTTGTTTCTCATTTATTTGATTTGTGTTTATAACTATTTATTCTTTATTGAACATGTTATGACATTTTGTTCGACTTTTGTTTAGTATTTGTTTGACAGTTGGTGGTTAATTAAATTGTAAAATCTTTTTGTTTATGATCAATAAATTAAAATCTTCGTAATTTCCAATGGAATTTTTACCCCCTGGCCCACGATGTCGAACGATAACGTTCGCTTAGATAAGACTTAAGACACAAACTTTTTATCGTATCTATTTTTTACTCAATCAAGTTTGTTTATTCCACAATCAAGTTTGTATCTTAAGTCTTATCTAAGTGAACGTTATCGTTCGACATCGTGGGTCAGTGGGTTAATTTCTAAAATGATTGTGGCTATAGTGACAAATTGGCTTTAATGTAAAAATTGTTCATATCTTATGTTGGTACTTGTTTGCAATTTGATTTAAAATAGAAATTGTAAAAATCGAAACACATTGTTTAAGCCTTCAAACATTTTAGTACTAAACATTAATTGAGTGGTACCTGTGTTTTGTTTATGTTTTTAAATTGTTAATAAAGTAAATAAACTAAAAAAGGTGAAACCTTTTTAAAGGAAAGAAATTTATTTCAGTCTTTATTAACCAAAATTCAGCAGTTATTGCCACAAAGCTTTCGTATAGCGTAGACAGACGACACAGTTAATTTGCATTAGCAGTCTTAATTCAAATTAACTTGTGAATTATCCCCATCCTAATAGCTATTCGGTTAGACGTAAATGCACAAAATCAGAGTGAATTTATACTGAATTAAGCTATTTCAATATGGCAACATCGTCGACAATCAATCATATGTTATCAAATTGTTGACTATTGTAGAAGAAATTAAATTAAAATAATAAAAATAAATTTCCACAATTGACTTTCTCTTATTTCAAAGTGTCCTACTGCGGTCCCCACTTGTAGCAACACGTTCAGGTTGTTGTCGAACCGAGCTGGTTGACGCTTATTGCGACAATTGTTCATGCGAGAAACAAGTTTGAGTGTTCATAGTGGATGCGAGAATCAGCGCTGGTATTTTATCTATTATTTGTGTTTTATGTACATTTATGTTATTTTATTTTTTAATTTTTAATTTCTTTTTAATTTTTATTACTTTTTTTAATTTTTTGATTGCGTCTTATTTACTTTTTCTTAAATATTTGTTTTTAATTTTTTTTATGTTTTCCGAACAAGTTCAAATCATAACAATATAACATAAACAATGTTATCGGCGCTGAAAAACGCTTTGAAACGGTTTTCTAGCATTCAATCAGCTTTGCGCTCTGACCAGCTCGGCGTCCACTATTACTGCTTCGCGCTTGTTTGTACTAATTTGTATAGAACCAGCTTTCTCGCATTCTCGCTGTGTCGAATCTTTAATACCCTCCACCTAAACGTTATAAGAAATACAGAAACTACACTGGTTATAGGACTAAAATATCCTTATTCTGTGTTTCCTATTTTATATATTGTTTGAAAGACAATATTACCTTTTGGTCGTAATTCACTAATGTGATTTTATTTTAAATGTTTTGAAATTTTATCTAATTTTTACCATTTATAATTGACGTAACAATTAACAATTTATTAAATTAATAGAACATTTTTCCATATTCACAACAAGTTAAGAAACAGAGTATACAAAAGAGGATAAGATGTAAGATGAGCCTTTTTTGTTTGAATTTGATCTCAATAACATTATTTACAAAAGATTTATGGGTGGCATAGAATAAATGGACCAATTATGGACTGATAGCTTCTAAATTCAGTATCCACTAATGTGATTTCTATGTATTTTAGGATTATATGGGTTGAATTTCATCTTAATAGCGTTATTCACAAGAGTTGTATGGTTGGTTGTTATGCTCGGAAGTGGAATTAATTCAGGAGCTATTATTGACTGACAGCTACTAAATCCAATAGCTTAATTGCCGTATAACCGATACTAATATGATTTCTGGATTAAAATTGCTGATCCATACAAAAGTTGGTTCGATATCGATATTTATTAGACATTTTTGTGAGTTTATTTGTTTTATAGAAATGGTCCTAATATGGCAGCTATGACAAATTATTGGCCCATCTTCTTAAATTTTAGAACAGTTATTTTCATGCATATGAGGATATTTCACGTCGAATTTCAACATAATAACGGTATATTTAAGATATATATTAGTATTAACGTGGATTTCGGTAGTGGGCCTTATGTGGAGGATATAGTCAAATATGGATCTATATTCTCAAAATCCAGCAGTTAGATTTAGGCATGTATGTAAATGATCCGTGTAAAATTTTGGATTGGTACCGTTATTTAGCTATAAGAGATTTATGAGTATTAAAGTGATTTTCGGAAGAGGGCTTTATATGGGGCATACGGTTAAAAATATACCGAAATTCACATGTGGAATGATTTTTGTATATATGTAAATGATCTGTGCAAAGTTTTGAGTCGGTACCGATATTTTTACAATATATATAGGGATAAATGTCTTTTTCAGATGTGGTCCTTGTATGGGAACTATGACCTATAATGGACCGAGCACCATACAATTTAGTACAACAATTTATTTGCCTATGAAGATTATTTATGTAAAGTTTTAGCCATTTAACATTATTTACGTCTGTTTTATACGTATTTAAGTGAATTTTGGAAGTGGACTTTATATGGGGTCTATGGTCAAACATGGAGCAATTGAGCAATATTTCGGGAATATATATATTTGTGTTGGGGGTATGAGAAATCATTGACCGATTCTTACTATTTTCCGCACACGTTCTTCTTTTATTATACAAACAACGTATACAAAATTTCATGGTATTATCTGCAATATATTTCAAAATGTTGCAATAAAATTGACAAAAAATATAAAATTTTTATGGAGGTTGTCTCACATATTGATCCATAACTTGTAGCATATAATTGTTTTATATTTTGCATATGGGTCAAATGTTTGTTATAAGTCTCTAAAACTAGCCAGCACGCAACTTTTTTTTCTTCCGGCTAATATCTCATCGGCAATCGGGGGGATTCGGGGCTATTAAAGAAGACTTTATGTTGACATGCACAGAATATTATTTTATTTTGTGCGTGCTTAAAAAAAATTACACAAAAATATCACAAGACAAGCTGAGAAACAGATGAAGACTTGACAAAACAAAATCGGAAACAGACATTTAAATTATTGAACATACTGTAAGATGGTAAAACAGTATTTTCCGCTCCCAACCATGATCATACTAAAAACAGGCATGACATACAAAAAAAAACAAAAGTATGATCCCAAAAAAATTAATTACCCTGAACGATTAGTTCACCAGGAACCAGTTAAAAGCGATTAGAAATGCATTTTAAATCTATACATACATATTTATTAATAAAAATTCCTTAAACATATTGTTAAAATAAAAAATAGAATTCAACTCATTTTAAAATATAATTAAAAGTAAAAAAAAATGTGCAAAAATCAATATTTACAAAAAAAAAATTCATAGAAAAAAAAATTAATTTTTGATTCCGTCAGGAATCGAACTCAGGTTCAAACAAGAAAAAAATTACAAAACAATTGTTCCAAACAGGATTTGAACTTGGGTCTAAGATTTACTAGACAACACTATTAACCACTAGACGATGGTGACTTTTAAAAATTAATATTAAGTAAATTAATTAAACTTCGATGTAGTTTTTTTTTGTATTTAAATAAATTAACATTTTTCTCAAATTTACCAATCATTTAGGTAAAGATATTCATAGTAAAAATGATATTGTATGTAAATAAAAATTGTTAAGGTTATAAAAGAATTAAAAAAATTGATTTGACTTACATATTACAGGATCCCACGTCGAAAGATCTTTCGGCTGCCTTCCTGGTGTAGATGAAATTTGTATTCTTAGGTATATAGGTAACTCAAAAAAATCAAACTTTAAAGGTTGTCGGGTATATCACCTATGATTCTATTTTGTTTTAACATTTTACGTTATTAGCTTGTTCATTTTTTTTCAGATTTTTGTTTTGTTTTTTTTTTCTATAAAATTTTAATTAATTACTTAAATTGTTTATGTTTTAGATCTTTTTGTAATTTTATAATTTCACTGCTAGTAATTGGTATATTGATTTTTGCATTACAATTTAGTTTAAAGTAAAAAAAAAATAATAAAAAAATTTAAAAGCAAAAATTAAAATTAATTAAACTTCTTTTAAAGTTAGAAAGAAAGAAAATATAGTTTTAAGTTAAACAATGAAATTTTAGTTTTAAGACATGATTTGGTGTAAACATTTATATTTTAATAAAAAAAAATTACATTAACTATGTTTCTGTTGTCTTTTCATTTGGATTTTTGTTCTTTAGATTTGTGCTTGTTCTTTTTGGATAATTTTTTTTTTTTCGATTTAGCTATTAACTTATATATGGAAATCAATTAAACATTTTTTTTTATATTATTTTTATCATTCGTATAAAAATCTAAATTTTAAGCCTTTTTTAGCACTCATTTTAGACACTTTTAGACACTTTTGTTTTATTTATGGCACTTTTCTTGTAATTTCTACCTATCGGTCTTATCCGAAGATGATTTTTGGTGAAGTTCTTTTTGGGTTTCTCTGGACGGACATTTTGCCAAGCACGGACGAAGTCTTCCTAGGCAAGAAATCTACAGCTGGACGGGTTTATGCTCAGGGTTTCCCGTTCCCAGGGTTTCTCAGCGTTTCCCGTTTCTTTTCGAAGAAAATTTGGTGATGATGTACAGATAAATGTATGTAGGGTTGTATATATGTGCTGTAAAGAGATTTTGGTTTTGGTTATTTAAAATATATGTGTGTGTGTTTTTGTTGTTTTTTTTCTAGTTACCTTTAGTTAATAAACAAAACGATCATCGATTAATTTATGCTGCTATATTAGTTAAATCTGACTTATTTGTTGCTCTGCCGAAAATTTTTGTCAAAAGTATGTTTTTTTTTTTTTTTTGTTAAAATCTTAAAGGCCACGTATAGGCAGCTATTGGCACGGAAAAATGGCACGAGTTAAAAATATGGCCGCTTTTTATACCATATTTTTTTTAATGGAAAATTAACGTTTATTCAGCATATATCAACACACATATAAAAAATATAAACCAATAACAAAACCTTTATCGAAAACGTGTCCTTTTATATTATGACAGTTGAACTGCATTACCCTTCTCAATATAGTGGCAACCAAACAAAACAAAATTCATCCAAAAATCGTTAAATTTAAAACTCAACTATTGTTAAAATTAAAAATAAGAATAAGAACAAAAAAATAATATACCGAGCTACAAGCGCCCCTACAAACTCTGGTTGGGCAAAACCGATTTTGCTGGTTTTCAATACCAAAGTTAGCTGCAAAATAAGAAATATTTTTCTGGAAATTTCGTTTAGTTGAGTTGTATCGTTTGGACGTGAGAGTGTTTTACACAGACGGACAGACAGACGGACATGACTAAATCGACTTAGAATTTCGTTAGGACCAAGAATATAAATATATACTTTGTTGGGTCTCAGATGAGTATTTCTCAGTGTTACACACGGAATGATAAACTTATACATACCCTCATTCTTTGAATAATTTTTATAGAAAAAATTTAGACGGGTTTCAGAATGATCCGAAAAAATGTTGAAGTTTTGAATGAAACACTCGGTAGAACAAAGAGCAAACAAATTAACTTATTAGATTCTCATGGTGAACTAATCGCTAATAATTTGCAAAAAGCTAAAGTTCTTAATACATTTTTTCTGAACTCAGTAAAATATTTGAAAACGCAACGTTTAGATGGTTTAGTTGATTCTTTCACCTCCTTAAGAACCATCTCTCAAATGAATACAAGATTTTACTTTGACTATGCAACACCGGAAGATATATATAATTCTATAAGAACTTGAAACCAAATAAAAGTTGTGGTTATGATAATATAATGCCGAATATACTTTTAAATAACATTAACATTTCTACACCTATTTTGGTAAGCATATTTAATATTATACTAAAAAACAGCACCTATCCAGACATGCTTAAAATCCACAAAGTTGTACCGATACCAAAGATACTCAATAACTGCACTATGGAAAATTTTAGATAAAAAATTAGATAAATATTGATATGATATTCACCACAAGCTTCAGATATGTTCATAGAAACCACTGCAATATATTTTCCGATGATAATCTCATAACATGTAAAAGCATATAAGGGATCCGAAAAATAATAATCGTTAACCATACAAAATGTTACTCGCATTTGTTTCAAGTAAGCATAGACCAGACAACTGATATATGGGTGGTGTGTAAATAAGACGAATATTTTCTCTTTTCAGCTACTTAAGCGTATGATTAATATTTATTTGATTTGACCAACAATTAAATATTACTTACACGTACTCATGCTAATCTGTAAAATTTAAATTATAAAACCTATTAATAAAGTTATATAAATACAAAAAATCTTTCTTTAAGTGAAAATTGTAATGTTTTCTAATCCCTTAAGATATACGTAAAAGCCACTAGATAATCTATAAATTTTTACTTAGGAAAAAAAAATTAGCCTAAAAAGTTTTTTTTCTTTTAATTATTTATTGAATCTTCATATATGAAATGACAATAAGTATTCAAATCTTAATACTAAAAAGAAAATAATAAGCCCAGCCAGTGCCAGACAAAAATTTTTATGATACTAAAAAATTTCACATCAACTGATCTGTTTTGCGCTTGAGTTAAAGCAAGGGTATCCCTCCTTCTCAACCGATTGTGGCCACTAAAGTTAAGGATGTCTCTTGCAAGTGGGTTTGGATGGTGTTCAAGTTTGCTGACATACTTAAAAAGTGTATGAAAAAAAAACGATAGAAGATTGTGGAGAAAGTCATTCTCTAACAATACAAGTTATTTTCTTTCTTTTCCTGCTGGTAATAGATGTTTTAGCAACTACAAGAGTAAAGGTAGGAAAAATTATATTACGTTTTAAATATTTAAAATTTTTGTGATTTAACAACATCGTTTCAAAAGCTTTTGTATGTGTTGAATCAGTAACGAGGTTTGTAGAAAATGTTTTGGGAGGCTTTCAGAGTTTAGTAAATAATTATAAGCTGAAACCACAAATTAAATTCTTATCTACTAAACTTTTATTGAAACGAGATAAACTAATGTTTTTTTTATACAACTAGAATTTTGTTTTAGCGTACATATAAAATTCCATACTTCATAAGTTGTTAAATTGTAAAGAATTTCTCAGTGTAATTTTATGGATTCTATTTTCCTCAAATTAAACTTTCACTACAACCATTTTAACAAATACTAAACCAAAATAATTCTCATACATACTGATATAGTTGGTAATTTAAAAGGTATTTTGGCTTTTTGGCAGCATCATCTAGCACCAGTGCAAGTAAATAGAAAAATTATTTAAAAGAAAATACATAATAAAAACATTTTACCTTTAAGTACTAGTATACAAATTCAAACTAAATCTTCAACAGCATTTTCGAACATAAAATGTGTTCAGACTTTTGCAAAGTAGTTAAGTAATGTATGAATTCTGTTATTTCTTTTTTAGTGTAGATTTTATAGTTTCACTATTTACTGGAAGTATTGAAAATTTGAGACGCATTTTATATTGCCAATATTTAAAGCACAAATGATTATGTACAAAATATTTTCTTTATAATAAAGTATTTGATATTCTTAAGCTAGATTTACACGATTGAAATTTTCTTCAAAATTGCTCTTTAACCCATTTTGAGCCGACTAGTCGAACAGCAAAATTCTCTTTTTTCACCTCCATTTTTTATGTGTTTAAGTGTTCCCGACACACAAAAAAGTGATACCATATTATATGAAATTTAATTGTCTTTCAGAAAAAGTATATAACAATTACCCCCACTTCTCTGCTCCGCTCCAAGGGGGGGTTGAAAAATACCTTGCATATAGACACTTTTTGTTTGGATAAAATGGAAAATATATATAAATTTTAATTTTATAAAAGTACTTTATTATTGTTCGCAAAGGTCTAAAATAGTCGATCAGTAAGTTTTTCCCGAGTTTTAGAATCCCCAGGTATATTTAGAGACCCGCCAAATTCACTGTTCGACTAGTCGAACAGTGGCCGTAGGCCACAACTTTATTATTGTATTTCGTCGTTGAGCATTTTATGCAGAAAAAATAAACTTATACATATATATATAAACTCGTTTGTTTTACTAAGCAGAGTTTATTACAATAATAAAGCTAGTGAAAGTAATTTTGTTGGCAAATATTTGTAATTGTTTTTTAACAATTTATCAGTTCATAATGGATAAGTGTTTGAATTCAAATCGTATGGGTGATTCGACAATTCGCCGGCGTAAAGCACTTTGTGTGCAGGAAATTCTTGATGAGTTGGCGATGAGTGACATTGATGATGAGTTAGAGACTATTGCAGAAATTCCACCTGAGATGTTTATGGAATTACTGATGAGGAAGATATTGACGACCAATTGTTGACGGGCGAGGAACCTCTGGCAAAGGATATAGCCGGAACATTCGAGATTGAAACTATTAAAGACCGCAAAGGTTTGTCTGCCTTTGCAGATGAAGCACCTGCAACCAAAGATAATGTTCGAAAGTCAAGTCGCAATGCTTTTGCTGTTTACAATGATGATCAACTTTCAACATCGGCTGAAAGTGGTCATATACAAAAAAAAAAAAAAAAACATATTATGGAAAACACTTGGTGCAGAAAGACGAGCTATATTTGGGGAAAACAGTGATCGAGATAAATACGGTGAATTAGACGTTGTTGGACCGTTGCCAAAGTACAAACTGCCTTCGGCGTTAAAGTTCGTTCACTTTTTGATGTTATAAACAAAAAATTTATGCAGTTCGGTGTCTTTGAAGAGCATTTGTCAATCGACGAACAAATGTTACCATATTTTGGACGTCACAGCTGTAAGATGTACTTGAAAAACAAGCCAATAAAATTTGGCTACAAGGCTTGGTGCATGGCTACTGCTACTGGATATGTCTTCAACATGATGCCGTACGGTGGAGTTAGTGACAAATATGATAAAAATATAGTCTTGGGCGCTTCTGTGGTCATGGATATGGCTTGTAAATTGGAACATCCTTCCCGTTATCAACTTTATTTGCATAACTTCTTTACTTCTCATTATTTGATGTGGCTAGTAGATTAGATCAACTATCAATCAAATCTAGTCAAAAATAATCAAGAAATTTAATCAATTATTTTTTGGATTAGTTTTGATTAGATTTGATTAAAAATGCTAATCGTCACTAATTGTTATTAGATTTTTGATTATTTATAATCTAATCAATTAGTAATCTGAAATTTTTATCAAAATTCAATTCTAATGATTAGATTATTTTATTTCTCTAATCGTAATGATTTCTAATTCTAATCGAAATTCCCCAGCTATGCTTGTTACTAACGCCTAAAGAGAACAACGACGAAGATATTGCGAAGGATGACATTAATAAAGATACATCATTTAAGATTCGCCCGCACCCTCGTGTGTCAGCTCATCACCAAATCATAACACAACCTGAAAAACATGCCAGGCGTTGCAATGTTTGTCATAAGCCTACACAGAGAATGTGCTCTAAGTGCCAAGTCCATTTGCACGAAAATAAGTGTTTTGCTGCTTACCATAAATGGGAGCAAGAGTAATGAAAATTACAAAAAGTACATTTAATTACATTATATATAATAAATATTTAAAAAAATAAACATTACAATCGTGTTTTTGTTCCACATATGATTTTTTTTGCCGATATCTGAAAATTATTTTTGTATGGTAGTATAAATTTTTTTTGTCGCCTACGGCCGTTGTTCGACTAGTCGAACAGTCGTTTCTGGCGAAACGGTGGGAGATACAAAATTTCTGATAACGGTTTTGTATGGTAATTGGGGCCTAATTAGATCAAAAAACTACTTTTTAGTTTACAATTCGAACACTTTTGCATTCCGGCTCAAAATGGGTTAAAATGCTTCAAAATTTTTTGACAAGGGTTCAAAATTAAGAGATTAGGTTAATTTTATGCATGTGGAGTTTGAAAAAAATACAAAAACTTTTACATGCATTATATTATTGTTGAAGTAATGCAAACTAATGTATTGAAAAAGTGTCACAAATCGCCTTAAACAGGATGTTTACAACAGTACTGACTACACCTTCACAAAAGCCCTAAATAGTTTTGTTATATGTTATAAAAGTATGTATTTAGGTACAAGTATATATTATTTATGGTTAATGATATACATATCTACCTTCTTCAGCTCATTTACTTAGAAGCTAGCGATTTCCGTTTCCTTTATTGACGGAAATCAATATCCTTTCATGCCATAGATTTAAACACTGTTAAAGTGTTTTCACTATCCGCAACAAACGCTGATTACGAAATCACATCCGGAAAATCTGGGTTCATAAACATATTAAAAATGTTAGACTCCTACTGATTTTAAGTACAATTGTATGTAAGTAATATGGATTAAAATTGGTTAATTTCCAAAATATAATTGAAAGTTGTAGTTTTGTTGCAGTTTGACAATATAGCATTTCTTAATTTTACAATACCGCCATTCACAATCTTGTGCAAATGGTCTTGCATCATTGCAAGTAAAGAGTAGCATGTGGATTTCTGTATATTTTTTTAGTGCACGAGTAGACTAAAAATATTTTGCAAATACAATGATGCTAGACCATTTACACAAGATTGTGAATTGGGCTAATATTAAATTCATTATAATACTGCTACTTCTATTATTTGAATTTAAGAATATTCCCCAATAATTTTATAATTTAAAATTGAACGGGAAAAAATTCGACATGTAATGAAAATTTCTAATTGAAATTAAAAATATTTAAAATTTAAATTGAAAAAATGTAGCAACTTAGTAAATGTATTATCTTTCAGAGCATTTCAAACTCTCATACGTTCACCCAAAAGTCAACGTTTGATTCTACGGTTCTCCACTTTTTAAAAGTATTCCACATTGAGCTTCAATCAGGGTTATTTCATCATTAATTTTATATTTTCAATATGTCAGAATATGTACATATATTTGGTATCATTATTTTGTATGAATTATCAACCAAAAAAAAAGTTAATTTTCCAAAGTGTCTCCATATTTACTGCTAAGCTTTGTCTCAGTTATTCTCTTTGACATCTTTTGGCGTATTATTTTTTCAGAAATTTCACTTAGTGTTCCATTTTTTATTTTATCTTTCATATACATTAGGGTGCCAGTTATTTTTCAAAGTTGGAATTTGTTTCACGGCACCCCCCAGATTGGTTCGAATTGCTAAAAAAATACTCCCTTGAAAATTTGAGCTCAATCGGATAAGGGGAAAAGGTGCCCCTGAGCCGCCCAAAATTTGCAAAATACCTGATTTTTGACTTTAATTGTCAATAACTTCTTTAATATCTATTTTACAAAAAAAAAATTTGTTAGTGAAAGTTATAGACAAAACTCAGAGGAACAACCTTTGCTCACAAATTTTTTTCGTATCTCCAATATCTACTGAATTAAGAAAAAAATAAACAAAAACCATGGATTTATACATATATTTATATGGGTGGTTTTATTTACTTAAGTGTAGGCATTACATGAAAAAAAAAACTTGTAGCATTGATATTCAGCCCAATCATGAATAAAAAATTCGCGGGAGTTTTTTCCCTTTTTATTTTTTTAACATTGTATTTGAATATGAAAAATGAGAAAAGGGGAAACAACTCCCGCGGGATTTTTATTCATGATTGGGCTGATTTTAATTTTATTTGTAGCAAGTATTTTTTGTGGCTTTGTTTTTTGTTTTAATTTATATAGTTACAAAATGTTTCCTTATTGCAATTTGGAAAAAGTAAACGGTAATCCTTAACAATTTGTAAAATATATTGTTTTTGTTCTTCGCTTCTTGATAAAATATTATTATAATCCTGCATTAATTTGACTCCCCTTTCAGCGGTATCGTTCACTACTTTTAAACCTGAAAGAGTTTTTTTTAGCTTCAATAAACTTTTTGTTACTCGGCCATTTTGTGGAAGTTGTTTTTAAAAACTCTGCAGATAATTCAAAACGCTTAAAAAATGCTATAGTGTTTATATTCACAAACTGTGCAATACCTTTTTTGATAACATCATCTACGTTCAAAGTGTTTATTAGGGCCTTTTTGCTATTTACATCAGATTCATTCTTTAAAGCTTTTACCATTTTTTTTTTGGTTTTGACTGGTACATTTTCATCAAAAAATGCCAAAGCAACGCTTTGTGTCCCTAGATACCACAGGTGACTGCAAAATTTTGCAAAAGCGACGGTAGCAATTTCACTTTCAACACTTTGATATTGACTTAATAATAAGCATAAAATCGTGATACAGAGCTTTTATAGGTGATGTAGCGCAAAACCAAGCCTCAACGTACACTTTGACAATAAAAATGGAAACATCGCAAAGAGCATTTAGTTTAACCTCTGTTAAATCGAACTAGTCTCTAAACAAAAATATTTTTAAGGTATATATTGCCTTTGACATCCATCTTGCGTGATGCATAGCGCCTTAGGCTCGGAATTTTATACATGATCGGGTTGGTGTTTTTCCGAGAAATATTAGAGCAAGTTCTATAAATTCCCTATAGTCATCTCGCGGTTGTTTTTCCTGCAGAACATTATTAAGAAAATTTGTAATTCGCTCTACATCACATAAACTAATAGCGTTTTTAACTTTCTTATTTTATCAATTATCAATGTTTATTGATGGCCAGCACTTCTGAAATCGTTGAAATATTTGAACATTAGGAACTGTCTTGCAAAATTTAATATCAAAAACGCTTTTAAGAATAAGTTCAAAGATGTGATGCCTACAAGCCAAATATAGCAGATCCCTATCTAGTGTATTTTCAATTATGGAACAAGTTCCATTGAATCGTTCAGTATTAACTGCTGTTGTATCGAAAACTAAAGCTTTTACATAATCTTGTAGACCCCATTCAAAAAGCGATTTGCAAATAGCATGTGCTTGTGCTCTTCCAGTACCACTATCAAGAGAAACACATATTTTTTTCATACAGAAATGAAGAGCGGGTATTCCCCTTTTTTCTTATCGTTAAATCATGATTTTTAACTGTGGATCAATTGATGGGAATTCCCGAGATGACGAGAATCATTATCATTACGTACAACGCAGGTGTGGTTATAATAGCAACTCTAACTTTGAACAAAGAATAACACAAATTAGCTGTAGCAGCTAAAAAACTTGTTTGAATATTAACGGGAATTCCCGTCATTAGTTTAATTAAAAACAAGTGAATAACAGGAAATCCCGCATAAAAGTCAAAAGGGTTAATATTAACCTGCGCGGCTTAAATTCGGCAACTCCCGTCATTTCTTTAATATAGTCCCAAAATCCTTACCTGAAAATTTTAATTCATCATATTCATATTGAAAAAATTTACTTTAAATCAAAGTAGATATCTTTTTAAACAATAAAAAATATAAAAAAAAAAACAAAAAATACTTGCTACAAATAAAATTAAAATATCAATGCTTCAAGTTTTTTTTTCATGTAATGCCTACACTTAAGTAAATAAAATCACCCATATAAATATATGTATAAATCCATTGTTTTTCGTTTATTTTTTTTCTTAATTCATTAATACTCATAAATCGCTTATAAATAAGGGGGCTGAATTTCAGTTTATGGGGGACACCCCTAGAGAAAAAATCTAAATATGCCATCCCCTTCAGAATGTTCCCAGGAGTACGAAAATCATAATGAAAAAGGGGGCTCACGCCCCCTATGGGCGTGGCAGTCGAAAAACGACCCGGCCCACCTACGTAGACAATATGGGTATCAAATGAAAGCTAATGTCTTCACGATTCCAAAAATAGCCATAGTTGCCAGATCGGGCGGTTTTTGCAGCCGATACGGCCATTTTTGTTAAATAGGGGCGGGGGTGAAAAACGACCCATGCCACCTACTTAGGCAATATTGGTATCAAATGAAAGGAAATGTCTTCACGATTCCAAAAATACCCGTAGTTGCCAGATCGTCCAGAATTTGAGGAAGATATGTTAATTTTTATAAAATGGGGGAAGGACTTTTTTTGTTTATTTCTTTTTAGCTCGGCCAGAGGCCGAGCACTCGAGATCCCCGCCGTCTAGAATTAAGACATACTGGAGTTAAAAACCCCTAAGCCCGGCCGTAGGCCGGTCACGCAGAAAAACTTTACTAAGCGAAGCCAGTATAACAAATTTTCATTAATCAATCAGAAGCTTTCAAGAGTTTTCCTCGTTTCTTAATTTTGCTCATTTTTGTTTGTTTTTAACAAAATATAAGCAAAAAAAAAAAAAAAAAAATTTCCCCCACCCCAAATTTTGCCAAAATGGCCATATCGGCTACAAAAATCGCCCGATCTGGCAACTACGGCTATTTTTGGAATCGTGAAGACATTAGCTTTCATTTGATACCCATATTGTCTACGTAGGTGCGCCGGGTCGTTTTTCGACTGCCACGCCCATAGGGGGCGTGAGCCCCCTTATTCATTATGATTTTCGCACTCCTGGGGTCATTTAAGGGGGCGTGGCATTTTTTTTTTTTTCCCAGGGGTGTCCCCCATAAACTGAAATTTTGCCAATAAGGGTACCAATCCAAAATTTTACACGGATCATTTACATACATGCCTAAATCTAACTGCTGGATTTTGAGAATATCGGTCCATATTTGACTATATCCCCCACATAAGGTCCACTACCGAAATCCACGTTATATATATCGTTATTATGTTGAAATTCTACGTGAAATATCCTCATATGCATGAAAATAACTGTTCCAAAATTTAAGAAGATCGGCCCATAATTTGTCATACCTGCCATATAGAACCATTTCCAAAAAACAAATAAATTCGGGTCAAAAAATATTCTTTTCGGATTTAATCCATATTCGGTCCATATTTTATAATCATGATATATATCGTTGGAAAGGTATTTTTAATACCTTTAATTTAATGTATTACAAATTATCAGACACATAGTAGTTCCCGAGATATAGGCCTATATATTTTCAACTTTTAGGGCCCGCCCCCTCGAAAATAGGCGTGACCGCCAACAAATTTTTTTTCCCTGGTATCTCCTCTAAAAGCCCTATTTCATTTTTTTTTTTTTTTTGAGCAAAATCACTAAAACCGAATTGTACCCCTTTTTTATACTCTGTTTGTTAAATTACACTGATGATTATTATGAACATCAGACAGACTCTATAAATTATGGTAAGAATTGGTAATTAAATCAATTAAAAATGGTGAAAATTAGACAAAATTTCAAAATATTTAACATAAATTATGTTGGTCGTAAAATTGTCTTTCAAACAATAGAATCTCAAATACTAATTAAATTTGCACTAAGACTGAATAGAAAACGCAGAATTAGGATATTCTAGTCTAGTGTAGTTTCTGTATTTCTTATTACGCTTAGGTGAAGGGTATTTAAGATTCGTCACAGCCGAATATAGCACTCTTACTTGTTTTTTGCTTGTATTGGTCTTTCCCACGATTGTACCATTCTCAAATATAGCAAGGAAATTTAGTATAGCCTCCTTGCATTTCGATTTTATTTTTAGGTAGTTTTGTTGGACCTCAAATCAGCCTTGAGATTAAGAGCCTCATGCTCTACCGACTGAGCTAGCCGGGCATTAATAGGAAAAACAAGTTAGAAAAGTAAATTCGGCTTTGCCTAATCTTTAATAACCTCCACCTGCAAATATACTGTTCAAGTTAAAGGTAATAAAAACCATTATGAAAAATATATCGTATATTTAATGATTTAGGTATATATCAGGTAAGTTAGAATTTGTATGTGTTTAACATTTTGCTAATACTGGTAGTTTTCCTTTCTAGGCAACTAGCATTCACTTAGCTATAAAAGGGATAGTAATTCTTTAACTACCTGCGAACAAAACAATTGTTAGATTAACGCTTACTTACCATGCCTGTTTCTTCCTAGCATCCATAGAACAAAAATTAGCAAATAATTTAAAATTTCTTTTATATGGTTTTGTATTTCTCCATTTTTTGTTTAATAATTAGTTGTATTTATAGGTATGTACCTACATTTATTTATTTTTGTGTGTATGTAACAAAGGAAGTATATATAGGTACATATGTACATATATGTAGTAAGATCATATTTAATCAAAACTTTTTTTAAATATTAATTAATGCAAAAACCTATAGTATTTTAAATAATTCTACAAAAGTGTTTAAATGAATAAATGCTTACAGCTAAATTTTAGTATTAATTCGTTATTATAAAATAATTAAATTTACGTGTTGTAGTTGCTGGCTGTGGTGTAGTACTTCCATCCATGGCTTGGCTCTCGTGGACTATCGCTTTTGTTGGCTTTTCTTTTTAGATTTCGGTGGATTTAATTTTATTTTCTGTATTTTTAAATTGTTATGCGTTTGTAAAAGTTTTTGCATGTGTTGAGTGTGTGTGTGTTTTAAAAGATTTATTATTGTTTTTTATTCTTAAAAAATATAATTTAATTTAGGTTTAAATTCCTTTGTCTCAGTTAACGTTCAATATCGTTGTAGTCTTCTTCTCTTATGGACTCTAGTTGATGTCTAAATGAATTTTCGCTAAAGTTCATATTTAGCACGAAACAGGGTATATCTAAATCATCATCATTAACGGCGCACTCAACAAAGCTGCCCCTACGATGGCTTGTAAAGTTCAAAGCAACTAAGGACACATTTTCGAAATTATTACTTTGCTGTTGCTCAACGTCATCTCTTTCACCGTTTAGATTCAATGCGCTTATGAGAGGCAAACCGTCATTATGTATTTCAGCATCGTTGTCAGGTTTAAGCTCTTCTTTCTTTATGTCAAAATTTAATGGTTTGCTTAAAACTACTATTGGTGTGCTACTCAAGTCTGGATGTTGCTGGTCGTGGTACTCCACAATATTTGGCTTGCTATAAATTTTTTCATAAGATTAAGATATTCTTTCGGAACTATTATTCAGTACGGACAAATTTGGCAATACGTTTTCACTGGCCTCCTAAAAATTCGTTGTAGTCATTGTTGTTGCAGCTATTGTTTCACTATTTGCTGTATTCATTAGTGCCGATAAATCCGGCATATTATTTGTTGAAGCTAAAGACATCGCTGAAAAATCAAATTTTGCAGCTGGACCATTTGAAGGACGAGGTGGATTAGGTTCATTTAATAGCTCAGCAACATGATCTGCCGCACGATAGAGATTTGATTGCAATAACAAATGCAAGAGTACACCTAATGTGGGTCTTTCTTGTTTACGTCCAGATGATCCCCACTCATCAAAGAGTATTTGTGAATATAGTCGCGATTCTCCAGGCCGACGTATTGCATTCTCTATTAAACGAATATGGTCATTGTTATATTTCCGTTCATATGATGTTCCAGAGGGATTATTTTTTTTTGGTATAATTTCCATTAATGTCTGCCAATAATTCTCATCGTCGAGGATAACAGCCAAATTGTACAAATCTTTACTATGAACATTTCTCAATTCAGTATTGCGGGTATACAACGAAGACATTATTTTAAATTTTTGCTTTAAACTAATCACTAATACAGAATTCCTTTTTATTTTTCGGGTGAACTGTCCTGCTCAAATGTTTGATATTAACTAACTTTTTCAACTTTACTTGATGCCTGTACAACTTCACAAAATGTCATTTCACTCAATAACAACAATAAAAATATACCTGTTTACACATTCTTTGCATACCTATTTGTCATTCCATCGTATGAATGTATTTGTGCATAAACAGAGGTGATGGTAAATGCTAGTCAGTTGTGTATGTTAAATACGTGAAGCAGTTAGCGAGAGTGTATGCTTTTAGGTGAGAAGACAACGAGAGATAATCAACATATGAATGCGCACGACAATCAGCGTTACCGTTGGCAAATTTGAGAAAGTCGCACAAAAAGGGGATTTCTTAAAAATAAGTCGCTCAAAAAGGGGTTAAAAAGATGGAAAATAAACAAAACAAAAAAAAAAAAAACTCCAGCGGATGTTTTATTCATGATTGGGCTGAATAAGGTACATACATTTCAAATTACCTACATTACGGTATGACAAGAATAAAGGCCCAACTATAATATGCATAAGCAAGCTTAAGCAAATTGCAAAAGTTAACGAAAAGGCTGTCAAATGCATAACCAGTTCAGAGTTAACTTTTAGGTGGCTACAATGACTTTGAAACTGTTTGTCCACAGTTGCTCCTTTATGTTTAAAAAAAATGTTTTTATTTTAACAAAAAGCCATTAAATGACTATATTTTATAAATATTATTATATTATTTTATAATTAAAAGAAAACTTTGTACCCGAAACGCATAATTTTTCCTTTTTTTTAATTTTTCGGTAAAAGTACTAAAATGTACAGCTGTGGCAGCACTAAATTGTAAATAATAATAAACGTTTACATATGTTTTGTTAATTTTCGTATTGTGTTTGTAAAAATGGAGAAAAGACTTAAAAATTTTAATAATATAAAAATAATAAAGTTAGCGCTTGAAGGCCTGTGCACATTAAAAGAAATAAGTGAACTACACTGTAAAAGAAGAAGACGCTCTTGTTCTGCCAGAGAAATAAACCACGATAGAGACATTTTTGTTAAAATAAAAAGGGCCCTTTTATTATAAAGGCACTTATTTTTTCCACATTTTCTATTAAATTTAAAATAAATGTATTTTCTTCTTTCTCCATTTTGTTAAAAACACAAACAAACAACAAACAGCTGATTCCGTAAGGAATATGCGATCAGTTTCGCTTTTTGCTTAAGCAAATGACAGTTGAAAAACTTAACGAAAAGTTGCGTTAAGTACATTATAGTTTGCCACATACAATTTATATGTATTCGCAGGGTTGCTTAAGCTAGCATATGCACATTATAGTTGGGCCTTAAGAAGAGTATTACATGAAATGGAATGTAAAAGAAACAATTGTAAAAGCAAGTACTTTTGATATATGTTAATCATTTTCATATAAAAAGGCATCTTGCTCCAAAAATGATTAAATAAAAGCAAATAGTAAATTTTTGTTAAAAAAGGGGAAAAAGGGTCAAAAATCTGAAAAAATGCCAGATTTAGTTCATTTTAGGAAAGGTACACAAAAAGTGGCAAGGCATCGGTAACGCTGACGACAATCAACGTTACATTTTATTCCTCTTTTTCTAGAACATTCTTTTGTTTTCTCTGTTGTAAATACATGAATAAAAATTCCTAACAACGAGAAGAGATTAAACCATAGCTAAATGCAATGGGCGTATTAGGCGCATACTCATAGTGGTACAGTTATATGTTATGATATACAGTACAATTTCGATATTTCGGACACCTGCTAATCCGGACAGCGCGGTAATCCGGACACTTAATTTTTTACCATAATAGACTCTATAATCCGGACATGATCATTTTTTTTCTCCCTCAATAATTCGGACAGCATTTATTCAACTGCGTAACATTAGTTTTGTTTCTGAAGAATTTTTACCATTAATTTAAAAAGGTATCTCAAAGACAATAATTTATCTAAAGAGCACTTTTGCTGGTAGACAACGCAACATGCCATCCAAAGTCACTAGCAGATTTGAACAATTATGTTTTTTTTTCACCTAACTGCACAGCACTGATGCAGCTTAAAAGCTTCTTGTCCGCAATTATATCAAGTTCGGAAAATTGATGGACGCTCTTAAGACCTTTTCATTGAAAGACGTCGTCTTTTTGATTTGCAATGCTTGGGATAAAATTTATGAAAATATTCCTTAAAAATGTTTCAATAAAAATCTTTTTGATGAAGAATGTGACTCAGAGCATGAAGTTCTTTTTAATGAAGAATATGACAATAATGTTCCAAAAACACAGCATTCGCAAGCTATATCTGCCCTTAATATTTGTATAAAATATTGCGAAGAGTAGGAGCTTCCAGCTGGGGATATTTTAAAACTTATAAGCCTTAGAAATATTGCATATAAAAAGAAAAATGAATCCAAACTTCACCAGATGAAAATCTCCAACTATTTTTGCAACATGTGATATACATACATACATACGAGTATGAAAGAATTGTAAAGATATCATTTTGTAAAGATTTCATTTTGAAATAAATTTATTTCAATAAACAAAGGTTTTCTTATATTTTCAAAAGGTTTCTTAAATTATTTCTCTTGTCTCGGTAATTCGGACATTCCGATATTTCGGACACCACATGGTTTTTAATTGTCCGGATTATCGACATTATACTGTATTAGGTGAGGTTTGAAATATTTCGCTAAAATCCGAAACAAACCTGCTTCAACCTTTAACTGACAAGGTGAAATGTTTGGACTCAGTTAATGACGTTTTGGTAAATTTTACCCCTCTTAATTTTATTAAAAACAATTGAGAAAAAAATATTTTTTATAATTATTTTCATTTTAGAAATAAGCCACATTTTTGATTACAAAAAATAAAGAAAACAAAAAATATTTTTATTTGTTTAAACAAAACAGGTACTTTATTTCACAAACCTGTTTTTTTTTTTTTTGAAGAGAGTTTTTAAACAAAAATGTAAAGAGAGTGTAAAATTTACCACCACCTCATCAGTTAAAGGTCAAATCAATATCTGTGATAATGGGTTTAAACAGGCAGAATTTAGGCGCTCTACCGTCTGAGCTAGCCGGGCATTAATAGGAAAAACAAGTAAGAGTGCTATATTCGGCTATGCCGAATCTTGTATATCCTTCACCTATGTGTTGGATGCATAATTATATTATATACAAACATACATATCGTTGGTCTCATGTAGAAAGGTCCTAACTCGCTATGCATTCAACGCAAATACACCTCCTCACAAAAATTAATTGCAATAGTGTAAAAAATAACGCTTTTATAAGCAGTTGTACAAAAAAAGTTACATGTTGAATATTACAGTTTCTATTATGTTTTTACCTTCTCCTGTAAAGTTTCAAATATGCCAGTTAGGGCCTTTCTACATGAGACCATCGATATATTGTATTGTTATTTCCTTTAAATAAACAGGATTCTTTTTAATTGCAAAATAAAAGTGTCAAGTAGTTTGAAGAAAATATGTATAACGAGTCTCCATTTATTTAAATGTACACAAACACAATAAAAAAAGGGTATAATGAACACACTGGCTTTTTACACACTTATATTACGGTTTAAGAACACACTTAAAGTTTTCGAACACTTTGTTTGTTTAACGCCATCTGTTGATGAACAATATTAATACACTAACCCCCTTATTCATAAAAACTTACAACAGGTTTATAACAGGTTTATAAAGCAAATTTATAACTACAATTGCGGTCAACGAATTATTGGAAATTCTCAGGGAACAAGGAGAACAAGGATATTGTTGTCCAATTGGTATGTACCTATATCTATATATCAATGTCATTATTTTTATCTATAACTATCTTTTTACAGAAATACATTATTGGTAAAGTAGGTGGCGATTGTTCCAACTCGTTCATTAGGAACGCGTATAAAAAGCTGCTAAGCGATGAAGTGGCTACAAAATTAAGGTGGCGGGGAACTAACGAAAAACCCAGCATTCAAGAGATATGTATTAAGGAAATTATAACCAGTAAGTATTTCTAATCACGTGTTCTTACAGCACTCTAATTTAAAGTTCCCAAAATCGGATGACTCTTCAATTAATAAAACAGTCCAGCAACACTTTGATTCGCTGGCGAATCACCATTCGCGAAACGCTGGCGAATCATCATTCGCGAATCGCTGGCGAATCATTATTCGCGAATCGCCGGCGAATCATTATTCGCGAATCGCTGGCGAATCATTATTTGCGAATTGCCGGCGAATCATTATTCGCAAATCGCCGGCGAATCATTATTCGCGATTCGAGCGCGATCATTTCGTGGCTCTTTTTTTAATCGTTCAGACGATTGTTAGAGTAGATTTATATTTTTCGCTTCCAAACGATGCTTTTGCGAATCATTTCGACGTTTGTTGGACGAGTGAATCGTCATTTACGCATTTTGGCAAGCATTGGAAGATTGTTTGCAGTCAACGATCGTATTTAGCTCTTCAAAATGATACTTTCACGATTCATTTTGATGTTTGTCGGACGAGTGTTTTTTATGTTACCCCACAATCGTCGTTTAAGGATTCTGGCGATCATTGAAAAATTTTTTTGCATCACAGTCGTATATTACTCTTGTAAATGATGCTTTTGCGAGTCTTTTTGTCGATTCTGAGAAGAGTGAATCAAATCAGAATATTTTATGTTATACCGAAATCGCCGTTTACGTATTCTGGCGATAGTTAAGCGAATTTAACCGTTATGTTTACAAAAGTTGAGCAAGAATAAGTTATTTTTGTTATTTTCTATTCAGTTTTTAATCAGTGCAGAAGTGTTGAGACTGGTAAGAATAAAAAGTGTTTTTTAGTATTCTTAGTTTAAGAATTACATTTAATATTTATTTTGAAAATGAGGATAAATTCATTTAAAGTACAAATTAATTGTATTGGTAGAGACAAGGTATGAATCAAGAAGAAAGCAATATGTGTTTTAAACGATTTCACATCAAAAATTCCAATTCAGTATTTTTCATTCAAAGATTGCCTTCCAAATCTTTTCGAGATTCCATACGAGGCGCTTTCTTTCGGCCTTCAGAAACAGATGCCATTATACCTTCACGGTGTTTGTTGATTGTGCGCTTAGCAACACTAGCTAGTAGCTGGACATGACGCTCCGTAACTTGAATATGACAAGGTATTGGTGGGTCTTAAAATCATGGATCTTCATCATCTACACATTCGTGGTATTGTTGTATATGCTCATACGGAATTTTCCTGGTAAATGGCAGTTCAAATAACAATGCTTTGTCCTCTAAGTCGATCATGTGAACGTAATCCGTACGATCAAAATTAATGTTTGGTTTTACATATTCGCGAAGCTCAGTTAAATCGCATACATTGTCACGAATATACAATATTTTTTTGAGTGCTAATTTACGAATTTCTTTACGATCATCGAATAACATGCTGAACAAAACATTTTCACTGCGTGCGAAATAGGAATTATTATGCATTACGCGATTTACAATGTTACGTAAGTTGTCTGGTAAATATTGCGTCCACTGGATGAATTTTCCAAGCAGAGCACTATACAGCCGAATTGTAGTATTTGACGTCGAAATACATAGGAACATACACTTTCATGATGTATCTTGCCAAAATTTGTAAATTTTGTGATGGGTTTTCTGTCGTAATATACACACGGAGCAATCTACTAGCTTTTGTTATCCATCTCTAATGTGCTACTGGTCCAGTTATGATGTTTGTAAGATTAATTGAGCAACTACCATTTAAAACGGCTTGAGCAATTTGGTATATATATTTAACGTCCGTAGAAAGTTGATTTTCAGCATCTGTACTCATTGGAGGAATGTGTTCATGTGGAATAAGTTCAAAATTTTCGATAACCTCAAAAATGTTTAGATTATTTCAATAAAAAATTACAAAACTATATCGTATAGAGAAAAAAGTACACAAAGTTATGATATTTACTTGTAATGTATTGCAAATATCTATCCTTTGATCTAACGATCCAGTGCTTTTTGTCGGCCCAGTAGTGGCCGATTTTTGCTTAACCAAATGAAATTTGACGAAACTTGACGAAAAGTTTCAATAAGTACATTATGGTTTGTCACATACGTTTTACATGTATTCGCACAGTTGCTTAAGTTGGCTTAAGCTAGTTCATGAATATTATGGTTGGACCTTAAAACTTACATTTGCGGCAGATATTTTAAAATGCCAATTTATATAATATCCAGGGGGTTTACGTATAAAATTGAAAAGAACTAAGTCTCAAAAGTAAACAAGTTAATATATTTAATGTGTATTTTCTAAAAATAAAACTGTTTGTTTGGAAATACGAGGAAGGACTAATAGGAGCCATTTAAGCCACTAGCAAGCAGTCGTTGGGGGTGTTCGTGTCCACCTGTCTTTCCTAAATTCACACCAAATACCCTGAAACACAAATATTATTGTAGACTCCTATAGTTTTGTATTTAGTGTTGCTAATGGTCAACATTGCCGATAATTTTCTTTTGTGTCTTCAAGATGTTACGAAGACAAACGTCTCATGACCCACCCTACCTTTGGTTTTAGCGACGTCATTGTTTACTAAAACCCCAAACGAAAGAAACTCCCTACTGACCTTATACCATCACACAAGAAAACTGATAAACAGTTTATAGATTCATTTTTTTTATTTAGTATTTATTACTTTAATTTTATATGTATTTGATGCTGTAATTGTTTACAAATGAAAATGGTAATTTATCAATATTTTCACGAAAAATTTGCACTTTCATAAGGCCACAACCGCCTGAAGAAGCATTCCAATGCTTTTGCGAAGTACTAGAAAGTTCTTAGCTATTGTCTTGGATATAATTTTTGTCATAGTATTGGATCGAAAATCTCAATGGTTTGGCTGTTATAGGCCAAAATATTCAAAAAAAACGTGTCAAAAAAGTGGTAAATTTTCTACATTTTTGACTTTTTTTACCATGAAAACGAAGTTTTTTCTAAATAATATGTTAAGAGAAATTGTAGACCGAGACAACGTTGAAAATAAGTCCAAATTTCAAATAGTTACGAAATATGAGCCCAAGAAAATTTGCAAATTTTCCAAAAGTCGGAGAAAAAATTTCAAGTCAAAATCGGGAGGCTCGATTTTCACCGTAGACATATGGTCTAGTGGACTTTTTTGCTCAGTACAATCCCAAGAATCAGAAACGCGATTCGCCCATTAAGATGTTCAAATCACCCCACCCTAAATGTATAGGTAGTGTTTTAAAAGAAAGGCAACAACAACTTAGAAGAAGTTTTTAATAATAACATGCATTCATATCGATTTGCAAACATACATGCGTTGTTTGTATTCTGAATGAAATGAATAATGGCACGTGATAGTACAAATGATCGACTTCTGTTCATAAAATATTGTGTGTTTCTTAATTCGAATTCTAATATTTGTAACAGGTAAACAAAAAAACAAATAAGCAATAGAAAAAATAAATGTGCAGCCAAAAATCTAATGTGCAATATAGAAATGAAACAAAGGCTTGAGTAAAAAAGACAACAAAAATTGCAAGATAGAAAATGCAACAACAATAAGTTATGAATACAACAGCGTAATTATGAAATAAAAGTGTAATATGTGTAAATGCAACAACAACTGCAAAATGGAAAATCCATAACAACAAAATATGAACACAACTACGCACAGGTTGAGCAACTCTTTTAACGAAAAGAGACAAATACATAAGACAATGATGATCGTGTAGGATTTTGTAGAAGGAGAAAAATTTGGTACATAATGTTTTATGTATGTAAATATTTAATGTATTACAAACTATCAAGCACCCAGTAGTTCCCGAGATATAGGCCTATATATTTTAAACTTTACGGGCCCGCCCCCTCGACAATAGGCGTGACCACCAACCTCTAAAAGCCCTTTTTAATGAAGTTTTTTTTTTTTTTTTGAGCAAAATCACTAAAACCGAATTGTACCCCTTTTTATACCCTTCACCATCGTGAGAAGGGTATATATAAGTTTGTCATTCCGTGTGTAATTTCCAAAAAAAAATTTTCCGACCCTATAAAGTATATATATTCTGGATCCTTATAGATAGCGAAGTCGATTAAGCCATGTCCGTCTGTCTGTCTGTCTGTCTGTCTGTCTGTCTGTCTGTCTGTCTGTCTGTCTGTCTGTCTGTCTGTCTGTCTGTTGAAATCAGTTTTTTGAAGTCCCCAGATATACTCGGGATCCAAACCTTCAATAATTCTGTCAGAAGTGCTTTCGAGAAGTTTGCTATTTAAAATCAGCAAAATCGGTTTAGGTTAACCAGAGTTATGAACCTATATGTGAGACCACCTCCATAAAAATTTCATATTTTTCATCCATTTTATTGCAATATTTTGAAAACTATTGCAGATAATATCATGAAATTTTGTATACGTTGTTTGTACTATAAAAGAAGAAAGTGTGCGGAAAATAGTAAGAATCGGTCCATGATTTCTTATAGCCCCCATACAAATATATATATTCCCGAAATATGGCTTAATGATAAATAAATGCCTATAAAATTGGAATATCAAGACAAAATTCAGCAAAAATAAGTTTTATACAAAAAGAAATCTCAAAACGAATTTTTTTTTTAATTCGGTCCATGTTTGACCATAGACCCCATATAAAGTCCACTTACAAAATTCACTTAAATACGCATAAAACAGATATAAATAATGTTAAACGGCTAAAATTTGACATAAATACTCTTTATAGGCAAATAAATTATTGTACCAAATTTTATGGTGATCGGCCCAGAAATGGTCATAGCCCCCATACAAAAATCTTCCCGAAATATTGCTCAATTTTTCATAAATGCCTATAAAATTGGAATATCAAGACAAAATTCAGCAAAACTAAGTTTTGTGCAAAAAGAAATCGCAAAACGAAATTTTTTTTAGTTCGGTCCATATTTGACCATAGACCCCATATAAAGTCCACTTCCGAAATTCACTTAAATACGCATAAAACAGATATAAATAATGTTAAACGGCTAAAATTTTACATAAATACTCTTTATAGGCAAATAAATTGCTGTACTAAATTTTATGGTGGTCGGCCCAGAACTGGTCATAGCTCCCATACAAGGACCACATCTGAAAAAGAGATTTTTCCCTATATATATTGTATAAATATCGGTACCGACTCAAAACTTTGCACAGATCATTTTATTATATACAAAAATCATCCCACAAAATTTTGTGAATTTCGGTCTATTTTTAACCGTATGCCCCATATAAAGCCCTCTTCCGAAAATCACTTTAATACCCATAAATCGCTTATAAATAAGGGTACCAATCCAAAATTTTACACTGATCATTTACATACATGCCTAAATCTAACTGCTGGATTTTGAGAATATCGGTCCATATTTGACTATATCCCCCACATAAGGTCCACTCTCGAAATCCACGTTAATACTAATATATATCTTAAATATACCGTTATTATGTTGAAATTCTACGTGAAATATCCTCATATGCATGAAAATAACTGTTCCAAAATTTAAGAAGATCGGCCCATAATTTGTCATACCTGCCAAAAAAAAAACAAATAAATTCGGGTCAAAAAATATTCTTTTCGGATTTAACCCATATTCGGTCCATATTTTATAATCATGATATATATCGTTGGAAAGGTATTTTTAATACCTTTTATTTAATGTATTACAAATTATCAGACACCCAGTAGTTCCCGAGATATAGGCCTATGTATTTTCAACTTTAAGGGCCCGCCCCCTCGAAAATAGGCGTGACCGGCAACAAATTTTTTTTTTGCTGGTATCTCCTCTAAAAGCCCTATTTGATTTTGTTTTTTTTTTTTTTTTTTTTTTTTTTTTTGAGCAAAATCACTAAAACCGAATTGTACCCCTTTTTTATACTCTGTTTGTTATTTATACTCTGTTTGTTAAATTACACTCAAGATTATTATGAACATCAGACAGACTCTGTAAATTATGGTAAGAATTGGTAATTAAATCAATTAAAAATGGTAAAAATTAGACAACATTTCAAAATATTTAACATAAATTATGTTGGTCGTAAAATTGTCTTTCAAACAATATATCAAATACTAATAAAATTTGCACTAAGACTGAATAGAAAACACAGAATTAGGATATTCTAGTCTAGTGTAGTTTCTGTATTTCTTATTACGCTTAGGTGAAGGGTATTTAAGATTCGGCACAGCCGAATATAGCACTCTTACTTGTTTATACTCTGTTTGTTAAATTACACTGATGATTATTATGAACATCAGACAGACTGTATAAATTATGGTAAGAATTGGTAATTAAATCAATTAAAAATGGTGAAAATTAGACAAAATTTCAAAATATTTAACATAAATTATGTTGGTCGTAAAATTGTCTTTCAAACAATATATCAAATACTAATAAAATTTGCACTAAGACTGAATAGAAAACGCAGAATTAGGATATTCTAGTCTAGTGTAGTTTCTGTATTTCTTATTACGCTTAGGTGAAGGGTATTTAAGATTCGTCACAGCCGAATATAGCACTCTTACTTGTTTTTTGCTTGTATTGGTCTTTCCCACGATTGTACCATTCTCAAATATAGCAAGGAAATTTAGTATAGCCTCCTTGCATTTCGATTTTATTTTTAGGTAGTTTTGTTGGACCTCAAATCAGCCTTGAGATTAAGAGCCTCATGCTCTACCGACTGAGCTAGCCGGGCATTAATAGGAAAAACAAGTTAGAAAAGTAAATTCGGCTTTGCCTAATCTTTAATAACCTCCACCTGCAAATATACTGTTCAAGTTAAAGGTAATAAAAACCATTATGAAAAATATATCGTATATTTAATGATTTAGGTATATATCAGGTAAGTTAGAATTTGTATGTGTTTAACATTTTGCTAATACTGGTAGTTTTCCTTTCTAGGCAACTAGCATTCACTTAGCTATAAAAGGGATAGTAATTCTTTAACTACCTGCGAACAAAACAATTGTTAGATTAACGCTTACTTACCATGCCTGTTTCTTCCTAGCATCCATAGAACAAAAATTAGCAAATAATTTAAAATTTCTTTTATATGGTTTTGTATTTCTCCATTTTTTGTTTAATAATTAGTTGTATTTATAGGTATGTACCTACATTTATTTATTTTTGTGTGTATGTAACAAAGGAAGTATATATAGGTACATATGTACATATATGTAGTAAGATCATATTTAATCAAAACTTTTTTTAAATATTAATTAATGCAAAAACCTATAGTATTTTAAATAATTCTACAAAAGTGTTTAAATGAATAAATGCTTACAGCTAAATTTTAGTATTAATTCGTTATTATAAAATAATTAAATTTACGTGTTGTAGTTGCTGGCTGTGGTGTAGTACTTCCATCCATGGCTTGGCTCTCGTGGACTATCGCTTTTGTTGGCTTTTCTTTTTAGATTTCGGTGGATTTAATTTTATTTTCTGTATTTTTAAATTGTTATGCGTTTGTAAAAGTTTTTGCATGTGTTGAGTGTGTGTGTGTTTTAAAAGATTTATTATTGTTTTTTATTCTTAAAAAATATAATTTAATTTAGGTTTAAATTCCTTTGTCTCAGTTAACGTTCAATATCGTTGTAGTCTTCTTTTCTTATGGACTCTAGTTGATGTCTAAATGAATTTTCGCTAAAGTTCATATTTAGCACGAAACAGGGTATATCTAAATCATCATCATTAACGGCGCACTCAACAAAGCTGCCCCTACGATGGCTTGTAAAGTTCAAAGCAACTAAGGACACATTTTCGAAATTATTACTTTGCTGTTGCTCAACGTCATCTCTTTCACCATTTAGATTCAATGCGCTTATGAGAGGCAAACCGTCATTATGTATTTCAGCATCGTTGTCAGGTTTAAGCTCTTCTTTCTTTATGTCAAAATTTAATGGTTTGCTTAAAACTACTATTGGTGTGCTACTCAAGTCTGGATGTTGCTGGTCGTGGTACTCCACAATATTTGGCTTGCTATAAATTTTTTCATAAGATTAAGATATTCTTTCGGAACTATTATTCAGTACGGACAAATTTGGCAATACGTTTTCACTGGCCTCCTAAAAATTCGTTGTAGTCATTGTTGTTGCAGCTATTGTTTCACTATTTGCTGTATTCATTAGTGCCGATAAATCCGGCATATTATTTGTTGAAGCTAAAGACATCGCTGAAAAATCAAATTTTGCAGCTGGACCATTTGAAGGACGAGGTGGATTGGGTTCATTTAATAGCTCAGCAACATGATCTGCCGCACGATAGAGATTTGATTGCAATAACAAATGCAAGAGTACACCTAATGTGGGTCTTTCTTGTTTACGTCCAGATGATCCCCACTCATCAAAGAGTATTTGTGAATATAGTCGCGATTCTCCAGGCCGACGTATTGCATTCTCTATTAAACGAATATGGTCATTGTTATATTTCCGTTCATATGATGTTCCAGAGGAATTAATTTTTTTTGGTATAATTTCCATTAATGTCTGCCAATAATTCTCATCGTCGAGGATAACAGCCAAATTGTACAAATCTTTACTATGAACATTTCTCAATTCAGTATTGCGGGTATACAACGAAGACATTATTTTAAATTTTTGCTTTAAACTAATCACTAATACAGAATTCCTTTTTATTTTTCGGGTGAACTGTCCTGCTCAAATGTTTGATATTAACTAACTTTTTCAACTTTACTTGATGCCTGTACAACTTCACAAAATGTCATTTCACTCAATAACAACAATAAAAATATACCTGTTTACACATTCTTTGCATACCTATTTGTCATTCCATCGTATGAATGTATTTGTGCATAAACAGAGGTGATGGTAAATGCTAATCAGTTGTGTATGTTAAATACGTGAAGCAGTTAGCGAGAGTGTATGCTTTTGGGTGAGAAGACAACGAGAGATAATCAACATATGAATGCGCACGACAATCAGCGTTACCGTTGGCAAATTTGAGAAAGTCGCACAAAAAGGGGATTTCTTAAAAATAAGTCGCTCAAAAAGGGGTTAAAAAGATCGAAAATAAACAAAACAAAAAAAAAAAAAACTCCAGCGGATGTTTTATTCATGATTGGGCTGAATAAGGTACATACATTTCAAATTACCTACATTACGGTATGACAAGAATAAAGGCCCAACTATAATATGCATAAGCAAGCTTAAGCAAATTGCAAAAGTTAACGAAAAGGCTGTCAAATGCATAACCAGTTCAGAGTTAACTTTTAGGTGGCTACAATGACTTTGAAACTGTTTGTCCACAGTTGCTCCTTTATGTTTAAAAAAAATGTTTTTATTTTAACAAAAAGCCATTAAATGACTATATTTTATAAATATTATTATATTATTTTATAATTAAAAGAAAACTTTGTACCCGAAACGCATAATTTTTCCTTTTTTTTAATTTTTCGGTAAAAGTACTAAAATGTAGAACTGTGGCAGCACTAAATTGTAAATAATAATAAACGTTTACATATGTTTTGTTAATTTTCGTATTGTGTTTGTAAAAATGGAGAAAAGACTTAAAAATTTAAATAATATAAAAATAATAAAGTTAGCGCTTGAAGGCCTGTGCACATTAAAAGAAATAAGTGAACTACACTGTAAAAGAAGAAGACGCTCTTGTTCTGCCAGAGAAATAAACCACGATAGAGACATTTTTGTTAAAATAAAAAGGGCCCTTTTATTATAAAGGCACTTATTTTTTCCACATTTTCTATTAAATTTAAAATAAATGTATTTTCTTCTTTCTCCATTTTGTTAAAAACACAAACAAACAACAAACAGCTGATTCCGTAAGGAATATGCGATCAGTTTCGCTTTTTGCTTAAGCAAATGACAGTTGAAAAACTTAACGAAAAGTTGCGTTAAGTACATTATAGTTTGCCACATACAATTTATATGTATTCGCAGGGTTGCTTAAGCTAGCATATGCACATTATAGTTGGGCCTTAAGAAGAGTATTACATGAAATGGAATGTAAAAGAAACAATTGTAAAAGCAAGTACTTTTGATATATGTTAATCATTTTCATATAAAAAGGCATCTTGCTCCAAAAATGATTAAATAAAAGCAAATAGTAAATTTTTGTTAAAAAAGGGGAAAAAGGGTCAAAAATCTGAAAAAATGCCAGATTTAGTTCATTTTAGGAAAGGTACACAAAAAGTGGCAAGGCATCGGTAACGCTGACGACAATCAACGTTACATTTTATTCCTCTTTTTCTAGAACATTCTTTTGTTTTCTCTGTTGTAAATACATGAATAAAAATTCCTAACAACGAGAAGAGATTAAACCATAGCTAAATGCAATGGGCGTATTAGGCGCATACTCATAGTGGTACAGTTATATGTTATGATATACAGTACAATTTCGATATTTCGGACACCTGCTAATCCGGACAGCGCGGTAATCCGGACACTTAATTTTTTACCATAATAGACTCTATAATCCGGACATGATCATTTTTTTTCTCCCTCAATAATTCGGACAGCATTTATTCAACTGCGTAACATTAGTTTTGTTTCTGAAGAATTTTTACCATTAATTTAAAAAGGTATCTCAAAGACAATAATTTATCTAAAGAGCACTTTTGCTGGTAGACAACGCAACATGCCATCCAAAGTCACTAGCAGATTTGAACAATTATGTTTTTTTTTCACCTAACTGCACAGCACTGATGCAGCTTAAAAGCTTCTTGTCCGCAATTATATCAAGTTCGGAAAATTGATGGACGCTCTTAAGACCTTTTCATTGAAAGACGTCGTCTTTTTGATTTGCAATGCTTGGGATAAAATTTATGAAAATATTCCTTAAAAATGTTTCAATAAAAATCTTTTTGATGAAGAATGTGACTCAGAGCATGAAGTTCTTTTTAATGAAGAATATGACAATAATGTTCCAAAAACACAGCATTCGCAAGCTATATCTGCCCTTAATATTTGTATAAAATATTGCGAAGAGTAGGAGCTTCCAGCTGGGGATATTTTAAAACTTATAAGCCTTAGAAATATTGCATATAAAAAGAAAAATGAATCCAAACTTCACCAGATGAAAATCTCCAACTATTTTTGCAACATGTGATATACATACATACATACGAGTATGAAAGAATTGTAAAGATATCATTTTGTAAAGATTTCATTTTGAAATAAATTTATTTCAATAAACAAAGGTTTTCTTATATTTTCAAAAGGTTTCTTAAATTATTTCTCTTGTCTCGGTAATTCGGACATTCCGATATTTCGGACACCACATGGTTTTTAATTGTCCGGATTATCGACATTATACTGTATTAGGTGAGGTTTGAAATATTTCGCTAAAATCCGAAACAAACCTGCTTCAACCTTTAACTGACAAGGTGAAATGTTTGGACTCAGTTAATGACGTTTTGGTAAATTTTACCCCTCTTAATTTTATTAAAAACAATTGAGAAAAAAATATTTTTTATAATTATTTTCATTTTAGAAATAAGCCACATTTTTGATTACAAAAAATAAAGAAAACAAAAAATATTTTTATTTGTTTAAACAAAACAGGTACTTTATTTCACAAACCTGTTTTTTTTTTTTTTGAAGAGAGTTTTTAAACAAAAATGTAAAGAGAGTGTAAAATTTACCACCACCTCATCAGTTAAAGGTCAAATCAATATCTGTGATAATGGGTTTAAACAGGCAGAATTTAGGCGCTCTACCGTCTGAGCTAGCCGGGCATTAATAGGAAAAACAAGTAAGAGTGCTATATTCGGCTATGCCGAATCTTGTATATCCTTCACCTATGTGTTGGATGCATAATTATATTATATACAAACATACATATCGTTGGTCTCATGTAGAAAGGTCCTAACTCGCTATGCATTCAACGCAAATACACCTCCTCACAAAAATTAATTGCAATAGTGTAAAAAATAACGCTTTTATAAGCAGTTGTACAAAAAAAGTTACATGTTGAATATTACAGTTTCTATTATGTTTTTACCTTCTCCTGTAAAGTTTCAAATATGCCAGTTAGGGCCTTTCTACATGAGACCATCGATATATTGTATTGTTATTTCCTTTAAATAAACAGGATTCTTTTTAATTGCAAAATAAAAGTGTCAAGTAGTTTGAAGAAAATATGTATAACGAGTCTCCATTTATTTAAATGTACACAAACACAATAAAAAAAGGGTATAATGAACACACTGGCTTTTTACACACTTATATTACGGTTTAAGAACACACTTAAAGTTTTCGAACACTTTGTTTGTTTAACGCCATCTGTTGATGAACAATATTAATACACTAACCCCCTTATTCATAAAAACTTACAACAGGTTTATAACAGGTTTATAAAGCAAATTTATAACTACAATTGCGGTCAACGAATTATTGGAAATTCTCAGGGAACAAGGAGAACAAGGATATTGTTGTCCAATTGGTATGTACCTATATCTATATATCAATGTCATTATTTTTATCTATAACTATCTTTTTACAGAAATACATTATTGGTAAAGTAGGTGGCGATTGTTCCAACTCGTTCATTAGGAACGCGTATAAAAAGCTGCTAAGCGATGAAGTGGCTACAAAATTAAGGTGGCGGGGAACTAACGAAAAACCCAGCATTCAAGAGATATGTATTAAGGAAATTATAACCAGTAAGTATTTCTAATCACGTGTTCTTACAGCACTCTAATTTAAAGTTCCCAAAATCGGATGACTCTTCAATTAATAAAACAGTCCAGCAACACTTTGATTCGCTGGCGAATCACCATTCGCGAAACGCTGGCGAATCATCATTCGCGAATCGCCGGCGAATCATTATTTGCGAATCGCTGGCGAATCATTATTCGCAAATCGCTGGCGAATCATTATTCGCGAATCGCTGGCGAATCATTATTCGCAAATCGCTGGCGAATCATTATTCGCGAATCGCTGGCGAATCATTATTTGCGAATTGCCGGCGAATCATTATTCGCGAATCGCTGGCGAATCATTATTCGCAAATCGCTGGCGAATCATTATTCGCGAATCGCTGGCGAATCATTATTCGCAAATCGCTGGCGAATCATTATTCGCGAATCGCTGGCGAATCATTATTTGCGAATTGCCGGCGAATCATTATTCGCAAATCGCTGGCGAATCATTATTCGCGAATCGCTGGCGAATCATTATTCGCGAATCGCCGGCGAATCATTATTCGCGAATCGCTGGCGAATCATTATTCGCAAATCGCTGGCGAATCATTATTCGCGAATCGCTGGCGAATCATTATTCGCGAATCGCTGGCGAATCATTATTTGCGAATTGCCGGCGAATCATTATTCGCGAATCGCCGGCGAATCATTATTCGCGAATCGCCGGCGAATCATTATTCGCGAATCGCTGGCTAATCATTATTCGCGAATCGCTGGCGAATCATTATTCGCGAATCGCCGGCGAATCATTATTCGCGAATCGCCGACGAATCATTATTCGCGAATCGCTGGCGAATCATTATTCGCAAATCGCCGGCGAATCATTATTCGCAAATCGCTGGCGAATCATTATTCGCGAATTGCCGGCGATTCATTATTCGCGAATTGCCGGCGAATCATTATTCGCAAATCGCCGGCAAATCATTATTTGCGAATTGCCGGCGAATCATTATTCGCGAATCGCTGGCGAATCATTATTCGCGAATCGCCGGCGAATCATTATTCGCGATTCGAGCGCGATCATTTCGTGGCTCTTTTTTTAATCGTTCAGACGATTGTTAGAGTAGATTTATATTTTTCGCTTCCAAACGATGCTTTTGCGAATCATTTCGACGTTTGTTGGACGAGTGAATCGTCATTTACGCATTTTGGCAAGCATTGGAAGAATGTTTGCAGTCAACGATCGTATTTAGCTCTTCAAAATGATACTTTCACGATTCATTTTGATGTTTGTCGGACGAGTGTTTTTTATGTTACCCCACAATCGTCGTTTAAGGATTCTGGCGATCATTGAAAAATTTTTTTGCATCACAGTCGTATATTACTCTTGTAAATGATGCTTTTGCGAGTCTTTTTGTCGATTCTGAGAAGAGTGAATCAAATCAGAATATTTTATGTTATACCGAAATCGCCGTTTACGTATTCTGGCGATAGTTAAGCGAATTTAACCGTTATGTTTACAAAAGTTGAGCAAGAATAAGTTATTTTTGTTATTTTCTATTCAGTTTTTAATCAGTGCAGAAGTGTTGAGACTGGTAAGAATAAAAAGTGTTTTTTAGTATTCTTAGTTTAAGAATTATATTTAATATTTATTTTGAAAATGAGGAGAAATTCATTTAAAGTACAAATTAATTGTATTGGTAGAGACAAGGTATGAATCAAGAAGAAAGCAATATGTGTTTTAAACGATTTCACATCAAAAATTCCAATTCAGTATTTTTCATTCAAAGATTGCCTTCCAAATCTTTTCGAGATTCCATACGAGGCGCTTTCTTTCGGCCTTCAGAAACAGATGCCATTATACCTTCACGGTGTTTGTTGATTGTGCGCTTAGCAACACTAGCTAGTAGCTGGACATGACGCTCCGTAACTTGAATATGACAAGGTATTGGTGGGTCTTAAAATCATGGATCTTCATCATCTACACATTCGTGGTATTGTTGTATATGCTCATACGGAATTTTCCTGGTAAATGGCAGTTCAAATAACAATGCTTTGTCCTCTAAGTCGATCATGTGAACGTAATCCGTACGATCAAAATTAATGTTTGGTTTTACATATTCGCGAAGCTCAGTTAAATCGCATACATTGTCACGAATATACAATATTTTTTTGAGTGCTAATTTACGAATTTCTTTACGATCATCGAATAACATGCTGAACAAAACATTTTCACTGCGTGCGAAATAGGAATTATTATGCATTACGCGATTTACAATGTTACGTAAGTTGTCTGGTAAATATTGCGTCCACTGGATGAATTTTCCAAGCAGAGCACTATACAGCCGAATTGTAGTATTTGACGTCGAAATACATAGGAACATACACTTTCATGATGTATCTTGCCAAAATTTGTAAATTTTGTGATGGGTTTTCTGTCGTAATATACACACGGAGCAATCTACTAGCTTTTGTTATCCATCTCTAATGTGCTACTGGTCCAGTTATGATGTTTGTAAGATTAATTGAGCAACTACCATTTAAAACGGCTTGAGCAATTTGGTATATAGCTATATTCTAATCTCAAATATCCAATCAATGCTCGATGAGCGTTTCATATCTAGTGCCAAATATTCATATTATTTTTCAAAAGTTTTTCTTTATCTAAATTTCTTTTGATGCCCGCTTTACAAAATGTTTTCTTAATTTAATTATCAAATAACATTGTTTTTCTATTAATACACTCAATAAACTAATGGCCAGGAAAGACATATGAAAAATGAGCATACAATTTACCGCTGATGAGGGGACAGGCTTTCACAAATTGGTTAATTTTATTTTAAAAATTGGAGCACGTTATAATACAAATATTGACGTTAATGATTTACTTCCAGATCCTTCCACACTTTCACGCCAAATAACAAAAACAGCACAAGATCAGAAAAATTAAATGAAATTAAAAATTGGAAAATTAGCAAGTAATGGTGAAGTATCTGTAACTATTGATCTTTGGCAAGATAACTGTGAAGAGAAATTTTTTGTGTGCCACTCTACATTTCCTGGGGATGGAAACTATGGATTTTATGCGTAGTACTGGACAAAATGTGTTTTGTAAGTTCCAAAATTTACTTAGTGAATTTGATGTAGCGGATTTAAAAAAATCGTTTTCGTAACAGACACAGAAAGCAATGCCAAGAAAGCTCTTGAAAACTACACCAGCGTGAACTGTTCAAGTCATCTGTTTTTCCAATGTTCTGGACTTTGTGATTGAATGTAAAGGGGAGATAACAGAAGTTATTAGTTCGTGTAAGAAAATTTTAAATTATTTTAAAAAAGCAAAAACTTTTTTAAAAAACCATTGCCCTACACGTTGAAATTCACATATTTAAGTCAAACTCAGACAATTGGATACAAGTAAATGATATTCTTGTCGAAACAGACAGGCCAACAAATAAAAATATTTTAATCCAGCAATGCTTGGTTGATCTGTGTGCCTGTTTTGAGGTAATTTTCAAATTTCCTTTGATATGTCTCATTATTCCATCAATTAACCGTCTTAAAGAAATTTGTGAAGTTAAAGAAAATGATTTTCAAGCAATTTCAGCCCTGAAGAGAAATATTTCAGAAAGGCTAGATGAGACCTGAGTTTAAAATTTAAGTATATGGCACAAGACTACCTTTTTTTAATTCCACTAGCAATTTCTGAGCAAGGCCTTGACAAAATAAAAGAGTTCTGCATAAACGAAATTAAAGAAGCTGAACAAAATAATTCTCAATCTGTAATACCAACTACATCGTCGGATTTTATATGTAACCTAACACCTATGTGAACTCCATCGTCATGGAATTTACAAATTTTAAACAGTATTAGCTAAAAAGAAAACCTTACAAATATTTCATATAATTCAATAAAGAATTATATAAGTTTTTTTAATAAGTTTTTTCCAAACTTATTAAGATGTTTTATGATGTCAGCACCAGAAAGTGCAAAAGAAGAGGTGACATGTTACTGTATGGAAAACATATTGATAGATGAACATTTTGATGTTATGTAGATGTGGAAAGCCAACTCCACAAAATATCCGAGATTGTCAAAACTAGATTTGTGCATTCTATCAATTCCAGCCAGCAGTGCCGTCACAGAAGGTGTTTTTAGAACACGCAATATATTAGTCCCTAAAACAGTCCCTTTTATAAAAGTGGCGCTTTTTAGTTATAAACACCATGTTTTTCTAATAAAACATTTTGTTAAGTAAACATTGTAAAATTGAAAAAAAAATGTGCCCCTACTTTAATTTTTTGTGTAATATAAAATGAAGAAGAATTTTTCTTCTTGCGAGTATTATTGTAAAAATTTTTTATAAAATTTTTTATTGGAAGATTTACTTCTAGTTAATGAAAATTAAACTTAATGAACTCGAGCGTGACTAAAGAAATATCAAAAAATTTAAAAATTAACAGTTCGACTAAAAATAATAATTGTTCTTACATTTATTTATAATAACTTGTTTTCGTCTCATCATGGAAAGGAGAATTGAAGGCGAATGTATGGCAAACAGACTTATAAGTAGAGCTGTAAAACTATCGATAGTCAACACCATCGATACTTTCGATAGGTTTAGTAAAAACTATCGATACATTAACTATATTCAATATTCAGACACCAGAGCTGTAATTGAATGATTCATTCAGAAAAGAATCATTCTTTTACAGCTCTGTCAGATACCCCATAATTTTTGTTAATAAATAAAAGTTTATCAATAGTTTTTGGTTTTAAGCAACTTCTATGGTCTGAAATTATGGCTCCCGTTTTGCTAAACCTCATGTATTTGTAAAGAGAACAAAGTCAAAGATTGACGTCGACTTTTTATATTAATTTACACTTATTAAACTTATTGCAAATAAAGCAAATTAAAAAGTTACAATAAAAATTATCAATCAGCTAAAAACCTGCGTAAAATAATTTGGCGATAAATTAACGTTGGCTGCATTTAATCGACTTCGTATTACTTCGATAGTGTCGATAGTTAAAGAAAACTAGTCAGTAAAAAACAAAACTATCGATACTATCGATTGTTTTGCAGCTCTACTTATAAGGCGATATTAACATGTATGTAAGTTACATCTCATTAGACTACGATTTCTCTGCATTGTCCTTTACAGAAACTGTAACCACGTAGATGAAGAGGCTACAACAAATGATTATGATATATATATGGCGACTCTTGAGTTTTTACTTCTGGCATAATTTGTCTTTCGGTGCTGTATCGCTTAATGATGATATCTGCAAGTAACATCACTTTATTTAGCGGGAGGGGTAATTTCAGAATAATCTTGTCCTTTATGTTTGTTAGTTTTCTATTTATTTCAAGATAGTAATATTTTGATTTACAAGTAGTAAGATTTCTCTTGGAAGTCATCGTCTACTTTAGTTTAAATTAAGAAAATTGCTTTAACATAAACCTTTCATACATCAAGGAACAATTTTAAATAAAAGAAATCATAGAACAGAAAATAGAAACACTGTAAAAAATAGTTTAATTTTATCCAACCATTTTGTTATAATATATAGTTCTTTTTAAGTTTATCCGATTAAAATGAGGAGTGCAAAAGCAACACCCCTACAAACTACACATAAACACACACATACATTGTAAGACTTTGTAAAATTTTTTCCACTAACAACAATATGCTGCAAAATATACACAACATGTGCTGTTTTGCATATAAATCACATCATATAACATTGCAGAACATTGCTCTCTTTTACGATTTTCTTTTCTAATGTTTATGTTGTTGTTTGGGAATTTTTTGTATGAATTTATTATAGATAAAAAGTAAAACAATTTTTAAATCAAATTGTTTATTTACTTTGTTTCAATCAGTTTCAATGTTGTTTTATATTTTCATTAGGCAATAAACGTTTGCATTTCATTTCATTTACTATTAACATAGGAAATAAATATTTATTTTTTTTGATTCTCAATGAAAAAGTTAACACAACTTTTTATAAACTAGTTGGTCTATTTCTCTCATTTGTGTTTATTTGGTTTATATTGGTAAAAATATTTACATTTTTTTTTTGTTCTTAAGCGTTGGCATACTGATTTGGGTTTGTGTTTTTTTTATAAAATTTTTATTTTCTCTATGTTTTTATTTTAATTATTTTTTCAATTTAATGTACATTTTAGTTCTTACATCTAATCCCGCGAAGCCATTTGGCTTGTCTGCAGGATATATATATTAAAACTAAAGATTACATATAATAATAAGTTTTCATTGCGTTTCTATTAAATATTTTTTAAAAGACTTTTTCTAGTGTATAGATTTCTAATGTTTAATAAATATGATGGTATTTTGTTCATTATATTTGGTAGTGCAGTATTCAGCGAATTTTTGCTACAGTTGTTTTTATGCCGATCGACCTTATATCTTCCTTCTGCGCGTCTTCTGGTATTATATGCGTGGTTTATTGGCTTCAGATATCTGGAATCATTGTAAAATTCGTTGATTAATGAAATGTAGTACAGACTTTTGATGTTTAGGATCTGTAGATTGCTGGCAATATTGTTGGTAAAAGGGGTTCCATTATTATTTTGGAATCTGCAGCTGGTGTTTGTGTTGTTGTTAGAAAGTGTGATGTTTTGATTATTGATATTTATTGTGTTGGTGCATATGTTATTGTTATTTATATTGAGTTGTGTGTTATTTGTGTTAATATTATTTGTGATGTTTGGGCTTATGTTGGTGAGTAAGTTAATGTTGCTTGTGTTGAGTGTTGTGTTGTGTGAGTTGTATGTGTAATTTGTGTTTATGTTGGAAGTGCTAGCGTCGCTACTGTTGTTTGTGTTGTTGTTGATATTTGTGTTATAAGTATATATTAACGACATTTGCAGTTGTTGATTGTTATGTTGCTTATTTTTTAGTAGAATTTTTAGAATTTGGTTTTGAGATTGCTGTAGGGATCTGCAATATGTTGAGCTTCCCCACGCTGTAATACCATGCCTTATGTAAGATTCAACTAATGAAAAATATGCTTGTTTGAGTACATCATAGGTTGAGCAATTGCTTAGATAGTATAAACTATAAGCGGCTTTTCGAAGTTTTTTTGCAAGCTGTTGTATATGGGGTAGCCATTTAAAGGTTTCATCAACGTAAATTCCGAGATATTTATATGTTTGTACATTCTCTATGGTTGTGGTGCATGTTTCGATATGCCCTGTGTCGTTTATGGTGTGAAGACATTGATGGTTGTGAAATATTATTTTTGTTGCTGTTCTAGCAAGATGAGGTGGTTTAATGTGCATTATTTTGGTTTTAGATACGTTTGTTATGAGACCATTATCATGGCACCATTTTGAGACCTCATCAAGTTGTTTTTGCATGATTTCACAGGCAGTATCAAAGTTTCATCAGCGTATGCAAATGTAGTACACTCCTTCAGTATGTAACGTCTATTGGCGTTATAGAATGTTTTAGTATTGGTAAGAGCAGTCACAAACATACTAGTATCTTAGTTTCGAACCTTCCAGAAATTATGATTGCTGTATGAATAGACTAACACGGCCAACCAAATGAAACAGTTTATTGTGAGTCATTGTTGTGTAAACATCAAAGTGTTCGAAAACATTAAGTGTGTTCTTAAACCGTAATATAAGTGTATAAAAAGACAGTGTGTTCATTTTTAAGGTGTTTGTGTACATTTAAATAAATAAAGACTCGTTATATTTTCTTGATGCTTTTATTTTGCAATTAAAAAGAATCCGGTTTATTTAAAGGAAATAAACTACCGATTTTATACCCTCCACCACCAAGAGTGGTGAATGAGGGTATATTACGTTTGTCATTCCTTGTAAAACTTTTTTAGTATTCATCTGAGACCCAACAAAGTATATATATTCTTGCTCCTTATGATATTCGATTTATCTATGTCCATCTGTCTGTCTGTCTGTCCGTCTGTGTAAAACACTCTCACGTCCAAACTATACAACTTAACTAAACGAAATTTTCACAAAAATATTTCTTATTTTGCAGGTAATGTTGGTATTGAAAATCAGCAAAATCGGTTTAGACCAACCAGAGTTATGGAGCAATATGTGAGACAAACTCCATAAAAATTTGATATTTTTTGTCCATATTATTGCAATATTTTGAAATATATTGCAGATAATATCACGTTGTTTGTACGAAAAAAAGGAAGTGAGCGGAAAATTGTAAGAATCGGTCCATGATTTCTCATAGCCCCCATACAAATATATATATTCCCGAAATATGGCTTAATGATAAATAAATGCCTATAAAATTGGAATATAAAGACAAAATTCAGCAAAAATTAGTTTTATGCAAAAAGGAATCGCAAAACGATTTTTTTAGTTCGGTCCATGTTTGACCATAGACCCCATATAAAGTCCACTTCCAAAATTTACTTAAAAATGTATAAAACTGATATACTTTTAAAGAGTGTTAAATGGCTAAAATTTGACATAAATAATCTTTATGGGCAAATGAATTGTTGTACTAAATTTTATAGTGGGCGGCCCAGAACTGGTCATAGCTACCATACAAGGACCACATCTTTATATATATCGCATTAATATCGGTACCGACTCAAAACTTTGCACAGATCGTTTACATATATTCAAAAATGATCCCACAAAATTTTGTAAATTTAAAGCTCAATTTTGGTTGATCCCGATTTTCATCCCGAATTTTGTTTATTGATGAAGCTTACTTTAAAATCGAGCGATATAATGCCGCTTGACAATTTTCTGTGAGGATATGTGAAGTCGCTAGTCTAGCCGATAAGCCTGAAACAATGGACCCCTTGTAGGACAACATTCGCCGTGTTATTGAAAACATACGTCAATTTAAAAAAATCATGTTTTTTTTTATTCTATTTCAAAGTTCTATAGTCTAAAAAAATACCCTTTATAGCTAATATGCAATTGTTTTTAGCATAGTTTAAATTTTAACTAAAATTTAAGCCAAATATGCTCGATAAATAATTTGAATTAATTTGAATTTAAAGATACCGAATACGAAATTCTGTCTAAACTGCCAATGATTACAATCTCAAATTGAATTATGCTAGTTGTATATTGCAACAAATATTGTATATTATAGAAGTTAAAAACATATTTTGGATTTACAGAGAAAATAATTCAATAAACGAGATAAAAAAGGCAATTTATAATTTATAGCCAAAAGGTTTTTGAATTATGACGGTTATAAAATTTTTATGGTTAGGCTTTTAAATAAAAAGTTTAGAAACATTTTACGCTAATAAATGTTTGTTTGTGGAATGTGGTGTTTCGATGAGGCAGCAAATCAAAATGTTTTAAATTGGAAATAAAAATTTACATTTAATAGAAGACAACTATATTTTAACTTATATTTCGTTGATTTAAATCGTTTGGAAAATCAAAAATAGTATTAAAAAATTCAGGGTCAAAATTTAAATTATAAAACAAATATTATTAAATATGTGTTTTACATATACATTAGGATAGCTATGCGTGTTTTTAAATGTTTACAAGTTGCAAATATTAAAAATAATTTTCTCATACAGTAATTAAAAATTATTTTTTCTCTTAAGTTTATCTTTTTCATATACGACTTGATTTCTTTACTGATTTTCCTTACAAATTATTAAATCAAAATTCATTCTAAACAGAAAAATATTTAATTTCTAAAAATACCAACTCATGCGCTAACCAATTAAGATAGAGCACCCTCAATGTTATGTTCATGGTGGCTCAAACAGATGGTCTAGGTACTTGTTATCCACGGACAGTGAAATTACTGTATAATATGACTTATGCAGAAACTATATACTGACAAAAGAATATGGTCATATATTATCTTCACAAATTTAATTTTCAACCCCATGAGATATACATACATGTATATAATTTTAATTCTTAGCTAGCGGAATGGCAATTCATATTCCTGAGGCTTTCATATAAGGTTCACTACCGAGTATCCTATAAAGCTCTTGAGATGAAATTAAACCAAAGTAACAAAATACAATCGAGTAATGTGAACTAATTATAAGTTTTATACATTGTTAAATTGCACATAATATTTGTATGCTAAAGGGGAAGCCCCTATAAATATAAAAATTACAATACGTAATTATATCAATAATAAATGGTGAAAATTAGATACAAATTTTAAACATTCGGAATAAATTATGTTGTTCTGCATATACTTGTCTTTCCATCAATACTAATAACATTTGCGCTAAGCTTAAATAAGAAATGAATATGGATGTTCTAGTCTGCAGATCTAAACATTTGCGGCGTTTCTTATTATAATTAGTTGAATTGATTAAAGATTCGACACAGCACTATAGCTTGTTTTTTATTTTAATAATTTCAAAATCAATTGAAACAAATTGATTTAAGTCAATTTGTAATATATTTGAATTGAAACTAAAAAATCGCTGTCAAAAGTTACATGCTTACTTTTCATTACCCTGTCATTTTAACAAACAAGATATTTAACAAAACTATTGTAAATACTGGTCAGCAATAGCTACTGAAATCAATATAAATCACATATCAATTGTAAAGTCAGTGGTAAGAAAACAAGTGTTTATTAACATGAATCATCATTTTTATACAAGTTTATATTACGTATCGCACTGAATACCAGCTTTTCAAGACTTACATTTGTTATTGTTTCAACTAATAGAAAATTCAATTGGTGTGACCACACAAGAAATGCCCGTAGATTATCATGCAGAATTGATGCTGAAAAACAATTCAGCAAAAATTGAAATTTGAAAGCAACAAACCTTTTAAAATAAAAATGAAACTATTACATTTGCACGTACGAAATACACATTGGAACCTGTATGAGTTTTTACTTTCACATTCCCAAATTTACAAATATGCAATAATAGAATCTTATATATGTATGTACGAGTATGTACGACAAGTTTAAGTGGACGGTTGTATAAAGCTCAAATATAAGCGAATGCATGCACACACAAAAATAATGCAATTGATTGCATTCACTTAACTGTGTATCCTCTTGTTAGTAGCCCTTCCGTGCAACACACACCATATGAATTAGCCAGTACGTCCCTTTTTAAAATGTATGTCGTTTTATAACAGTTCATGTTGGACATTTCATTCCATTTCATTCATTTTGGAACGCGTATGTAAATATGTGTTATACCTTCATTAATAATGCACAGTTACATTCCCCTAATTTTATTCCGTACAAAGTACTGGCCAAAAATTCTTATGCAAATTCTACCAAGTCTACTTGCAACCCCTGCACCAACAAACAACCAACATTATCGAATCAATAAAGAAATTCTGACTGCTAAATACAATTTTCGATAATTTTGTTTCTATTTGGATCCTGCAATATAACAACAAGCTAAAATCCTACAGAAACTAAAATATATGCAAATAACGAAAAAAAATTCATGACTTGTATTATTAGTCGGCATTGTTATTACATATTGACAACAGCAACGTGAGCAATTTGAATAATGGCAAACAACAACCAATAATAATAACAAAAACAACAACAATAACATTTGTAACGACATTCATTCAACCGTACAGTAATTACAAATGCCATGATAATACTTTCCCTTTTTAATTTTTATTTATTGTTTTAAATAAATCATATTTTTAATATAAAACAAGTTAAATTATATTCCGGAACTGGTTCTTATATGACAGCTATGACACATTATGGGCCGATCTTCTTTAATTTTGGAACAGTGATTTTTATGGATATGAGTCATTCCATGTCAGACCGAACGATTTTTGCTAAAAATTGACTTTGATGTCGCCGAAGTCTTGTAAAATTTTAGCACGTATTCTTCATTAAAAGATATTTTACACGTATTTCCAGAAAAAAAAAAATTTTTTTTCAACAAGTTATGTGCATTTGAAAATCGTCAAAATCATGAAAAATCTTCCGACATGACAACTTTTGAACTAATATTTCGCAAAAACTTGTGGATGGATTTTAAAGACCAATACCTTATTTTAAAGGTATTTGAACCTCCTTTTTAAAAATTATTATCTAATTTTTTTATAATATTTTTTATTTTTAAAATATGCTTCATTTTATTTATTTTCTGTTTTCCACCACCTTCAAACAAGTCAAAAAATCTAAAAAAAATATTTTCTTAAAGCTCAATATAACCTTAATATTCCCTATAAATTTCAGAATGGAAGTCGAATGAATTCTATATTTTTTTCCGATTTGTTTCCATTTTAGTACCATGAAAAATTACATTTTCAATTTGAGTTTTTTTTAATAATGAAATAAAACAAATTTAAAGCAAACAGCTTTTAAATAACAGTTTTTATTTTATTTTTTTATACATTACTAAATAATTTATAGTTTAATTTTTATATACATTTTTTATAGAAGATTCAGCTGCAAATGATGTAGTATGAACTTTAATTTGTCTCTCATGGTAGGGAATAAACGCATGTTAGCCTAAAGTACCTGGCATCATTTTTGCTTTACTAAACCGTTCTTTAAGTTTTTTATTGTGCTCATTATATTGTTCTATATTAAAAAATTCATTCTTTATGTTTTTAACAGTTTGTTCAACCCCTTGATAAAAAGTAGCCGGGGTATTTATTGGATTGTCAATATTTGTCACACTAGCTCGTCCTGCTAATCTTTTAATTGTTCCTCCAAGCCCAGCGAAGTTGCAAAGAAGAGACATTCTGCTTTTACAGCGAAATCATCTTCGTGAAATTCAAGGTTGACGAAATTTTTCTTGTTTTTATATTGAGCACTTGCTCCATCTGAGAAGTAAAAAATTTTTTTAAGGAACTCAATCTTTCTTTACATTGAATTTTTGTATACATAAAAATTCTAAAGGCACATAGAAAAAAGAAAACAAAGCATGCTCTAGAAAAATTTGAATTTTTCAGCGAGTGTTTTTATAATGTTCACATGCAAAATCTAATTTTTCATGGTACTACAATGGAAAACAATTTAAAAAAAATTGAATTCATTCGACTTCCATTTTGAAATTTACAGGGAATATTAAAGTTATATTGAGTTTAAGAAAATATTTTTTTTAAATTTTTTGACTTGTTCGAAGGTGGTAGAAAACAAAAAAAATAAAAAAAAAGCAAATTTTAAAAATAAGAAATATTATAAAAAAATTTAAATAATAATTTTTAAAAAGGAGGTTCAAATACCTTTAAAATAAGGTATTGGCCTTTAAAATCCATCCACAAGTTTTTGCGAAATATTAGTTCAAAAGTTGTCATGTCGGAAGATTTTTCATGATTTTGACGATTTTCAAATGCACATAACTTGTTGAAAAAAAATTTTTTTTTTCTGGAAATACGTGTAAAATATTTTGTAATGAAGAATATGTCTGCAAAATTTAAAGTAAATCGGATGAGGTGTTGTAAAAAAGGTGTTCGGTCTGACATGGAATGACTCATATGAGGATATTTCACGTCGAATTTGATGTAAAATGTTATCGTCATAATAAACATTATGTCAAAGGAAAAGCCAGCGCGAAATAATTGTCTATAAATCTTCTATACCAACATGCTTTACCAAGAAATTTACAAAGTTATCAAACCAATTTAGGAATGGGAAATTCTGAAATTGCTTTTACTTTGTCCGCTACATATATTCTACACCCCACAACCATGGGGTTTAAATACTATGTGCATATTATATATATATATAAAGAAGTTAAACAAAACTAATAAAAAATCTACTCCATACAATTTTCTTCGAACAATGAATGTCAACCTTAATCAAAAAATATTTTTTGAATGAACATTTTTTTAATTTTGTCCATAAAATTACATATTTCAAAGCTAACTTTGAAATTTTTAATTTCCAAACATAAAAGCAAATGAAATAAAAATTGTTCACAACCAAGAAAAAAAACTTATGATAATGTATCATATAAATTCTATATTCCAATGTACAAGTGCGTCCAAATTGTCAATATCACAAGCCGCAAAATCATTTTATTATCAAAATGCTACAGCTACGGAGATATAGAGAAAGCTATCGCATTTTGGAGAAGTGAATCAGGATACAGTCATATCATTATAATGTCGAATTCTGAATGCTTTAGTATTTAGAACTAATAATTATCATATAATTTGAATGTTAAATTTTTTTATAATTTTTTTTATTTTGCAATACTATAATTTTTTAATAACTAATAGCTATACTTTTAATTTATAATTTTTCTACTTTCTTTAGTTTACTTTAACATTAAAAAGTTTTTATAAATACGCAAATTATGGAGCAGTAATTTAGTCTTATTTAATAACTAAAATATAAAAATAAAAAATATTTCTAAATATAAAAATGTATAAAACTATATAAATGATTAAATGGTATTAAATAATATTTTATAGAAACATACTGCCACATGTATGTAAATAGATACATGTGTATAGAATTATGTGTGTTCTTATGTAAATGTTTTAGACTCTGCTTCTTAAATATTTATTAAATTTGTTGTCATGTAAACATGTACATATGTACATCATATCTACCTAAGTACTAGTTATTACGTATCATAAATTTTTTTAGTATCTATAAAAGTTATAGCTGGAGAAGGCAAAAGGCATTCCTAATATATCGTAAAACCGGATTTTGGAGGTGTCCGGCATATTTCACTATTGGAATCTTCTTTTATTCGACAATCCCTACAAGAAAAATAATATCGGGTCCCAGGTTTTTCTATTTCATTCAATATTGTATCACTGTGTAATTGCATACCGAACGGTTCATACTTCCGAAAACTCATTAACTTACATAAACATCCATTTCGAACCGAACTTTTACACAGATCAGTTAAAAGTACAGCTAAGGAAGAAATTATATGGTACAAATTCCTTTTACTTATTATAATTAAGTAGTAGTAAAAACTTTAATTTTTAATGATAGAACGTACGCAAATTGAGTTGTAAGGTCCATAGCAAACCGTGTTAAGAGATCTAAGACGACCCTACAAAATTACTTGGCGGATCCAAAATCATACGGCACCAAAAAAAGATCTGGTAGAAAACCAACAGTTACTGACCGCAAATAATTTCAGTTGTATCCATAATAAAGTCGGAGCTGGGACTAAATCGTTGGCTGAAAAGTATAAATTTTGGAAAGAGGAGTGGCGTAATGTATAGTGTGTTTGTCACAACACATGCCAACTACCCAAAATGAATGAACACAATTAAACACAAAACATATATTTGTAATATAAAACCTTCAACACAATAGTGACACACTTTAAACATTTATAAATAAAGCAATATATGACACATTTAAAACGGCACTTGTAATATTATTCCATACCATACATGAACACAAACAGTGTGAATTTTCAAAGAGTCAAAATATTACAATAATTCCATGTGCAACTCAATCACAACTCAAACAAAGTATTGAGTAACATTTGAGTCAAATACTGAACAATGAAATCCAAGTGTATTCATTAAATAGTTCAAATAATGCAATAGCAAGAGAAAAACTAAAATAAGATTTAGAAATTGTAAATAAAAAAATTAGTATAAATAACAGAGAATTGTTTAATAAAAATCAGAATACTTTTTAATCTTAACATATTAACTAGTTTTTCTCAATATTCTACCCGAGCACTCAAAAGAAGAATTAAAACGTGTTGCAGCTAGATGCAACATTCAAAAATTCTAGCAAAGGTCTAAAAGATAAAATACACACTTAGATTATAAATGGTTTATTCAGCGATGGAAACAAATTCAACCTTGATGGATTCCAATATTATTGGAGGGAAAAAGGCAGCGATACACAAACCAGAATAGCACGCAATTTTCAATGAGGATCTTTGATGACTAGAGGACGTTCTCTAATTTATTTTATTTTTCATAAAATGAATGCGGAGAACTACGTAGAATTACTGGACAGTGTTTGCTGAAGAAAATTATGGAAATAATTTTATTTTTGAGCAGGACAACGCCCCTATACATAAAGCCAAAAGAACTAAAGCAATAAAAATAAAATAGAGGGTTAACCCTCTAACTGGTAAGCATCCCTGTAGGGAAGCATTACAAAATTCACTTTAATACGACAAGTGGCAATCAACGAAAGTTCATCCAAACAAAAAGATGATGGTAATACTATACCGAAGCTTTTAGTTCAACAACCAAGCCGATCTGACGTTTGGTTTGATAGTTACAAGAATTTGTATGTAGAATTTCAATTTGATAGCACGTGAAATTATTTTTTTGTCAACCGAGTTTTTAATTCAATATCATTTATATTTCTAATATACGAAAGGGATTGGGAATTTTTTTTCATAGTGTTGGAATCATTTTGAGTTCATATAAATCTTAGTTCAGTGATTTTCTTCATATTTACAACGTACAGGTAAGTAAAAGTAATGCATCCCTATAGGAGTGCTTACCAGTTTACGTTTAGTTTTTTCCTTTCATATTATTTTACTATTGCTTACCTTTTTTACAGCAATGAAGCATAAAAAGTTGTACAAATTAAATTTATTGTCTGAGGAAGAAATCGCTGAAATTATGGATTCTGTTAAAACGGATGAGGAGGCAGTTGAAGATGATTATGACAGCGATGACAGCATAAAAGACCCTGATTTCAAAGAAGCTTTAGTAAAAAAAATGGAAAGAAATTTCTCGGTTAAAGGAAGTAATTAAAAATCGAGGAGGACATTCGCATTATTAAAATTTATATTTTAGTTGAATATATTTAATTAGTTTTAGGTTTAGAATTTTTTCTTATTTTGTACCATATAAATATTTCCTATAAGAATTAACAGTAAAATGTACTTAATAAAAATAAACAAATCCTAAAAATCTTTTAATTTAATTTGTTGTTTCTTTTTACTAAATATAAAAAATATATAAACTTTTACATTAGCTTTAAAACCCAAGAGCTTCCCAGCAAGCCATATGAGTCCGAAAAGAGTCTTTTCTGACACCTTTTTCGCAACGTTGACGCTCTTTATGAGCCCAAAAAACAATCTTAATTGCTCCGAAAACCTTCAGAAAAGAGGGCCATTACATTCGAAAATGGTCCGTCAGAAAGAGCTCTTAGATAATGCCAGAAAAGAGTCTGTTATGAGGGTTCTTTTGGGCTCTGAAAGATCTTTTAGATAATGTCAGTAAAGAGTCTTTTATGAGGGTTTTTTTAGGCTCTGTGAAATCTTGTTTTTATCATTCTTGTGTGGTACAGCTATGTTTTTTTTGTTCAAAGCAGAAATAACAGGACAACAACGCTTTGGTACACAAATAATTAAGTGAAACTTCTGAGTCATATTGAGACTCAGGACAGTAACAAGCAAATTTTTCTTTCGCTCCGAAAATGCTCTTTAGTTGGAGTCTTTTCTGACTCCTTTTTTCGGAGCGCTCCGCAAATGCTCTTTTGTTGGACTCTTTTCTGACTCCTTTTTCGGAGCGCTCCTAGAATGGTATGCTGGGTTCTACCTTGCCTGTATGTAAAAATTATACTATTGACTTTTGTGAAAGTAGCTCCTTTACAAGCTCCACTACCGAGAATAACCATGGAGTAGATATACAAAGTGTAAAATTTTGACTTTTCCTAAATCAGTTGCATAGGGCTGTTTAATACTTAATTTATTGTGTGTTAAAGTAAATTTCTTTATGTTGCATGCTGCAAAAAAATAAACAATGTGTAGATACTTGATTATAACTGGAATATGCATAACATTCTTATAAATATCGTCATTGAGATGAAATTCAACTAAAATAAACCTAAAATTAATAGAAATTATGGTACAATATTTTATGAAGTTTGCCACATAATAGGTGATTTGGTGGTGGGTATATAAGTTTTGGCACAACCGAAAATTAACTCTTACTTGTTTACATTAAGATATTTAATTGTTAAAGTTTAATTGTTTTAGTTTGGTTGTTTGTTTTAAGAACTTTTATTGGTCTTTGAAACAAGATTTTATTAATATTTGTAAAATCAAAAAAGTATATTTCTATAATTAAATGAGTTCAATTAATTTTGTGGAATTTCTTGCCCTAAAATACCCCTGTCCCTTAAGTAATTTTCCTGGCATACCAAAAATTATACAAACAACTCACTCCATTTCATATTCTACTCTAAACCACAGTCACACACTAGAACCATTTTATTATAGCCAGAAAACATTTAACAATAACTTTTGTGGGTATTGAAGTTTGTATGAGTTTATATGACCTGTTTAATAGTAGACATAAATGTTTATTCTGTTAATACTTCCTTAAATTCTCAGTTAAAGGTTTCATCTCGAAAATATTATCAACGTTTTTTTATTATATTTATTGTTTAGTTTGGGTTCACTAGGACGGTTGTTGGTAATATAAATACAAAGCCTGTAATACAAATATTCCTAAAGCAAGTGTATGAGTTTTTTATACAGCCTCATCTACTTCGTTTATTATTGTCCTATTGTTTATTTTAATGGTGTTTGTTCGTATATTCAGAACATTTTCTCTTCTTGTTGTTTAAAGGGTTGAGGGTACGGAATTAGATATTAAAAATTAAGGGAAATTTATAGAGGTTTGTCTTAGTTGAAGGCGAAATAACTGGCAATTAAGTGAAATTTGTAAAACGAAATAAAAACATTAAAAAATATTTGTGAAAAAATTGACAAATTTGCTGAATTTTTCAGTATTTTTCCTTTGAATAAATTTTAATTATTTTGACTAAACCTAAAACGATGAAAGGAATGCATATTGAATCACATTGTTTTTCATTGTTTTTTCATTTAGTTCAAGTTTTCAACAAATCCATATTTTATGGGGTTTTTATACCATCCACCACCATAAGTGGAGAATGAGAGTATAGATATATCGACAGCTCAATTCCAAAACATGCTAAGTCGAAAAAGTGAGTTTTGCTCATATATAAGGTAGAACGTTGTTGTTTATGGACTAGCCAATCACAAGAAAAATTTGACAGAATTTAAGTTGAAAAAATCTAAATGCAAAAACGCAAAAAAATTAAAAACATGCTAAGTCGACATAGCATGGTTTGGAATTAAACTGTATATATATAAGGTAGAACGTTGTTGTTTATGGACTAGCCAATCACAAGCAAAATTTGACAGAATTTAAGTTGAAAAAATCTAAATGCAAAAACGCAAAAAAATTAAAAACATGTTAAGTCGACATAGCATGGTTTGGAATTAAACTGTCGATATATAAGCTTGTCACTCCATGTGTAAAATTGAAGAAATATTTATCTCAGATCTAACAAGGTATATAAATTCTTGATTGTTATGGATTATATTATTGAGAAAAAGAGCAACAAATATCTGAAAATATCAAGATTTTTTGAAACACTACTGGATCAACTTTTGCCGATTTCAAAACCAAACATTTCGGTGGATCAACAAAAGTTTGGTAAAAGTTTCATTGTTCTATGAGAACCAAGCTCTATTGAAATCTGTCTGTTCGTTTAGAAATTGTTAAATTATTTTCAACAAAATCCATCTGTAATTTGGTTTTAACGGTGACAAAATGACAGTTACGTCAAATTAAATTTTAAAATATTGGCAAAAAACACAGAAACGCAATAGGTTCTAAATTGTCAATAACTGCTACAACAGCACCAAGTTAACTAAAATAACAATAAAGTGTTTTTATTTCAATGGAAAGAGTTGTGAGCTCCTTTATGCTTGAGTATAGCTGGTGGAAGACAAACAACTTCAACTTTTGATGATTTTTTATCAACTTTTTTAATATTCATCTGAGATCCAACAAAGTATATATATTCTTGATCTTTATGAAATTCTAAGTCGATTTAGCCATGTCCATCTGTCTGTCTGTCTGTCCGTCTGTGTAAAACACTCTCACGTCCAAACTATACAACTTAACTAAACGAAATTTCCAGAAAAAGGTTTCTTATTTTGCGGGTAACTTTTTTATTGAAAGCAGCAAAATCGGTCGAGACTAACCAGAGTTATGGAATAATATGTGAGACAACCTCCATAAAAATTTATTATTTTTTGTACATTTTACTGCAATTTTGAACCACCATTCATACTGGTTAAAGGATTGATGTTTGACTGTTGGCTAGCGGGCGCCGCAGAGTGGTGCAGAGGGTCAGAACGTAAAGAATTCTGATGAGAGAAAGTGGTGATTCTTGAAATATGTAAATTCAACCCAAGTTCGATCCACAGCTCAGCCAAGAAAAATTATCAATAAATTTTAAGAATAATTTTCATGTAACAATTCCTACCTTCAGTGAAAATAATTTAATGAAAACTAAATTTAATGAACTCGAGCCTAAATAAAGAAATATCAAAGATTTAAAATTAACAGTTCAAATAAAAAATAATGATAAATAAATGCCTATAAAATTGGAATATCAAGACAAAATGCCGCAAATATAAGTTTTATGCAAAAAGAAATCGCAAAACGAAATTTTTTTTAGTTCGGTCCATGTTTGACCATAGACCCCATATAAAGTCCACTTCCAAAATTCACTTAAATACGCATAAAACAGATATAAATAATGTTAAACGGCTAAAATTTTACATAAATAATCTTTATAGGCAAATAAATTGTTGTACTAAATTTTATGGTGGTCGGCCCAAAATTGGTCATAAAGAAATCGCAAAAACAATTTTTTTTAGTTCGGTCCATATAAAGTTCACATCTGAAATTTACTTAAATGCGTATAAATCTGTTACAAATACAGTTTCCAGGTGCATTGCGTTTAAAGATAATAGAAAAAACTATCTGACAAATATCGGGATTGTCTGAAACTTTGGTCTATAACTCGGATCCTACTAGATCGATTTTGCTCATTTTCAATACAAAATATTTCGATAAAACGAAGAATGTTTGAAAACAATTTCATTATTCCCATCTTTTTGGTAGTGGGTATAAATATGTATATCAATACATCGCTTTGCGTCGTGTTTTTTTTTTTTTTGGAACGTAACCACGACGCAAAGTGAGGTATTGGTGTATATAATAAATGACGTTTACTATAATAGAAAGGATCATTATGATCACAAAACCAAATGCTATCAGCCATTAGTAAACCCATTTTGTAGTACAATTTAGTCTTCACTTTAAAATAAATGAAGCTTATTTTATTAGTTTTTGGTATTATTGGACCACTCAAAGGCTTTTGATACAGTGCACCATTCAATATTGTGCATGAAATTGTCCAAATTATTTAAATTTTCCACGTTTACTGTGAAACTGTTGTCATCATACCTTTCAAGTATATCGCGTTCTTTAAAAGTAACTAGAGGAGTACCACAGGGGTTCGTTCTTGGACCCATACTATACTCTTTATATGCGAACGATCTCCCTAACCAACTATCGTACTCTAGTATACAAATGTATGCTGATGACGTTCAGCTGTATCTAAGTAGTCCTAAAGAAAATGAAAAATGAAAGAAATGGGCAGCGGCTAACGGTTTGCGACTTAATCCTAACAAATCGAAATGCATATTAATATGTAAAAGAGCCTTTCATATAGATTTTGAGGTAAATATATTTCTTGGTGATTCTAGAATCGATATTGTAGATTCAGCAAGAAACTTAGGAGTAATATTTAACAAAACTTTAACCTGGTTGAATCACATTACACAAGTCTGTGGTAAAGTATATGACATGTTGCGAAGTTTATGGGCTACACAGCACTTTACATCTCTGCAAGTATGGATATTACATGCAAAAACTTATCTTCTGCCGACACTTTTATACTCATCTGAAATTTTTACTGGTTGTAACACAAATGATATGAGAAAGCTGACTGTAACATACAACAATATCATTCGTTACATTTTCTCTTTAAAAATATTTGATCATATATCGCAGCACTCTTGTCGTTTATTCAATATGTCATTTTCAAACTATCTTCAATTTAAAAACTTAATATTACTTCACAAAATAATAATGACAAGGGCACCAAAATATCTTTATGAACGTTTGCAGTTTTCTAGATCCTGTAGAGGGAAAAATTTAATTCAATTTCGTCATCGTAACCATGCTTCCGCATGCCAATATTTTATATTAAGCATACGTCTCTGGAATCAACTTCCAAATGATTTGCAAATCACTAGCAACGCTATAAGATTTAGAAAATTACTGAGGGAATATTTTTCATAAATTATTTGTTAATGTTTAAATGTAAACTCTTTTTTTATTTTTTTTTTAATTTTATATACCTTTACTTTATTTATTTTACTCTATTTAAATTTAAATATAATCTATGAAAAATTTAACTTGTCTGATTCTAATGCTGTAATTTATAAGATGTTGTGTCTTGTTGTATTAGAAAATCAAATTAATAAATACAAATACAAAAAAAAAAATATTTAAAACAATTATTATGATTGTTAACAAGTATCCCAAGGGATTTAGTTGTATAGAAATTCTTACGAACTAGTAAGAATGCATTTAAATATTCCTGAGCATGTGATACTTTTAAGCAGTTACGAAAATGGTTGCAGTTAGTATTCCTCTACAACACAAACTAGAAAGTAACTACTGTTTTAAGAACGAAACAATTTTTTCAACTATTATTCTCTCGTTAGTTTATTTATTTTTTCCCAAGAAAATTATCTTTGACTCACAACAAAATTGTCGACAATCATACATAAAAACATGAAAACATTTTACATTTTCTTTCCAGAACAATCATAATAATATTACTTGGAGTATTTTTTTCACCGAACTATTGTTGCAACCTTTAATTGCACACATCTACATATGTGTGGGTGCTGCTAACTCATTGTTTTCGGAGCTTTTGCAAGTGATGTTAACTGTTATTGTTTCTGTTCACTAACTTTAACATTAGGTGTTTCTGTATGTTTTTCTTTCTTTATAGTTTTAACATTTCCTGGTATATTTTTGCCTTGTTTACTTTGGATTCTTTCTCTAAAACTTAAATTAGTTTTTTAAACTTTTTTATTTTTAGTTTTTTTTTTTTTTTGCTACAATCGTTCTCCCTGATTTGATTTTAGTGAACTGCTACTTTCTTTTCCTTTTGCTTTTTTATTTATTTTATTTTTTTGCAACATGGAGTAACATGTTTTGCTTTCGATTCTTAAATTGTTTTTTATCATTATCATCTCCTATTCGCTTGATGGTTGTCAACACAATATTTTAATGAGAGGGACGAATTTTATTGTAAAAATTGGTGACACATTGTGTCAACCGTTTCAATGTTGGCAAATAAACTTTTCAATATTTGTTGGCATTGAAATGAAAACAATTCGTTTTTAGGGAGAAACAATTTTGTAGTGAAATAAAAACAAAAACAGAAATGTTTAAATATTAGAGTTTTGAAAGTTAATTGCACATAAAGGGCAGTTTGTTCACCTATGCTAAGATAACAAATATGGGGTAAGAAATTATTACTGAAGTGGAAAATAAAAATTCAACTCGTAAATAAATACAACAAAAGACGACTTTAGTGTCGCACCAAGAATGTATTTCATTTGTATTAAATTTAATAGCCAACTAATTTTAAGAAGATTTTTGAGTTTTAGCATATCATTATAAAATTCGGGTGGCAGTAATAGTTGTGTAAGCTTCAGCAATGTACCAGCACAGATCTTAGCAAATGCATTACTTGAATTACTTTCCGCTATTAATAAAACTCCTAAAGTGTTATAAATATTTTTCCAACTAAAAAAATGGTTACAACCATTAATAAATTATTCAAATAAATGCATTCATATTAAAAGTAAGAATCTTAATATTTCATAATTTTCTATTGTTATTGCAGTGGAAAAGTGAAGAAAATATACGAGTATAGGCAGCAAACACTAAAGAACATTGTTAACTGTTTTATCTTATTCCCTTCAAAATATTTGCCATTTTTATTTACTTTTGCTGCTGTACATTTTCTTTAATGCATTTTCTTTATTTGTTTTCTTAAGGTTCTCTAGAGCATAATCTTTATTCTCATTTAACGTGTGTTTCCATTGAGGTTTATATGACGAGTATGGGGTAGTTGTTTAATATGGGTCTTTCTTTTTATACCCATCACCAAAAACATGGGGGGTATATTAAGTTTGTTATTCTGTTTGTAACACACGGAAAAATGTTCGTAGAACCAAAAAGTCTGTACTCGTATACTGTGGGTCCTGATACGATTCAAAGATACTCTAACCATGTCCGTCCGTCTTTTGTTGGTACGATAGAGCTTCGAAAATAAGCCATAGAGCAATTAAATTTTTATCAAACATTATTTGATTCACCGAAATGTTTGGTATTAAAAATGAGCAAAATCGGTCAAGTAGGATTCGAATTATATACGAATGTTTCGATATTTCTCATATATTTTTTGTTATTTTCTTCAAATATAATGCAGATAATGCCATGAAATTTTGCACACTTTATTTTTTATTATAGAAAGACAAGTCCTGTTGACATTGATAGGAATCGGTCCATCCTTTTCATAACCCCCATACAAATGTGTTCCCAGAATATGGCGTTATGGTACATAAATGTCTATATAAAAGCCCTATTCATACAAAATTCGGTAATTATAAGTTTCATGCAGAGTGAAATCTCAAAATAATATTTTGTCTCTATCGGTCCATATTTTGATATAGCCCCATAAAGTCCACTTCCGGCAATCACTTAAATGCATACATTTTTTATTAGCATCAACAACAAGTTTAAATTCGACACAAATAGTCCGTATATATAGAAATATTCATACCCATTATTATGACAATCGGTTCATATTTGAACGTAGCCGCCATAGAATAGCACACTGCCGAAAACCACTTAAATACTCATAAATCCTCTATAAAAACCACTATCAAGTTGAAATTCAACACAAATAATTCGCATATACGTACAGAATTTCAAATATTCGGCCGTAAGAGGTCAAAGTTCACCTTTAAGGACTACCCCGGAAAATAACCTACATAAACATACATATCGAACCGAAATTTTACACCGATCAGGTATAAGTGTGTAAAAATTTTACTATTGGGTTTTGTAAAAGTGGGTTCATAATTGGGCATAGCTCCCGTACAAGTTCTACAAGAGTAACAAGAGTAACCACACACTTATCAGAGATGACAATTTTGACATTTCAAAAAGCTTAGTGTAGTTTCCTAGGGCTTTTAGGTCCTTAATTTATTGTGTTTTAAAATTAAATCGCTTTATGTTAAACGCTGCAAAAATATAACTGGAATATGCATAAAATTCTTATAAATATCGTCATTGAGAAGAAATTCTACTAAAATAAACCTAAAATTAATAGAAATTATGGTACAATATTTTATGAAGTTTGCCCCATAATAGATGATTTGGTGGTGGGTATCTAAGATTCGGCACAGCCGAATATAAACCTTTACTTATAAAAACCATATATGTAGTTGTTTTGGATTTGAGGCTAAAGTTTTGTTTGTTTTCTGTTTTATTTTCGCAACCATCTAGCAATTGGCCACAAGGGTTTTTACGATTTATGTGGTGAAAACAGCTTTGAAAAATATTACTAAAGATGTGAGGGAAAATGAATAATAGTGGGGCAACTATTTGTAGTGATTTTTATTTTTGTTTTTTGTTAGCTATATCCATATATTTCATTTCTATATACATATATATGTATATAAATGTCTTTGTAAGTTTGTTTGTTTGTTACGCAATCACGGATATATTTTTTTCAAAACTTGGGCAAGGCAGTAATAAAATGGGTAAAAACCGGTAAAATTGCTACCTAAACCGAATTTTTGAAATTTGGTAGGCTGATAAATACATATTCGTATTTGGACGTACCATTAGGCTTTATATTTTTTCAAGACCTGGACCACAGTGGTGTGATAAATAAGGGAAAACCCGGTAAAGCCAAACGACTAAAACCATTTTATTGAAATTTTTAAAGTAAGTAGATACATGTCAGTAGACTATATCTTTTTTCAAAACTTGAACCAGATCGAGATATAAATGGGGAAAACCCGATAAGCTCAAACGACTAAACTGATTTGATTGAAATTTTAAACGTAAAGAGATCCGTGCTTGAAAATTCAATAGTTACTTGTTTTTGCGAAACTTGGGCCTGGTCCGGACAAAAAGAGGAAAACCCGTTAAGCCCATTTTTGAAAACGTCAACAGGCTGTATAATTTTTCGAAACTTACATCAGCTTGTGATAAAAAGGGAATTAGAAAAATATTTATTAGGAAAGTTCTTTTACGGTAGTCAAACTTCAAGGATTATTAAGTGCATAAGATTTTAAGTATATTTTTATTTAAGGGATCAAAAATTAACCATTATAATACTAGCTAGTATTGTATGTATGTTTTATTAGTATTCAAAATACTTTAAAAATTTCACATTCTTATTATAAATAAAATAAAATTTTATATATTATTATTTTTAACAAAATTTACACATTCTTTGCTAAAAATATTAAGATTTGTTTCAATTTTTATTTCTTTTGCTAGTAAATTAAACAATTCAAATCCTTTGTAGAAAAGTGTTTTTTGTCCAGCTGTTGTAGTAGCCCTCTCTAGTCTAAAGTTATCTGCATTTCTCAGCCCATAGCTATGCTTGTACTTCGCCTACATATTTAATTTGATCACATAAATATTCAGCTGCATTTCAATATTTAATTTTGTGAATAAAGTTCAAAGTATTTAGTGCATGTCTGTGTTTAATGTTTAGCCATTTAAGCGTATCAAGCATTGTTCGTATATTTGTATATCTGTTACACTTTAAGATACTTCGCATCGTTTTGTTTTGTAACTTTTGAAGACGTTCTATTTGGGATTCGTTACAGCACGTATATATTATTGTATACCCGAACTCAAAATGAGGTTTTATTATTGTATTATATATATTAATAGAAGTTATCAAACATATTTTGTTTCTTATTCTTTTAAAAAAGCCAATTTTTTTACAAATAGAATTTCATTTCTTTGTCTATTATAAATCCTAAATCCTAACTGCCGTATGCAAAAAAAAAATAAAGTAGGTTCTTCTGTGTAAATTAAAGTATCATCAGCATATAAAACAATTCACATTTTTCGAGTATTTTTGGCATATCATTTATATATATTATAACCCCCTGGCCCACGATGTCGAACGATAACGTTCGCTTAGATAAGACTTAAGACACAAACTTGATTGTGGAATAAACAAACTTGATTGAGTAAAAATAGATACGATAAAAAGCGAACGTTATCGTTCGACATCGTGGGCCGGCCAGTAAATAGCAAAGCCCCCAATATAGAGCCCTGAGGAACACTGAAGTCATTATCCATTACATTTGATTTTGTACCATTTACTTTAGTTAATTGTCTTCTGCTTGTCAAGTATGATTTAAACCATTCTAGTTCTTTTTGCCGTATAACGTACATATATAGTTTCTGTATTAAAATTTGTCTATCAATTGTCTCAAACGCCCGTTTAAAGTCTAAAAACATTGCTATTCATTTTCTGTTGTTTTTTATATTTTTCCACCGATTAATTACATAATTTACCGTTGTCTCACATGAAAATTTTTCCTAAAACCCGATTGATATTTTAAAAATAACTTATTTTTCTCAAAATATTTTTCAAGCTGTTCTTTTACGACTTTTTCTAGTATTTTTTCACTGGTTTTTAAGGAATTTATTGGACGACGATAAAGTAACGGAATGACAAACTTATATATACCCTTCTCATGAAGGTGAAGGGTATAAAAATACGATTAGCAAGCTCAAATATATGTATGTACGTTTGTAAATGGAAAATTAAGAAAATTAACAACAAAAAACTGTTGTCATCAACTAGAGATTTTAAATCTGAATATCAAAATTGCTTTGTTCAAAAATTTATTTTTCGAAATAGTTATTGAATTTGTTTTAAAAAATGCTGTCCCAAAAAATAAGTGGTGTTGCATGAATATTTTTTTCTCCTACAGAATGAAGTGCCACTTTACATATGAAGTATGCAACATTTTCAGCGACAATTCGGATCTTACGCATTATGATCAAAAGACGCTAAAATTCAGATTGAAACATTTAAACGACTAAAATTTCAAATTTAAGTTTGTAAATTGTGAGAAAGTCTGATTAACGATTTGCAAATTTAAATATACCGTTTGGTAAATTTTAGATCATGCGAGAGTGTTTGATAGAACAACATTTTTTAGAAGTACCACTCAAGGTTAAATACGGGAAAATTCAAAATTTGAAATGATAAGAACAATATAAGAATTGGCTGTGATTTGTTCATCATCTTACAGCCCAAACCGCTAAGTCTAGAAATTCGACATTCAAATTCTAAATTCCTTTTACAGAGCACAGAGTGTTCATGTTCTGTGACTTTAGTGAAAACTTCTCGCGTCGAAAAGATGTAAAACAAAATATTACATCGTTTCTGGAAAAGTGATAAAAGAATGTGTCTGTAACTCATGTCGAAAACTATCAAAAGGGATTACGTAGAAATGTCAAAATATACAACTCAAAGCCGATATGAAATTTCAGTGTTTGAAACCGCTAATCAAAGATATCGTTGACGGAGAACAAAATTTACTAAAATTTAAAAATTATCAAGGACGGCGGAAAAAAACCGTCGGCTCTACAAAATAATGTTAACTTGTTGTTTACCAAATAATTTGCAATAAAATAAAAATGGTTATGTGGTGTAAAAACGAAAACTTTGTTTGCTAAAAGAAAATTATCAAAGTGACACATAAAATATAATGCATAAAATATATAATAATGTGTTATTATTCATTGCATTGCATTGATTTAAAATTAAAAATAATATCTCGCCGCGTTTTTATTTGTGTGTATATTTGACAGTTCAATGCGGGAACCTTTCTCACAAAAACTTTACAGACACACTTTTTCTATAAACAAAGGATTAATTTCCTTACGCGACAGCGATTACTCGCCAAAAAAGTTACATACACAGTTTTGTGTGCTGTTTGTTCCAATTTATGACATTTCTGTTTCATTCAATACATTTTTTAAAGACACATAATTACCTAATAAAATCCAATATCAAGTTGGAATTCAACACAAATAGTCCATATGTAGTCCAAAATCGTCAATTTCAATATGATGAAGATCTATCCATATTTCAACGTAGCCCACATATAAAGTCTACTTCCGAAAATCACTTAAATGTGCATAAATCCCTTGTAAATATCAGCAGCAAGTTTAAATTCGACAGAAATAGTCCATTTGTGGAAACATTCATATCCAATATAATGATGATCGCTCCCTATTTGACCGTATTATCCACATAAAGTTCAATTTTTAAAATCACTTAGATACGCATTAATCTCTTATAAAAATCATTATTGCGTTGAAATTAGTGCTGGCAAATTCTACTACTTTCCATTACTCAATAATATTCAATACTTTTCATTTGGGTACTCAATACTACTCGATACTTTTAACGGATTTTTTGAAATTGTAACGCATAGTTTTTATCTGCAAATTGAAGTCCATAGTTTCTTTAAAAAATAAAAATAGATCTTCAACTATTATTGGTTTTGTATGTCTTTTATTATTAAATCAAAAATAAATGTAAAGGTAACTTTTAATTCAACGTTAACAACAACTTAAGAAATAATAGACAGCTTTATTTCGGCGGTTGGCTTACAGATTGTTGTCTTTTTATACAGTGATGTATTTTTATGCACTATTTTATCCACTCAACTTACCTAAAAATACAACTCAGAAAGTATCGAGTAACTACTTTTGAGTATTGAGTATCCAAAAAAAGGGCAAATACTCAATACTCGGTACTCATTACTCAATACTTTGCCAGCACTAGTTGAAATCCAACACAAATAATTCGCATATACATATAAATCGTCATATTGGATTGGGCCGATGATTGGTTCATTGTGATTGGGCTGATTCAGTAACCTATTCATACTTTTACGTATGAATAGCTTTCCAAAATTATTTAAAAACTTTAGTCATTAGTTAACCATTGGTAAACTAATATACTAACTGTTCTTTAACTAATACTTGTTATTCTTATGGCAAACTAAGCATTGCGAATAAAGAATCATTAGTTAAGCCTTTGTCATTAGCTAACTAAAGACTGTGAATTCGGCCATAAGAGGGGCATTCAGTGAGTGTACCTCAAGCGAGTACGCTGAATCCATTGGTACTTACCGTTTTTTTTAGGTTAGCTTTAGTTTTCGAGATATAGCGTAATTTAAAAAATTATTAAATTTGCAAAAAAAAATATTTCCAAAACGACAGCTTGGATTAAAAAATATTTTAGTCCTACTTAAAGATAATTTAGTTGGCGAATTTCGTTTTTGTATTTAATGCAATAAACAGATTGAATTTCCTGTTACGTGAATATTTATATCCAAACCTCCTCCATTTTTTAAATAATGTTATATCTCGAAAAAAAAATGGTTAGCACCACTAGATTCAGCGTACTCGATTTAGCCTTACCCACTGATGCCCCGTTTGATGGTAAAAAAAAAGGTCGAAATCGAGCACAGTCATATATAGCACAGTCATCATATATTTAAAACTTTCAAAATAACTGACGGTCTTTTAAAGCAGCTCGCCAACGTCTAAAGCTGAAACCTCAGATTTAAGCATATTATCTACAAACCAATCGGATATTTTTATACCCACCATCAAAAAGAAGGGGTGTATATTAAGTTTGTCATTACTTTTGTAACACATCGCAATATTGGCGCCCTAGAATAGATGCGTCCATCTATTAAAGGCACGATAGGGCTTCGATAAAAAGACATATGTAGAAAATGAAATTTTTACCAACACACAGAATTGTTTGGTATTGAAAATAAACAAAATAGGTTCAGTGGTATGCGAGTTATACACCAAAGTTTCAGACAACCTCGATATTTTAAGATATTTTTTTGCAATTTTTTTTAAATATAATGCAGATAATATAATGAAATTTTAAAAAAAGTTTTTAGTACAAGATGACAAGTCCTGTAAGAATTTGTCCTTATAGCCGCCATACAAATGTCTTGCCGGAATATGGCATTATGGTACATCAAAGCCTATATGAAAGCAATTTCCACACAAAATTCAGCATAAATAAGTTTCCTGCAACGAGAAATCTCAAATTGTTTGCGTCAATATTTTCAAACTCCACTTCCAAAATCACTTAAATGTGCACAAATTTCTTATAAACATCATGAAGCAACATGTAGTTAAAATTCAATGGAATTCATTCACATACTTAAGCACATGAAACGACTCGTCGTACATAATTTCAAGCTGAACGCTTCATAATAGGACAAGCTGTCTTATGAAAAACTTCCGAAAAACTCATTAACCGATATAAGCATCCATATCGAACCAAATTTTTACACAGATCATTCATAAGTGTTTAAAAATTAGACTATTGGCTTTTGTTAAAATTTGTGAAATTAAAATTAATTTAGAACAAGTAAGAAAGTATAGTTGGTCAAACCCGACCATATAGTACCCTACACCCAGTATATGTATAAAACAGTTTTTTAGAAATGTGCGCTATATGGGAGATATGACCTATTATGGACCGATCATCCACAAATTTAGTGTCATGATTTCTGTGAATATAAATATTGTGTATGTTAAACTTTATCTCGATATAAATACTTTTAAAAGATTTATGGAGGTGAAAGTTGATTACGGGGAGGGTCTTATATGGGAGTTTTGACTAATTATGAACCGACCATTATAAAATTAGGTGTCATCATTTCTGTATATAAGAAACTTATTTGTGTCGAATTTTATTTGATTACTCAGAAAGTGATTTTGAGCCGATCGGTACACTTTAAGGTGGGTGTTGGACCAATATTTCTGGGCGTTACAAACATATGTACAAATCCAATATACCCTCCCCACTATGGTGGTGTAGGGTATAATAAATAGCAATTACGTTGCAATATTTTATGACGATCGTCCTATAATAGTTGATAACCATATAAGGGATACACAAAATAAAATAACCAGTATATATATCGTTCAAAATGTAACAAAAGATAGTTGCAAGTATTCGTATATCACACTACCGGTATTTGGTTTCGGTTTCGTCCCAGCCGAATATAAACTCTTACTTGTTTATTATTTATTCCAGCTTTAAATCATAGTAATTTATACTAATTTTATATATACTATTCCAGCGTTATCTTCCTATTCTGTTACTTTTCAAATTTAAAGTAAAATTGAATATAAAAACAATATTTAAAAACTTCAGGCTTTAATTTAAACCAAGCGGAAAATTAAACTAAACTTTTGTAAATAACGTTATTCCTTTTGCACCAGTAATAACTGGTTTCATCTGCCATTGTTTGCAGAAAACGAAAAAAAATACGGTTGAAATGAATGGAAATCTATTATAAATGTATGTAGGTATTTGTAGATATACATCTATATACATACATACTTGTATGTTGAAGAGTTTGTTTTGCATGTTATTGTAGTTGTTGTTTTTGTTTGTTCTTTTAGGAAATTCACACCAACTTTATTGTTCTAGTTTTGTGTAAATCTACTGTTTTTTAGTTATTATTGTGTGTGTAACTAGCTTTATATGTAGTTGCGCGAGTTGTAGTAAAACCAATTACATTGGTAATATTTGCAGTGCCACTGGTGCCACTTAATTTAAAATTTTCCCGATTTTATTTGTTTCGATTATTTTTGTGTAAAAAAATATACAAGTTTATTATTTTTGTGTTTATAAATGTAATTAGTTGTGTTTTCCACCTGAATTGAAAATTAACAAGTTAGAGTACAATATTCGGCTATGCCGAATCTTTAATACCCTCCACCTAAATGTTATCAGAAATACAAAAATTACACTGGTTTTAGGACTAGAATATCATTATTATTTGTCCTTCTTACATATTGTTTGAAAGACAATTTTAAGAACAACATCATTTATTTTAAATGTTTTGAGACTTTATCTAATTTTGATCATTTATAATTGATATAATAACCGATTCTTACTGTAATTTACAGAGTTTGTCTGATTTTCATAATAATCTTGAGTGTAATTTAACAATTCATAAATTTAAAAGAACATTTTTCTATATTCATAACATGTTAACAAACAGAGTAAAAAACAGAGTGTAAAAAAGTATAAGATATAAGGTGAGACTTGTTTGTTTGAATTTGATCTAATTAATATTATTTACAAAATATTTATGGGCGGCATAGAAGAAATGGACCAATTATGGACTCATAGCTTCTAAACGCAGTATCCACTAATGTGATTTCTACGTATTTGAGGCTTACTTTGGTTAGTATTAAAGGTATTTTTATTAAATTAACATTTCGCCACAAAAAAGTTAATAAACTAGAAAAAACGGATTAATTTTTTATTAATACACAATTGCAAAAAAAGAGGAAATAATACAATATCCTTTTTTAAAAATTCTCTTAAGGTGTTGTAAAAGTGGGCTTTGCTTTGCTTTACATGGAATCGTATTTTGTACTCGACTTAAATTATTTGTTATCGGAGTATATGAACTTCGCCAGGAATGAATACAATTCAGATTTCGAAGTGGTTATGGTATTTAAAATAATATTCCATCATCCACTATTTGATACGAATTTTAGGCTAGAGACTATGCTTCAAACATGACGCTAGTCGAGTAGTGACTGTTCCTGTGCCCGATATTACAACATAATGACAGAATTCTTTTTGCCAAAATGGTCATAGAAAATTTTAGCAATAGAGTGCGTGGTTTCTGTTCCATATAAATATATAACATATAACATGAAATAAGAAAAACTTTGTTTTCTATTTAAAATTTCTATATACAATTTTAAAACACTTTTAACAATCATTGCTTTTGGGGCTATTTTTTAATAGTCTAATATATCAATTGTAAACCATGATCAATTATATTAAACCTTGCAGAACTCTATCGATTTTTCGGATGTCGTTTTTATGATAGCTATGAATTAGAATATCTATAGCTTAAATCTTTAAATATAAGAAAGCTTTTTAAGTGTTTAAAAAATAATCCAATTAGCCACCATCAACAATACACAGAAAGTGTATGTACAATAAATAAATATACTTCAATAAATGAATTATTTTGTATATTGTATAATTAGCTTAAAACTATGCATATCTAATTGCATGAGAAATTATTATTACTATTTTAGATTTTAATGGAAATGAGTTTATCAAACAATAAACGTATTTAAATACTAAATTTTAGTATTTTCTGCCTGTGATATACAGAAACATTTTACATTTTAATGAAATACCAAATTAATATTCTACCTATTTATAATTGTTGTTGACTAGAGATAGAATAATTGTGCAACATTTATTGTTGCTCGTTTTCGAATTAAAAGGGACTGGTCTTTATTTTGTGGTTAAATTGTCGATTTAATAGCAAACAAGTAATAACACTTGTATCCTAAATATTTTTTCTAAAAGTGCCTTAGAATTATGAAATTTAATATAACTAAACGTTATTATGCCTTTTGGAACTGCTGGTAGATTTTGATAAGTACAAAATGGGTTTTTTTTTAATTTATATTTATTATTCTAGAGGCGTTGTTTCATTATACTGTGTTCAGATATAAAACTTAATTGAGTCAATATTCAATTAATTGACAATAATGTTTTAAGTGTTCAAAAAATACTCTAAATGGTTGTTGTGTTTCTATGTAAACAAACTTACCTTCACATTGATTTTTTAATGATCTCTTTTGTTTTCTTTTGTTGACATTTGCCACTTTATACAATTTAGTTCACTAAACACAGTTGTGAACAGTGTTGCATTCGAAATCTTACTCAATATTCTAACAATATCGTACTTATTGCGCAATAATTAATTGAGATTGTATATGGAATATTGAGCTCAATAATGGCGTTAATTGCGATTATCGCAATTAAGGTTCATATCTGAACACGCTATTAGACATGAACGATTTCTATTTGATTACAAGAAGTACTGGCTATAGTATTTTTTTTCTTGTAATACTGAATTTTTCTGCTAATTTGCAAATGTCTTGCATATTCTCTTAAATGGATTTGTGTAGGCCTCTGTATTTTCAATTTTTCGCCTAAAAAAGTTTTGTTGAACTATATTCTAAAAATAATAAAATAAATCAGGCATTTGTTGACAACTGATACATACATATGCGTTGTAGTTTACGTTCATAATTTTTGTAAATTAAATTTTGTAACAATAAATTTCTTTTAAAGGGTTGGTTCTTTCTAATAGGCTAAAAAATATTAAGGTCAACATTTAAGAAAATATTTCAAGTTTTTGTGTCAATATACTTTGTATAAACAATGTAGCAGGTGTCATCTGACTGAGTTTGTTTACAATTTAATTATGTCAAAATTAATACGCTTTCAAGTGTTTTTGACAGTAGTCAAATGTAGCAAAATGCCTGTTGTTTCTATATTCTGTTGTATTTGTTGCCGATTTTCAGTCACCTTGTATAATTACACCATGCCATGTTGTTTTCGGTTAAATATATGACAGCTTTATAGCGTAGACAGACGACACAGTTAATTTGTATTAACAGTCTTAATTCAAATTAACTCGTGAATTATCCCATCTTAATGCGCATTAAGTTAGACGTAAATACACAAAATCAAACTGAATTTATACTGCATTTAGCTATTTCAATATGGCAATATCGTCGAAAATCAATAATATGTTATCAAATTGTTTACTATTCTAAAATAAGAAGAAGACAATTGTAAAATTAAAATAATAAAAACAGATTTCCACAAATGTCTTTCTCTTATTTCAGGGTGTCCCATTGCGGTCCCCACATGTAGCAACACGTTCAGATTGATGGTTGCTAGTGCACGAACAATTTTTGCATTATGAAACAGTTTCAGCAAAAGTAATTTCAGCTTTTTTTCAAACAAATACTGTTTTTTCAGCAAATGCCAAACAAATTTTTTCATAATTAAATACTTGTTTACAAACAAACAGCTGTTACCTAAATGCAGTTTAAATGCAGAAACTGTCGTCTGTCACGGTAAAATCTTAATTCAAATTAGTAAGATTTTAATGCGCATTAACTCTGTCGTCTGTCTACGGTATTAATGAAATTATTTAAAATTTAAATTTTTTCTGGCCTCCATATTAGTACAAAATTTACAAAATTAGTGCATAATTTTCAATATTTTAAAACGTTCACAGAAACCAACTGTTAACCAACGTTTACATCGTAAATACTAAACTAAAATAATGATTTTTCCATTAATACAAATGAGTAAACTTTATTATAACATACATATATTTATAACAAGAAACCCCAGTAAATAGCCAACAACGCAGAATATATGATGCAAGTGGGTCATGCTATTGTATTTTATATTCGAAACCTTAACTCTGGCATTAAACATCATCATCGTGATTCAAATTTAACTGCACTAAACAATAGAGCATAATGTTATACAGCTTTTTGGTTTGTTCTAAATCATGCTTGTCCTTACAACCATGCAATACACAACATTATCGATCCACTACTTTGAACGTAAATTTTTAAATGGAAAATATATTTCAGCAGCCAAACAATAAAATGGTTTTAAATTAGCAACTTTAGTTGGTAAATATATCTAACCCTTCGAACACTACACGACTACGTGGCCAAATACTACCACTTTGGGGTTTATTGATAAAAACGATGACCCCACTGTGTTGGCTGCTAGCATGCGGTTTCCATTGTATTCGTTATCGCATTCTATCATGTCGTATATTAAACAAATGATCTAGAGCTAAATAGTCTAGACTAACAGATATTGACAATCTATGAATATAAATGGTAGAAAAGCATAAAGACATGACCTTAATAGAGTCTTTTGTTAACTGTTGTTTATTGAAACGTTGTATGTAAGTAAAGTTGTTGTTGAGTTTGATATTTCTTAAGGGCGTTTTTCTATATTTTCTAGTTTATTTTTTATGTTTTTAATTTATTCTGAAGAAGTTAAAATTCTTTTTTATTATTAATAAACATGTGTTTGTTTGTTTTTTATTTTATTCTATAACATTTTATGGTAAAACACTTTGGTAATCAAATCTGCCACCCAAATCCAGCCAGCCCTGAACTTGTAATAAAGTATTTCTTGTCGATTTGTATTATCATAGCAGGGGTTGATTTATTTATTTTTTTTTTTTTAAAGATTTGTTGTTTTTATTTGTTACAGTTGCTGTTGTATTTTTATTGAATGTTTCCAGTGACTTTGGCAAGTGAAATTCACTGAACCTTTAACTTTAAACAAAAGTTGTTTACAATTTCCAAGCTACTCCACAGCAGGTCTTCAGCTTAAAAATATTCTGTTAATTAAAGTAGCAATTTGCGCAATAATCAATTGAACAAGCAAGACAACTTTATTTTTTGATTTTATTTATTTGATTTTGTTTTAGTTTAAACACCAAATAACAATAAATTGATTTATAAAAGTCTTGTATGCCTTATACATATGTGAACATTTACAGCCTTTTCTTATTGTTAACTTTATTTTATTTCCTCTTGACAGTTTATTTCTTTTCAATATTCTTTATTTAAAGAATTGCATAGTTATCATTATTGACTAAACTAAACCTAAAATAAACCTAAAATAAATGGAAATTACGGTGCAATATTTTATGAAGTTCGCCCTATAATAGGAGATTTTGTCGAGGGTATAAAAGATTACGCACAGCCGAATATAAGCTCTTACTTGTTTAATAAACTTAAAAGTTCATCAAATTGTTCAGAGTCCATTCTTAAAGAATTTCGATACAACTCCGGCTCGTCAGTTCGCAGTTGAATGAGTAATTTAGCATAAAAACCCTCCTGCTGTTGCTGAAGCATCCAAACTTTGCGGCGTTTTTTTTTTTTGTTATTTTGTCTTCATCCTCGCTACTTTCTAGTACATATGCAGATAAAATTGTTTCAATTGCTCTTATTTCCCATGACAATATTTAAAATTTTTTTACACACAAAAAGTTCTGGCAACGCCTAACAACGAGTTTGACAATTTCTGTAGTACAACAATCGGACAACCGTGTGAACTAACAATTTCGGTTGACAGATAAATTCATAGATTCATGTGCCAATGAAATTGTAAGGGTTTTTTTTAACTTATGCTAACAATTTTTCAACGTCAGTACATTTCCAGCACCATACATGGGCATACTCCATTACTTTTTTACTGCATTACGTGTTTCAGTAATCACTAAAAAGTACTGATTACTGGAAAAGACAATCAGTATTCAGTAAATTTTACTGATTACTGAAGAGAGAAATCAGTATTCAGTAAATTTTACTGATTACTGAAAACGAAATCAGTATTTTTCATTCATTTTCATTTTTCAATATAATATTTTTTTGAATTTGAATAACTGGAATATCTATAATATGCAATACATATTATTTGGTTGTATTGAGATGCAACCAAAATAAGCAGCAAACTCTTACTTGTTTGTGAAAACAGAGCTCAGGCCAAAATTGAGAGACATTTTCCTTGGAAATTAACACTCGCAAAAATCAGGGGCAAGGCTGGATTCCAGGATTACCTCCTAAAACACGATATGAGGGTTAGGGCACCGGAAAAGTCACCGATAGTTCACGAAATTGTTCTCAGTAAAGACAGATATAAATGTGAATTAATAAAAACCTGTGAAAGTGAAATACAGAAAGTCTATTCAATTAAAAATTGTATGTAAATGATACTGGACGGACCATTACTCTAGCTTCAAACGCGGAGTAACCGGAGGTTCTTTACATTGCGTTCTACCTCGGGCTAATTTGTAATGAAATAAACCCACTTCAATGGAAGTCATCCATCTTTTACCCAGTAAAACGTTAATAGTTCCTTTATTTTTCTTATCAATTACAAAAAAAAAAATACACATTTGTGTGGGCTAAAATTCCCAGTATTTTGGTGCCTTACATGTTACATATACATATATATAAAATAATTTCCGCCTCTTAAGCGTATGATTATTATTTAATTTGTTTGACGACTCAAAATTAAATATTACTTATACGTACGCATGCTAAACTATAATATACGAATACAAAAACAATTTCTATAAGTGAGTATAATAATGTACTTGTTCTCGGTTTATATTTGGTTAATGATGTTACCATAAGAGTTGCTGATAAAGTGACAACATGTGCCGCAGTTAACATCATGAATTATTTTTAGCTTAATTTTCGGTTTAAGAATAGATAATGTCGTAGTTTTTTTTTTTTGCTGGCTAATCGTTGGATAATTGGTGAATTGTAAATAAGTAAAATATATGTTTTTTGAAATATATCAAGTCGTAGTTATTATTATTTCCAAATAAATGAAAGTAAAGTTCATTTGTATGTCATCTGTATATTTCTTGTGTTGTTTTTTTTTATAAGCGTGTATATTTTGGTATCTTGATCATCTAACTCTTGTCGATTCCACAGCCAGGACAATGAAACAATTTTGTGTTTTTTAATAATTATTTTTAATTCCTTAAAGTATATCCAAACCCCATTAGATGATCTATCAATTTTTACATGTGAAAATAAAATTTGGTTAAAAAGCGTACGAAGAAACACAATAGAAGATTGTGGTAAAATGCATTCACAAACAATAATAAGATTTTAAAGATTTTATTTACTTCTTTGCTAGTAATAGATATTTAAGAAACATACTTAATTTTTCAAAAATTTTAATCGAAGTTACCTTCAAGTCAAATATACAATTTATTTGAAAACAAATTGTTACAATACATTTATTTTTGTATATTTCTGTTATATATTCTACATAGCCTTCCGTTGGAAAGCATAAATGTAAAAACATACAAAAAAAAAAAATTCAAAGAGACACTAGCAAAATGTAATGCATTTTTTTTTAGCAGGCCAGAAAATGCATTACATTTTGCTAGTGTCTCTTTGAATTTTTTTTTTTGTATGTTTTTACATTTATGCTTTCCAACGGAAGGCTATGTAGAATATATCGAGCCATTACCGCCAAAATAATGTATCCCACACCATAATCGATTGTTGTTTTTTTATCGAAATCGATAGTTCAACATCATTTAAAATTATTAAAATTAAATGTATTACACAAAACAATATTTACATTATAAATTTTAAAATAATGGCTTTATTCAAACTGATTTTTTTTAAAAAAAACCTTCCCCTGTAAAATTTTGAGTTTGTGGGATACATTTTTTCGGCGGTTATGGCTCTTAATTTGTTGAATAATACTCGCAAGAGGAATAATTCTCATTTAATTTGAAACATACTTAAGTAAAACTAAAATTCTAAACATTTATGGAGAAATTATGTATTTTTGTAAACTATTTTACATTTGTTGTGTTTAGTTTTAAAGTAATTGTAGTTAGAAATGTAAGGGGATAAAAAAAATGTTGTTCTTAATCGTCTTTGTTATGAAGCAACCACTCTCTGCAGTCTCACAAATGTGTATTAGAAATGAATTTTCTATCTTCAAGGGGGTAAAATGGGGAATTTTTTGTTTAATCTTAATAAATGATCTGAAGACTTGAAATTTTAAATATTGTTATACTAAAAGCTAAAATAAAATATTGCAAAAATTTATATTTGGAAAATTCAAACTAAAATGTGTGTTCTGGTCATTTTTGGTACCATTTGCGTCTGTTGTTATAATGAAACAATGAAATTTGTGTTGTGGCTTTTGAAATCACAAAAATAATTATTTGAGAAGTAATTTCTTTCTAATACGACCCAGAAATAACGGGTAAAAAGGAGCTACAGACTGAAAATATTTAATATGTATTTCTATAACGAAATACACTTTTACTTTTTTGGTACCTTTTATAGTTGGTTTTTAGTTGACAAAAATTTATTGTACCATCGTAGATTTTTTGCAAAGTAACTCTTTTATAAGAAAACTGTTAGGCGGTTACGACGGGTATTTATATATATTTTTTTTAATTCATTATTAGGTTGTAAAATTTGTGTTGTTACTCTATGCAATCAGAAAAATATTTATATTTATTACGCAAGTACTTTTACGGTAATCAACCTTCAAGGAATAATTAGGGCTTAAGTTTTTAAGTATGTATTTATTTAAGGGATCAAAGTTTAATAGTCTGTTACATATGTTTAGAAATTCAAGAAAAATAGCGAGACTACGCAATAGTTTTAGTGCTTTTTTTTGTACCTTTTTTATTCAGTTTCCTTAAAGAGATAGAATTGACTTTTTAGCTTTGTACAATCACGGTTAGGTCAGCAGGCAGTCATATTTAGTACAGCTCACTTAGGTCCATACGTTGGTCCTTGTACAATCAAAAAACTTGTAGTTATTCTGTTTAGATTAGAGAATCCCGTATATTAGCATTAATGTATAAATACCACTCGACAATGTGTACTCATGAACTGAATACGAAACCAATCTGAAACAAATATTTAAGTGCAGTTTTTAGAGATGCTATTGTTAAATATTTTCGTTTCAAACAAATAAAAACATTTTTTATTGACAAACTGTTCTCTAATATTTGGTAAGCCCCTAAAATATTAATTTTTTCTTACAGTAAATACATACAACACTATCATCGGGACATCTTTTAATTTAATTTTGAATATCGATTTCTTTATTAGCACAAAATTTTCAGCGACAATTCTGATCTTACACATTATGATCAAAAGATGCAAAAAGTTCAGATTGAACCAATTAAACTATTAAAATTTAAAATGTAAGTTTGGAAATTGTCAAAGAATCTGATTAAAAATCTACAGTTTGCACATGTAAATATACCGTTCGGTAAATTTTTAAATTTTTGTTCACGTGAGCGTGTTTAATAGAACATAGGAGTACCAATCAATGTCAAAAACGGGAAAATTCTTAATTTAAAATGATCATAAATTTAAATAAATGGGGATTTCTTAAATGTCCCACATAAAATAGAGCAACTATCTGATGAATGAATTGGATTTTTTACGAAAATGCAAGAGGAATTTTACTACTTTAAAACAATTTTTGAATATCTCAATTTTTTTTTGAATATCAATTTTCGAAATCTACATCTTTAGTACACAGGAAATAAAAATTTTAAATCAATTATTGTATTCCTAATGGCTGAATTAGAAAATTATGTATTTTGAAAATGATCCACAAACACTAGACTGCTCCAAAATAAATAATAAAAACAAAATTTAGTGAAATATTCGAACAAACTCATATTTTTACTTTAAATATATTCATATTTACTTGTATATTCGTTTGTATCTTCTTAGCATAACCGTTAACCGTATATGTTTGATTTCAATGATATCATTGCAACAATATGTAACATAAATCCTTTAAAATATGTCATAACGGACTCCATTGTGTATTTCTATGTAAGTCTGTATGATTTTAGTTTATCCTGTCACTTTTGAAATACAGTTCACTCCACTGACTTTGCCAAAAATCAGTAAGTAGCAAATTGAAGAAGGATGAATTTATGTATGTATGTAACTGGCATTAAATGTATGAACAGACAGACAATCGTTATACATATGTGTATATAATAACTTTCATGTGTGTAAGTTGCATTTGTATCTAGTTTTAAAAATATTTTTTATTTGAGCATTTGCGTGTTTCTAAATATACATATATACATGTGTTTTTTTTTAATTATATGTGGCAGATCTCTACAAGTTATTTTGCGTTTTTCATGTAACCATAGATAATTTATTACAATTTTAGATATTTATTATTTTCTTTGTCAGTCAGTGTTTTTGTCAAAGCTGATTTAGTGTTGTATTAAAATATATAAAAGACCATCTCTTATAAACAAAACAAGTTAGAGTGCTATATATTTGGCTGTGCCGAATTGTATATACCCTCCACCTAAATATAATCAGAAATACAAGAACTACACTGGTTCTAAGACCACAATATCATTATTATTAATAATTCAGTTTTAGTGTAAATTTTATTAGTATTTTATGTATTATTTGATAGACAAGTTTACTCACAATATAATTTATTTCAAATGTTTTTATATTTTATTTATAATTTTAATCATTTATAATTGATGTAATTCTAAATGAATCATTTATAATTGATGAATTTTGAATTTCAAAATGACAAAAGACATCTATTTTAATAACAAGTTACAGGCAATATTCGGCTGTGCCGAATCTTACATACACATATACTGAGAAATATGAAAACTACACTGGCTATAGGACTAGAATAGCCATATTCAGTGTGTTTTAATGCTAATAGCTTAGCATTTTACTTATTGTTTGAAAAAGTATTTTACGAACAACATACATACGTAATTAATTTCAAATATTTAACAATTTTATCTAATTTTTATAATTGATGTAATTACCAATTCTCACCTTAATTTACAGAGTTTGTCTGATTTTCATAATAATCTTGTGTGTACTTTAACAATTAATAAAATTAAAAAAACATTTTTCCATATTCACTACAAGTTAAGAAACAGGATATAAAAAGAAAAGATTGTGAGATAAGGCTTCCTTTGGTTGAATTGAATGTCAACCTCAATAAGAGTTGGTTGTTATACTCAGACGAAGACTTAATTTGGGAGCTATGGGCAATTATGGACTAATAGCTACAGAATTCAGTAGCATAATTGCATTATAACCGATATAAGTATGATTTCTGGATTATAATTTCTGATCTGTAAAAAATGTTGATTCGATATCGATATTTATTAGACATTATTGAGGCTTAACTTATTTTTTGGCAGCGGTACGTATATGTGAGCAATTACAAAACATGGGCCGGCCGATCTTCTTTAATTTCTGAACAGAGAAGTTTATACATATGAGGGTATCCCACGTTGAATTTCAATATAATAATAGTACATTTAAGATACGTATTAGTGTTAACGTGAATTTCAGTAATTGACCTTATGTGGGGAATATGGTCAAATTTGAACAAATATTTTCAAAATCCATTTACCGAAATTCACAAATTTCTGTAGTATGATTTTTATTTCTATGTAAGTGATCTGAGTAAATATAAGGATAAATGATTTTTTCGGATGCAAACCTTATATGGGAGCTATGACCTATTATGCACCATCACCATCATAAAATTTAGTACAACAATTTGTGTAACGATAGACATTATTTGTGTCGAATTTTAAACTGGTAACTATATTTGTACCAGATTCAGACATATTTAACTGAATTTTAGATATAAACTTTATACGGAGTCTATGGTCAAACATGAGCCGAACAAAACAAAATTTCGTTTTTCGATTTATGTTTACATGACACTTATTTCTGCCAAATTTTGTATTAATGTTCCAATTTTACAGTCATTTATGTATCATTAAGCCATATTTCGGGAAGATATTTATATGGAGGCTATGAGAATCATGGACCGATTTTCACTCACACTTTTTTCTTTTATCATAAAAATAACGTGTACAAAATTGCATGTCAATATCTGCAATAAATTTAAAATAAGTGCAAGTTAAATGTTTAAAAATATGAAATATTTTTGGAGGTTATCTTACATTTTGGTCCATAACTCTGGTTCTACTAAATTCTAAATAACTACTTATTTACTTTGTATATATGGTGCTACATCCACTGATCCGATTTTACTTACTTTTCGTTAAACTTCAGGAATTAAATATTTTATTGAATTTTTCGTAAAATTACAGAGAACAAACCCAAAAAAAAAACAGCGATTTTCTGCCCCTTTTCTGCTCGAACAATTTTATTTCTTGAAAATTATAACTGAAAGGTCGGATAAAAACAATACTAATTTAATATATTAAATATATTTAAACATATTTTTGTAGATTACATCAACAACATAATTTTTAAATATTTATAAACACTATCTAGAACTAGTTGAATAGTGCTATTGTGAACAAACAAAACTTAAGAAAAGACAAACTTTTGCCTAAGCAAATTTGCACATATACAATGTATATTATGTATACAATGTATGTATGTATATTATACATCTCAAGGTATAAACATAATGAAACATGTAGTTATTAAATCATACAAAGCGATACACAACAATCAAGCCAGACCATATAAAGGGGGCATTATTTGTCCACTATAGTGGTGTAGAAAATGTTCAATGTAGAACTAATTAAATTTGGCTTGAGTCAAAGTTTCAGTTTTTTTGCTTTCAAATCAGATTACAAAAACTAATATTGATATTAATTTAGTTGTGATTATAGTTGGGTGGGATTCGTTACATCATTTTGAATAGTTACTATTTATAACTTTGAGCTCCGCACCACCTATTGAAGCAGGAGTACCTAAACGAAGCATCCTGGGACCCTTCTTATACTTGATATACACATCTGATATGCCAACAAACAATCGTACTTACACATCTACATATGCTGATGATACTGCTATTCATGAAAACCCTCAATAAGCATCTCGCTACCTACAATATCATATATGTATCTGAATTAGAAAACTGGTTAAAGCAATGGAGGATAAAAGTTAATGAGCAGAACTTTTACATTGCGTAGAGAATCATGCTCTCCTATTTATATCAATAATCAAGCAATAACACAACAATCCGAAGTAAAATACCTCGGTATACACATCGATCGTCGCCTTATATGGAAATATCATATAAATGCAAAATTGATTCAAATGAAATTGAAATTGATCCAAATTAATTGGCTCATTGGCAGAAATTCTAAGCTAAATTTATATGGCAAACTCTTGCTTTATAACTCAATCATAAAACCTATATGGTGTTATGGAATCCAGCTATGGGGAACAGACTCAGCTTCAAATGTAGACAGATTTCAAAGACGCCAAAACCAGTTGCTACGAATGATCACAAATGCCTCCTGGTATATAAAAAATTCGAATATCCATAAAGACCTAAACGTGACTGTGGTAAAAACTGTGATCCAAAAAATGCACATAAACACTTAAAAAAGCTTGAAGTACACTCAAACCCATTAGCCCGCAACATATTAAATAATAGTGACTATATTCAACTAAGAAGAAGGTATACAGCGGATCTGAGGCGAAGACAAGAAGGAAGAATGCCAACTTAATAAATAAAATACACAATGGTCACACAATTTTCGTCCGGCATTGGCTAGACTAATAATTACATTTTGTATATGCATTAGGAGCCAGTTTAAATTCGACACAAATAGTTCATACATATGTGGAAATATTCACACCCAATTTTATGATGATCGGTCCCTATTTGACTGTAGTAGTCTCCATATAAAGTTCACTTTGAAAACTCACTTAAATGCGCATAAATTTCTTATAAAACAACATTATTACATTGAAATTCAACTCAAATACTTTGCATATACAAGATGGCGCAAAAATAAACTTCCGATGTTTTTTGGATGTCACCGACCGATTATTGGTCAAATAAATAGTCAGCAATATTCCGCGTTCTGGAACAGTGTGTAACGTGCATTTCGCATGTGTTTACTACACAAATGTCAAAACAGAACTGACATAAGGGGCCTGGCAAAATTTATAGCATTTACTGATAGGAGGATTACTTTTGCGCCACCTTGCACATATAAATCGTCGCACAGAATTTAGAACCGAAAGTTTACACAGATCATTTATAATTATTTAAATTATACTATTGATTTTTTGTGAAAATTGGTCAATAATTGACATATTTCCCGTACAAGCTCCATTTTCGAGCATAACCGCAGAGCATAAATAGGTGACAGTTTTGACATTTGAAATCAGTTTCCTAAGGCTTTTTGGTACTTAAATTATTGTCTGTTAAAGAAAATCGCTTTATGTTACACGCTGAAAAAATATAAACAAAGTTTTAATGACCATCATCACTAGCAGGGTACGAATCATTAGGTAGTATAAAAATATTTTGAAAATAAATCCTAAAATTAGAATCATCAGGACGGACGCTGATGTTTTACCAATTTAAGATAAATTTACTCTTAGTGTTTTAAAATCCCTAAGCTGTAATTGTAAAACAGTCAGCAGGGTATGTGGGGTTCATTAGAAATGTGAAAATGTGTGTGTGTCAGATCTGCCAGTTAGAAAAGATTTATTACATAAATATTTTTTTGTTTCCTCTCCACTGTGTAGTGTAAAACTACTACTGTTAAAGTAATTCTATAATCAAACAAGGAAACTTTTCCTATGCGGTCTTTTCTTGTTATGCATAGTTAACTTTCTTAATTTTGTGTTTTCTTTTTAATTCCTGTGAGTAAAAAAGTTTTTTCCTTTTGCACTGTATTGATTGAACATGTGGGTGTATTTATAATACAATCAAAAGAGTATAGCTAAGATGGCTATTTTGTTAGAAAATAGACGAACGTGCTTGATTGGAAGTGTTTTTATACGAAATAATTTCAAAAGGACAAACAATTGCACTATCGAGGAAAAGTTCTCATTTTCAGTATAATAGTGATTTTTATTGTGAAACATTTCATGTAGCTTTAAAGACTTTATTTGGTCTTTACTATTTGCCCATAATTTGTGAATACATAATTCAATGTAACATTATTTGATTCTTCAACAAGTTTCCTTATTTTAAAGCAATTACCAATACTTATGTAATAATTTATTAAAAACAAGTCAGAAAGTACAGTCGGTCAAGCCGGTCGGTCAATGAGAGCTTTAGCCAATTATGGGCTGACCATTTTAAATCGTTCTTATAAAATTAGGTGTCATGATATCTGTATATGTGAAACTTATTTATGTTGAATTTTATATGAATACCAACATTTGGAAAAGATCTAGGAGTTTTGGAAGTAGATCTTATGAGTAATAATGAACCGATCATCATAAAATTGTGCCGAATGTTTAGAGTATATAAAACATATTTGTATTGAATTTTATTTGGATACCAATATTTTTAAGAGAGTTATACTATTTACAGTAATTTTAGGCAGTGGGCCTTTAATCATACACTTATGACAGATAAACACCTCACTCGGGAGGACATTTGTGTGGTGGTAGGTGAAATAATGGATCTATTTAAGCCAATTTCAATCCAAACCGTCCTTAGGCAAAAAATATCATGTATCATAACTACATCAAAAGCTACAAACCCACCCGTATCCGCTTGCTAGAATTTCAGCACAGAGCCAGACGCAGTCGAGGCTTTGTAGAGCTGATCAGCCATTAAGAAATTAATGCTCTGTTAGAGAGTAATTAGATTTAATTTTAGTTTTAAAATTTGAATACTTATTGTTAGGCTTAGGGAAATAAGGCTGATTCAATAATTAATAAAAAAGTAAAAATATAAAAAAAAGCATCATAAAAATAATGATGCGTTACAAGCATCAGCACAAATCCAATATAAACTCTTCCTAGTAAAAAATGTGCTCCAAAGGGAGCAGGTTTTATGTATGAATTCATACCTCAAATCGCTTCAAACCTGCTGATGGGATGCATGATTTTTGTATGAGGTGTTCCCGGTTTGGAGGACTACTTTCTGCTGACAATAAACGCTTTTTTTAACCTAATCAAACATACAAATAAAGCACTTTCCTAAAGTGTTTTTTTAATTATATCTGAGTGTTTTTTTCTTAAGAAAAATTCGTAGTAACTGAGAAGCGCGATATTCGTTTTGTAATTGACTTTCGTTGTCATACATAAATCTGTAGGCTAGCATTTCATTTTTGTTTTTTCTCTTTAAAACCTTCTTCGTTGTCAGCACTAAAAAAGCATATTTTTGTATATTTTATTCGTAAGCATTTACTGCTTCAAAAGAGCGCTCTTATTGAAGCGCTCGATTATGAGCTTCTTCTCTTAAGTGCTTCAAAAACACGAATTTTTTTATGCTGGGTTGTAAAACAAGTAAGATATTCGGCTGTGATGAATCTACATACGCACCACCTATCAGAAATACGAATAAAATTTTTGCTAAATTTTATTAACCATAAAAATGTTAAATACATTTATGTGTAGTACGAGCATTTAAAAAAATAAAAAAAACATTTCTAATCAATACAAAATTTAACAAAAATAAGTTCTCTATAAACCTCTCGCAAACCGAAATTTTATTTCGTTCCGTCCATGTTTGACCATAGACGCTTTATAAAGTCCAAATCCAAAACTAAATTATATATGTACGTATAAATCTGGTATAAATATTGTTACTAAGTTAAAATTCGACATATACTACATAGATAATTCCTGTAGCTATATATTAAATTTTATTGTGGTCCTTCCATAATTGGTCATAGCTGCCATATAAGAACTGCATCCAAAAAAAGTCGTAAATTTTATGGATTTTTTAAAAATCGGTACCGAATCAAAACTTTACTTATATCATTTACATATATCTAAATAAAAATCAAACTACAGAATTTTGTGAATTTTGAACATATCTCTAATATAAAGCCCTCTTCTGATCACTTTAATGCTCATAAATCTCTTACAAATAACGATACCAATCCAACATTTTACAATGAGCAGTTACAACTGTATATGCCAAATTAAACTGTTGCATTTTAAGCATATCGGTCTATATTTGACTATATCCCCCATAAAAGGTTCACTTTCCATATTCACTTAATGCAAATTCATCATATTCATAAAATTCTCTGTTCCGAAATTTAAAATAATCGGCCTATGATTTGTCATGGCTGCCATATAAGAACCATTTCCGAGAAACAATTTTAACCTCAAAACTGTCTAATCGAACCAACTTTTATACAGATCAGACATTTTAGCCAGAAATCATACTAATACCAAGACTTAACAGAAACACTAAAAACCAATCAAATTCAAGATTGTCCATTAAAGGTTAATTTAGTTATTGCTCACATATGTGGGTCATCCCTGCGGCCCTTTGTTCCTACTAGGAACCACAGGACATAATATATATATATATATATATATATATGTGGGTCATCCCATCTCTGGCGGGAAGGTTTGACACTCCAATACTGAATTTGATTGGTTTTTAGTGTTTGTGTTAAGTTTTGGGTTTTGGTGTGTTCTGACATATACAGTAAAATTTTATGGCCAACATTTTTGTAGAACATTTCATCCCAGCCCTTCCCCTTTTTCGGGGTGTTTTTTACAATTTCTTAGAATAAAGCCAAAAATGCCGGTATGAGGTGGGAGTTAGAGGGTTGATATGTTCTAAAAAAATATTTGCCATACCATTATCTACAAAAATGCTGAACATAGCCTACACCCCAAACGTAAAGAAAACATAGTTTTCTATACCGATATGCTGCAAGAACAGGCCAGAGCTGGGAATTTTTAACCGCTTCTTAAATGAAATTCTGATGTGATCTATCAAAACGCCGACACACGTATATTTTTGTTTTTGTCTCCTTAACAACAATCAATCGTCGTATTTTTTTTATGTTGTACTGTGTAATTAGACGAAACTCCCATATAAGACCCTCTACGTAATTCACTATAACCTCCATAAATCTTTTAAAAGGTTTTATATCGCGATAAATAATATTTATATTCACAGAAATCATGGAACTAAAAATCTGGATGATCGGTCCATAATAAGTAATATCTCCGATATAGCGGTCGTTTTTTGAAAAACTGTTTTATACATATACTGAGTGTAGGGTATTATATGGTCGGCTTGACCGTCTACACTTTCTTACTTGTTTTTTTTTAATTATTGATATGATAGCAGATTTATTTAACAGATAAACTACATAAAATAGGTCGTCATTACGTATACGTATTATTTATTTTATATATTAGTTAATTGTTAATCATACGCTTTGAGAAAGATGTACGAAAATCATAGAATTTAAAGGCAGAATTACTGTTTACTTTCCGTTTCGTTCCGAATCAGCTGACATGATTCTGTGAAATAGAAAATATGTAGAAGTCGTTAGTTGTTTTGTTACTTTCCGTGCCATTGCGGACGAACCTGTTGAAAACAAAAATTTGCTAAGTTATTGTAAGTGACAGCACAAAACAGCTGACATCCGCACAACAACAAAATTTTTGGTTTATTAAAACATTTTAAATTTCTTTGAATTTAATTAAGTTTTTGTATAAAAGTTATAAAAATATAAAAAATAAACAAGGGATGATGAAAAACTCATTACTTTAGTCGAAAGTAATGATATATTGTACACGTAGTGAACTACCACGTAAAACAATTATGTTTATATATGTACATCTACATATTTATAATTTTTACGTACATTATGCCACGACACAATACCCAAAAAGTGTGCTTGCATAAAACATTTCCCCCAGGTAATAGTCAGAATTAATGATATTAATACACTAAACCATTTCGGTAGAAAAATTCAAAAAATTGGCTCCTTAATATTAATATTTCTAAAAGTATTACTGTAGTGTGTTATTCAGAGGTCTGTTTGATATTGAATGTTATCAATTTAACAGTAAAACATTGTTATTTTAACATTAAAAGACATATTGAAGCACATCAATTCCAATCCCTAAATCCTTGGCTGTCGTTAAAGTTTTAAAGTGCTGTTTAACACAAAAACCGTGTAAAATCAAGGCAACTATAAAAAACAATTTTATTTGGCCTTGATTACTATAAAATTACAAATTATATTTGAACTTAATTTATTATGAACATCATTGGTTATAGCCAAATGTATCGAACCCACAACCCTTAAGGTGGATTCCCCATTTGTTCTTAACAAAAATTTTTTCCAGAGAAAAATTTTTTACTGAGAGTTTTTTTGCAGTACGATTCACCCATTTCGAACGATTTTTCTGAAAAATCCACGCTGCCATATGTAAAGAAAATCGATTGGTTTTACAAGTGTGATCACTGGTTTATTTTGCTTTGGATTTTAAGTGTCAAAATACAAATATTAAATTATTTTAAGGTATTGTTTATTCAAAATCACAGATATAAATTCAAAATCAATGAAAAATTAAAGTTGCTTTTATTAATAGCCATGGAAATATATAAGGCATTGTTATTTGTCTGAAAAAATGCAACCTATTGGCAAAAATATAAAATTAAACCAATTCAAACTCGGAAAAAATATTTTCTCTCTCTCTCTTAAAAAGAGAGACGTCAAACTTCATATAAAAACAATTATTCGAACAAAATTTTTGTTAAGAACAAATGGCAGAATCCACCTTTAGACTGATAGATTACTATCAACTAGCCTACTGGATCATACATAAGATTGGAAAGTAATTAGATCAAGACTCGCCACTGATAAATACACGTCACGCTTTCTAGACTGTTTTTATCATGCTAAACCGGATTCCAGTTTAACTTATAGCGAAGCATGTTCAGGTACCTGAATTCAAATGTACAGTCGAGTATTATTACACAGTTTTGGTTTTGAAAGCTTTTATTTTTATTTATTAATAGAATAAATTAAATTTATGAAAATATTAGTGAATATATGGTTTGTCTTTTCATTTTTCCAAGATTAGTTGAAGCATTTTCTTCAGGATCATCAAGTTCTTATGTTGGTGCTGTATGAATTAAATTAGTTTCATTTAAGTTGAAAGATTATGTATTAAAATTTTGTGGATAATAAAGCAAACAAGAATTCAGTCGTAACATAATTTTATTTATTGGAAAGCCGCAAATCATTATTTTAGAAGTCCAAAACAGTGTTTCACTCGAGTCCGTTATTCAATACGACATTTGTTAAACGGTATCTGGGCATTTTTATCAAGCTGTCGAGAGTTGCTTCTAAAGGGTGTAAACAATGTACCTAATAAAGTGTACGCTGAGTTGCCTGCTATTCAATGATGTGCAGAAAATATTCCTCTTTTTTTGGAAATACTGAACTATTTCTATATATGCAAGCAGCATGCCAGCTCCCGGAGTGACCAACCACTTTGTGGCGCATTTTGCGTATGAAATCACAGACTTCTTGGGCTTTTATAGAATATGTGTGACCCGGCCTATGAAAATGTGGCTTATGACTCAAAAAAAAATGTTCCCCTTTTTTTCTTCGATAGTTTTTGAGGCGCTCTTTCACGTGGTGAAAGTGTTGAGTTCTCGAACCACCCGCCATTGCAGATATGATATCATAACATTATTCTTATTTTTTCCAACACACACTGACGAAATGCATTGTTTATCTTTAACAGCTGTGACTCGCAATTTATTTTTTGAGTCATAAGCCTTTTCATAGGCCGGGTCACATATGTATGGTTTCTGGAAAGGTATGATGTATGATCTTCTATTGGGGATTTCGCCAACCTAATATCAGTTTTATCAATATATCCAATGCAAAACTGAAGTTATTCAAATGTATCCGACACTATTTGAGAGCGTACAGCTTCATTTGGCCAGCATATACATATATTCCGACTGGAGGTGCGCAAATACTTTGCAGACCATCTGTGTTTTTTTTTTTTTTTTTTGATATTTTTCCACCATCACCCACTCCAAGAATAGTTGCAATTTTTCTAAAAGATGGACTTTCTTCTGATTAGCCGAAAATGTGTAATAGCTAGCTGTAGTTCTAGCTGTTACTGAATAAGCTTAAGGAAATTCAAAATCATTTTTTATTAGAGCACACAACAAGGCAAAATGATCTCTATCTACTCTTGCCATTTGTCATTTATCTTTATTCATCATTGTTAAAATACTATCGCGACAAAAATTTGACTTTGTCGTGTGCACCCTGTAGAGGGTTAAGTAGAAAGATGGTTGGCAACACCAGCATTGGAGAAAAAGAAAAAGGGACAACACTATATATAGAAAGAGAGAATAAAATACTAATAAATACCGAAGAAGAAGAGATAAGTAAATAAATAAACAAACAAACAAACAAATAGAAAAGTAATTGCTGAAAAATGGTGTGATTAAAAGATACATAAAAATTGAAGAAATCCGACATTTTGACAACCGAGGTTACTTGGCCGCCAAAAAGAAAGATGTCGAGACTTTTTTTGATTTTGATTTGATGGCGGTGACAAGGTGTCACAATTTTAAAACTAAATACCAGCAATATAAGAAAACTAAAATTTTTTCTAAGAAAATTCTATTGGTGTGCTTTTATTTACCTAAAGAAAAATGAAAGTTTAATGCAAGTTTGAAAAAGACATTTAAAAATAAACAATTTAGAAATAAACAATTGAAAATTTCAAAACTTGATTACCATAGAATTCAGTTAAATAAATAAAAGGACAAATAAAATAAATTACAAAATTAAAAAGTATTGTTAACAAAATCCGTAACACAAAACAAAGCAATTAAATTAATAAAGAAATTATACAATCTAAAAATCTAAAATAAAACAAAACCCACCAAAGCCACGCCATCACGTACTTCATCCACCGTGGGAGCAAATAACATCAGATCTACAGCACAACACCTACTGTTGGGTCAGGTATCTTGCCAAATTATTTGGACCTAGACATTTACGACAGACAGCTGAAACGAACAAAATATAAAATTTATATACATATATATATGTATATGTATACATATATGTTTTTCTTTTTTTTTGATAGGGAAAACAGAGTCAGTCCCTGGTTGTATTTTTTTTTTGCCCAGGTGCGCGTTTTATAGAGGTTGAGCTCAAGCCTGTTAGTCATCGTAGGGTTAGTTGCCCAGAGGGTAAAATTTGTTTTCCTTAGCCTAGAAAAGAAAAAGAGATTAGAAATTCGTATATATGTATATATGTACATTAGGGGTATTCTATTATGACTTTTTTTTGTTTTTTTAAATTTACATGGCTGTACAAGATGAGAAACATTAAAAAAATCATAAGTGCGTTTTTAGTTTTTTATTTCATTCAAAAAAGTTCACGCACCAAACGATTTTAAAATTTACATGCGCATATACACACAAACATGTACATTTGCATTGGCAATGTATAGCTGTTAACCGCTTTTGCTATTTGTTTTCGTTTGCTTTTGTTTTGTTTTGTTATACTTGAAAACGAAAATTAAAAAATTCTTACATTGGAAATATTTTTAATTATTTAATTTGACATTAGAAGAAATAAATTTCAAATTCAAGGTTCTTCCATTTTTACAAAACGAATATAAATCTTTCACTTCCGTTTTAAATTTGGAATGGCTGAATCTTCCTTCACCCAGTGTCTATTTAAACATTGGTGTGCAGTTTTGAACGGCTTCACAGATTCTTCCCAGCATTCAAAATTATTGTTGCGAAAACGTTGGTCGGAAAACCATACTTCGTACCATGCACTGCATATAAATTGACAAAGTGGTAAAAGTTTTTCTCTGTGATTGGGAAGGAGTATAAATGTGAGCAATGCAAGAATAGCTCTGGAGTTCCAACGGGCGTTACTGAGCAATAGTAAAACTCGAAAGTTAATGAACGGAAAAACGTTATGTTCAAATATTGTGACACTTTTTCCATTCTCAAGCACCATTACCGCTACTCGCACTTCTTTAGTTTCATTTGACAATACCACTACCTGCACTTCCTTTTTTCCAAACATTCTCCCGTCAAATTGAAGACACAAATTCTCTTTTTGTAACGTTGTCATATATTTTGCTTCCAATCGCTCGGCTGATTTCATTGAGGCTTTATATACGGCAGATTGTGTGGGTGCTGGAATAGCAATGCCTGATTTCACTAATGCTTCACATACTTTAGTTGCTTTCCTGCTACTCAAACTTGTTTCCTCTATCATGTCTACTGCGACCCTTGTTTGACACTTGACTTTTCTAAGTCTTTTTGCAGGTGGTTCAGGGTGATATAATTCACTATCTCAGATACACTTGAATTTATATTACTTTTGTTTTGTACGGTCACTGGTTTAAGTAAAACAATTTTTGATTGATAAATATTTGTTTCCTTTTCAGTGGTGTATCCAACATTTCCATTGGAAGCAGAGGAGTAATTAGTTCTGACTGCAAAATAGCGGTAAATTTTTACCACTACTTTCAAAAAAACCAAAATTATAACACAACAAAACAAAATAAGAATAAGAACTAGAAAGCAAACGAAACAAATAGCAAAAGCGGTCAACAGCTATACATTGCCAATGCAAATGTACATGTTTGTGTGTATATGCGCATGTAAATTTTAAAATCGTTTGGTGCGTGAACTTTTTTGAATGAAATAAAAAACTAAAAACGCAGATAACATTTTTTTAATGTTTCTCATCGTGAATGGGCATGTAAAACATAGGTTAAAAAATAGAATACCCCTAATGTACATATATTGTTTTATGGGCATTTGAATGGGACTTACCCTATCATCATTCGCAAGGTAAAGTAATATCAGTCTTTTTATAGTAGCTGAAGATAAAAAGGTAGGAAGATAAAAGTCTAATAATAATTGCAATTTAGGTAATCCTACAAATTCATCTATTGAAGCTTCTTCAAAAGATTTCCTTTGTAAAATATTATTTTGCTGACTATTGTTTAACTGGGAAAATCATAAGAAATCACGCTCTCGATTGGACATAGCCAGGTAAATTCTCTTTAATTTAATTGGGCATTAGTACATTTATATATTGCTGTTCATATTTTTTTTCATTAGGATTTAATTTTAGTCGTGGTGGACTCATTTAGTGAGCCACTACTGTTGCTTTTAATCCAACAATCTATTAATAGATATGTACGTCTGTTAATCGATCGCTCACGTTAACAGCAAGTGTTACAAGCGTTTGTATCATTGTGCATAAAATTCCATAAATTCTTGGTGAAGAAACAATATTAAAGTGGAGAGAGGAACTTATTCAAGAACTGAGATCAAACCATATTTAAATTACAATGATACCAAACGTGTAAAAAACATGGCACGCAAAACACTTAATTTTATTTATTTCTATTTAACTAAATTTAATATACATCTATTGATTGGCACAACACCATATTCTGAATATCCTGAAACACCTTATGAAGTTGGGGTATAATTAGAGTTATAATACCGGAGAAGTCGATTAAATCCCAGTGTATTTTAGTATTTTAGTGTTAATTAATGAAAAAATTTACCTAAAAATAAATTTTTGTGCATAATGAAAAAAAAACAAATACTAAAAAAATAAAAACCTTAAATTGAAACCAACTACAAATCACATCAAAAGTAAAATTAATTAAAAAAATACATTAAAATGCGTATTAATCATATTAAAATCCTAAATTTAAGCAAACATTTATTTAAACTTCTAAAATTTGATACCTTAAAACTAAAATGAAATCTTAATACTAATTAAAATCTCTTAAAATCTAATATTACACAATGAAATTTATTTTTTAGGTTCATTAAATAACTTAATATAATTTTAAATAATTCTAATTTTTATATAGCCGAAGTATAAAACAAAGTTGTCATCTGCATGGAATACCCATAATACTACAATTGCATGCTTTCATACATTCCTACATACATATTTTCTCCAGTACAAGCAGTTGCAGAGGCCTCTACAAACGCTGTTACATACCTACGCATACCTACATATTTCGGTGAGTGAGAAAAAACCATCTTTTAATTATTATTATATGTATGTATGTATGTCGATCTCTGTTAACAAAACAACATTCAGCTCATGTAAATACAGAGATAAATGTTAGTTCTTAGCAACACATTTGTGTGTTTATTCAAACTGTATGTTGATTTGTTAATAAGTATTTGGTGCAGAAATTTTTATATGCCATTAAATGTCTAAAGAAAGCTCATTTTTTTTTAACTTTTAAGCTACTAGTATTAGAAATCTAATTAATTTATTTAAGGCTGCAAAAGTAATAAATTTATGTATATAATATACACACATATGTATGTATGTATGGACCACACTCTCACATTTCAAACATTTTAAGATTTTGAATGTGCTTTTATTTCTGTCACTTTATATTGTTACTAATTGTTATGGCTATACATATATGCCACATGCACACTGCAATTTTAAACATTTTAATTCAATAAATCTAAGGGTCAGTCAAAATGCTGGGGAACAAGTTAGACTGCAATATTCGACTGTGCCGAATCTTTTTTTTTTTTTTTTTTTTTTTATACATTTAATTTATTTATTGAATCTTCAGAAATGAAATGACAATAAGTTTTCGAATCTTAATACTAAAAGAAAATAATAAGTCCAGCCAGTGCTAGACAAAATATTATGATACTACAAAAAATTTATATCCACTGATCCAGTCATCTGTTTTGCGCTTGAGTTAAAGCAAGGGTATCCCTCCTTCTCAACCGAACATGGCCAGTAAAGTTAAGGATGTCTCGTGCAAGTGGGTTTGGATGGTGTTCAAGTTTGCTGACATATTTTGAGGCGTGTTTTGTAAATTCGACTTTCACCAAAGGAATGCCTAGATCTTTGTGGATTCGAGAATTTTTAACATACCATGGAGCTGCAGTAATTATACGTAGAATTTTATTTTGACCCCTTTGAATTTTTTCAATGTTGGATGCTGAGGCAGTACCCCATAATTGAATTCCATAACACCAGATTGGCTTTAGAATTGCATTGTACAACAAAAGTTTGCAATCCAACTTTAATGTAGAATTTCTGCCGATTAGCCAATTAATTTGCACTGCTTTTAATCTCATCTGGGTAAGTTTTGCGTCGATATGAGACTTCCAAGTTAAACGACGATCGAGGTGGATTCCGAGATATTTGACTTCATTGTGTTGCGGGATAATCTGATTATTTATTCTGATGAACGAGCAGGTATCTTTTCGCAATGTGAAAGTTATATGAATACATTTCTGTTCGTTAACCCTGATTTTCCAAAGCTCTAGCCAATTCTCTAGTTTATAAACATAATTCTGCAAATTCTGTGATGCAACTTGGTGGTCCTTATGGACGCTGATAAAGGCTGTATCGTCTGCAAAAGTTGACGTGTGGATTTTGGGGTCTGACGGCATGTCGGAGGCATAAATCAAATATAAAGTAGGGTCCAGTATGCTACCCTGTGGCACACCTGATTCAATTGGCTGAGCGGTACTTAAAAAATCACCTTCTTTGATTTTAAATTTGCGACCGTATAAATAACTTTCCATGAGTTTATGGGTGTTAGCAGGCAGAGTTGATTTTATTTTGTGCATTAAACCGTCATGCCAAACTTTGTCGAACGCTTGCGACACATCAATGAAAAGGGCGGAGCAGTATTTTTTATCTTCAAACGACCCTCTTATCACATTTACCAATCTGTGAGTTTGTTCGATGGTACTGTGTTTAGCTCTGAATCCGAATTGATGATTTGGAATACATTCAGTGTCATTCAGAATTGGAGTCAACTTAGTCATTAACAATTTTTCGAACAGTTTAGAAATTGTCGGCAGTAGGCTAATTGGCCTATATGACTCTACTTTAGTGGGGTCCTTCCCTGGCTTAGGAATCATGGTAATCATAGATACCTTCCAATCTGCAGGATAGTATTCTAGGCGTAAAATAGCATTGAAAATAAAGAGGATGATTCTTCTAGCTACACGAGGTAACTCCACAAGCATTTTGTTGCTGATTTTATCCATACCTGGAGCTTTTTTAAGATTCAGAGTACCAATAGCGCTTTGAACATCATTAAAGCTAAGTCTTAGAGGTACAGGAGGTCTAATAACGAGTGGAGCCAAATCAGATGCATTAATTGAGTTGTTTATAGTAAACACATTTCTCAAATGGTTAACAAATAAAGTCCCTTTCTCGGAATCATTTCTAGCCCAGTCTCCAGTCGGATTTCGCAGAGGAGGCTTTCCTCTAACTGGTCTTTTTAAACCTCGTGCCGCCTTCCATAGCGAATAGTCAGATTGTGGGGTACTATCAAGACCCTCCAAGTAAGATCTAAATGAGGCCGTTCTTTGGATTTCTAAGAAATTTCTTAGTATATCTCTGCATTCTCGTAGCCTAGCTTTCAGTTGAGGAGACCTATGAATTTGCCACTCTCTTCTAACTCTTCTTTTTTCTGACAGGAGATGATCGAGTTCAGCGAAATAAGTTCTATTTGTCCCACTTCTGCACTCAACGTCGTATGTGGAGGCGTGATGTACAGCTCTTCGTATGTCCTCAGTAAACTTGCCAATCGACCCATCAATATCCTCGGTAGTTCTCAACACTACATTTTCCGTGCAGTGGGAACTTAAATACTTTTTATACTTTATCCAACTTACTCTGGTTTTAGATGTGTCCCGAAATGGAGAGCCATTCCCTTGAAGGAAACGCATTGAAATAATAGAAGGAGAATGATCTGAAGACAAGTCTAATGAAGGCTCCACTTGTATCGATTCTACAGGGATATTTTTCACTACTCCGAAGTCAATAACATCGGGAATCTTCCGTCGGTCCGTCGGCCAGTAGGTGGGATGCCCGCTTGAGAGTACATCTAATCCCATTTTGGCAATGGTGTTGAAGAGTTCACGACCCTTCGGGGTCACCAGACGTGAACCCCAAAAAGTGTGTTTGGCGTTAAAGTCACCAGCAACTAAAAATCTAGCTCCAAGGGAATTGAAGAAGCTGTAGTATTGGTGTTCTTTTATTGAAAATCGAGGCGGCGAATAAATTGATGATAAAACAAAATTGTATTGACAGAATTCAATACAAATGTTTGTTGCTTGTAGGTAATCCTCACATATGTTGTTCATTAAATAATGTTTTATTCTGTTCTTTATAAGAATTGCCGATCCTCCACATGCTCTTCCGCGGGGATCTTTAGTATCATACAACACGTAGCCATTAATTTTGAAGTACGCTGTCGCCGTCAAGTGAGTTTCAGCAATCATCATGACATCAATCTGCTTATCCATCAGGAAGTGTTCAAGTTCGTTTTTATGTTGGCGGAGGCCGTTCGCATTCTAAAAACAAATTTTTAAACAAATCATTTCTTTAAAATGGCTTGTAAGATAGTGGATTGCATTTTCAGCATTTCCTGCATCATGGATGTCATAGTGGTCGTAAAAGTGTTCATGGTTTGGACAAGTGTCTGCAATGTAGTCTCTAGAGTGTTAATATTAGGCTCGTAATATTGTGATTTAGGTGCCTGCTCCAAACCTGGCATATTAGATTTAACCACGTTAGCGTAAGAAACTTGTCTAGAACTAGGCGCGTTTACATGACTAGTGGACCGTAACAATTGCGGGAAATTGTCACTCGATGCCAAAATAGGCTGTTGACGATGATCAGGTAATACTGACATCTTGTTGGTACTTATGGCTTTCAAATGAGTGTAAACTGGACAACCTCTATAATTTGCGGTATGATTACCTCCGCAGTTACTGCATTTTTTTATTTTTACGTCAGTTTTGGACTTATTACATTGAGCAGTTGGATGTAGTTCCCCACACGCAACACAAACAGACGGTAATTTACAGTACGCTTTGGTGTGGCCAAATTCTTGACAATTAACACACTGGACGGGTCCAATGCGCTTATGCGGTTCCTCCACGGTAATTCTACGATGCAGAAGATAAATGAGATTGTAGATTGGGTGGGACTCGTTTTTCTTTAAGCCAACATCTCCAGGTTCCAATTCTACCCTGAACATGGGCTGAGGGATCTTTTCACGGTTTCTGATATTCACTACGCTCTTGATTTTGAACCCTTTGTCCATTAAACCGGTCTTTATCTCCGCAGGATCAACACATGGGTCTATACCCTTTAGAACGACTTGGAGTCCTTTTGCGCTTTTGAGCTGGTAGGTATAGAAATCCCTAGTCTCCCTCTCCAACTGGTTGGACAATTTTCGAAAGTCATCTTCCCTATTCACTTGGATCTTTGTCTCGCAGATATTTCCATGTTTAATTGAGGTTACGCTAAACATGTTTTCACCTATTACCGAAACAATTCCTTGTACCAATTTACTGGAAGTCGGCTCTCTCAGATAAATTGGTGGGGGCTTAAACGTCTTTTTAGGAAGTTCTGGCTCATCCGTCCGGAGAGCAAACCTATTTTGATCATTACTCACAGTCTTAGAAGCTTTTGCATTTGATGACACTTGAGCAGACTTCGGGCTCCTCTGTCGCTTGAGAACGGTGATGTACTTATCCATACCTACTTGTTTTTTGGGTTTCACTGCACTATTTGATGAAGATGATGTTTTCTCATCTGTTGAAATCACTATATTGGGAGAACAGGAACGACGCCGTTCTACGGCTCTTGTAGTGAGAAAATTCTCCAGAGATTTTTTTATGGATTCTTCCTCAGAGAGCCATTTAGTTTTTCTCGACGAGCTAAGCTCTTTCTCAGAATTACATCTGAGAGGAACACTCATACAGTTTTTATACGATTTTTAATGATTTTTTTTTTTATATATTTTAACCTATTACGAGTTATTTTTTTCACTTTTTTGTTTAATTTCAACCTATTACAATTTTTCACCTATTACGATTTTTTCACCGATAATTCAGCCGCACTAAAATTAACACGTCCGAACAGTTCGATGAGACGAGACTTTAATTGTGCCGAATCTTGAATACCCTTTAACTAAACGTTATCAGAAATACAGAAACTACACTGGTTACAGGACTAGTATATCCTTATTATTATTCAGTCTTAGTGCAAATTTTGTTATTATTTTATATATTGTTTGAAAGACAATATTACCTGTTGGTCCTAATTCACTAATGTAATTTTATTTTAAATGTTTTGAAATTTTATCTAATTTTGATCATTTATAATTGATATAATTACCGATGCTTACTGTAATTTACAGAGTTTGTCTGATTTTCATAATAATCTTGAGTGTAGTTTGACAATTTATTGTTACGGATTTTAGGTAAGATGTTTTACCTCACATAATATATTATGACTTGTAACTGTACCACTGAGTATACGCCACATAAATTGTGTTTACATACCATGCACCCAGCGTATTTGCGCTATGACATATTTGAAATTACATTCCTTTTTTTTTAGTTGGTAACAACTCTCTTTCTCGTTGTTAGGATTTTTTATATATATTTACAACAGAGAAAAACAAAAGAATGTTCGAGAAAAGAGGGGGAAAAATGTAACGTGATTGTCGTGCGCATTCATATGTATGTTGTTTCTTTCTCGTTATTTTCCACCCAAAAACATACACTCTCACAATTGCGTCGCGTATTTAACATACACAACTGACTAACATTGTGTAGAGATTTTTTTTTACCATCACCTCTCTGTTCATGCACAAACAAATATGTAAAGAATGTGAAAAACAGTTATATTTTTTTTGGTTGTTATTGCGCAATGGCCTTTTTTTGTGAAGTTGTACAGGCATCATCTTTAATGCGCATAAATCTCTTATAAATCCCCATAATAGGTGATATGGTGGTGGGTTTATAAGATTCGGTACAGCCGAATATAAACTCTTACTTGTTTAGAAACAGATTCTCTTTAAACAAATTCAAATTGAAATATTTTGAATTGTATATAGCCTTACTAGCTTTATGGAAGTTTTCTTGACAGTTTTTTATTAAACCTCAATGTTACAAACTCTATGACAAATTTATATCAATCACCATTCTTGCAATATGCCAATACTAGAAAAAGAAATCCAAACTAGATAATCCTCAACTGCTGCTACAACAAGAATGTCCTATAGACACGAATACAACCATCATGATGAAAATGTTGTAAAAAACAAACCCAGATCGATCTGTCTTAAGCCAACACCAAAATCATAATAAATATGTGACAAAAGTTTTACAACGTATCTTTAGATGCAGTCGGTATTTTTGGAGTATTGTTTTCAAGCTGCTCCTTTTAATCGGACAAAATTAAAAATAGGCATAAATTATAACAATTTGGTTGGTTTAAATCATAGCTGGGGAATTTCGATTAGAATTAGAAATCATTATGAATAGAGAAATAAAATAATCTAATCATTAGAATTGAATTTTGATAAAAATTTTAGATTACTAATTGATTAGATTAGAAATAATCAAAAATCTAATCACAATTAGTGACGATTAGCATTTCTAATCAAATCTAATCAAAACTAATCCAAAAAATAATTGATTAGATTTCTTGACTATTTTTGATTAGATTTGATTAGATTTGATTGATAGTTGATCTAATCTACAATGTTCTCTGTTATTAATATTTAGTTGCTGAAGGCTGTGCAACAGCAGAGGAAATACTTTGTCATAGCCTCTCCATCTACGTGGTTGCAGCTTTTGCAAAAGGCACTAAACTGTCTAAATGTAGATATCACTGTCATTTTTAATAATTAATTACAGTTTTGTTTTTTAATTAATAATGTTGTCGCGTTTAAATAAAAAGAACAAAATAATTAAACATCATATAATTGCACAAGCAGTTGAACAACAAAAAATTATTAATAATTAATTACTATAAACGTTTTTTTTAACTTTTATGGATATTAAATTATAATAATTTTTTTTGTTCGTCTCTCTATATATAATAGAATAATTTAAGCAACAAACAAGTTGGAGTGCAATATTCGGCTGTGCCGAATCTTAAATCCCCTTCACCTAAATATAATAAGAAATACAAAAACTACACTGGTTTTAAGACTAGAATATCTTGTTCTTTGTTTTCTATTCAGTACTAGTGCAAATATTATTATTATTTGAAAGACAATTTTATGGCCAACATTATATTTTAAATGTTTGAAATTTTAAGAACAATTATTATTTTTTAGTCCAACTGTTAATTTTTAAATGTTTGATATTTCTTTAGTCAGGCTCGAGTTCATTAAAAATAATTTAATGAAAATTAAATTTAATGAACTCGAGCAGTTTGAAATTTTTTTAAATTTTGACCATTTATAAATCCTGTTATTACCAATTCTCATCATGAATTTGTTTGATCTTCATAATAACCTTGAATGTAATTTAACAAATTATAAAATTAAAAGAACATTTTTCCATATTCACAACAAGTTAAGAAACAGACTATAAAACAGACTCTAAAACAGAGTATAAAAAAGAACAAGATAAGAAGTGAGGGTTTTTTGTTTGAATTTGATCTCAATAACATTATTTACAAAAGATTTATGGGTGGCATAGAAGAAATGGACCAATTATGGACTTATGAGTTCTAAATCCAGTATCCACTAATGTGCTATCTATGTATTTTAGGATTATATTGGTTCAATTTCATCTCAATAGCGTTATTTACAAGAGTTGTAGGGTTGGTTGTTATGCTGGAAGTGGACTTAATTCTGGAGCTATTATTGACTGCCAGTTACAAAATCCAGTAGCATAATTGCCGTTTAACCGATATTAGTATGATTTCTGGATTAAAATTTATGATCCATATAAAAGTTGGTTCGATATCGATATTCATTAGATATTTTTGTGGGTTATGACAGCTATGACAAATCATGGGCCGAACTACTTATATATTGGAATAGTCAATTTACGCATACAAGGATATCTGACATCGAATATCAACGGCATAACGGTATATTTAAGATACTTATTAGTATTAAAGTGATTTTAGACAGAGGTATTCTAAGGCGGATACGGTCAAATATGGACCGAACTTTAAACAAATTTGTGGAATGATTATCGTGTATATTTAAATGATATATGTAAAGTTTTGAGTCGGTACCGATATTGATAAGCTATACTATATATAAACATTAATGACTTTTTCGGATGTCTACAGTCGGTAGACGGTCCTAGTAGCTAAACGGGAAAAAACGGTTTTTTTTAATACTCAACTGATGACCGTCTATAGACGATCTGAGGCGTTAAATGTTTAAGTGAATTTCATATGTGGACTTTATATGGGGTCTACATGGACCGAACAAAACAAAATTTCGTTCTTCGATTTGTTTTTACATGACACTTATTTCTGCCGAATTTAGTATTAATATTCTAATTTTGCAGGCATTTATTTATCATTAAGCCATATTTCGGGAATACATATATATTTGTATGGGGGCTACATGAAATCAGCGATTCTTAACATTTTTCTCACAATTTCTTCTTATATCATCAAATAATGTGTACAAAATTTTATTTAAAAAAAAAATTCAATACAAATATTTAAAAATAAAAAATTTTTATGGAGGTTGTCTCATAATTCTGGTTCTACTTTACCGATTTTGATAATTTTTATTATCATTAATAGTGTACATAGGAGAATTATTAATGGTATTTAGTTAACTCTGTTCATTTTTGTTGTGTCGTTTGGACGTGAGAGTGTTTTACAGAGACAGACAGATAGACAGACGGACAGACAGCCAGACAAACACACGGACATGGCTCAATCGATTTAGAATTAGTAAGGCTCAATAACATATATACTTTGTTGGGTCTCAGATAAATATTTCTTAGTGTTACACATGGAATGACAAACTTATATATGACCTCATTCACCATTTATGGTGTTGGAGGGTATCAAATTTAACACAAAACAATAATAATAGTAATAACATAAACTGCAACATGATTTATTATTAATATGGTTTTATTTTTTGTCCTTAATATTAATATCTAATATATTAGGTATTATTTAATAATATTCAGAATTAATCTAGTTGTATTCAAATTAAGCAGAGAAAAATTAAAAATTTAAATTTATGTTTTAGAGAAACTACCACAATTTCTGCGTTATTAATTTTTAAGCTGCACAAAATCAAAAACAATTATAAAATTAAATAAAATAAAATTTAAAATTAAATAAATTTCCAGAAGAATTAAAAATTTCGACAGTTTTAAGGAAAACTTCAGTGAGTTTAAATTAAGTTTAGAAGTAAACATATTTTATAAAGTTTTATTTACTTCTTTCTTATATTCTTATAGAAAGACCTACATATATATATTTTTAAATAATTTCTGTTTATATCATTTCTAATAATTGATTTCAAAAAATTGACATCTTTATTACATGAGCGTAGCTGACAGACACAATTGATATTGCTAGTTAAACAGTAAAACGTTTAACACTACAAAAGAAGTTACTTCACCAAGAAAAGGTTAAAGTTAGAAATTGCAGATGTATTTCCAAAATATGTTGACTCTGATCCACTGTGCACTGTGCTACAAAAATGGTAAAGCGGGTTTGCAATGCAATTATATCGTTAAATTTGTTTTAGATCAAGGTATTGTACGATTTTTTGCTTTATGTCGTAATCAGTTGGTAAAAAACAGATAAACGGTGTCTGGTAATAGACAATTAAACTGGGTTTAGTGATTAAAAATTTTACTGTTCCTATTTTCAAACAGGTTGATAACAGTCTAATTTTCTGAAAGCTTTAGTGTTTCTAAACAACTTTTATTTACATTTTGAATCAGTTAAGCAAAGTACACATATTCAGGGGTGTCATAGAAACCAATATTGGTTTTGCTAATTTTAAAGCCAATATTGGTTTCATTTAGTGTCACGAAACCAAGTTGCTTTTGTTAATTTCGAATGTAAATAAAACCAATAACGAAACAGCTGTTGTTTACATTTTTATTATTTTTTATTTTACTTTTTTCAGAAAATTGCCAATATATTATATTTTTTTATTCAAATATCAGCAAAAGTGTTTTTTTGTGAAAATAATTCATATCAAATAATTAAAAGGCGACAAGTGCTTATAAATAAAATAAAATGGCATCAGCAGTTGTAGCATTTTTGTTATTGGAGACAATGGCCGTTTTGAAGATGTAGAAGGAACTTCTTTCTCACATGCAGCATCTATGTACTTCTTCGTTGAGACCAACTGCTACGCCGAAAACACCTTCCACCAACTGCGAAATGCCACATAGCCGTACTATGGCCTCTTCTGTTGTTGTCAGGTGATGCTTTCGAAACGGTCCACCGCCAGTTTCCCTAGACTCTGTCTTATTTTGAGCTAGCTTTTTCTACCTCGTGATATATACCTCTGCAGCAGAAACCAATGACATGGATGTGGTCAAACGATTTAAGACAACATTTATGGAACACATATAAACAACGGTGCTAACAAAACTAACTAAATATTATGTATGTATATTATAAGTATATTCAGGAATTTCATTGCACATACATTTGTAAGGGTATTTTGAGGTTTCTTTAAACATCACCTGCGAAATGAAACTTATTTAGAAAGCTATAAACTCACACACATATGAAAAGGCACATACATATCCCAGCATACCATTTTCGGAGCGCTCCGAAAAAGGAGTCAGAAAAGAGTCCAACAAAAGAGCATTTTCGGAGTGCTCCGAAAAAAGGAATCAGAAAAGAGTCCAACAAAAGAGCATTTTCGGAGCGAAAGAAAAATTTGCTTGTTACTGTCCTGAGTCTCAGTATGACTCAGAAATTCCACTTAATTATGTGTGTACCAAAGCGTTGTTGTCTTGTTATTTGTGTTTTGAACAAAAAAAAACATAGCTGTACCACACAAGCATAATAAAAACAAGATTACACAGAGCTCAAGAAAAACCTCATAAAAGACTCTTTTCTGACATTATCTAAGAGCTCTTTAAGAGCCCAAAAAACCCTCATAAAAGACTCTTTTCTGACATTATCTAAGAGCTCTTTCTGACGGACCATTTTCGAACGTAATGACGCTCTTTTCTGAAGGTTTTCGGAGCAATTATGATTGTTTTTTGGGCTCATAAAGAGCGTTAACGCTCCGAAAAAGGTGTCAGAAAAGACTCTTTTCGGACTCATATGGCTTGCTGGGATGTATGTAAGTATATTTAGAATATTGTGTGTAGATATATGAAGAAGGTAATTTTGTTGGAATTATGGTAAATTTTTTCCCTCTTGTAAATACTTAAATAAATTTATGATAAGTAATAACTACTTAAGAGTATATGGCTTGCCTACCAACGTATTTATTACATATTTAAATAGCACAGAGTCACAAATATTACACAATAATACACATACTTGCTAACATATGTTTCTACATTTTTATATAGACCTAAGAGCATTTCTGTATGCTTATGATTATTAATTCTATTTTGTGCTTTTGTTATATTTAGAAATAAATTATTAAATAAAATTGTCTTAAAGCTTCATTATCAAAGTATTTATTAAAAATAAAGAGATTAGATAAATGTTAATAAAAGAATATCCTTACCTAATGTTTTCTATTCAGTCTTAGCACAAATTTCATTAGTATTTTATGAATTGTTTGAAAGAACAACATAATTTTACGACCAAAATAATTTATTTTAAATATTATCTAATTTTGAGCATTTATAATTGATATAATTACCGATTCTTAACAGAGTTTGTTTGATTTTCATAATAATCTTGATTGTAATTTAACAATTTATAAAATTAAAAGAACATTTTCCATATTCACAACAAGTTGGTTGAATTTTATCTCAATAACATTATTTGCAAGAGACTTATGGGTGGCATAGTTGAAGTGGTCCAGTGATGGACTGATAGCTTCTAAATCAGGGGCTTCCAAAAATTTTTTGGTTGTGTATTAGTGAGTACCAGAGAGTAATGAAATTGAGAGAATGCATTTATTTAAAGCTGCAGAAAAATGTTACCAAAAGCATTTTTGACCGCACTATATTTTTTGAGTGTCATCATCTGTTAACCTGAAAAAAATAACGTAGCATCTGCTAGAAATGTGCACTTGTCGAAGTCACATGGACGACTGAATTGAAGAGCATAAAAATATGTCTTGGTAGTGATATGCTATGAAATGGAAGCCCCTGTTCTAAATCCATTATCCACTAATATGATTGCTATGTATTTTATGGTTATTTTTGTTAAATTTTATTTTATATACAAGAGTTGTATGATTAATTCGGGAGTTATTGCCAATTATTGTACTGACAGCTACAAAATCCAGTAGCATAATTGCCGTATAACCGATACTAATATAATAATTTCTGAATTTAAAATTTCTGATCTGTATAAAACTTGAGCGATATTTATTAGATATTTTTGTGGGTTAAATTGTTTTTCAAAAACGGTCCTTTTATAGCAGCCTATGAGAAATCATATGCCGATCTTCTTAAATTTTGGAGCATTGAATTTTATGTATATGAGGATATCTCACGTCGAGTTTCAATATAGTAATGGTTATTTAAGATACATATTAGTATTAACCCATTAAGGCCCTGCGGTGCGTTTTCGCAGCGTTCACTTTAACCACCTCTCAGACCTCTTCAGATTACTTAATATTTAAACAAAGCACAAGGAAATAAAATTTAGTCTCATATCTAATTGGCATATTTCAGGATTTTTGGCATACATAAGTTTTTCTTATAAATAAATTGTTAATATTTTGTCCTTTTTGGGAGTTTTTATAAAAAGCTGAAAAAGATTTAGTTACTTTTGGCAGAGATACCTTACACTTGCATAGTGTAATACCTACTGTATAATCCAACTTTTTTTTCCATTGACTAGATTTTTAATTACTAATAACATGTGTGATGCGAAAACGCAACACTAGGCTTTAACAATATAAAACTGCATGTCAAATACATACAGCATGATAAAAAATATATTTTTTTCTGTTTTTTAAGAACAGAGCAAACACACAACCTCATAAAGAGTAGTGCTGATTTCTGTTATGTATGCATGTATGTATGATCTTACTTTAGTTAGAAAGAAAAATATTTCAAGATAATGATAAGTTGGTAAACTTATTTTAAGCACAGCAGAGATGTTTTGCATAAAGTTTTTGAATTTGAAAGAGATTAATGATAATTATTATAATTATTTAAAAAATTCAACCGAAATAGATATATCAATTTTGCCACCATCAAAGGTGGATGAAATAAGTCACACAGACTACATTGTTGAAAATGGGCAAGTTCTCAATAACCCAGAAACACTACCAGCTGAAATCGCAGGTGAGATGGAATTGTTATATTTCTGTAATGAAAATCAACAAGATGAACCTGAAAGGCAATCAATTCCAGTATCAGTAAAGTGGTGTAAGTGTCTACGTGATAATGAGTTTTCAAAATCGCCTATTGACTTTTCTACTGAAAATATTCAAAAGTTGTACGAGTCCTACACTTCTTTCAACCCAATGGAACTGTATAAGTTGTTCATTATAGCCATGTAGACAAGAACGACTCTACTTTTATTACTAATTATGGTGAAATTGAGAAATTTATTGGCATTTTATAATTAACCGGTGTGACAAACGTATAAAATCAAACATACATTTATGCAACAATACTCATTTAGACAAAGAAGACAAATTTGCGAAAATAACTCTCCTTCACAATATGATAAATAAGAACTTTATGTCAAGAACAATGTCTCATCTGAATTTTAGAATATTTATTATAGAATGCATGTTGAGAACCGAAAATATTGAGAGAATAAGGGCTCCCTGCACTAGTGTCTCATAAGCTTTTTCAGTTATTCGAACTGATCGAATATATAGTACAAAATTGTTCGTCAAGACAAACGATTGCGATGTAGGCCATGTAGCAGTCAAACAATTTATAATTGTATAAAATGTGATAAAAAAAGCCCAAATTGAAAAAAAATTAAAAAAAATATTTAAAAAAAAATGTTTAAAAATTAAAAAAAAATATTTTAGAAATGATTGAAGAAATAGCTATCTACAATTTGGACAATTTTTTCTAGGACCAATAGGTAAAAAGTTACACTCATTTAAAAAAAAACCCTGTATGACCAAAATGTCCAACTTTGACCCCCTCTAATTCCGGCACTTCAGGACTGATAGAGCTAAAAATTTGCTTTTTTGCAACGTGGGTTATCTGGGTTCCCACCGATCCGGTTAACTTAAATTTGTTTTCCTTTATGTCTAGGCAAAAATTATAATAATTTCCAAGTTTCATAGTCCTAGCTTAACTGGATCACAGCTCGGTCCTTAATGGATAGACAAATATGGTATATAAATATAGTATATAAAATTGGTATATTTAAGAGAGATATATTTAAGTATTTAAGTAATTTGCGGAAGTGAACCTTGTATACAGGATATGACCAAATATGGACCTCAATTCACAAAATCCAACAGTTTGCTTTATGTGTTTATGTGTTAACTTGAACAATAACAAAATTATGAATTGGTACCATTATTTACAACAGATTTATGCGTATTTAAGTGATTTTCGAAAGTAGACTTTGTATGGGAGCAATAGTTAAACATGGACAGAACTTATCACATTTTCGTTTTATGATTAATTTGCATATGCGATTTATTTCTGCTGAATTTTTATTGAAATTGCAATTTTATAGGCATTTATGTAACACTAAGCCATATTTCGGGAAGAAATTTATATGCAGCAATGAGAAATCATGGCACGATTCTTACTATTTTCATCACAGTTTGTTTTGACATCGTATAAATAACGTGTAAATCTGTTTTGATTCATAACTCTGGTTCGCCTGAACGAATTTGGATAATTTTCAATTCCAAACTGCTTCTAATTCTCCTAGAAGCATATTTGCACGTGAGAATGTTTTACACAGGCAGACGGACTTGGAATTTCATTAGGATCAAGAATATATATACTTTGTTGGGCCTGTGATGAATATTTCTCAATGTTACATACGGAATGTCAAACTAATATTTACCCCCATTCCCCACTTATGGTGGTGGAGGGTATAAAAAATTGCTTATTTAAAAAATAAATAAAAATCAATAAATTTTTAATTACACACTCAGGACTTCTGATTAGTTCGGGAAATGGTTTTATTAGATATTTTAAAAATGCTTATAAAAATGTGCTATTTTATCAATATCACTTACGAGTATAATTATAGATATTCAGAAAATTATAATATTAAAGCGTTACATAATACATCAACAAAAATAAACTTATAATGAAATTCAATAATATTGTTAAAGTATTAATTTAGATTAAACGAAGCACTGTGTATTGTGATAATGTTGTAAATAATAATGATGTTGTATTTACTGTAATGTTGTTGCAGTAATTCTTGGTGTTGTTATTTAATCGCTCTATTTGTTTGTTAATTTTACTTGATTTTTTTGTATTTTCTGCGATTCTTGCTTTCGTTGCTGACAATGATGTTTTACATTTTTAAGCTTGTATTAAGTTTTAACAAGTGCATGTTTAAGTTTTCACGGATATTGTTTTCATTTAATTTGTATAATAAATAGTACGAATCTGTATTGGCTGTTGGCTGTTGTATTGTTTGATATATACTCGTAATACAAATATGTTGAAACGGCTTCAGTATAATTTAAGACTTAATAAAGATAATTGAAGATTTAAAACTTCATATAAGACGGTATAATTGCAAATATCTTTAATATAATAAGTTTAATATAAATGTTTTATTTTATAAACCATTAACAATTTAAAAACATAATAACATTACACTGAAAATTAGATAGAATAATTAAATTAGATAATTAGAAAATTATAAAAAAATAATATGTCAATTCGTCTTTAATTGCTATGTTAATTGAAAAGCAATAGAATATTATTATTCGATTTTAAATAAGCTTTTTAAAGTTTCTTTTTAAAGTTTCTTTTTACTATATTCATTATTTCATACGTTTCTCAATAAACGTTTGTAATTCTTTTTTAATAGCAAACTTTTGAATGTCATTATCAAATTCACTCATTAATTTTGTATTTTTTAAATATTTCTTTCTTGGTTTTTGGTTTCACCAGTTCAACGCTTAATATGCAATCACAAGTGCAACATCGACAGAGATTCATATCAGTGAGACAAACTTCTTCACTGTTACTTTAACCAGATTTGAATGACAACTATTTGTTTAAGTAAAACATATTCTTCACCTGCCATCTGTAGAACTTTAAAACCAATTAAAGGTTTTTAATAGGAATATCCAATTTCAAAAAACGTAGACATATCAAATGGTGCGTTCGAGTTTGGTATTTGGAATTTTTAGTAATCCCAAAAAAATCCAGGGATTGGCATCCTTATCTACGGTTCAGCAGAAGTTTTATTTCCAATTTAAAGATATTTTTTCTATTTTCGAACAAAGTTTCTTACCCCATTCAACATTAGCAATTAGGTTAGATACGTTTGTTATTCCTTGTAAAACTTTGTTAATATTTATCTTAATCGAACATTAAACATGATTCTAAAAATTTTATTCGTGAAAGCATTATGGTAAATGAATACAATATAGTAAGATCATAGAAATAACTCTGACACTAGCAGCCACATTTAAAATAATAAACTGATGTTCTTAAAATGCTTAAGAAAATCCTAATAGAATTTGTGTAAGATACATACTTAGATATATCAACTGTTTTATTAGTGTATAAGTGTTTTCTACATCTTCATTGTATACGACTTACGGAAAATGTACGTTGGCAAATGTTATGTCTTTTTGTGGCATCTTTAAATGGATATGGTGACATTGCATTAAATGCATGCACCACAATACCACGCATTCCATACATTCCTTTACAAGCATTTCTTATTCATTCCTTTAAAATTGAGAATGTATGTGTGTTTTATTGTCATTTATTTTTTCTGTCACTTCGTGTCGTTGCACATTGTTATGGTTTCATATGCAATATGCACACACCGAATCTCTAACACTTTAATTGAGTAAAACTGAGATGGGAAAAACGATCACACATGGCAAATATTTGACGAAAAAGTCGTAACCCCTAAATGAAATGTATTTTAATTCTTGTGTCTATTTAGGAAACTAAGGACAAATTACCATAGAAATTTAGTTTAATTCTATTTGCTGATGTTTGCTTTTACAAAACACTTGTAAGATTAAGCGCTGTCTATCTAATTTGTGCTTAAAAATAGTGGTTACGCTTTTCTGAGTAAATATTTGGCAAGTGTGACCGTTCCCTAAGAAAACAGCTTTATATTATCCTAACTATTCTTCACATTTACATACATATATATATTGTCTATATACTTGTTTATATTTTTAGACTTTCCGAAATCGTTACATAAGAGTTGAATCGTTCGCCCCATAATAGTTGATAGCAAAGGATCTTTCAAATAAAATAACCACTGAATTATCGTTGGCAATACAAAATGTAACAAAAATTTGTTTCAAGTATTCATAGATTACATTCATAGCTACTGGTGTTCTGTTGTTGGCATATACGATTCGGCATAGTATAATATAAACTTTTGTTTGTTTAAACTATATTAAATATGTTAAGAGGCTAGTGAAAAAAAAAACAGTTAGAATTATTTAGTTTCATACTATTTTATAGTTGTATCATAAAATTTATAATTAAAAATTAAGATTAAGATAAGAAATAGTACCAAAAACATTTAAATATTTTAAATTTATTTTACCGACATGTCGAAGAAATATTTTTTTTTTGTTTTTGAACTATTAGATCAACAAATTATTTCATGAAAGTGAGCATAGGACAAATATATTGCATGTTTATTTTTCGCAACCATTTAATAAAAAAAAGTGCTTTATAAAAGCACTATATAACATGAAAATTCAATAAAACTTTAGTAAACATATAGGTTTGCAATTAAAAATATGTGAAATAACATTGAAAACAAATTTCCATGTTTAAACTTTACCCCCTGGCCCACGATGTCGAACGATAAAGTTCGCTTAGATAAGACATAAGACACATGTATAATACATTTGAAAAATGAGGAAAAACATAAAACTAATATTTCAAAGTACTAATGATAATTATAATAAATATTAAAGTAAAAACCGATAAAGTGTATTTCCAATAACACTTTTACTTGTTTTAATTAATATAACATCTTTTTGGAGGAATTCAGGCCATTACTCTGTATGTTTTGCTTGTAGAAAGTTGTCATCGCTGCTCTCAATATATTGTTAACGGGGCCCACTCTGCGTATGAATATTTTTTAATCCAATTATTACGTATACGTTTTGTAGGTTGTCGCTAACTTCTACATCATTTCAAGTACAAATTGAAAAAAGCTAGCTATTCGTAATTAATATTATCCCCCTGGCCCACGATGTCGAACGATAACGTTCGCTTAGATAAGACTTAAGACACAAACTTTTTATCGTATCTATTTTTCTTACTCAATCAAGTTTGTTTATTCCACAATCAAGTTTGTGTCTTAAGTCTTATCTAAGCGAACGTTATCGTTCGACATCGTGCGCCAGGGGGTATTTTTATTCAAATAATTTTATTTTATTTTAATAATCGATACATCTATTTCAATGATAATTTCCAACGACGATACACATATGTAAATTATGTTGTTTTGACATTTTTAAGAGTTGTAATATACAACTCTAAATACAAAATAGCTACAACTACTGTTTATTTACTACAACTGGAATAATATTAATATATGTAATACATATTTTACTAATTGTTCGACCTTATATCTTTATTAAAAATTATTTTGTTTTGCGCTTAAGATCAATTTCTTTTTTATTTATTCCAATATTTTGCTACACAATGTGTAGCATCCTTAGAAAAACTAAAATCTATTAACAAATTCACAAAATAGCCGTAAAAATATTTTTCAATATAACAGAATTGTCAGAATGAAAACATTTTAAATATTACAAAAACAAAAATATGAAAAAATCATTTAGTTTCCTTTACCGTTTTTATATATTAATGCCCTTGTTCATAACACTTACAACAGGTTTATAAGAGGTTAATAAATCAAATTTTGTATGAAAAATTGCTTAATAAACATGTTATAAACCTGTTGTAAGATTTTATGAATAAGGGGATAAGTGCCTATAGGTTAGCATTATCTATATCTGCTTTCTAAGATTTTTTGGTACATTTCTAATTTCTAACATATAACGACGTTTATAATTACATGTTTTCGCTTTTTAAAACTCATATGGTCTCAAAGTCTGGATAGTGATTCAAATTTGCACAATGTGATGTTAATGATGTTTTTTGTGATGATATATCTCTATATTCCATCCACTCATGAAGACGATTTTCAATTTGTAAAATTTTACAATCTATATACATACAAGCATTTTATTTAAACCCACCATCCAATGTGACACAAAATTGCTACATAAGAAAGGCAATATTGAGGAGATGGTTTTACACCATAGATGCTTGCATTTTTGTTTAAAAATATCATATCTTTGGAAATATAAAGAGAAACATACATTGATGACAAATATGCATGTGCATTTACTTCAAGATGTTGCTGCGCAAATATTCGTAGAACAGCTTTTGGATATTTTGAATTGCTTGCATCACCTATTGTATGTATATGAGTCAGTTTGTCGTATGCTCTGATTAAGTCAACATCCAACCGTAATTAATGTCTCAAAATTCTTAATTAAATAAATAAACCTATTTTAATTTTTAAATTACTTGGCACATGAATTTGCAATTTAAAAGAATCCGGTTTAAAATAATTAAAAGGTAAATATAAATACAAATTAACAAAAAACAAGTAAGAGTGCTATATTCGGCTGTATCGAATCTTAAATACCCTTCACCTAAGTATAATGATAATAACTAAAATTACACTGGTATTAGGACCGTAATATTCTTATTCAGTGTTTTAAATTTAGACTTAGTGCAATGTATTTAAAAAATTCTTAAATTATATTTAATATTAACTATTTATAATTAATTCATACCATGATTTTTTTGTATTTAAGTGATTTGCGCAAGTGGCTTTTCATGGGAGATATATTCAAATATATTCCTATATTCACTAAATTCACTAGATTTATTTCTGAATACATAAAACGTATTTGTGTAAAATTTAGGTTTAAAATCGATATGCTTATTTAAGTGATTTTTGGAATTGCACTTTATATCGGGGTTATGGTAAAATATGGGCCGATCTAAACAAAACGTCGTTTTCTCGTTTGCGGACTAAACTTATGTTTGCTTAATGTTGTATGGATATTTTAATTTTTTTTTTAGAAATTTATACCTAAATCATTAAGCAACATTTGGGAACAAAATTTGTATCTAGTCTATTATGAGTAATCTTAGACCGATTCTTATTGTTTTCATCACCGTGTCTAAAATTTCATGGTAGTATCTGGAATATATTTAAATAAAATAGCAAAGAATTGGTGAAAAATATAAAATTGTAATGCAAGTTGTGTCATATTTTGTGTCCATACATAACATTCGTTCTATTATACTTATTTGGCTGATTTTCAATAAAAAAATTTCCTAGAAAATAAAATATATTTCCCTGCAAATTCTGTTAAGTTTAGTTGTGTATTTTAGTTTGTATACACCCTCATTTGTGACTTGTGCTGGTGGAGGGTATAATAAGCAGCTGTACTTTCTTCACATAATAATTTCGATTTTAATTTGACTGCTACTTATTTGATTTTATTGCATTGAATATGTATTTTATTTGCTTAATTTTTATTGTTTTAAATTTACTTACAACAGAAGCAAACAAATATTAATCAGTTGTATTCTTAACATTCCCATATTGAACAGACCATGGGTTTTATTTCGAATTTTTCAAAAATAACTGGATATAGTCTTTAAACCAAATTGTTTTTATTTAATTAACATTATTTTTATTATACTACAGAACTTGTTAAACTCCTATGGAAAAATTAAAAATCATTATTTTTCATGTACAAAACAATAACCCCAGTAAAAAATCTCACAAAAGTTTCACATAGTAAATGCATTTGTTCTAGCATTAGCTAGTAAGGAATTGTATTACAAATTTAGATCTAAAAGAATAATTCCTAAAAATATTTGGCTACTTTCGTTAGGCTCCTCAAAATTTGAGAATATATTATAAGTATTATAAATGGAAATATTTATGTTTAACTTTCAATAAGTTATCGTTTTCATTTGTTAGAGTATTAAATTCTTAAGAAATCCAATTCAAATTATGTATGTGCATACTAAATTAAATATACATACACATTTATAATAAAAAATACATACATATAAAGACACATTAACATTGCAGCGGGAAAAAGATGTAGTAAAGATGCCTTCTAGAAGGCCATCTTTGGCAGTCACAATTACTTCCAACCGCTTTTCCAAATCGTTTAAATTTTACATGGCGCGTCATTATTAGTCAAGGCCTTGCCTACTCGCTACTGGTTACATGCCTTCTAGAAGTTGTACTTGAGAAGGGAAATTGGAAGGTGTACGAATTCCTCATATAAGGCGTACTTAAAGGTCTGCGAAATTAATATAACATTGAGGAAAACAAAAGGATTTAAAATTAATTTTTATTTAATTAAATACAAAATCACAAATATATATGTACTCGTAAAGTACTGCTTCTGGCTCACTTTACACCCCAAACTTTTCTAAAAGACTAAATTTATAGACGCTCTCTTTATTAATTTTTATTACTCGTATAACAAAGTGAGTAAAATAATGTTTGTTGTTGTAATGACGACACACAGGAATAATTTCAAAACCATTCGTGTTTGCTGTTAAAATCACGATTTGTTGACATTCTTTTGAAATACAATTTATAATGTGTCCGAAACGCCTTCTATAAGACTTTCTGAAAGTGATATGAGTATCAAATCTTTTAGAATATACACACGGGTTTTCTAGAAAACCTAGAAATGGAAGCACTTGCAATTCTTTCCGCTGGGATACTGTTTTTAATTTTTAAAATGTGTGTATTTAGTATATATTATATTTTAAGAATCATTATAATTACTAGTAGTCCGTTGTTTTGGCCCTTGAATGTCCTACAGATTTATAAATCATCTTTACAGAACTCTAACAACTAATTATAAGTGTATAATTTTCTGAACCGAAGCAAAATTAAAATTTCACAATTATTAATAAAATCATTTAAAAGCAATTTATGCATATACATATGTATGTATATATTTTATATTTACAAATATATGTATGTATTTAGTATATGCGTTACAGATTGTAGTGTATTCGTTTTATATTGGTCTATAGAGTTAATTATATGACAATCTTTGTTGCATGCTTATAGGCTTTATTTAGCAATAACATTAATTTGTGATCATAACGTTATTTCATTTAAGTTGCCTGTCTAGTGTTACAAAATTATGTTATTTCTGGCTTTGTTGGAAATACATATTGCCCTTTAATAAAGCTGACATGCTAGTGTCAAAATGATAAAGATTTTATATTTTGATATGTCCAGTAGATTATTGAATTTTGCATGGAACAGAAAATGGCAATATATGTATGTGTGTACTAAAATTACCACATACGAGTATGTATACATATGTATGTATATCAATATGTAGGTACTTTATACAGTAATTTAAAATTAAATAGTATAACAAAACAATGTAAGCATTTTAAAAACAAAATTTTTTTAAAAACTTTATATTCAGCTGTGCCGAACCTTAAATAGTCACTACCTATTAAATAGCCCTCTATTCTATTACAGGTTATGGGAGAATAGTCATAAAATATTTAACTGTGATTTCTATGTATTTGAGTCTTTTATATATCAGTAACGATATTTTCATCTCAATAATTATTTTAAGAGCTTCTTAGGTATTCCATTTATTCTCGAAAATGGACCCTGTATGAAGGCTATGATCAAATATGGACTGATTCAAACAAAATATCTTCATAGCATAAAACTAAGTTTTGCTGAATTTTGTATAAACACTGCTTTTCTATAGGCATTTCTGCATATATTATAGAGGCATATTCCGTCAAAATAGTTTTATGGAGTCGATGAGAAATCGAGCAGCGAATTTTAGCATTTGCTGCAGGACTTGTCCTACTACAGTAAGAATAAATGGCTTTAACTGATATCTGACAAATATCGTGATTGTCTAAAAATTGGTTTCTAACTTCTACCCTGCAGCACCGACGAGTCGCTCTTTCAATACCAAATATTATGGTGAAACAAAGCTCTATCAATCTTAATCCTATAAAGACCCAGAATATACATAATTTTTGGTCTTACGACCCATATTTCAATGTGTTACAAACGAAATGAAAAACTAAGACTAAAAACAATAATAAAAAAAAATTTAAAATATTGAGGCTGTCCTGAATTTTGGTCATGCTGCAAGGATTTCGTCCATTTTGACTAACAAACAGCCCTGCTTAGCAAAGAGTATTCGGAAAAATTTTAATTCACATAGGTTTTTTCTTCGAGGGACTATTGTGTCTACAATAGACGGGCATTAATCGTCTTAGGACACAGAATATATAAAATATATTTATATTTCTGTATTTTCATATATTTTATATTTTATTTTTTGAATCCTTTATATGGGATCTATTAAATGTTATGTGATGACTGTTATAAATATTTCACAGGTATTTCTATATTTAAGTCTTATTGTGAATTTCATCTCAATAATAAATGATATTTTAAAGTTTTTTGGGTGTTCCAGTTATTCTGGGAAATGGACCTTATATTACTTTTATAATTTATCTGTGTATAACTTCGGTTCGATATCAATATTTATAAGATATTTACGCAAGTTAATATGTTTTTCGAAGAGGCCCTAATATAGGAGCTATGTCCAATTTGGGCAGATCACCATAAAGCTCATTGCGATATACATATATATGTACTAGAATTTTTAAATAAATTATGAATAAATATTTACATGTTAAAAGGGGAATCACAACTTTTATGATCATCAAAACAAAGAAGTGGTGAAAAGTGTAATGATAGTTTCAATACAACTTGTACCGTATCAATTAACTAGATGGATTTACTTGTTAGTATGTTTATTGTTTTTTTCCCGAATTAACGTAAATAACCTAAGCTAAAATTACAAAAAAATTGTAAATAAATTACCATGTATTATGTATTATATTCTATTTAAGAGCCAGAACACTTTTAGGTTATGGTATTGGTAGAAATGTGCAGTAGCAGACACAAAAGTCATTATGTTGCCAACTTACGTTAACAACTTAAATAGCCACAATATTTAAGGCCTTAACACTTTAACGCCTAAGACCGTCTATAGACGGTCATCAGTTGAGTATTAAAAAAAACCGGGTTTTTCCGTTTAGATGAAATACATGCTAGAACAAAAATTTATTTCTGCAATTTTAACGTATTTTCATTTTCAGGTATTTAAGGGTTAAAATTGTTTGTGCTAAATATCAAACGGATATTGCAAAAACTATAGCAAAATAAGCAAAAGAAAATGTCCAACTTTGTTATTACGTTAAGGAAAATTGAGAATTCTTTGAGTGAAGTGGGATTGCAAAGAATGTAGAGCAGGGTAAAGGGAATTTTTTAAACAAAACCGATTTCTTATGTGTAGTAAATATAACAATAGCTGCTGCTTAACGATGTGGCTTTTGCTTCCTTTGTAAAAATATCCCATTCTGCTGCACGTAAGCTTTTTTCTTAAAGTTTGAAAGTTTATGTTTTGCGTACGAAAGGAATCTGAAGTTTAAAAAAAATTATACCAAAAGCAAAGGGTATGTTCTTAAAATTGCAATCTTTATTATCTAAAGTATTTAATAAGGTGGTTGCTTTATTAATTTATCCCATATCTTTAAATTATAAGATATAAATCACTTTTACATCACAGTATTTTATGTTCACATAACCACTCTCCATCCACGGACACATTCCTTTTAAATGCACACTCCCTTCAACACATTTTCACATTCTATGGACCAAAATCGTATTGTTGATATTATAAATGGTTGTGGTTTAATAACTTTTAGGAAGAACTTTATTGCCAGCTCTTTATCATGTTAAATATATGTATGTACATAAGTGTAAGCTGTATAATATTTATGTATGGAATAGAATTTTAAAACTCAACATTATTGTCTACTACTTCTTATATTTGCTCTTCTGTTACCTTTTTAACTCACTTCAAGGATAAAAAATAGTTGCGGTTTTGCGTATTTAAATATTAAATTACATACTCTAACATGAATAATTCTCCAAAGATAAAGAAGAGTTAATATACATCTTTTAAACCTGCATTGAAGAAAGAAGAGAAATATATTTTTATACCCACCACCAAAAAGATTGTGGTATATTAAGTTTCTCATTCCGTTTGTAACACATCTAAATAATGGCCATAGAACTAAAAAGTCTATATATTATAGATTCTTAAAAGATTCCATGCCATGTCCGTTCGTCTGTTCAAAGCACGATAGAGTTTCGACAAAAAGACAATGACAGAACACTGAAATTTTTACCAAAAAATTTTTGATCCACCTAAATCTTTGACATTAAAAATGGGCAAAATCGGTCCGGTAGGATCTAAAGTTTCAGACAACCGTGATAGTTTTCAGATAATTTTTTGCCATTTTCTTCAAATATAATGCAAATGATATCATGAAATATTGCACACTTTATTTTTATTATAGAAGGCAAATGTCTATAGAAAAGCCGTATCCCTAAAAAATTCTACACAAAACAGTTTAATGAAAAGTGAAATCTCAAAACGACATTTTCTTTGCATCTGTCCATATTTTGACATTGCCCTTGTATAAATACCACTTGAGAAAATCATTTAAATGCATATAAATCTGTTATAAAAACTACTATCTAGTTGGAATTGAATACAAGTAGTCTCCTCACATATAAAAAATCTCAATTTAATGACGACCTGTCCATATTTAAACATAGCCCACGGTCCATTTGGAAAAATTACTTAAATACACATAAATCTGTTCTAAAAATCACTGTTAAGTTGAAATTCAATACAAATAGTGCACATATAATAATTTCATGTTAAATAAAAAGAAATCTCAGTTGAGCTAAAAGAAAAACAATTTAGAGTGCTATATTCGGTTATGCAGAATCTTTAATACCCTCCACATAAACGTAATAAGAAATACAGAAACTACACTGGACTAGTATATCCTAGTTCTGTGTTTTCTATTCAGTTTTAGTGTAAATTTTATTAGTATCTTTTATATTGTTTGAAAGAAAATTTTACCTGTTGATTGTAATTCACTAATGTGATTTTATTTTAAATGTTTTGAAATTTTATCTAATTTTGATCATTTATAATTGATATAATTACGGATTCCTACTGCAATTTACAGAGTTTGTCTGATTTTCATAATAATCTTGAGTGTAATTTAACAATTTATAGAATCAAAAGAACATTTTTCGTTATTCACCACAAGTTAAGAAACAGAGTATAAAAAAAGTATAAGATATAAGGTGATTTTGTGTTTGAATTTTGTCTCAATAATATTATTTACAAGCGACTTATGGGTGGCATAGAAGAAGTGGACCAATTTAGTAGCATAATTGTCATGTAAAATTACTGTTCTGATCACTATAAAATTTTCTAGAACAATTTATTCACCTATAAGGATTATTTGTTTAGAATTTTAACCTTTTATCATTATTTATACCAGTTTTATACGTATTGAAGTGAATTTTGGAAGTAGAGTTTATATTTGGCAGTGCCGAGTCTTATAAATCCATCATCAATATATCATAACCTATGCATACTTGCAAACATTTGTGTTACATTTTATATCAGTAACGATAATTATACGAGTTATTTTTTTTGCGGATGCCTTATTATGAAGAGATCGTCATAAACTCTTGCACTGTGATTTCCATGTATTTGAAGCTTATTTTGGTGAAGTACATCTCATAATAATGATATTGACAAGAGTTTTTGGCAATGCCAGTTATAAAATAAATTGAATTAATTTTGATTAATTAATTATTGTAATATTGATAGTAAAAAACCTTTTTTAAGCATTATATAGAAATATACACATATGAAGGCTTCGTGAGGGTCTCTACTCCACGTTTTTAGATTTTTTTACTTAAACCTAAAACGTTTTTTTCAAAATGCGGCAAGTTTGGAGAGTGTTGGAAGGGGCTACATATATCCGCTTAAATTAATTACATTTTATTTGGCACTTTTTGTTTATTCCGGATCATATAAATATTAAACACAACAAATATAGGGACTTTTTGCTGATAAAGCGCAAAATTTTTTAAAAACGTTAAAAATTTTATATGGACGAGATATTTTATCGCAAAGGTAGCTGATATTTTTGAAATAGCTTTCCCGTTTTGTGCTACAAGTTTTAACTTTAAACTTTAAATATCAGTATTTTTATTTTCACTATCTGGTTGTTTTCGAACACATTAAGAATATCTAACAACAGACAACATTTGTGTTTATATTTTCGGTACATTCTATTTATACGACTAGATTTTTTATTCATTTTATGGACAAACAAAAAAGAATATACAGAGTGAGCAGAAAAATACAATATGCTAACATTGTTTGCTACCGTTTTATTGTTTTTTTTTTTTTTTATTCTACCAATTGTAGTTCAACAATATAATTTCAGTTCATTTCCAACTGAATTTAGTTGCCTGGTTGTGCTTAATTCTGCTCAGATTTTTGTTTGTGTAAAAATATGTTACAGATTCTGACACGTTTACACTATGTTGCATTCAAGACAAAGTAATGGATTTGATGTGTTGTTTATTCATTCTTATTTTTTTTTTTTAATTTTGTTTTTGCCTTTTTTATTGTTGACTTTATTGTTGTGTTTATATTGCTACCCAACTGAAATCTTTTTTCACTAAAATTCGAGAAGTCAAGGGGTAGCGAATTGGAATGGAATGCAAGTGAAAACGTTGAAACGAATTTAGTCGACCTCAATGAAATCCTACACGAAAACAGTTGATTAATATTTATTTAGATGTAAGTAAAATCTTTTTCATATCACACAATTTATAAATTGTTATTAACTATTTAGTTCGTTTATTTGACCTTTTTCAATATTTAATAGTTTCTTTTAATAAGCAATAAGGTCACTTGAATTTTATATAAAAATATTTAATTTATTTATATATATTTATTTCCAATATTTCGCTATCACAATGGATAGCTTCTTCAGGGATAATACAAGTTTTGAATTATAATAAAATAATAATTGAAGTATGAAATTGAAAAAATTTTTTAACAGAAAATTAAAAGTTTACAATAATGATATACAATTATGATATATATATATAAAAAACTTGTTTGGAATAATAAATGAAAAATTCTAAATGCAATATTTTTAGTTTCTAAACTTATTCTTATAAATTGAATGTCTGTAATTTTGAGCTACATTGTCTGTATCTGTTTCAAACTTAATTCTCTTTTCTATCGGTACATTAATAATCCGTAACATTTCTAACATAAATCGTCTTTTATAATTTGTTTCTGTATTTTATATAGTAGTATTTTCAAAATCTGGATAATGATCTAAATTGTAACAGTCTGATGTTAATGCAGTTTTTTGAGAAGAAGTATGTTTGTGTTTTTGGTCAGATTTATGTCCAGCTAATCTAGTTTTCAATTTATTTTTAGTTGTACCTACATATATTTTATTACATTCTTCATTATTTTTACCCTTACACGGTATTTTATAAACAATATTAGATTTATCTAATTTTAATGTTTTATCCTTTATTTTACTATAAATATTTAATGTGTTATAAGCTTTATGGGCTATATTATAATTATTCCTGTCATAAAATTTTGAATTTTCTAGTCGTTCAGAAATTAATGGAATATAAGTTAGAGATTTATAAGGTTTAGGTTCAGAATTTATATTTGTATTATTATTTTTTGGTCTTTTATATTGTCTTATTAATTTATAAATTAGTTAATTGGGAAAACTATTATCTTTTAAAATTTGTTTGATTTTTATTTTATTATTTTTATGAAATACTTTGTCACTAATATTTAGAACTTTATCTATTAAGTTTTTAGCTGTATTTATAATAACTCTCTTTGGATGTTTAGAATAATAATTAATAATATATATAGTGAAGTTTTAAATTGTCTTCAATCGAATATAATTGCAAATAACCCTGGTTTATAAATTAGCTCAATATTTTTTTTACATGAGTGTATATTAAAGGTCTGCGCAAAACCACTTGGTTGTTTGTCAATAGTGAAGACTATGCTGCAGTGTATATGACAGTAATGTAAAAATCTGATTATTGTACACTGCACCATATAAAAAATCTAAGCGAGAGCACACAATAACAATACAACAAAAAAAATAAAGTTTGTTTGTTTTGTGTTTGGCCGATCAATGTGTAACAAGAAGACTGAATTATAATTTTAGTTTTAATGTATTATTTTTTGTTTTGTGTTTTAGTTTAAGTTATTGAATTGTTTCTTAATAAAATTTTTATTTAAAAATTGTATTACGCCTTTGATTTTTAAACATTTGGTTTTCTGTCTACACTAAAGACTATGCTGTAGTGTATATGATAGTAACGTAAAAATCTGATTATTGTACACTGCACCAAGAATGATAAAATAAAGATTACGCCATGCGCATGATTTCCCGTTATGTGACGTAGAAGGTCCATTCTAAGGGTTACCAATAATGTTTCATGTGTTAGAATTAAAATTTCTTGCGAAAAATGTATGTTTTATGTGATAGTTGGCAACCTTGCAATTGAGTTCTCTGAGAGTTCTAAAATAAAATCTGTTTAAAAAAGAAAAACAAACAAAAAAAAACAACAAAAAATATAAACATGAAGAGTGCAGTGAGCAAATGCAAGCAAAACATGAGTAAAAAAAAACAAGTGAGAAAAAATTAGCCAATAGAAACACAGAATGTGTGACGTCACAGGGCCCAAATGCGCAGAACATTTTAAAATTTTACGCGCGTTGGCGTAATTTTTATTTTATCATTCTTGCACTGCACCATATAAAAAATCTAAGCGAGCGCACACAATAACAATACAACAAAAATTTTTTTGTATACATGTGTTCAACTTGTTACTCATCAGCTATGTTCTCTCGTTGTTTATTATTGTTGTTGGCACACATTGTGTGTGTCATGCAAAACAAGAAGTAGGTGCATTGAAGTATTTGCTAAAAAATAAAATGTCTTAAGTGGCACTCAAGACAACATTTGCAACCCTTTAGTGTATATGTATTATTACGAAATTGTGTTTCAATTGTATCAACAATCTTTATCAACAGATGGCGTGTTTATCGACATACAACTTGTTTAGCATTGGAAAGCTGTTTGGTGTTGATGGTATTGCCAATTTCTGTGATGGACGTTAAAATTGCCGAAAATAAAGAAATCCATTCCAGTTACTGTTATTATTTCTGAATCGTTAAGAAAGTACCAATTACCTTTAACAAGTTTCGGCATAAACAAAAACATAAAGCAAATGGTAAACCGAGCCAAAGTTTTCAATCGAACTAGTTGCGAATGGAAATAAACTCAAAGTTTAATGGGTCGTCAAACCTAGTTAGAAGGTACATCTCAAACATCGAACTTATAGGTATAGAGCGGAAAGGAAAAATATACAAAGCAACACAGATATAAACTCCTAAATGTTCGAAGGCACATTCTCAGACAGAGAACTGGGAAATATGTTGACACATGTACAAACACGCACACATAACTTACTGACAAACGATAAAAACAAAAAGGAAAGTCAATAAGACAAATAATCCACAAGGAGCAGTCGCTTACAGAACGTTAACGTCAAAAAGTGACACTTTTGAAGATTCAAAATCGCTACAATCAGCTAAAATAAGGCCGTTCTCTTAAAAAGAGAAAGAAAATATTTTGTAGTAGTATGTTGGTAATGTGAAAAAGCAAAGCACTATATACAACAAGAATTTTGTGAACAAAACAAAATAAACAAAACAATTTGAGTTAGAATATTTAAATCGAAATTTTGTTTATATGTTTGTGATTTCAATTAGTTATTAAATTGTATTTTAATAATTGTTATACTTTGTGGTATGCTTTGTGGAGTTAGATGATATAAACGCAATTTTTATGATTGCATCAAACAATACAAAAATACTCTGTGCCAAAAATGAATTTTATTGCGCCAGAAAAATAAAGAAAAATTGTAACATAAAGAAAACAAAAAAGAGACAAGTATAAAACTTCATTATCTTCCTTTTCGTGACACCTCTGTTTACCCAGTGGATAACGTTGTCGGTCTTTAAAATCGAAAATTCTGATCCAAAAGTGCAGAAAATTTTTTATTGAATTTAATAATAAGAAATACAGAAACTACACTGGTTTTAGGACTAGAATATCCTTATTCTGTATTTTCTATTCATTCTTAGTGCAAATGTTATTTGTATTTTATATAACGTTTGAAAGACAATTTACACCAACATAATTTATTTTAAATGTTTTGAAATTTTTGTCTGATTTTGTTTTTTTATATGACCCCCGTTTAACGACATTTTTATACGTTGGGTAGAACAAATTTTGGAAAGTTCAAATTTAGACCTTGTACTGAAATTTTTGAAGAAATTATTAATACATGCAATCTTTGACTTGTTTTATTGTTTGAACACATCACAAACGTGTTTTTTGAAAATAAAATTATTTAATTAATAAATATTAAATAAAAATTAAATTTCCATTCATTATACATGTATAATTAGTAAATAATAATAAAGCAAAACAAAAACTTCATACAAATAGATATAGGTCCCTGTGGACCTAGTACTTCATGTAATGCAAGAAATGACTCACTCAGCGGAGGTTTAAATCGTTTGTGTTAGAATTTTTTTATTTCCTTACACCGATTTCTAAATTTGACCATTATTATACCCTTCACCTTCATGAGAAAAGTATATATAAGTTTGTCATTCCGTGTGTAGCTTCCACAATATAATTTTCCGACCCTATAAAGTATATATATTCTGGATCCTTAGCGGAGTCGACTAAGCCATGTCCGTCTGTCTATCTATCTGCCTGAATATTGAAATCAATTTTCTGAAGTCCGCAGATAATCTCGAGATCCAAATCTTCAATAATTCTGTCAGAAGTGCTTGCAAGAAGTTTCCAGATGTTTATGTATTGTTTAAGTTAAAATTAAAGGAAACTGCATTTTATATATTTTATCTTTCATTAATTAAATTAAAGGAATTTTTCTGTAGATCACTAATTAAGATTAAAGACAAAATTCCACTACTTACGGGTTTTAATCCCCTTGAAGATAGACTTACAAAGAACTACTTTTTTAATACAAAAGTTGTTGACTATAGAAAGCTAAAATAAAAATCGTGTTGCTTCATGAGATATTTCACAAAAAAACTTTAAAACTTTTTCTTTATTTGTTCCTTCCTGCTCCCACTTCCCAATTTATCACTTCCTGTAGCCCGTTTCTGTATTTCTCGCATCGTAAACTTTTCCGCATGGAATAGTTTCTGTAACTTTATTTTGCGTGAAATATCTGTCATTTAAATCGTTTTCCAACAGTTATTGGAAGAATGTGAGAGAGAGTGTTTCTGTAAAGGTGGATTCACCCATTTGTTCTTAACAAAAATTTTTTCCAGAGAAAAATTTTTTACTGAGATTTTCGCATTTCGAACGATTTTTTTGAAAAATCCAAGCTGCCATATGTAAACAATATCTATTAGTTTTACAAGTGCGACTACTGACTTATTTTGCTTTGGGCTTTAAGTGTCAAAATACAAATATTAAATTATTTTAAAGTATTGCTTATTCAAAATCACAGATATAAATTCAAAATGAATGAAAAAAGAAAGTTGCCTTCGCTGATGGCCATAGAAATATATATTTGTCTGAAAAAATGCAACCTATTGGCAGAAAATATAAAATTGAACCAAAATTCAAACTTGGAAAAAATATTTTCTTTCTCTCTCAAAAAAATTGTTCGAACAAAATTTTTGTTAAGAACCATAAGAATATTTTGCGAACTGTCAAAAAAATTCACACTTCAAATTGGTGCTAGAATCACACAATTCAAAATATATAGATATTTTTAAATACGTAATATATTGTCAAACGCTTAATATAAAAAAAGAAAGAGTTTTTGCCAAATATAAACACCTAAAAAAACATTAGGGACCGTAAAAAACAATTATCAATATTACAAAATAATTTTAAAAGTTATTTTGAGAACAAAACAACAATAAGTGCATCTAAAGTAGTTTTTTATTTATCGTGTTCAATTGTAATTGAATCACGTGTGTTTGCTAAGCTTCGTCCAACAAGAAGCAACAACCATGCTTAATGAATTTCTGAAAATAATGACAATAAGCATCCGCATGTGTTCTCATCGCTTGCTCAACGACGACTGAATGCTATTTACACGATGAAATTTATGACATGCAATTTTTTCCATTCTCTTTTAAAATTGCTACGTAAACTGTTGTGCATTTATACGATGCAATGTTACGTGCAACAAATCATGAAATTTTTTGACGTTTAATTACACATTCCTCTTTAGTTTTTCATTCGCAACAAAGAAAACAAAATTTTAAAATATAAATATAATATACAAAAAATGTACATATGCACATATACATGCATAAATACAATATACAAATTTTTATTCCACATTTTTTATTTTTGAAAAATTTATGTCCGTCCCAATAAACATTTTGGCTGGAATTCAAGTGGAATTACATTTGGATCCAGTCACAATTTCCAATTTCCAGTGTTGAATTACAGTTGAAACACAGTTGAATTCAATAGCGAATCCAGCAAAATTAACCATTGAATTACAGTCGAACAAAACAGTACACTTACAGTGTAATTCAAGCCTTAAATAACAGTGTGATTCCAGTTCAACCGAGCCTGTTCTCTGAAAATTTAATTATAAAATCATCATCATCTTCGCCGCCAATGATTTGCATTAACTCTGTGCCATTATTAACATATGCTTAAAACAAATTTGATGTTGTTTTTTAACAAACTGCAAACAGACTGGAAAGAGGATGAATTTCAAATGTAATTCAAGCTTGGATTCACACTGGAATTCCAACATTGGAATTCACAAAAAATTTGTTTATTGGGTTGTTCCACATTTTTTATATTTATAAAATTTATGTGCGTGTATGTATATTTATGTATGTGTATTTAATTTTTTTTTTTTTTGTATTTAATTTTTATAACGCACACTTTAAAGTCAAAATAAGAATAAAACAAAATATGTAATGTAAAAAACAAACGATGGTAAAAGGAAATGTCAAAAAATTGCATGAACAACGAAAATCGTGCAACTTTTTCTACCTCTCTGGCTTCTCTACCCCGTTCGCCAACAAACAACAATAGCATCGTATAAATGGCCTCTTACTTACTGAAAATATTCCAATAAAAACAGAATAAGCGTTGTCTATTTTCGCATTCACGTACAGAAACACTTTTTTCTCACAAATCGAGAAACGAGAGAGAAATTTTACAATGCCAGATATACAGAAACGAGCTACTGGTCTAAAGGCCCAACTATAATGTGCATATGCTAGCTTAAGCAACCCTGCGAATACATATAAATTGTATGTGGCAAACTATAATGTACTTAACGAAACTTTTCGTTAAGTTTTTCAACTGTCATTTGCTTAAGCAAAAAGCGAAACTGATCGCATATTCCGTACGGAATCAGCTGTTTGTTGTTTGTTTGTGTTTTTAACAAAATGGAGAAAGAAGAAAATACATTTATTTTAAATTTAATAGAAAATGCGGAAAAAAATAAGTGCCTTTACAATAAAAGGTACCCTTTTTATTTTAACAAAAATGTCTCTGTCGTGGTTTATTTCTCTGACAGAACAAGAGCGTCTTCTTCTTTTACAGTGTAGTTCACTTATTTCTTTTAATGTGCACAGGCCTTCAAGCGCTAACTTTAATATTTTTATATTATTTAAATTTTTAAGTCTTTTCTCCATTTTTACAAACACAATACGAAAATTAACAAAACATATGTAAACGTTTATTATTATTTACAATGTAGTGCTGCCACAGCTGTACATTTTAGTACTTTTGCCGATAAATTAAAAAAAAAGGAAAAATTATGCGTTTCGGGTACGAAGTTTTCTTTTAATTATAAAATAATATAATAATATTTATAAAATATAGTCATTTAATGGCTTTTTGTTAAAATAAAAACATTTTTTTTACACATAAATGAGCAACTGTGAACAAAAAGTTTCAAAGTCATTGTAGCCACCTGAAAGTTAACTCTGAACTGGTTATGCATTTGACAGCCTTTTCGTTAACTTTTGCAATTTGCTTAAGCTTGCTTATGCATATTATAGTTGGGCCTTAAGTCTTAAAAATGGGCAATTCTAAGAACGGATCAGTCTACATAACAAATTTAAATAAAATCGGTGTAGCCGTTTAGGCGTGTTTGAAAAACAAACAATCAAACAAACAGACAAACAATTGAACAAAAAACAAACAAACTTACAAAGTCATTTATAATACACATATGAATTTTTATAAAAATATATACACTATTTCATTGCTAAAGCTTCATAATTTTTTTCAACAGCTCAGAATTTTTTATCAGGAAATTTATAATTTGTTTACATATCCATATGAACATAAAATAAATAAAACATATTCATAAAAATAGAAACACACAGAAATCTTGTTTACAACACCACAAGAAGGCCTTAAGCCGACAAAATTGTATTAACTACGCTTATACAAACATATCGTTGGTCCCATGTAGAAAGGCCCTAACTCGCTATTTTTTCGAAATTTGTTCTTTTTTTTCGATTCCTATACAGTTAACGCAAATACACCTCCTCACAAAAATTTATTGCAATAGTGAAAAAAAATAACGCTTTTATAAGCAGTTGTATAAAAAAAGTTACCTTCTCCTGTAAAGTTTCAAATATGCGAGTTAGGGCCTTTCTACATGAGACCATCGATATGTATGTATTAAAATGTAGGAACCCACCACTCAAAATGTGGGAAACGACTTGCATGCTCTTCACGGCTTGCGATTTTGTTGTTGGAAAAAAGTGAATTAAAGGCATCCCATTAACAAAAGATAACTATGTATAGACAATATTGTAACAAAAGCTATCAACACAAATCCAAATACTGTTCTATATGTTAATGATTTTAAATAATATTGGCAAAAGAGCAAATAAAGTGTTTAGCATAATTTTATTGGTATATTTATTGTTTTCATGTTTATTTATACTGGCAATATTTTGAAATTAAAAGCACCTGATGCTTTTTACTTTCCTATAAATATTAGCATTATATTTATTGCATAATATATTACACCATTTCCAATTGATTTTATAAATTTTCAATTATATTTCAAACATTTGCAATTGAATTTAAAAAAAATTCTAACTGCATTTCAGAATTTTCTAATTGTATTTAAAAAATCGTTTTTAATAAAAATATTTGTTTTTGTCATAACTTGACTTTAATGCAAACTAAAATTGAAAATAATTTTTTTACTTCTTAAATGTATTCTTTCATATTATGTTGTATGATTGCCAGGCGTTAACAGCCGTCATATCCAAAAATGTTAGAATAAACTTTTTGTCCACTTTTGACTTTTAATTTTTATTTTATGTTGCCATATTATTATTACTCATTAAATCGACTCCACTCAAGCAAAATATACCGATATACAATTTGTATATCTGTTTCATATTTTGAAATACAATTAGAATTTCTGAAATATAATTGAAAATTTCTGAAATTGTAAATTTCTGAAATACAATTGCAAAGTTCTGAAATACAACTGGAAATGGTGTAGTTTTTGCTCAATATTATACATTTGAACATTATAAACATTGGATTAGATGTAACTGATTGATTGATTGTACTTTTTTATGGGTATAATAATATAATATAAGGTTTTAGGGACCTGAGCTCCATATTCATCTTTATACGACTTAACATTGTACATAGATGTATGCATTATTAGAGTGTATAATCTTACCTACATAACATACAACAATATGAATTCAGCTTCTATGAATATAAAACAATTACAATATTTGTTTCACTGTCAATATATCCATTCCTAAAGTAATCGAAGGAAAGCTGTTATTTGATCATGTAATTTACATATTTGTCTTTGTTATGCAATAGTCATACTCCTTGAATTCGATTGATTTTAATATTTGTTGGCAAGGCTAATATAAAGGGTGTCCCAACTAGAACGCAATGGTGTCAATGGTGTTCAGTATCGTGAAATGATAACCAGTTTTTTCTTGCCTAGAATTGAAGAAATGATGTTTCAACAAGACGGCGCCACATGTCATACAGCCAGAGAAACAATTCAATTGCTGCATCAGTCATTTCCCGGTCGTGTTATTTCGCGTTTTGGAGACCAGAATTGGCCGCCTAGATCGTGCGGTTTAACACCTTTAGATTTTTTTATTTGGCGTTTTTTTAAGTCGACGGTTTACGCGAATAAGCGGACGATGAGAGGAAATTGGACGCTCCATTAATGAAATACCGCAGCATTTATGCAAAAAGGTCATTGAAAATTTCATTAAAAGATCGCGTGTGTGGCATCACACGATATCTTGTTCCATACATAACCTCATTCTGTCTACTTTACGATATAATAAAGTTTCACGACTTTTTTTTTAAATATCTGTGTTTTATTTAAAATTTAAAAATTGTTTTCTAGTTGGGACACCCTTTATAATAGAAAATATTAATATTATTTTGATTTTTTTCACATTTAAGATACATTTATTTAAAAACAAAGAAATAAATATGTTAATTTATGTGATTTTTTAACATTTATCTTCCCTTTGTTTAAACGCTTAAATAAATGGTCTTTGCGAAACGTTGTATTTAAAGCAATTTCAACAGTTGTGTTTTACACTAGAGCCTTGTTTAAAGTTAAAAATATTATTTTTCTTGCATGCATTGAAAAATGTGGTATTTTGGTAGAATATAGAGGCTCACCAGTAGGCCGACAGATACAGCCTGAGGTATATGGAAATATTGTATATTGTGTATTTGTTTCCATTATTGTTTTATATGTTAATTTATTGCTGCTGTTATTGATTTTGCAGGAAATATTTTTTAAATTACCTAAAGGCTTATTTCTGAAGCAGAAGAAAGGTATTAAAACTGGTTTCCTGTTGGCTTAAAAGCACATTTTTCGAGTGATGTAAAATGTCTTATACAAACACAAAAGCTGTAGTAAGAACATTATTAAATTAAATTAAAATTTTTATATTTATTGAACTGTAACCCTCGGCAGCCTTAAATAACAACGTCAGCTGCTTGCTTACACACAGTTTTTCTTATATATGTAAATATGTACCCACATATGTGTACTCTTTTAAATAAGAAATCTAGAATTTCAAATAAGAACATAAATTTGAAATTAATTGTAAACAAATTATCTACAATTGTTCTGTTCAGAATCTTGTGCATTTGAGATTGCAAATATATGCAATTGCAGATATATGCTGCCAACTGTAAATGATATTTTTAATTTATTTTACACTAATTATTGCAAGATAAAAATACATATGTAAATAAAAAAAATATGTCCAATAAAAGTTTTTAGGGACAGTTGGTGGACTTTGTAATAGAAACTGCTGCTGAAGAAATTATATTAAAAGAAGGTATTAAGCATTTAATACATACAAACATATGTGCCTTTATTTAACACCAATATTTTCGGGAAAGTAATAATGACGCAGTGGAAGAAATTTTAGATGATTTGGAAGAAAATTAATCTGTTGTCGTAGATTGCCGTCGAGGGTTTTGTAGTAATATGCTTAAGTTGTTGTGTGTTTATGTGTAGTAGTAACATTAGGCCCCACGTTGGGTGCCATTTATGTCGTGTTGTGGTGGTGTTTGTGGACCATGGACACACACACTAACAAAAAAATCATACCAGCTAGTGGTTTAACAAATAAAATACAAGGGCCTAAAGTAGTCCTGCATTTCCCTACCGGTCACATTTACACACAAATAATTTGCCCTCCCACTCGAGATCTTCGTCTCGCTATGACGTCCTCTTCCTCGACGTCCCAAATCCAACCTGCAAACATTATTTCCCCTAATTACCGCCGCTTATTGTTTTAGTCCATCATCTTAAGTGATAACTGCAAAAATTTTCATTTAAACATTATAAAATTCTTGTTTCATTTATTTGGAAAAAAAGGAAATCTTAAATAAAAATTTTAATGCTTCTATATAAAAAAATTAATTTGGACAGCTAGACATTTAACTACTGACAAATTTTATTTTTATTTGATTTTCAAAAATTTTGCTTTATTTTTTTAGTTATGCCCTCCAGCTGCTTCTTTCGGGTGATTGCGGATGACAGGAGCTGCCGTCCGTCCGTCTGTAATTTACAAACTTTGTGTTGAGAATTAATTGTCTCTGGTTTCCTACTTCGGGAAGCAGCAATATACAACCACAACACATACAGATATTAAATGTCTATTGACGTATTTGCTCTTAACTGAGATAGTAGAAAGTAAGGAGCCAATGCAATTACTAGCGATCAGTCGGGTGGATTGGGATTCTTATCTAATATCTCACTTGCCAATAGAAAAAGATTTGCTACATAAATAATAATATATTATATAAAGTGTGTGAACCTGAATTGATTATAAAAGAAGAAGCTAACAAATAAACCCGATTATTTAGATCAATAAAACTGAAAAAAAAACTAACAAAATATATCAACCGGAAATAGAATTAACTTTTTTGTCCCTCCTGTATGTTGTTTAGGTATTGATCATAAAAGAAGAAGCTAACAAATAAACCCGATTATTTAGATCAATAAAACTGAAAAAAAAACTAACAAAATATATCAACCGGAAATAGTATTAACTTTTTTGTCCCTCCTGTATGTTGTTTAGGTAGAGACGCGCCTCAAAACCCTCCCTACCTTTGATCTTAGTGGCGCTTAACGTTGAACTAAGATCCCAAGTTTACCTACTAAATGACCGAATTACATAGCACAAACAGTAAGAAATTATAAATGAACTAGTAACTCATTTTAATATTGTAATTCATTTTTTTATTTCAACAATTTCCCCCAAAAATTAACCGAAAAACTAATAAGAGATCAACAAAAACCCAATAACAACAGACAACTAGATAATACAGATGGAAAGGTATATAAATCCCTATTATATATCCCAGAAATATCAGAAAGAATTCAGAACTCAAATCTTTTTGACAAGGAAAAATACCGAATGGCTCATAAAACTGACCAAACAGTGGGAAGATTATTCAGCAAAACTAAAGATAGAATAGACAAATTAGAAAAATCAAATGTGGTTTACAAAATACCGTGCAGCGGCAACCCTGGGGATAGGTGTAATAAAATTTACGTAGGCACAACAAAGAATAAATTAAAAACAAGATTAGCTGGACACAAATCAGATCAAAAAATGAAAAACAATACGGAAGTTACACAAAAGACAGCTTTGGTGGCCCATTGTGCAAAGGAAAATCATTCCCCCGATTTTGACAAAGTACAAATTATTGATAGTGAAAACAATTATAAACGCCGTTATATGCTCGAAATGCTTCATATAATCAATACACCGACAAGCGATAGGATAAACTACAAAGCCGACACTGAAAGTGTAGCGCAAAGTTATCGTCATTTAATTTATAAAGGAAAACGAAGGATAGTGCAATAATATAATTAATTTTAAGATCAGTGTAACATTAGACGATGAAGAAGGCACTCACTGTTTACGCGCAGAAAATTAAATGTATTTTTTATTTTTGTTTTTAATGTAAACTTTTTCGGTAATAATTGTTATTGTTGTTTTTGTACATTTTGTATTTTTATTTGTGATTTTGTTTGTGTAAAGCATTTTACTTTTGCATTTTATTTTGTCGTTTCTTGTATTCCTATTGTTATTGATATTCATACACTTTTTGTTTTTTATTTTTATTTAGAACATAAGCTTTGAAAATGCTATACGAAGTGTAGCGAAATATTAGCAATAAAGAATTTTTACATACACTTGACCTCGAGCTCGAACAATTTTATTTCTTGGAAATTATAACTGAAAGGTCGGATAAAAACAACACTACTTTTATTTCAAAAATATTTAATTATTTCCACGAGTTTACAGAAATTCTATTAGGATCAGACAATTTACATACTAGAAGTAATTGTTTAATAATAATAATATACCTATGTATGTTCTATTCAACCTTTCTTAAAAAAAATCATAGACTAAAACTAGAAAATACTAGACTACGATTGTAATAATTTACAGTTATTTTCCTTATTTCAAATATTCAATAAAATAGTTAAGTAAAAAAATAGAAATAATTCTTTATTCGAATACTAGCTAAACCCGGTGTGCTTTGCTACCCCGCCCCCCTCGTCATAAAATAAAATAAAACGTATTTATATATTTACAAACATTTATTTATTTAATTTTAATGTATTTATTGCAATGCTTTAGGCGAGGCCATGCCCCTTTGTCCACTTACATAGTCAAGAATTTATTATTTCATAAGAATATCCTATTGTGAAAATTTAATGACGATCGGTCCAGTAGTTAAGACTATATTACGATGTTTAATTTTCCTAAAAAGGGGCGTGGTCCCACTCACTTTTCTCCTGGTACGTATTCCTAATTATGCCAATACCATATGTACCAAATATCACCGACGTACGTCAAAAAATGCCCAAAATATAACGATTTAAATTTGTGGGTTATATGGGCGGTGCCACCCCCGTTTGTACAATCAAAACTTCATATAGCCTATTATTCCTTCCAGAGTCACAGTAACATGCTGTAAAAATTTCAGGCAGATTGGTCCAAGGGTTTGGCCTCCTATTAAGCACAAACATACAGACACACATTCATTTATATATATATAGATTAAAAGCAATATAATTTAAGGTGAAATGGGGCGAAAAATGGGGATTTGGTAATAAAAAAATGTATGTAGTTAAAAAGTATATAAAACTTTAGGTAAATACATATTACAAAAAAAGTATTTTGTATAGCAAACATTGTTAGTGGTATAAGTAAGTATCTGAATTAAAAAAAGGGGGCGATGAAGTAGGCGTGGTTCATAGTTATATGGCGACGTTTACAATATTAAGAGCAATATACTACCAAATAAAAAAATACGTTGGCATGAACAAATTTGTATAGAGAACAAAAAGTATAACACTTTCAAAAATTTGGTGTGAAAATGGGCGTGAAAGGGGCGTGGCTTAAGAAATATTTATTTTTACCTCGCCTGGAGTATATAATGTGTATACAATTTGAAGTAAATCTGTTAAAAACTATATGGGAGCAATTACATAATTTTTAAAAAGTGGACGTAAAAATGGGCGTGGTCAAAAAAAAGTACCCTATTAATCATACCAGAGTCCCAGTTAAATGCTGTGAAAATTTCAAAAATATCGGTCCATAGGTTTGGTCTCCAATTACAATATTTTAAAAAAGTGGGCGTAAAAGTGGGCGTGGTAAAAAAAAGTACCCTATTATTCCTTCCAGAGTCACAGTAACATGCTGTGAAAATTTCATCAAAATCGGCTCAGCCGTTTTGGAGTCTATGCGTTACATACATACATACATACATTCAATTTTATATATATAGATAGATTTAAAAAAAAAACAATTCAAATTTGAAATAAGGAAATTAATGTTCATTTTTTTGGTTAAAAACTAAAAGACTTAAAATTACTTAAGCTAGCAGAGGGTCGGCAAGTGCTTGTCACTTGATACCCTCTTTGTTCAAACATCCAGTGGCAACATATGCATACATGGGAGAATGCTTAGATAAGCATTTCTCATGGTTATGTTGACTGAGTGTGTCTGCTATTTGACGCCTAGTACCTACATATGTAGTATAGGTAACGGTCGATAGTTAGACACACTACACCATTTTACTACTGTTTTCATTTTTTTATTGATATTTTTTTTTAACCTTTCACATTCTTTATTATGTACTAAGTGTTTCAATCGTAATATTATAGCATATAATTATTTTTTACTCATTTTCGTACTTTGTCTTCTCTATTCGTATTCATACCTTTAATTCAATTAACTTCAAAATTAATTTCTATACATCCTGTACTATAATTATAAGATTTAATCTCGTTGTTGAGGAAAAGCACATTAAATAAATAACTAAAATAAATAAGAAAATAAAATAAGTATTTTGATAGAGGTTGTTATACATTTTGGTAACTCTGGTTTGCTTGAACCGATTTTAATGGTTTTCAGTACCAATTTGATTAAGAGAATTATGAATAGTTTTTTGTAAACTTTTGTGATTGTGGTGACATATTTTGGACGTGAGAGTGTTTTACACAGACAGAGAGACAGACAGGTGGACATACAGACAGACGAACATAGCTCAATCGACTTAGAATCATCAATAATGTATATATTTTTTGGGGTCACAGATGAATATTTCTCAGCGTTATACACGGAATGACAAATTTATATATACCACCATTCACTACTTGTGGTGATCGAAGGTATAAATAAGTGTAAATTTTTAACACTTGGAGGAATAATTTTCAGCCATGGTTTTAGGTAATGCTATTACTAATGACAATTGATATGATAATTATGTTCCTTGACGCTTTGCGGTATGAATTTCACGAATTTATAGCGTAATTCTTTGGTTCTCGCTCAAAAAGAAACTTACGTTTGGATGGTAAATAAAGTGATGGCTCTAGATATTTTGATAGCGTCAATGTAGCTTTGTATATTTTGTCGAAACTTCTGGCTTTTAGAATCGGCAAACATTTGTCTATACTAAGACAGCATGAAATCAATTAATAGGACCCAAAAGCTCTTGCTGAACTGACTTTGACAACTCACTATGATGACTCTTGGAGTAAACACATTTTTCAATTACCAATGGATTATTCTCTCTCTGCTATTTATTATATTTAAATACTTGTGTTTTGTGTTTTGTTACAGCTTTTAATATATCTGTGAAATAAACAATGCTATTTTCCGCAGTTAAGAAATAACATACTTTTTCGAACAGAAAAAATCAAATTACAGAAGGCATTCTTGTTGTGTTCGAGATGTAAATACAATAAAAAGTTAAAAAAAACTCTAAAATTTCAGCGACATGTCAGCATCTATACTAGGTTTCTTTATTTAATATACATACATACATATCGCACCCTAAATACAAAAGGGTTACACTCAAGATACTAGAATTTTCGAAGAGACAAAAAAAGTTCATCGTGCACAAGCAACATACTTAAAGCTATGTGTCCACGATCGTCAGATATTACAACGTTGTCAATGTGCTAGTAATGTACTGACATTGAAAAATGTTTAGCAAAAGGTAAATTGTCAGTTTAGACGACTGTAAGAAAACTAACAATTTCATTTGCACACAATTGTCACACAATAAATTTATCTGCCAACCGAAATTGTCAGTTTACACGGTTGTCAGATTGTTGTGTGGCATTGTCAAATTCGTTTTTCAGCTCTGTGTGTGTGTTTAAGAATTTTAGTAATGCACACTTTAATTTAATTCTTTAATTTTCTTCCACTTTTTTCAAAAATTTTTATCAATGCACATTTGTTTGTTTATTATTTATGTATATACAGAGTTGCATTTAGAAATAATTTCTATGACAATGCTGCCATTGGCAGATGCATAAACTTTGCACATATGACAATGAAAAGTGTTTGACAATTGTCATAAAACACTGACAATGACAAAATTTTGTGTTTACACGATTGTTAGATGTCTGACAATATTTTTGTCTTCCAATCTACTGAAAATGCTTTTTCTTACAACGTTGGAAGGCAAAAATTTTAAGTTTACACGGTTGTTAGACATTTTCTGAAAATTTTTCGGACAATGTTGTAATATCTGACGATCGTGGACACATAGCTTAACATAAAAATAGATAGGACTGTATTTTTCCAGTTAAAGAAGATTGTAATGTGAAAGAAATTTATACACAAGTTAGAGATGTGTACTCTGAATTAATTTATGGAAAAAGTCAGTTTTTGAAAATTTCGAGTTGTGACCCTTTTGTATTTAGGCTGCGATATGTATTTTAAACATTTATTTACAAAATTTAATTTGCCAACTTTATATTAATCTTCAGCTAACTTTGTCATCATCCATGAAGAGTTTAAAAAAGGAAGTAAAAAGGAAAGTGTATGAAAAAAAACATTTCTTTAAAAAAAATCCATTTAATGTTTTTGTTTACAGTACATTGTCATTGTCATTAAGAATTTTCGTAGAATTTAAGAGAATGATTTGTGTTGTTATTTTCTCAAAAAAAGAAAGTAAAACAAGGGAAATGATAAATCAAGAAAAGTCTTCGTAACTGGGATAAATTTATTAAGGAATTATTAAACAAAATTTCTATACAAATCTTGTTTTGTGAACCTTCAACAAATTTTCTTCTTATACTGAATGTTTTCAAACAAAACTGAGTTTAAAGTTGTAAACAAACAATAACCTAATTTTATGAATTAAAAGTTTTGTTATGATTTAAAATAAACACAATTTAAAAGTTAGTTGATACAAATTTTTAAATAACTCAGCGAATTAATTATTTCGATATTGCTTTTTTATTGATTTCATACTATAAAATGTGGAAACAAATCTGATTTATTACAACACTTAAAGCAATTAACACATCTACTGTCATATACTTCTTAGCATTACATTACATACGAAAAGCTAAAAATATGACACATATATTTGTATTGAACATTATTTGGACAGCAACATTTTTAAGAGAGTTATGCTCTCTTAAAATGAATCTTAATTGAGAACTATGGTCAATTACGGACCGATATGCAGAAAATACAATTTATTTGTAGCGCAATTTTTCTTAAATATGTGTGGAAATCAAACATTTATGACCGACAAACCCCTATTGCGGGAGGACCTTTTTTTAGAGGCTAGGTGAATAATATGCCGAATTCAATCAAAATCAATCTCAACTGTCCTTGGGCCAAAAAAATATTATGTACTAAATTTTGGCATGGACAGGCAACCAGCCAGACGTACGGACGGACATCGTTAGTATACTCTAAGATGGGGGTTGGACTAATATTTATGGGTGTTAAAAACATCAACACAAATAAAATATACCCTCGCCAATTTGCTGATGTAGTTGTGAGTTTTTAAACATGGTTTTCAACATTTTTAATAAGCAAATAACAAGAGTTTATGATACTACGAGTAGATATTAAAATTTTCCACAAGCAAAACAAAACATTCACATACAGCAGAAATATCATTAAACCTACAAGGCAAATACTTATACACACATTTTCAAACAAACGCCTTTTTGCAGGCTTCTGTTTTATGTGAATATTACAAACATACAAAAGTCCTGGCTAAAAGAAAATCTTTATGTATACTATCGTCATTATCAGCTGTTGTCGTTAAGTTATATAGAGGATATAAATGTAAATAATTCTGTTTTTATGGCCATTGATGGAAAAGTTTTGAAGTGCACAAAATGTGGGCAAGATAAAGCTGCAGTAAAATTTGATTATTGAGGTTAAAGTCGGTATTTGATTTTCAGGCATTTGCACACAATAATGCAACCAAAAACTTTAATGTTTTCATGGAATTTATTGAATTTTTATACCCTCCACGTCCACACATCCATAAATGATTTAAAAAAAAATTAATTTCTGATTTCTTCGTCCTTTCTTTTTGTAATAAAGTAAAAAAGTTTCTTCGAGCTCGAGGCCAATTAATTTTAAAAAATATATTTATATATTATTTATTAAATTATTCGTTCCAATATTTTGATATGCTTCGGATATCATTATCCAGGAATGAGTTACAATTATATTTGTAAGAGACGTGTTATTCTCTCCACACTCAATAATGAACTAGAACGAATAATTTAATAAATAATATATATTTCATTCCATGTCAAACGGTACGTATTTTTTACATCACTAACTTGGATTGCTTCGGCAGTTTGTGTATGCATATTTCTCTTACAAATATTTTATACGTGTTTCAAGAAAAAAAATATAAAATTATTTTTTCAAATGTTATGACCAATTGAGCTTTGGTGAAATGGCGATTTTTTCAAAGAGGTGTGTTCATTCAATCGCATGTAACTCCTGAAATACTGGACCGATTTTAATGTGCTATACCTTGTTTTGAAGGTAATTTAAATTTCTTCTATCCTCATAGGATAGACTATGTGACTATCAATGTTTTGGTAATTTGTTTATAGACTATATATTACGGGTAAAACCATTACATTTTGCACACGTTATTTATATGATAAAAAGACAAACTGTGATGCAAATAGCAGAAATCGGTTCAAGCTTTTTCATAGTCGCCATAGATATTTCTTCCCCAAAATATGACTCAATGTTACATAAAATATCATGCAATATTTCAATATCCATAAATTCGGCAAAAATGAGTTTCATGCAAAAATATACAATAAAACAGTCCTTATTTGACCATAGCCGCCACATAAAATACACATAAATACATATAAATATTTTAAAATATCGTTACTATGTTTAAATTATTAGCAAATACTACTTGTATAAATAAAAATCACTGCACTTGAAAGGCTCATTATTGGTCATAGCTCCCATATAAGAACCACATCCGAAAAAATACATTAATCTGAATATAAATGATGTTTCACGTCAAGTGTCCCAATTTTAAAAATCGATGTCTTTCGATTTGGATGAAATTTGCACCAGGGTTAGTAATATTGGATAGTAGGCCAGAGACAAATTTTCAGCTCTATCAGTCCAGAATTGCCGGAGTGAGAGGGGGTCAAAGTTGGACATTTTGGTAAATTTTTGTCATATAGGGTTTTTTTTTAAATGAGTGTAACTTTTTACCTATTGGTCCTAGCAATAATTGTCCAAAGAACTGCAGATAGCTCAATTCAAAAATATTTTTTTTAATTTAAAAAAATTTTTTTTTATTTGTTTTTTTAATATATTTTTTTTAATTTCTTTTTCAATTTGGGCCCTTTTTTCAAAAGAAAGCTTCTACAATTTACTTTAAGGCCTTTTTAATCGCTTAATGGGATGCAAATGGGATATCTATCAAAAAAAATTATTTTTTAACACAAGAATAGGATATTTCAATATTTGGCACATGTATCATATTCATTTATATATTAATTTTATTAAATTATTTATTATTATTATTCTTATTTAGTATTATAAGTAATAAATAGAAAAAAAATTAAAATAGTGCATATGGTACAAATTGAAACACTTTCTTCTTTGAGTTGGAAATTTTTTTTATGGATACCCCACTTGCATCCCAATAAGTGACCACAAAGCTCTTAAAGGAAATGGTCTAAAGTTTCTTTTGAGAAAAAATAAAAAAAAACTCCATTTTGAAAAAAAAAATAAAAAAATGGGGGAAAATGAAAATGATACATGTGCCAAATATTGAAAAATCCTATTCTTGAGTTAAAAAATATTTTTTTTGTCTCTGGCCTACTATCCAATAGTACTAACCTTGGTGCAAATTTCATCCGAATCGGAAGACATCGATTTTTAAAATTGGGTCACTTGACGTGAAATTCACCAAATATAATTATTAATGAGTGAACGTACTTATAGCAACAATTTTAATTATATCGACATACATACATGTAGTACATACTTTTGATTGTATGTGAATGAGTGGTAAATATTAATAAATGAGAGGTAGATAACCAATGCAGAAAGTTGTATCTTTCGCCATCGACTGTATTCTGCTGCAAACTAATCTGCCACAGATGCTAGAAAATTAAGTCCATAGTGATTATATGGACATCCTTTATAAGTTTTAGGTAAGTTTAATTTAATTCAAGGTGTGTACCTTTCCCTGTTTTTTTTTATTAAAATTTGTGCTTAAGACGATTGTTTGTATCTACTTTAGTCCTGGTTGTCATAGTGGTTTGCCTTCTATTAAAAATTTTATATAGATTTTACAAATGCAGTTATTCAGCAGATTACATAAACTACATACTAATTCAGACTTCCGTAATCAAGTTTTGACAAAGGTACTTCTAAGACAGTAGAATTTTGCAAATGTTAAAAGTTAAAATATTCCGATCTAACCTAAATTACATGAATAAGATTATTAAAATTTTTGCATGATATATCCTTATAAATATTTAATTTTAAAATCATTTGCGATATAATTTGTTATAAATTAAATTAAGAAATACACATTCTCTTTTGTATCTGCACATACGGATGACAGCAGTTTGAATAAACCCAACAACACCCAATTACTCGTACATACAAGCAAACAATCTTAATACAGTTTATCATTTGCATTTATGTTATTTTGGTGTTTGCTCATTTCTTTGCTTATATTAAGCAACATATGTTAAGGCTTCCTTGTCAGGTTACAAGCTTCAATATTATTTAACACATTTATGTAATAATTTTTCCAGAAAAAATCTCATATCCCTACTCGGTTGCTCTATACATATATAGATATACAAATATTTAACTTCTAAAGGCATATTGAGTCCAAGGCTGGTTGTATTAAAAATATTGAATACACGGATAAGTTTAATTTATCAAAGAATAATATATTAATAATGATGTAAAAATACATATGTATACAGTGGCTAACGTTGAAGGTCGGACAAATGTTTGTAAAATATTAAACCCTAGTTTATTTTATTAATTAAATAAACTATTTATTATTAAACACAAAAACAAATAAATATGGCATTTTACCATTATTATAACATAAAAAAAACAAAATAATTAACAAAATTTAAACAAGTCCGAGTGCTATATTCGGATGTGCCGAATCTTAAACACTCTCCACCTCAACGTACTAAGAAATAGAAAAACTACACGGGTTATAAGACTAGCGTATTCTTATTCTGTGTTTTCTATTCAGTCTTAAAGCAAATTTTATTATTATTTTTTATATTATTTTTAAGACAATACTACCTGTTCGTCGTAATTCACTAATGTGATTTTATTTTAAATGTTTTGAAAGTTTATCTAATTTCGACCATTTATAATTGATGTAATTACCGATTCTTATTGTAATTTACAGAGTTTGTTTGATTTTCATAATAATCTTGAGTGTAAATGTGTAATTTAACTATTTATAAAATTAAAAGAACATTTTTCCATATTCACAACAAATTAAGAAACAGAGTACAAAAAAGTATAAGATATAAGTTGAGGCTTTTTTGTTTGAATTTGATCTCAATAACATTATTTACAAAGGATTTGTGGGTGGCCTTTTCTCAGAAGGCCTTCTAGATGGCGTTTCATACACATTCTAAATTGTATATTAAAATAATATCAACAACTAGTGATTTCAATAGTAAATACGAATGGTTTTGCAATTATTCCTGTGTATCGTTATTACAAAAACAAACATTATTATACTCACTTTGTTATACGAGTATTAAAAATTAATAAATAGAGCGTCTATAAATGTAGTATTTTATGAAAGCATTACTTTAGATATACTTATGCATGTGATTTTTTATTTAATTAATTTAAAACCCTTCTTTTATTTAAAATCCCTTCTTTTACTTTCCTCAATGTTATCATTAATTTAGCATACCTTGGATTATGCCTTGTATTGCCCTTCTCAAGTAGGACTTCTAGAAGACATGTAAGCAGTGTCGAATAGGCAATTCCTTGACTAACAATACAGCATCTCTTTACAGCATCTTTTTTCCGCTGGGATGTAGAAATCAACACACACGCAAGCATAACTTTAGAGAGAGAGAAAGAGATGTGTTAGAAAAATTACACAACGAAACAAAATCGCCAACAATAAAAAACTAATGAATAAAAAAAAAATTGTTTTAACAACGCTAATGGCCAGACAATGACAATTTGCCTCAAAGAATATTTTACGATTTTTTTCTAATAAAACAAAAATGAAAAATGTGGAAATGATAGTATTAGCAAAAAGCAATCATAGACAAAACAAAACAACATCAATTACGTCAGTAGACAACAGTAGATTTGGATATACTATACGTAAAACTGCAAGTATCTCATAAGCTGTAGCAGGTTAGCTATGGTATACCTTAACTATTGAATTCCTTATTTAGTAAAATTTTCAGATCGTATCAAACATAGAAAATATCGTTTTAAAGTATATTTCTATTAAAATAAATATATCGGTTAAAAAAACGCTACAGGTTTACTTCCACTTTTTTCAAGTTGCACCACTGTGCAGCTGTAGAAAAACAAAATTTACCTCCAATTTAGTTTAAACGGTGACAAAATGACATCTAGTCATATATAAAAATGTTGGCAAAAAATAAAAAAAGTACAGTAACACATAAACGTTCTAAATTTTCACACATAAAAAATGTTTACAAAACAATAACTACAAATAAACTAAAGTAGCAAAATATTTTTATACCCTCCACTAAAAAATGGGGGTATATTAAGTTTGTCATTTCGTTGTCAAAAAGTCAAAATATTGGTCGTAAAACCAAGAAGTATTGCGATCCAAGTGTCGAAGAAGTATCAATCTAGCCATGTCTGTCCATCTGTCTGTCTGTTTAAGGCATGATAGAGCTTAGAAAAAAGGATTTACAACAATGAAATTTGTCTAAAATATGTTTTGTAAATCGATCGATTAGGATCATATTTATATGCTAAAGTTTCAAACAGCCATTATATTTGCTACTTTCTTCAAATATAATGCAGATAATACACACTTTATTTGTATTATAAGAAACTAAGAAATATACCCCCTGGCGCACGATGTCGAACGATAACGTTCGCTTAGATAAGACTTAAGACACAAACTTGATTGTGGAATAAGCAAACTTGATTGAGTAAAAAAATAGATACGATAAAAAGTTTGTGTCTTAAGTCTTATCTAAGCGAACGTTATCGTTCGACATCGTGCGCCAGGGGGATAAGTCGTGTTGCAAATGGTAAGAAACAGTGATGTTTGGGCCATAATTGATCAAAGTTCCGAAATGGTAAATATCTTATAAATATCAAACTGAAATTTTCACCAGATCAGTAAGTAAAAATTTAACTATTGGATTTTGTGAAGGTCAAAAAATCTAAAATATATCGATATTGAAATGTAATTCACCATAAGATTGAAATTTATGAAAATCGTCTAATAATATAATATGTAATAGATTCCATATACATAAGTGATCTGAAAAATAACACAACTCGTATTTAAATCATTATCGATATAAAATAACACAACATTTTTTCAAGTATGCAAATATTACACTAATGATATACTTATGTATTCATAAGTAGGTGGTTAAATAGAAACTCTTACTTGTTCTTTTTTAGGAAATAAAATTGTTTAATCTCGTTTATGCTTTAACATGACTGATGTAAAATAAAAATAATCAACTTTTGATGACATTTTCGGCTGTTGAGTGTGAAATATTTAGGCAATAAGGGTTGACATCCAAAGACAGTTAAAATGTACATACATACTCGTATATAAATGTTTATTGGCGTTTTATTTCCAAGTTTTATTTAAAAATTGAAAAATAACTTTCAAATGATGTTTGCTAAATAGAAAGGTTCATAATGATCACAAAAACGTTGTGTTTAGAAAACTCTAATAACACGGTGCTACAAAATTTCCTTTTTTGCAAGCACTTTCAAAGTGACCTAGTGTATGTTATAGGTATAAATCAGTGTATTACAAAACCGATTTTAAAAGTTTCAATATACCTCCAAATTTCCGAGTTATGGACCAAAGAAATTTTTTTGAGGCTACTACTTCTTTTAAAAACAACAAATATATTAAAGAAAGTATTTTTCTGGGTAAAATAAGAGGTCATTTGTTGCAATCGGTTGATAAATGAGAAAGTTATAGTACTTTTTATGAGGAGCTATTACAACAAAAAACAATTAAAATTCCTGAAAAAAAACTATGTTTTTTCTTATGTTAATACAATACAAATCGCTTATTTTAAATAAGTAAATTTGAAATAAGGTATCCCCATGGGAAAACCCATTTGGATTAAATTGCATGATGTTTATAATCAAGAAATTTCAACTAATTATTTAAGTAAATTCTATGAAAAAATAAAAAAACACTAAAAGTTTGTCTGAAATTTCCAAAAATTTTGAATTAAAAAAAAATTGTTTTTTAATTTTTGATAACCCATTAAATGCGCCTCTCAAAGACCTTTCATATGGTACCAAATTTATATATAGTTCCTTTGGAAGAAATTTAAAAAAAAAAAAAACTCTAACAAGACATTTTTATCCTTTGATACAGCTCACAAAATATTGACCCCAGGACAAAAAGTTGAGAAACGTAGTCTTAAAATGAATCAAATTTTCATATTAGTCGGGAACATCGGTACCTTATTTTTTCTCCATACAAACGGGGCCACCCTAATGTATATACATTACTTATTAGGGCGCGTTTTCACTATGTAATTTTTGTTGTAAAATTGTCCAAATTGTTGGCAATTGTATGAAAACGGCTTGTCATCAATAAATTTAATTTTTTGCAATCATCATTGCAAATATAGATGACGCTATTTGACAACCCGTTTTCATAAAATTGCCAACAATTTGGACAATTTGACAACAAAAATGTGAAAACGTAATATTTTCAAAGACATCACCATTGGTTTTTTTTTTGGCAGATCCGAGTAAAGTTTTTATCAAAAAAATCTGAAGCGACGTGATTACCTAATGGATTCACGGCTAATATTTTTGTCTATTGGAGAACTGACATGTATGAAAATATTTTAATAATGTTAAATTTTAAATTTAAATTTTTTATTTCTTAAAATCATTTCTGAAAAAACAATTTTTATTTTCCCATTTTCAAGGTGACATGTTGAAGAGCTGCGTATGAGTGATATTTATCGAATGTTTTACAAATTAAATATTTATCATATGCTTACTAAGATTTGTTAAAGTTTACTTTATTTCATTGAAACTTTTACCAAATATTTAAAAATTTCAAAATAACTCCCGGCAGCTTAAAAGCATAGTTGTTCCAGTTATAAATTATTGTAATTTATAATATTTTTATACAATTTTAGAATTCGTTTACTATTCTATAGCTATAAACAACTAGGGTAGAAATTTAAAGCAAAGATAAAACTGAAAACAACAATTTAAAAACTCCAGGTTTCAATTTTAACCAAGTGTAAAATTAAATTCAACTTTTTTTAACGTAATGCTATTGTTGTCTCTTTTGTTCTAATAATAGCTGGTTTCAGCTGTCATTTTTTTGTAATAAAAAAGTTTAAATGAGTGTAAATCGACTATATTTGTAGATATGTATTTCTATGTTGAAGAGTTTGTTTTTAGTATATTCGCACCAACCTTATGATCCTTGTTTTGTATAAAGATACAGTTTTACAGTTATTATTGTGTGCCTGTAACTAACGTTTTTTTATTTGTACAAGTCGTAGTAAAAACAATTGCGTTAGTTGTCATTGCGCTAGCGTTGCTAGTTATTTAATTTTATTTTTTAAAATATTCTTTTCGCATCAGGTGCTTATTAAAATAAAGTAGACATTTATAAAAGAAAAAGGTTTCATTGTTGTTTTAATAACTATGACTTCTCAGTTAGTTGTTTGGTTAATTGTCAGGGCTTTTGTATTACTAATAAAAACATGACTTATTAAGAGGAACATTTTATATCTCAATTATAAAGATAAATTTATATCCTATTTTTGAGATGACTCAAGTCCATATGTCCCTATTTCTTATATTTTTATACCCTACACCAACATAGTGGGGAGGGTATATTGGATTTGCGCTAATGTTTGCTCATACTTAACAGTACCCCTATATAAACGCCACTTTCAAAAATCACTATCGTTCATATACTTATATATATATATATATATAAATCGCCGTACGTAATTTCATGCCGAACGATTCACAATATGAAATAGCTCTTTTATAAGGACAACTTCCGAAAAACTCATCAACCTGTATAGACATCCATATTAGAGCCCTACGCAAATGTATTTGCATATCAAAAACTACTTGACCTCTAAATACATTTCATATCAAATTTTAACCTGGTAACAATATTTATACGTATTTAAATAAATTTTGGGAGTGTACTTTATATGGGGTCAAACATGGACAGAATTAAACAAAATTTTGTTTTGCGATTTCTTTTTATATGAAACTTATTTTTGCAGAATCTTGTATTGATATTAAAATTTGATGGGCATTTATGTATCATAAAGCCATATTTCTTGCAGATATTTTTATAGGGACTACGGGAAATTATGAACCGATTCGTAGTATTTTTTTCAAAGTTTCTCATTATATCATAGAAAAACGTGTACAAAATTGAATGGTATTATCTGCAATATATTTGAAAAAAAGTTGCAAAAATCTGGTTAAAAACAAGTAAGAAGGTATAGTCGGTCAATCCCGACTATATAATACCCGACACCCAGTTTTTCGGAAATGGGCGTTATATGGGAGATACTACCTATTGTGGACCGATCATCCAAAAATTTAGTGTCATGATGTCTGTGAATATAAATATTATGTATGTTGAACTTTATCTCGATATAAATACTTTTAAAAGATTTATGGAGGTTAAAGTGAATTACGAAGATGGTCGTATATGGGAGTTTCAACTAATTATGGACCGACCATAATAAAATTGAAGCGTATTATTTACACACATATGAAATATATTTGCGTTCTATATTATTTGAATACCAACATTTTTGAGAAAGTTATGCTCTTTAAAGTGATTTTCGAAAGTGATTCTTGTATGGGAGCTATGACAAATTATGGACCGATCTGCACAAAATTCATAGATGTAATTTGGCTTTATTTACCACTCATTTGTTATAAAATTTGTTTGAATACTTGCATAATTCAAATATTTATGACGGGTAAACCCCAATTTCGGGAAGACATTTGTATGGGGGCCACGTGAAATAATGGACCGATTTACACCAGCTTCAATCCCATCCATTATTGGGTCAAAAAAAGTCACGTACCAAATTTTATCGAAATATCTTCAAAACTGCGACCAGTACTCTGCGCACAAGCTTTACATGGACAGCCAGACGGACGGACACACGGACATCGTTAAATCGACTCAGAAGGTGGTTCTGAGTCGATCGGTATACTTTAAGGTGAGTGTTGGACCAATATTTCTGGGAGTTACAAACATCAGCACAATTGCAATATAGCCTCCCCACTATGGTGATGTAGGTTATAAATATAAAATTTTTATGGATTATACTGATTTTGTTGATTTTAAATACAAAAATGTCTAACAAAATACAAAACAGTTTTCTGGAAATTCTGTGAAATTTAGTTTTGTATCTTGGACACTTACAGAACTGTTATTTTTTGTTGTTGTCGCACCCGAAGATCGGGCTATGCTCAAATATGGAACGACTATTATAAATTTGGTGTGACTTAAATGTATATACAGACTATCGGTATTGAACTTCGACTTTTTAGAGCATTTTGTAAGTAATTAATAAGCATTTAAGTGATTTTTGGAAGTGAGCCTTATATGGGAGCGATGACAAATTATGGGGACTACAGTCAAATATGGATGAAAATATGAACCTCTCAGCAAAAATTTGGAATTTTAGTTAACTTACTTACATCAACACTTACTTATATAAACGTTTTACTATTGAATTTTGTGAATGTCCATTTCCAACCATAACTATAATACCCATTCCATTCCTGTAGATATTGTGATTGAGATTATATGCAACCAAATACACAGAAATTATGGCACAAGATTTTATGAGCATCGCCCCGTAATTGGTTAAAGCATCCATTCACAGTATAAACGAATTATACTAAGAATTAATTCGATAATAAAATTATTAAATTTTAATTAAAATCTTTACAAGGAACTAAATAATAAGTTTATGGAAATTTTATGGAATAAAATTTGTGAAGTTCTGATAAATTTTGCTTTACATATTCTAAAAAGGGCTTATAGTAACTTTTTAATAAATTGAAACTCTTTTTTGCCATATTAAAGTGGTGAAGATATTAAGAGCATTTTTAGGAAGGACTGTTTATTTAAGAAAATATTTGTAAGTATTTTACTTTCTATATCTTTAAAGTTTTTTCCAAAAATATTCGAAAGCTAAAATCAATAAAACTGTCAGAAAACAGAGCATGGTTTTCACACTCTTAAAACCAGCAAAATAATTTATACACTTAACTCAAATGTCTGGAAAAAACCTTTTAGTAACAGGGTGGCTGGTGTTTTTTTAAGCAAAGTAAATACATCCTTTTTAAGCACAAAATGCGTGTTTTGGAATAAAAATCTTTACAATTTCCTATCAAAAGAAGCGTGAAAGAAAATAAAATCTTTAAAATGAACTATTAATCATCTTTTGATTTTTAGAGGAATTTTTTCCAAAAGAAATATTGTTAAATTCGGTTGTGTGAAATTACCAAAATAAGGTCATTCACACGGTTTGTTTGCAGTGCTTGTATTTGGGTGTCTCAAGGTGTAAAACATTTTATTTAATCGTGAAATGACAGTTTTGTTTAAGGTTGATTGAAAGGTGCTTGCATGTTGTGGTTGACAAACACCGATTTATATTTGTAGCATCCTTAGTTGGCTGGATTTAATATTGAGATGTGTTAGAAGTTTAAATTGCTAATAGATTTGAGTTATATTAGATCAAATAATAAAAAATAATGAATAATATTTTAAATATAACAAACAAAAATGTATTTAACTGCAATGTAAAGCCATGTTAAATTATTTGTTTTTCATTTATTATGTCTTAATTTAGATACCTATAGTTACATAAATGTTAACGATTCTAAAGTTTTTAAAACTAGGAAACCAAAATGGAATTAATCACAAGAGTAAAAAATTTTTTTGACCAGCATCAAAATGAGGAGTGTGTTTTAGTATATTTTAGAAATAGATTCAGTTTTGTATAAATATTTCTTGACAAGCTTTCTATGTCTGTCATTCCGTTCTAATTTCCTCATTATTAATTTACAACACCAACGGAATCGAAATAATAATGCCCCTCTTTCCCCGTTCAGCACCACAAGTGGTGAATAAGACTATATATATTTTGTCATTCTTTGTGAAACATTGGTAATATTCATCTAAAAACCAATAAAGTATATACATGTTATACAATACATTACATTAATTGCCAACTATAAATAAAAGTATATTACACTATGGGACTGATGCTAGCACATATTGTAACATCTCCCCTTTTTAAGATAAATTAAGCTTAAGTAATAAAATTCAATTTAAAATCTGCTTAATTTAAAATTGCCTTTGTTTAATTTTATAAACTGAGGTGAAGTGTTTACGAAAATAAGAGAGTAACTTAAATAATTACAATTTGGTTCTTAGTTTACAAATTATCAGTTGCTGTTTAAAATCAAAATATATTTATTATCAATACTATTCGCAAGCCTATAAATTAAATTTTTGTGGCAGTTTTATTATTCTGCCCTTCCTAGTTACATATCCATTCGTGTCATTATTCTCACCTTTCAATGGAACCTCAACACTAGTTTGAGGGCCCTGATTAACTTCCGAATCTTTATTGATACCTATTTTATTTCCAGGAGATTTTCGTATATGATCCTGACTTCTCCTGTAAAAAGTACCACAATCATCCATTATAATAAAAGATCTTGGCTCCTTACATGATTCTACTATTTCCCCCGGAAACCAACAGCTTGTGGGGTTTTTCTTGAATACTATGCTATCGCCCTTATAAACGGGTCTTATTTTTGTTGCAGTTTTATTGTAATAATTTATAGATTTTTGAATATTTAAATTTAGTTTATTTCTGTAATCTTCAGAATTAACAATCTTTGGTTCAAAATTTTTAACTAAGGAAGGAATTTTTGTTCTTAAACAACGTGATATAAGTAATTCTGACGGACTGGATAAATTGCCCTTAGGAGCCGTTCTATAATGAAGTAATCCTACATAAGGGTCCAAATTATTATCCTGGGACTTTATGAATATTGTTTTAATTATCTGAATCGAACGCTCAGCCAGCCCATTTGACCTTGGTAAGTATGGACTCGATGTTTTATGGTCAATCTCCCAATTTGAACAAAATTGTTTAAACTCCTTAGAGTTAAATGGTGGCCCATTATATGTCACCAAAATATATGGAATTCCATGTCTTGCAAAAATTGATTTAAGTTTACCTATAACTTGTAAGCCAGTATATTCCGAATTAAGCACTTCAATTTCTATATATTTTGAATAATAATCTACAACAAGGATATACATCCTTTTATTAAATTCAAATAAATCACAGCCTAGTTTATACCATGGCACATCAATTATATCATGGGAAAGCATTTCAGACTTTGTGTTTGAACGTTGATATTTCATACAAATAAATTGACGAGCCAAGTCCTTACGCCTTTGTATACCCATATGGCTTTCATGCACTTTCCTTACGCAAATCTTTTGGAACTAATACTTGATGATTTTTTAACATCATCCAAAACAGAAATTTCCTGTTTAATTTTAAAGTAAGGCATTACATCAGGTTCTACATTTTTTTTATTTTCCGGCCAACCGGTTTTTACATACCCGACAATTTTTTTAAAAACTTTATCATTTCTTGAATGTTCCTTTACCACATCCATATTTGAAAATGGTATCTCCAAATGAGATGAAATGAAATTACAATGAACGGAAAGCTCCTTATCCATATCAGCTAAAGCTGTTTCTGCTAAAGGAGCCCTTGAAAGCGTATCAGCGATTTGCAAATACTTTCCAGGTTTGTATCGAACAAGTAGATTATATGGTTGTAGACGCAGCATAAATCTTTGAAGTCTTGCTGGGACTTTGTAAAGAGGTTTATCGAATAACATAACTAAGGGTTTATGGTCAGTTTACACTAAAATCTTCGAGCCAATTTCCAATTTTTTTATTTAAACATGTATTAATTTGTTTTATTTTTAATTCAGTTGCGATTTTATCTAATATTTATGTAATTTTTGCAAAGTTGAACCGCTGTTTTATATTTGCAGCTCATAGAAGAGGCTTTTTCTTAGCGAACGTGTTTTCCAGACCGCTTTCGTTAAGTCGTCTTTGGACAGTTCGAGTCGAAATATTTAATTCTAGTACCTACTTTATATCTCTGGCTATCCCCAAAGAATTGCAATATGATCATCGTCTGGCTTCGTGGTCTTACGTTTTCTGCCGCATAAGTTCTTTAAGCTTTTGTTTGAGTTTCTTTGACCGCAGATTCCGACATCTTATACTTAGAATTAAAGACTTTCTGTTTTATGCCATTTTCACGATCTTGTTGGTACTTGTTTGTCAATTTCGGTTAAAGTCCTGATTTTGAAAAAGTACTTCACTACTATTTATTATTTTTTAAAAACTTTTCACAAATCAGGAACATTATTATGCCACGGAGATTTCTTGTGCACTTCAATATATTTACATCAGAAATATAAATGAGCGGGTTTATAAAACTGCAATGTTTTTGTAAATAATTTGCATATTCATAAATAAATAGTAAATAATACATGTAGAAGAAAAATATCAAAAAGGAATGAAGAAGGTTACAAAACCGCATTTTATTTTGTCCGACAGTGTATTCTGTGCTCCATTTTCGATAGAATAAATTTAAAATTGTCCACACCTTTGCTTGCCATAACATGTCGCTACTACCACTATGTTTAACTGTTCATTTTAAGTTTTTGTGACTCAGAGTTGTACAAGGCTTTCTCCAAGAAGGCTGACGGCTTTTTATATCAAAAACATAGTACTAGCTTTCATTTTTAATCAGAATGCTTCCAAACCTCTGCAGGTTTATTTAGGTGTTCTTTAGCAAACGCAATTCGTTTTTGCCTTTTCACATATAACACTAGACTTTGTCCGTGCTACATTTCTTTTATAATTACCCTTATTCTATATTTACGCACGATACGCACTGGGGACATATTAAGTTTGTCATTCCGTTTGTAACACACAGAAATAATTGTCGTAGAACCAAGAAGTCTATATATTCTGGGTCTTTATAAAATTCTAAGACGATGAGATGTCCACGTCCGTTTATAGAAGGCACGACAGAGCTCGAAAAAAATATATAGAACAATAAAATATTTGCAAACATTACTTTTCCAACATAATGTTTGTTATTGAAAATGGGTAAAATCGGTCCAATCGGGTCCCAGTTATAGACAAAAGTTTTTCTTCAAATATAATGCAAATCATAACATACAATTCTGCACACTTTATTTTTATTATAGAAGGACAAGCCCATATCAATACAAAATTCTGACAAGAAAAGTCCCTATAACAAATCATTTAAATGCGCATAAATCTTTTACTAAATTCACTACCAAGTTGAAACTCAAGAAACGTAATCCAAATATACATCTAAATTGTCGTGTCAAATTTCAAGCTGATGGGTCCATATTTGACCGAAATCCACTATCGAAAATCATTTAAATGCTGATAATTCTCTTATAAAAATCACTATAAAGTTGAAATTCTACACAAATATTTCACATACTTAATCATATAAATCGTCATATATAATATCATGCAGAACGGTTCATAATAGGTCTTAGCTCTCTTAAGAGGGCAACTTTCGGAAAACATATTAACTTACATAAAAATCCATATTGAACAGAAGTTTTACACATATCAGTCTAAGTATATAAAAATTATAATATTCTCTTTTGTAAAAAATTGTCCTTAATTGGCCACGGACTCCCATATAACATCCACTTCCGAGAATAACCACATAGTATACAAAAGAGACAATTTCGAAGTTTCAAAAAGCTAAAATCTGTTTCCCAGGGCTTTTTTGTGTGTCATATTAAAGCATTACACGCTGTAAAACATAAATAAAGGAAAGTTTAAAAAAAAGAACTAAATATAAAATGTGATTATCTTTCATTTCCTGACAGTTCTGTATGCTTTGTGTAATAACTGGCATATGCATAAATTTTTTTTTAAATGTTGTTATTGAGATGAAAATTCAACAAAATAAACTTCAAATAAATAGAAATTACGTTACAATATTTTATGACGATCGTTCCATAATAACTCATGTAAGGTATCCACAAAATAAAATAACCAGTATAATTGTCGTTATCGATACAAAATGTAACAAAAATTGGTTTCAAGTATTCATAGATCACAGTACTGGTATTTGGAGGTGGATATATAAGATTTGACACAGTTGAAAATAAGCTTTTACTTCTTTTAATTTCTTTAATATATTGAAAAAAATATCATGAACATTTTTATCATAAAAGTTAAAGACATGTTGAAAATTGTAAGACCCTATTTGTTTCGTTAAAATTCAACACAAATAATTCACGATGACTGGCCAGTAATGGGTCATGGTTCCCTTCTGAGAACTACCTCTGAAAACTCATTAACCTACCTAAGCATGGCCACTTATGAACCGAAGTTTTACACAGAACAGAATTTAATTATTATACTATTGACTTTTGTGAAAGTTAGTCCATAACTACAGCGTATACAGAGGTAACAATTTTGATATTTCAAAAAGCCAAAAGCAGTTTCTTAGGACTTTTTGGCACCTAATAAATTGTGTGTTAAAGTAAATCGCTTTATGTTACACTCAGCAAAATTATAAACAAAGTGTAAGTTCTTGATTCTAACTAGAATATGCATAAAATTCTTATAAATATTGTCATTGAGATGACAATATTTTATTTTATTTTATTTTATTTTATTTTATTTTTTTTTATTTTATTTTATTTTATTTTATTTTATTTTATTTTATTTTATTTTATTTTATTTTATTTTATTTTATTTTATTTTATTTTATTTTATTTTATTTTATTTTATTTTATTTTATTTTATTTTATTTTATTTTATTTTATTTTATTTTATTTTATTTTATTTTATTTTATTTTATTTTATTTTATTTTATTTTATTTTATTTTATTTTATTTTATTTTATTTTATTTTATTTTATTTTATTTTATTTTATTTTATTTTATTTTATTTTATAAATTCGCCATCAATTATTATCATTCACATTGTTCGACTTTTACTACATTTACCATTTGTTCTTTTTATTAAAAGTAAGAACAAAGAAGGAAAAACAAGGGTTTAAAAAAATTATGTTTGATATATTTTGGAAAATGCTTAATGCAATATTTCTGTTTTTTTCTTTAAATAAACAAATTTCTATAAAAACACTAAAGGGGTTAATTTTTTAATTACTCTTATGAAAAATAAATAATTTTCTGCAAAAGACTTGTGAAACCTAATTTGAATTTTAAACTAAAAAGAAAGTTTATTTATATAAATTATTTAAAATTATTAGTTAAAAATTTAAAAGAAAAATAAAAAATAATTCCAACATAAAAAAAAATCGTGCTCTGAGTGTAAAACTCAACAAATTTCAATTCTTAACAATAGTTTAATTATATGTAACCACAAGTAACTGTCGACGTTGTTGCATTTTCAGTTTCTAATATTTTAAGTCTAGCAGTTGTCAACGTTACTTATTATTATTTTTTTTTTTTTGACAAATTTTCTCTTTCATACTTCAGTTCTAAGCAAAGTTGTTTTTTACCAAAAAATAAAAATAAAAACTAAACATTAATTGTCCTTGAAAAAGTGTTCATTTACATCTTAGCAGACTTCCGTTTATAAGTTTATTGTCCTTATGATTATAATAGCTGCATTTTTCCAAGTTTTTCCAGTAAGCAATTTCAGCACAACCACAAACAAATATTGTACGGTATTTCAAATATTCATTTACTTGTTAGTTATACCCACCATCAAAAAGATGGGGGTTATATTAAGTTTGTCATTCCATTTGTAACACATCGAAATAATGGTCGTAGAATTTATAAAAAGTCTATATACTCGTATTGTGGGTCCCTATAAAATTCTAAGATTATCTAGCCATGTCCGTCCGACTTTTGAAGGCACGATAGAGCTTGAATAAAAGATATAGAACAATTAAATTTTTACCAAACATTCTTTGATCCGCCGAAATGAATGGTATTGAAAATGGACAAAATTGATGTAGTAGGATCCAAGTTATATGTTTGGATATTTCCTTCAAATATAATGCAAATAATATCTTGAAATTTTGCACACTATATCTAAAATAAATAGAAATTTCGGTACAACATTGTATGACGATCGCCCCATAATAGGTTGTTTGGTGATGGGTATATAAGATTCCAATATAAACTCTTATTTGTTTTGTATTTTTTTTTTTTTTTTTTTTTTGAGACGACGTCTAATTTCCGCTTTAGAAAACAATAATGAGCATGCACACAATCCTTAATGGCTATAAAAATAATTGTTCAACAAATTTTCCTTCTAGTCTTTATTTATACCTTGTGTGTGTGATTTTTTGGGAATGAGCTATAAACAGCAAAATTGCGCACAAAATAATTGCAGCAAGGAGGATGGGGGCCTTTCTAAATTACGAGCAATTGTGGTGAAATTGCCATAGACCATAAAGTGCTGAGAGGGGGTATTTCATATGGTAAATTTATATATCTTCTAAAGCATAAGTTTAGTCGGTAAGAGTTGTTAATTCAAACTGAAATATTTTTTGAACAAAAATTATTTTCTAAACCTGTCATAATTAATTTTTTTTAAGTTTTGATCTTAAAATGATGATATATTTTTATCTGATTTCGAAAACAATGCCTCCACTTATATTATGCATTTTTTTGTTACAATTCCGGCGATATTTGTTCGTTTTCTAAATGTTTCGATTAATATGCACCATTTTTATGCAGCCCATACACGTTTCAACTCAATCGTTAATTGAGTCTTTCAATTGAATTGATTCTTGGCCACACACTTCTTAAACTGAATTGAAAGATTTGAATTTAACTGTCAAATTTATATTTTTTACAACTACAAATTTAAAAATTTAAACCTTTAATGGCTGAAAAAAGAAAAATAATTTATTAATGGTTATTGCAGAATGTCTTAATGATAAAATAAAAGAAAAGCGACGTATGAAAATTTAATAAGGGAACTAAAAACAATAGCGCCGGACGACTTTTAAAATTTCACAAGGCTAATTGAAGATGCTTTTCACCAACTGCTAGAAAAATCAATGCCATTTTTTTAATTTTTTATTTAAAATTCATTAAATAAAGTATAAAGTTGTAGGTTAGCAGGCGGCCATGTAAAACGGCCCACTTAGGTCCATATTATTGGTCCCATTGTGATATAAAGTTGTATAAAGTTGTAAATTGTTGACCTTTAGTTTTGTTTTTTGTAAATTTTTGTTCGGTATAAGGAACACGAACACACACAGTACAATCGAATTTAAAGACTTGTTAGTCAAATTGAAAAAATCTAAATCTTTTGATTTTTCTTCAACCAACTCGTCAACTGCCAAACTAATCAAATGACAAAGCCATACACGTTTTGATTTGCACAACAACCGACCAAGTTATTGGGTATTTTCAATATTTATTAGTCATTTGTAAATAATTGCATGCAATCTGTCATTGACCTAAAACATCAAGACTCTAAACGAAACTCCCCATGTTGATTACTATCATTTTAAAACGGATTTGTTTTCACTTTTTTTATACATTGTTTTACAGTAGTTGCAATATTTACTATTTTCGTAGTAGTTTTTGTTAGAGTGCCAACAATTTATATATTTTTTTGGCACAATTTTGTTGTTCAAATGGGTTGGCTGTAATGACGCAAACAGCTAGTGATTATGTTCATATAATAATTCTTCTTGTTTTTTTTTAGTTTAAAGAACAAAAACTCATACCAACACTCATACACAAACTTATAATCAGCCATGTATTCAAGTTTGCTTAAATGTATGAAGATGCAAAACATTAATGCCGCTATTGCTTGTTCGTTTAAAACTAATTTTCCCATTGCAGCAGGATATGTGCTTTAGCTGTTTCTGTTTTTTGTGTGCAGCAACAGTTTATTGTGGCTTTTTTATGCGCTTCACCAACACAAAAGCTGACTGAGGGTATACTCGTATATAAGTTTTGCTTTCCGTGTGTATCATTGAAAAATAGTCACCTAAATTATCATTCTGAAGACCATTCTATAGATCCTTATGAAATTCTAGCACCGAAAAGATAAACCACAAAACGATATTTTATTTGGATCGGTCCACATTGGATCATAGCCTGGGCATATCCGGAATCAGCTAATAACCACGATCCAATTTCACCATTTTCATATCTGGATTCATAAGAGTTTCGAGCTTTGCTCATATTCCATACAAATGAATCGTGGCTTGATCCAGGCCTTGTGGCATCAACACTCTTAATATTTGTTTTATAATCGCATATCTAAATATACATAAATATTTTAATCGAAATGGTATAGACTTAATACAACCAAATACTTACAATCAAGGCATTTATACTGTAGTAGCCCTTTCTATTAAAGTAAAGGTATTCCTCATTGGTTGGCCTTTTAACTGAAATATGCGTTCCGTCTATGCATCCAACAATACGTGGTCTACCATGCTTTTTATAAAAAACTTTTTATATATTTTCAAATCTTCATCTGTTGTTTTTATTTTAATCAGTTTTTTACAAAGTTTTCGTTCTAAGCAAGGTGTTGACAGTAGTTTTGAAACTGTTGTTCGATGCATTGCAATATGCGCATCATTTCCAACAGATCTCTGGAAGGAGCCTTCTGCAAAAAATTTTAAAACAGCCGCCAATTGCAGTGTAAGTGGTATTGATGTCTTCGCATAGTTCTGCCCAATTAAATCCAAAATCATTATAAAGCCTTCTTTATTTAGTCGGTAGCATTGAATAAATCTGTATAAAATAATATATAAAAATGTGTATTTAAAATAACAAAAACTTTACTTACATATCTTCAGGAAGATCCAAAGGGTTCGATTTATCCCACAGTTATTTTCTTTGTATGTTTTCAATTCTGTGTTCTTCGTGCATTATAACTAAAGCTGATGCTGCAATAAACGCCATTTTAACTTTTTTGTTTTTATTTCAAACACTTTTATTTAAAAATAATTATAAAATGTAAATTTTTATATATTTTTTAATTTGTGGAAAATAAATGCAGAGATGTATTTCTTAGGTATTGTTGTAGCATTTTTTAACAAATAAAATGGATTGAAACAAAAATTGGAATATGAAACCAATCAATATTCATCACATCTATATCGTTTTCAGAATTGATTTGGGTTTTCAAAACGATCTTTTTCATCACATACCTAATTAATCTGTTATAAATAACGTAATAAGTTTAAAATTCAACACAAATAATCCTCATACATATAAAAACCCCTGTATAAAATTTTATTTGGATCGGTCCATATTGGATCATGGCTCCCATATAAAGTCCACTTCCGACACATATAAAAACCGCTGCAAAGAATTTAACAACAGTTGGCTCATATATGGTCCTAGCTCCCATATAAGGACCAAACCTTATAAATAAATTATCCATAATATGAATATATGTATGTATATGCAAAAACCATACTACTGCATTTTCTGAATATCGGACAGTGGTTAGGAACGTTTTATTTGGAAAATAATTCGGAATCTCGGGACTCATTTTCTTTTTGTAAAAAATCGCCAATAATATGTTTGAATAAGCTGAAATTTTAAATTAAAGCAACCAGTTGAAAAATATTCAGTTTTTGAATTTTTCAATTGAAAACAGGTTAATCTTGGACCCAGAAAAGATATTGCTTTAAAATATTCTGAAGGAAAAATGTCAAAAATTCTGAGCCATATTTAAAAAAAAAAAACTTGACCTGGATACGGCAAAATTTTGAGATTAAAGTTTTAAAATACTTGTAACTTGAAAACTAGCAATCAGGGTTTTTGAAGACCTAGCCGAGGATTTTTAGGAAATATAACAAGTAATTGGATGACACCAAAAAAAAGTATATAGTATGTTTAAACAAATTACAAGTCAAAGATGTCCTAGTTTTATATCACACAGCTCTTACCCTAGATGTTTTGTAGGTTCCATAATGAAAATTTTAATACGAACACTCATTAGCTAATCTCATGTAAGATTTTATTCAGATGGCAGATCTATATCCAAACAGTATATCCCGTTTAAATAAATCACTTAAAAATCCAAAATGTTTGGGTACTTGTCCGGGGAAGGTAATTAAGCGTTCACAATTATTTTCCTTATAAAGTTAATGAAACGAATTTGTTTAAATGCATGTAAGAAGGTAATTATCAGAATAGTTATTTGAAGGGCCATGAAACATTGCAATTAAATTATGCACACTAGGGTGGTTTTATTGAATATGGGAAAAAAAATTTTTGAAATTTGTATGTGCTCACGCTTAGAAATGTTCTATTTCGTGTTAAAATACAACTGTTAAAGTTTTAGCTCAATCGGACTATGCCTTCCCGTGCGGAAAAAGCCCCAAAGTTTTCGAAAATGCACCTATCTAATAAAATTGATAGCTGTTCGGTTATAACTTTTTTTATATCCGCGACTGTATTTCTTCTTTTTACTCTCAGTTTCTAATTTTCCGATTTTTCCATCGCCGGCAAATACATCGTCAGAAGCCATTTCTTCCACTTCCGATTCAGAAGAGAATGAGATATTTTGTAAATTTTCTATTGCAGTGAGAAAAAGAATACATTTTATAGATTTCAATACATATTTAATTTCACACTCAAGGTTAAGTTTTAAGGGTATAACTTTTTTTTATTAAACTTGGGCAAATATGGTAGAAACTTAGTTTTTGAGTTTTGCGGCTTCACAGAAAGGTAATCCAATGTTACGCATGTTATAAAAAATGCCTTGTATGTACTTGATGGTTTGATGGTAGCTTGCTGCCGGTTATTTGTTGAGATGAATGTCCAATTAAATAAATCTGAGTTTTAGCACGGATACGAACATTGAACGAAGTACTGCAATTTTGACTTAAATATCTTTCTTGTACGAACTGTTCACTTAACACAAAAACCTTTAAAGGAATATTTCTCTTAAAGTAACATTACACGCGCAACGTCAAAATCAAATTGGGGACTCCCCGATTTTTAATTTCTGCTTGAATATTTTGTGCTTGAATATTTGAAAGTCATTATAATTACCTTTCATTTGATAGTAAATTTATTGTAATATGTGCAATTTCGTGAAAAACAGGCATTTTTGAAAACTTTGAGGCTCTTTCGGCACGGGAAGGCATAGTCCGATTGAGCTAAAATTTTCGCAATTGTGTTTTAACACTAAATTACATAATTCTAGATGTGAGCACCTTTAAAAATCGAAAATCAATTTTGAAAAACCACCCTACGGATCCATCAAGTCCTTAAGAATGGCTGAGATTGCATTAATCCCTAAACAAGCTTGATTCAAGAAATATGAACTAGATTTAAGCACGAATTCGTACTGCAGCGATTTGGTGTTTTGTTTTTTCCTGTTTTTTTTTTGCAATAGAGATCAGTTTTTGCTTTATAGATAAAGATGTTTTCCTGGCAGCTATTTCACTAAAAATAACACTTTAAATTGCATTAAATTCAAGACTTTTTTGAAAGCTTATGTTTCTTTAATTTTACCACTAACAATAAATGAAAACAATTGACAAGTACGAAGTTAACAAGTGCCTGAATGAAATTCTTACAAAATTGTATAAAAAGATACTTTGGGTAAATAAACGAAGTTAAACTAACGAAAATGTCAGTGATGGGAACATTTTTTTTGAGGTCATTATCCGAAATGGGTATTTAAGCGAAAGTTATTAAAACGTCTTGTTTGTTTTGTTTGAAAATATATGAAAAACAAAAATGCTATATTATTCAATAGCCTCCACCTAAACGTAATAAGAAATAGAGAAACAACACTGGACTAGAATATCCTAATTCTGTGTTTTATATTCAGTCTTATTGCAAATTTTATTATATTATTTGAAATTTTAACTAAATTCGACCATTTATAATTGATGTAATTACCGATTCTTACCATAATTTACAGAGTTTGTTTGATTTTCATAATAATCTTGATTGTAATTTAACATTTTATAAAATTAAAAGAACATTTTTCCATATTCACAACAAGTTGGTTGAATTTGATCTCAATAAATGGACCAATTATGGCACGATGGCTAAATCCAGTATGCACTAATGTGATTTCTATGTATTTTAGAATTATATTGGTTGAATTTCATCTCAATAGCGTTATTTACAAGAGTTGTATGGTTGTTTAATGTGCACTTAATTCAGGAGCTATCATTGACTGACAGCAACAAAATCCAGTAGTATAATTGCCGTTTAACCGATTTTAATATGATTTCTGGATTAAAATTTCTGATCCATATAAAAGTTGGTTGGATATTGATATTTATAAGATATTTTTGTGGGTTTATTTGTTTTTTGTAAATGGTTCTTATATGGCAACTATGACAAATTATGGGCCAATCTTCTTAAATTTTGGAACAGTTTTTTTTTTTTTTTTTTTTTTTTGTAATATAATTAACAAACACAAACTGCGAAGCTTTTTGGCTTATCTGCAGAAAACACCCAGTGTCTTTGGCAGGAATCGAACCCACAACCCTCTGACTGATAGTCCGGAACATTATCGCCTAGTCTATCGGGGCACCCGATTTTCATTCATATGAGAATACTTCACGTCGAATTTCAACATAATAACTGTATATTTAAGATATATATTAGTATTAACGTGGATTTAGAGAGTGGACCTTGTGTGGGGGATATTGTCAAATATGGACCGATATTCTCAAAATCCAGCAGTTAGATTTTGGCATGTATGTAAATGATCCATGTAATTTATTAATTAACTATTTAAGTTAACTAATTAAGTTAGTTCATTATTGAATGTGGAGACAATAATACGTCTCTTAAAAATATAATTGTAACTCATGCCTTGATAATGATATCCGAAGGATATTGAAATATTGGAAGAAATAATTTAATAAATAATATATGTATATATTTTTTAAAAATAATTGGCCTTGAGCTCGAAAAAACTTTTTATTTTATCAAAAAAAAAATTAATTTTGTTGAGTAAGTTTGAATTTTGTGTTATACTAAATTACAAGAACGTAATAGACACATGGTCGTATTTTGAAAAGTATTTACCAAAAGGTACAGAAATATTTAATTATCATTTAAATATTGAAGAATATTATCTATTTCTGATGAAGAAAAATAAATAGTTGTTTAAATATTGTCAGAAGATTAAAGTAACATTAACTCGGCATTATAATTTAATCAACAAAGAAATCAATTTAAATTTCATTTAGAGCATTATTAACTAAACTTTAGATTTTATCCGTCCACTTTATTTCCTCTTAAGTGTTTTTCTTTACTTAACATTGTTTTTTCTTTTTTATTCATTTTGAGCATTTTCAGGTTTTTATTTCTGAATTCTTCTTAAAAAAATTATTTAAAATTATTTTCAGTTTTCTCTCTTTAAAAGCTTTTTATATTTTGTTGTTTATTATTTAGACATTTTTTTGAATATTTTTGCTTGTTTTTTTATTATTTTGTAGTTAATTTTAGTCTATTATTTTCGTTTCCTCTTTGATATTTTATTTTTAGTTTGCTTCTATATATATTTGCTCATTATTTTTGATTGGTCTTGAATAACTGTTAAGTTCTTTATTAATATGATTGACATTTCTACTTATTCTAAGCAAAAACCTCTTGATTTTATCAAATTACTGAAAATATTTTTCAAGTTGTAAAACAATTCCTACTTCAGTAAAAATAATTTAATGAAAATTAAATTTAATGAACTCAAAGCCTAACTAAAAGAAATATCAAAAATATTAAATATTAACAGTTCAATTAAAATACTAATTATTCTATTACTGAAAATATTTAACTTTTATTAAAGTCTACTTGCAAAATGATAAGACTACATAATCATTTAAAAGATTATAAAGGAGGCTAACTGCCGTATTCATAAAAAATTAAAGTAGACTTTAAGAATATTTTGTATGAAAATTTTGTGTAAAAGTACACTTCAAGCCTACTTTATTTTTTATGAATAAGGCAGTAATTATATAAAACTTTAATAATTAATTTCATATATGTTAACATTTAATTCTTATCAATAGTTTACCCGGCATTTACACATGCAAGTGCAAGTTCGAAAAAGTCAATACATTCACACTTTTTTACTAATACACTCACATTTTTTCACTTGCAGAGCTAGTCGAGTTTTTAGAATAAGTTTTCGTATATAATACATACACGGCACTTGTAAATGGTATCTGCAAATATAATTTTATTTAAATGTTCACATATTATTCTTAATTTCCAACTAAAATGTATGTAAATTATTTTATTATTTAAGTACATTAAAAGTTTCTTTTTGCTTATAATTTCAGTAAATGTAAGTTAGATTTAGTTCAGGTTTCATTTGGATTTGTTTTAAAGTATACCCAAAATATTTTTATCCTCTTAGTTTTTGTAGTTTTGCATTTGACATTCTATTTTTCATAAATCATAATTATCATAAATTGCAAAACAACATACCAACAAAAATGTAAATAATAGTAGTGCTCTTACAATAGAAGACCACGTGGATGCCTTATTTGACAAAGTGATTAACTACAGTTTTTGATACCGATTAGGATTTAAAGCTATAGTGACACACTGGCCAAACTGTCGCTGGCATTCTATTGAAAAAGTATATCTAGTATTGAGAAAATAAAGTATTAGAGACAACAAATTACAAAATTATGTGGAACCCTAGATAGACCTTCAGAAATCATCAAAATTCTACACAGCCCCAAGACTGTCAAAATTTTAAATAAACTATACCGTGAACAGCGTACTAAATCGCTTTGCTAGTTTGAGTGCTATCCGGACTTAATCTATTTGGTAACTAAGGCATTCCTTTTATGTTTTCTATAATAAATAAAATAAATCAAAAACGTTTGAAAATGGGGAAAAATACACTAAATAAAGGGAGTCCCAACTAGAACGCAATGGTGTCAATGGTGTTCGGTGTCGTGAAATGATAACCAGTTTTTTCTTGCCTAGAATTGAAGAAATGAATGTGGAGGGCATGTGGTTTCAACGAGACGGCGCCACATGGCATGCATCAGTCATTTCCCGGTCGTGTTATTTCGCGTTTTGGAGACCAGAATTGGCCGCCTAGATCGTGCGGATTAACACCTTTAGATTTTTTTATTTGGGGTTTTTTAAAGTCGATGGTTTACGCGAATAAGCCGACGATGACTCAAGCCTTAAAAGAGGAAATTGGACGCTGTATTAATGAAATACCGCAGCATTTATGCAAAAAGGTCATTGAAAATTTCATTAGAAGATCTCGTGTGTGCCAGCAAAGCCACGACGGCCATCTGTACGATATCTTCTTCCATACATAACCCCATTCTGTCTTCTTTACGATATAATAAGGTTTCAAGATTTGTTTTTAAATATCTGTGTTTTATTTAAAATTTAAAAATTGCGTTCTAGTTGGGACAGCCTTTATATATGAATTTATTAAGTCGTGAAAGAATGTCTAAAACTCTAAACAAGTGCCACAAAGTTCAAGGATATTGTGATACATTATAAAATGTTAAATGGATGACGTTTACAAGTAGATCTTGGACAGCAAACATTGCAGGTTTGAAAATGTGGCAATTGTTTAAAAAATATAACTTTATCCTTTCAATTATTAATTAAAATTAACTCAGGCCGAAATAATAAAAACTTTCTCTAATAACAAATATAAAGTTCAACAATTTTTCATTAAGAAAAACAGTAGTCTCTAAAAATTAACACTCAAAAATATTCAAATACATAGTATAGCCATTATTAATGCATCTTACCTAGTTTCAAATCATTGTTTTTGAATTAAAAGTTTTCTTAAATTCAGATATGTCCACCAACCACCCATTAAATAACAAACATGTTTGTCTTAATATGCAGCTGTTTAGATTCTCTAACGATGGATACAAAAAGCCCAATCATGAATAAAAAATTCGCGACAGTTTTTTCCATTTTTATTTTTTTAACATTGAATTTAAATAGGAAAAGGGAGAAAACTCCCACGGAATTTGTATTCATGATTGGGCTGAAATATTGCAAAACACAAATTTATCATCTTAAAAAATCTCTTTAGCCTTTAAATGACTGACTGTGTTTGCTAAGATTTGACATTGATTATGTTTACAATCACAGAATGATGTGCAAATATGTGTCTTCTATTTCTCACACAGTATATCTGCCACATCAGTCAATCCTTTGATGCTGATATCATCAATAAAACAAACATCACAAAAAAGTGATAAAAGTAGACAGATATTGATTTTGTTGTTTGTCTACAATAAGGTGTCCAATTTCTATGGAAATAAGAAATCTGTCAATGTTTCTGACTAAAGCATGGTATTCTGTTCGTCATTTCGTGCGAAATACTATCAAAAGTCCATATAAAAAAAATTGATGCGAAATAAATGCGAACTAATACTGCTGAAGTGTTACTCTGTTCTTGTTGTGAAAAATTACGAAATGTTTCTGGCATCATGTTTTTTCAACTAAAAATGTATACGGCAACATTTTTTTTCAACTGCGAAATAAGGTAAGCTGCACTTATTTCGCACGAAATTGAAAACAACAGCTGTTTAGATTTTATTTGTCATTGTGGATTTAATTTAATAGTTTCGCACATAAATTATTCAAATTAAAAATAATACTAATAAAACAAAAAATAATAAAGACAAAAATAAATTTAGTGAAACTGAGAAGCGTCTAATCATATCGGCAGTACGAAAAACAAAAAATATAAGGAATAAAGCCAATAAATTACATTGTAACCACAACGTCATAAAAGCATCATGGATAATATGTAATATAATTTTTGTATCCATTTCTTTAACATATAAAATAAAAAACATATGGTTTTTGTTTACATAAAAGAATCAATGTTGCATACCTAAGGGCAATAAAAACGACAATTTTCTTCTAAATCGCGGCATTGTCACTACTTGCTATTTGTCAACATTTTCAAACGAAATAATTGATGTTGCTCAACAAATTTCGCAAATTTGAACAGAGTACCATGCTTAATGTTACTCAGTTTAAAACTGAACAAATATTATAATCATTATACTCTACACCACATAGTGATGTTTGTAACGCCAATTAATACTAATCCAACACCCACCTCAACATATACCGACCAACTCAAAATCACTTACTTAGTTTAACAACGTCCGTCCGTCTGGCTGGCTGGCTGGCCGTACATGTAAAGCTTGTGCGCAGAGTATAGGTCCCAATTTTGAAGTTATTTCGATAAAATTTAGTACATGCTATTTTTCGGCCGAACGACGCTGGGATTGAAACTGGTGAAAATCGGTCCATTATTTCAACTGGCCCCCATACAAATGTCCTCCCGAAATAAGGCTTTATCAATCATCAATCTATATATATAAAAGTGATTGTGTGTGTGTATGTATGTATGTTTATTATTATTAGTTTGGGATATATAGACGGCTAAACGACTAAACCGATTTGCTTGAAATTTTCACAGTATATTTCTGTATGTCTGGAAGGAGCTATTGGCTACTTTTCTTTGATATTTTAAGTGGGCTTGGTACCTCTCATACAAATTTAATTTTAAAAATCAAATACTTGGGAAAGTATAATAGCTATAGTACTCAAATTTTGCATGAGCAATTCCATTGTTTGTTTAAATATTTGCGAAAAAAATGGGAGTAGTAGCGACTGGGGGCGTGGCACCTCTCATATGATGATAATTTAAAAAAATCAAATATATGGTACACAATAAGGTATATGGTATGGTTATTCTACCATCAATATTAATATTTAAGACAAGAATGGGCGAACTATCAATAGTGGGCGTGGCACCTTCCATAGATACGATGACAAAATATATATAGGGAAAGCTATATCAGCCATCAATATTAATATTTAGGACACCAATGCGCTGACTAGCAACAATATTAAGTAAATGTTAAAATTTGTATACATTTGAAACCATTATCTATATATAAAAGTGAATGTGTGTTTGTTTGTTTGTATATTGTAAACCATAATAAGATCACGTAATAAGATTTAATTTAAAAGGAAAACTGTAGGTTTTAATAACCTAATAAAAACCGTATTTGCCGGACGATAAGATGCACCTTTTTACTCTGAAAATTTGACCTAAAATCAGGGTGCGTCTTATCGTCCGGCAAATACGGTATATTTGTTTAACTTTAAACTTTTTATTTCATTACGATACGGGTAGTGAAGAACACCGGGTTTTAGCTAGTGTTTGAATAATCCAAGTATCTAAACAATTTCCAACACAAATGAGTTGTAAATGAAGGTTAATCACATCTAAAAATGTTGTGCAATTCGGTACATAATTGATCATAGCTCCCATATAATGTCCATTTTCGAAAATCACTTGGTATCCAAATAAAATCTCCGTAATTCACTTTAACCTCCAAAAGTCTTTTAAAAGTGTTTATATCGAGATGAAGTTTAACACAGATAATATTTATATTTACAGAAGTCATGGCACTCAATTTTAAATAATCGGTCCATAAGACAAGTCTCCCATATAACGCCAATTTCTGAAAAACCGTTTTATACATATATTGGGTGTAGGGTATTATATGGTCCGGCTTCATAAACTGTACTTTCTTACTTGTTTTGTCTTGTTTGGATGTAAAAATTAGCACACCATGGCTTCGATGATTGCACTATCACTTTATTAACCCACTTGGCGCAACCGTCCTTTTAAAAGCACATAAAAAATACGGGGGAATACCGGGATTGTACGTGCATTTAAGTGCACATTTTTTTATATTGTCATTGTTTATTCTTTATTGTGTGTCTTCTGAATCTAATAGCGTCAGTTGATAAAAGAAGTTTGTCGTGTATAAATTGTATATTGAGTGTTTTCTGAAAGTATTTTTTTTAAATTGTGCACAATGGGAACAAACTGGTAATTAAATCATTTACATATATTTAGTTCTTGTTTTTGTTTAAAAAGTAATTAGAGAAACATCTTAGGAAAACAACAAATAAATGGAAACCGAGCTTAATGCTGTATTGTGGCGCCACGGTCCATTTTCCCACTGCGTCCTTTTAAAAGGACAGTGGCAAAATATACTACCTATCTAATTTTCATTACTTAATATTGTATGTGTTATTATGTAGTAAATGAAACCGGAAGGCATTGAAACTTAACGAAATTTTGGAAGATATTGAACAATGGAGTGATGATGACGTTTGTGAGGCCATTTACATCGCACCGCCTGATAACGCTAATGCAGTTATAACAGATGAAGACAGTGGCGATGAAGATAATGTGTGCCTCAACAATTTGCAAGGCTGTCAGCTACGTGCAGAGGCAGAAATGAGGTACAAATATGTTCCTGAATGCGAGAGCGATGGTGATAGCGATGACAATATTGCATTATGAGATCTAATCAAGCGCAAAAGGATTGCAGAGCCAAGGCCTAGTAATAAAAACAATTCAAGAACGTGGCAGCAAGTGGATATTGTTCCAAGCCTGCCACAATGGGGGGTATTTTCAGAATGCTATCAAAATCCAGATCCAATGGAAATATTTTTAAAGTTATTTGATGATGGAATACATCCAAAGGAGCGCTTCTTGGCGTATCACACCCCAACTTAGAACATAAAGTTTATTATTTCTTTTTTTATTTTATTAATTTTAATTATACAAGTTATTTTTTTTAATATTGAATTGTTAATTTAGCTTTTTTTTAATAAAAACAAAGTAGTATATTTAGCTACCGTCCTTTTAAAAGAACACCCGATTCCGGGAAAACTATAGCTTTTTAGAAAAAAATTTATAAAATAAAAAATTTTTAAATATCTATGGTGATTTAAGTTTAGAAATAAAAATTTAAGTTTTCAAAAAAAAGAAATTCCGGCGCTATCTGGGTTAACTGAAATTATTACTTGCTCAGTGTTGGCATATAGTCTAAGTCTGAATGATGTATTAATAGATATTCTAAATGATTTACTACGAAAGGTGTGGCAGTGTTCAATGGTTAGTCTGGGTTCGGTTTACACGTTTATGCATATAATAGATGTAGGAGTTGTCATGACAAAGATAATGTTGAAAATATGGCAACACAATATGAATAGTAGAATTAAACTAATATGGCAACTCACTTGCAATGCAACACTGCCTTCCACATTTTGTGTCTTTTTGAATTTCCTTTTTAGTTTTGCATTTCAGTCTTTAACTTTACTTTAACCAATAAAAATCTTTATAATAAACAAGTGTTCTTGTGTTCTCAAGTCTTTTGTTTATCAAGCGTATCGTCCAACAGATAAGGTTTAAGCATCTTTTCTTGGATACATATGGGAAGTTACTTTCCACTTCAGCTCATCAATTTACATCTTGTTGAGATGCGGTATCATGAAATATTTTCAAAGTTTATTTCGTTTAGTGTTTGCGATGAAAGAACGATCCTAATAAACATGCAAAAAGTATGTAGTTCATCATTTGTATAATTGAGATGTGTGAAAGGTCTTTTATTTACAAAACGAGTCAATAAACGAAATGTTCTTAGGGAAACAAATATCTAAAATATTCTTAAATACCTGAAATTGAAAATACGTTCCAATTGCAGAAATAAATTTTTGTTCTAGCATGTAATTCATCTGCAAATTACGAATTTCAGTGTCAATTCAGAAAAAAATACTTCTGGAAAGCTCCAGGACAAAAACAAGGAAAACAGTCTGTAGACGGTCCTAGTAGCTAAACGGAAAAAACCGGTATTTTTTAATACTCAACTGATGACCGTCTATGTATATAGTTAAAATGTTAAGGGTGTCGAAAATTCCAATAATTTCATAAATATCAAACTTCCTTAAATTCTGAACGTGTGTTTTATTTTTCATTGGGAAAATCCTTACCATTATCTTATTGATAGCAATTTGTTTTTAAGACAAACAAAAAAAAACATTTTTACTATCTTTAAAACTTGCTACCATACATATTCTTTAATGCCAGCATATCAAAATCAGCAGACTGTCAGTAGTACTCAGAGGAAAAAGCTATTTATATCCAAAAACATACATAAATACTTAAATTATTTTAAAATTATTGTATAACAATTGTTGCAAATCAAATCTTACTATAGTATTGCTATTCAGTTTATCCATTTGTCGATTCCAATTATTATGAAACGTTTTGCCTTGTTTTATTTATTTTTGTGTCACAAACAAATATGGCATAATAAAATGTTTGGTTTCAATTTACTTCTAAATTGTATTGTAGCATTTCTATCATTAGTTTCATTTATGGTTTTTGTTTGTTTTTGTTCCTAAATTTTACATTTGTTTAAATAGTCTCTGGTTATTTGTGGAGCTTTTGATTACATACACATATACCCAAATAGAATATATGTATTTATGTATAAACTCTAACGAAATGAAATAAGTCATTGTTGCGTGTACCTGATATATTATGGGAAATTGACGAAGATGTAAGAAAAGAATAAAATTTTAAAGCAAAATTTATAAATAGGTATGTTATGTTTTCACGAGAAAATTTCTAAGAGTTTGTCATTGTTCTAAGCAGTTTAGTATTGAAATTCAGAGAAATCGGTTCAGTAAGACTAGAGTTATGAACAAAAATGTTAAAAAATTACTTAAAGAGAAATTAAGCCACTAAATTTTGCACAGATTATAAATGAACAAACTGTGGTGAAAATAGCATAAAAGAAACATCACATCCAATGAATACTTAAATCTTCATATACATATATTTTATAAACAACGAAACCAATTCAAAATTGCACACGAATCATTTATATATATATGTATGACAAAATCAAACTGCTAGATTTTGATTGGAGCAAACTATATTTGTCCATATCCTACTTACAAATTTCATTTTCAAAAATAATTTAAATTACAAAGAAAAAGCTAGCAATCATAACTCCCATATAAGGATCACCTCAGAAAAATACGTTAACTCACATAAATATTTAAAAATATCGACAAGTAAGCAACAGTTTTTAAAGATTAGTTATTTTAATAAAGACATCATACTAATATCGGTTATATATCAATTATACCTACTACTGGATTTTGAACCAATAAGTATATGTCATCAGTATCATCAGTCAGTAGTAAAGAAAGTTTCCAGTTGTCAGTTGAATTTGTTAGTTCCAGTTGAAATCGTAATTTCCAGTTGTCAGATAAAGTCGTTATTTCTAGTTATTAGTGATCGTCCTCAAGAAAAAGTCAGTCGTGGGTTGAAGTCCATAAGTTTAAGTCGAAAAGTCGGAGAAGTCATCAACTACCATCGTGCTAAATTTAATCAATTTTTAATTCTTAATAATTAATCCTTAAATTCCTGAATATCTTCATATTATCATATTATTCGCCTTCATGAGAAGGGTATATATAAGTTTGTCATTCCGTGTGTAATTTCCACAAAAAAATTTTCCGACCCTATAAAGTATATATATTCTGGATCCTTATAGATAGCGAAGTCGATCTTCGAAAGTCGAAAGTCTGTCTGTCTGTCTGTCTGTCTGTCTGTCTGTCTGTCTCTCTGTCTGTCTGTCTGTTGAAATCAGTTTTTTAAAGTCCCCAGATATACTCGGGCTCCAAATCTTCAATAATACTGTCAAAAATGCTTTCGTGAAGTTTTCTATTTAAAATCAGCAAAATCGGTTTAGGTCAACCAGAGTTATGAACCAATATGTGAGACCACCTCCATAAAAATTTGATATTTTTCGTCCATTTTATTGCAATATTTTGAAATATATTGCAGATAATACCATGAAATTTTGTATACATTGTTTGTACTATAAAAGAAGAAAGTGTGCGGAAAATAGTAAGAATCAGTCCATGATTTCTCATAGCCCCCATACAAATATATATATTCCCGAAATATGGCTTAATGATAAATAAATGCCTATAAAATTGGAATATAAAGACAAAATTCAGCAAAAATAAGTTTTATACAAAAAGAAATCGCAAAACGAGTTTTTTTTTCAGTTCGGTCCATGTTTGACCATAGACCCCATATAAAGTCCACTTCCAAAATTCACTTAAATACGTATAAAGCAGATATAAATAATGTTAAGCGGCTAAAATTTGACATAAATACTCTTTATAGGCAAATAAATTGTTGTACTAAATTTTATGGTGGTCGGCCCAGAACTGGTCATAGCTCCCATACAAGGACCACATATGAAAAAGACATTTTTCCCTATATATATTGTATAAATATCGTTACCGACTCAAAACTTTGCACAGATCATTTACATATATACAAAAATCATCCCACACAGCCGAATATTGCACTCTTGCTTGTTTAAAGAATTTTTTTTTGTCCCTTACATTAAAATCCTTGTAGCGTAACACTCTGTCTCAATAACAACCGCTAACATGTTTACCCGAACATTTCATTTATTGCGCCAGTATATTCAAAAATTTAATAATTAATATTTTATTTATTTACCATTTATTTATAATTTTCACACATTAACACAAATGTTATCGAATAAAACAACCAAATAATTTGTTTATTTAAGCCTTTATGTTTATAATAAATATAAAATTGTTTGCAAATTGTTATTGCAAATGAAAACATTGTATTTTTGTATGTATTTTTATTTTTTGAAGTATAAAATAAATTGTTTAACTTAATTTTGTAAAATTACCACATTGCTAATTGCATCAATTTTTTCACACATATATTTATATTGAATAATATTGTTTTTAGGTCCAACATAAATATTGTGTTTTACTTGTTAGCAATGCATTTTGTATAACTCTTGTTTTACTTATATTATTGTACATTAAATTTGCATTAATTTTATTCTTATTTTGTTTTTTATACCCACTACCAAAATGATGTGTGGTATATTAAGTTTGCCATTTCTTCTGTAACACATCTATATATATATATATTAGGCCGGGCCAATTTGTATGGAGCCGAAAAAATCGATTAGAGCCGCCCCCTAGGATGATTCTATGGACAATTCTAAGCAACTTTGGTGAAGGAACTATGGGTCTATCTCGATTTTCGAGTCTCCCACTTTTAAAAAAATGATTTTTTTCCCTATAACATCATTTTGATTCGAAATTCGATTTTTTATTCATCGTTATATTATCTTTTTTATGTGTATATGGGGGGTTTTTGGGGTCGAGAAATTCATTTTTGATCTTTATTTTTACCTATGAACACCACCAGAGGGCGTTTCATGCATATTTGTAATATTTTTCGTCTATTTTCCGAGAAAAAATGTTCGGTAAAATTGATATTTATTTTATTTTTTTCAACAGAAATTCAACATAAAAAATAAGAACATGTGTAAAAAAAAATTAATTTAGTGGAAGAAAAGCGGAATAAGTTATTTTTGAAAGTCTTTCTTGCTTTCAAGTCTGGGGAAAAAAATCATTTTTTGAAAAGTGGGAGACTCGAAAATCGAGATTGACCCATGGTTCCTTCACCAAAGTTGCTTAGAATTGTCCATAGAATCATCCTAGGTGGCGGCTCTAATCGACAAAAAATTTGGCCCGCCCTAATATATATATATATAGATTTAGCCATAATATCTTGAAATTTTGCACACTTTATTTCTATTATAGAAGGATAAGTCCTGTTGAAAATGGTAGGAATCCGTCCACGATTTCTCATAACCGCCATACAAATATCTTTCCGGAATATAGCTTTATGGTACATAAATGTCTTTAGAAAAGCTATATGCATACAAAATTCTGCAATAATAAGTTTCATGCAAAGTGTAATCCCAAAACGATATTTTGGTTGCATCGGTTCATATTTTGAAATAGCCCTCATATAAAGTCCACTTCCGAAAATCACTCATATCCGCATAAATCTCTTATAAAAATCATTATTACGTTGACTTTCAACACAAATGGTTTGCATATACTAGTGCATATAAATTGTTATGCCGGGTTTTGCCAATAACCACCATACACACATTGAAGCATCTATTATGGCTAATTATGTTTCAAACGTTATGAAACAAACAACTAATAACTATAATATTTAGCAACGATAACTTACTAAAAGACTAGTGCATAATTTATTATAATTAATAAATGATCTTTGTGTTTCATTTTATAAATCTAACAATTTAAATGGAAATAATGCATGTAGTAAATTCTCGTTTGAATAGCTCTCGCTGTCATTCTCTTAATTAAATAAAAATTCTTTCCCACATTCATAATAAGTAGACATGGGCATGACCATAAGTTTATTACTTATGAACAGTTTCAAAACGTTAGTCAGCATAAAATTTGCAGCCTTTCACTGTGCTTGCGTTGCCCTAAGTAATTATTAAATTGCAAATTGTTATTTGATGAATATTATCAGTGCTGCTAGTTTGGCGTTTTTATACGGTGTGCAACACAACAAAATATTGGTCGTAGAACCAAAAAGAATATATTCGTATTCATATATACATATATATATATGATCATTATGAAATTTTAAGACAATTTAGCAAAGCCTTGAAGAAAAATATTTCCTGAAATGTATTCTCTTTAAATCAGGGTTTTGGTATTAAAAATGGACCATATCGGTTCAATGGCACCAGAGCCTTGAACCTATGAGCTATGGACCAAAATGTTTAGCTATTTGCTTTAAATGTATAATAGTATGCAATTTTGCATTTATTATTTTTTTATAAAAGGACAAGTTTTGTTAAAAATGTTACGAATCGGTCCATGATTTCTCATAGCCCACAATGTCTTCCCGTAATATGGCTTTATGGTACATAAATGCCTGTGGAAAAGCAGTGTCAATGCAAAATCAGGCTAAAACAAATTTCATGCAAAGAAAAATCTCAAAACGAAAATTTGTTTGCAATTTCAAATGTGAATGCTAATAAATATTTTATACACATACATATGCACATACATATTCAATTTCATGACAAGTGGTCCATATTAGTGCAGAAATTCTACTGTAATAAGTCAAATATATAGGCGAGCATGCCTATTTACATTTATGGCTAAAAAGCCAATGTGATGAGAATGTTTCGAGAAATAAAAATCATTCTACTTTTATTTTCTAATTTCTCTTGTTTATATACTAAATACAAACTATTTCCTTATTACTATTTTCACACATGTTTTCCATATTCCTTCTACATGTTCTACATGTTGGGTATTCTCGATACTCTGGCATGTTATTTAGTATGCAGTATTAATTGCATTTTTGTTTGTCAACCCAAATCATATTTCTTCAAACTCATAAGTTGATTTTTGGGTTATTCTTGTAACCTAAATCCACCATGTGTTTTGATTGTGTTTATGAGTTTGAGTCATACTTCATGGTATGACGTGTATACATTACAATACATTACACTATTTATTAAATGCCCATAAATCTCTTACCAACATCACTAGTAAGTTGGAAGTCGACAGTAATATTAAACATATACCTGTATATATACTAAAAAAATACTAATTTATCTGTAAGTAGCCGTTAATAGTAACACTGTTACACGTTTTATACTTTAAGTGCATAACTTTTAATTCGAAAAACCAGAAAATTTTAATTGAAATTGTGTTGGCTTTTTTAAGCGTTTTTTTAATTTAGCGTTTTTTCCAGCTTCTGGCAACACTGAATGTTATCATAGTCTATATTCATGCATATAGGAGTATCCCAGTAAAAAATATATGGATTAATCCATAATCGAGCAATAAAGGAGTAATGACTTGTTCATCCATTTGGAGTAATAAGCGAGCTATCAAAACTTTTTTTGTTTCGTTGTTTATGCCTCGCTTAAAACTCCTCCAAATGGATCAATGAGGGATGTATCAGTTCGTTTTGGTTTTTTTTTTTTTTCTTTGACATAACTGTTAAATGTTTTCGTTTTGTTTTTCTATTTAGTCAGTTTAGTTTTAAAAAGTGAAAGACGTGCTATTAAAAAAAGCGAAAAGGTACGGGTATAATAATGTGTCAAGACTTTAAGTGAACAAGATCCATCAGCACCTAAGTCCCCGTTTACACAGTCGAACATTTGGAAGAAAAACATCTGGCATTCTCTTTTGTTTTTTCATTCGCGGTCACACTGTCGAACAATGTTGTCAGACACATTTTATTATTATCTTATTATTACAACTAGATCTTAAAATGTTCCCAATTAATTCTTTGGAGGAATTAAATTCGACAGAACAGCTGATTAAAACCGAGCCTGATTCAGAAATGGTAATACTGCGTTTTTTTAATGCAATCGGTTAAACAAGTATTCAAAATTCTTTGTTTTTTATTTTAATGTACATATTTCAGATTTCGTATATTAAATTGAGGTTTGATAAAATCAAAATTGAAAAAGCACTACGCAAAATGATCGGCAAAAATATGTTGCTCAAATTAAATTGGGATGGATCTAAAAATATGATAGCCTTAAACAAATACAAATTTTTTTATTTCGGTAATAACTGAATTTTTAATTTCATGTCCTAAATAATATATTACGTGTTATCTTTTCTTTAATTTTCTTGCAGAAGCACTTAAAGACACGTATCCAACATACCCGCAATACGAAAAATCTTTCAAGCTGGCATTTCGTAAATGTAAGGCAACTGTTTACCGACAAACCTACTCCGATCTCGTCGAATCCAACAAAAAAAAAACAATAACATTTTTGAAAAAATTAAAAAAAATAAATTAATATTTTCTTGTTTTTGTAAAAAATTACCAAATTTTATTATGCTCGTTTAGGAGACAAAAACGATGACTCCATCTGTCGTTATTTTCAAGGTCAAAGGGAGTACTTCATAATCCATTACTCGCAAAGGAGCGCTCCAAGATTACTCTTTGGATGATCCTATTTTTTACTGGGATATTACATATTTAACATAAAACTGTGATAATATATTTGCACTTTGTTCATTATATACAGTTGATTATTCAATAAATTAAATAATTTGAAGGCATTGATAATTTAAGTTTTATTTATTGTTTGAATGGAAAATATTAAAAGGTTAATTTTCTGTTTTATTCTAATTGAAATGGCTTATTGGATGTGTGGTGAATAAATTAAATAATATCTTAGATACAGTGAAATAGTATTTTAGACAAGCACAATTTTAATTTCTCAAAGACATTATTAAGAAGCACATACTCGTACAAATACTTACGTGTAATTTTTAAAGAGTTTTGAAAACATTTTTAAGTCATTGCCGTTTTATCATTTAATTAACGGTGCCATATTTTTCTTGCACTATTTTTCTAAAAAGCAAACATAAGAAATTATTCGCATCGTTAAAATTCTGATTACCATTAATCATGTTCCGTCCATCTTAAATGAATAAAATTAAATTTTGACAAATTAGCTCATTAAAACTAAGGCCAAATTTGAAATAAGACAAGTTAAAGTGTTATATTCGGCTGTGCCGAATCTTAAATACCCTTCTAATGAGAAATACAAAAACTACAATGGTTATTGGACTAGAATATCCTAATTCAGTGTTTTTTGTTCAATCTAAGTGCTAATGTTACTAGTATTTTATATATTGTTTGTTTATTTCAAATGTTTCGACATTTAATTAATTTTGACCATTTATAATTGATGTAATTACCGATTCTTACTGTAATTTACAGAGTTGGCTGATTTTCGTAACAATATATTGAGTGAATTTACAAATCTATAAAATAAAAAATATTCTTCCATACTTACCACTAGTTAAGAAACAGAAGGATAACATTCTAAAGTCATGTGAATTATTGACTGATAGCTTCTAAATCCAGTAGCCACTAATGTAATTTCTTTGTATTTTAGACTTATTTAGGTTGAATTTCATATCAATAACGTTGTAACAAGAGCTGTATGGTTGGTTGTTATGCTCGGAAGTGGACTTAATTCAGAAGCTATTGCCAATTATTGACTGATAGCTGCAAACTAAAGTAGCAATAATAAAAATTTTATAACCGAAATTTTTTTCGATATTGATATTTATTGGACATTTTTTCGGAAATGGTCCTTGTATGACAGCTATGACAAATTGTGAGACGATCTTCTTAAAATTCGAACAGGATATCTTAGATCTGATTCTAACGCAATAATGGTATATCAAAGATACAAATTAGTAATAACAAGAATATCAGAAATTGGCCGTTATTTATAAGAGATTTATGAGTATTAAAGTGATTTTGCAAGAGATCTTTATATGAGAATACAGTCAAATATGGATCGAAATTCAAAATTTTGCGAAATGATTTTTGTGTATATTTAAATGATTTGAGTCGGTACCGATATTTATAAGATATATATAAAGATAAATGTCTTTTAAATTTAGTACAACAATTTATTTGCCTATGAAGATTGTTCATGTCAAATTTTAGCCATTTAACATTATTTACATCTGTTTTATACGTATTTAAGTGAATTTGGGAAGTAGACTGTATATGAGGCCTATGGTCAAACATGGACCGAACTAAACAAAAATTCGTTTTGCCAATTCTTTTTACATGAGACTTATTTTTGCAGAATCACAATTTTTTCACGCAGCATTTTATAGCAAATTGTTGAAAATTATATAATAAGAATAATAAGTTATAATTTTGTTTTTTTAGTATTCTTTTTTGTTTATCATAAAATCTTATTATACTTAAGAAACACTAACAAATTATTTATGAACAATATCTCACAATTTAATAAAGTAGTCTCCCAAATTTTGTATGGAATGCATTCATAGCATAAGTAGCTAATATCAAGTGCAATTATAGTAATACGACACAGTGTATATATGGATTACTTGTGTCGAATTTCAACTCTCATAATTATAGAGGTTGTGTGAACTTTGGAAACTGGACTGATGTTGCCTATTTTCAATACCAAATGTAGATTTTACAGTTTTAAGTCTTTTTTAAAAACTCTATCGGTCTTTTAACTGACAGACTGACGGACGACATGGCCAGACCGTCTTAGAATCTTACAGGCACCCAGAATATATGGCTCTACGACTAATATTTCTTCAACCTAATAAATCTAACCTATATTTTTGTTGGTGGGTATAAAACAATTCGTATATAGCAAAGTTTTAAAATTTATATTTTTAAACGCTTGACAACTATAAGAGATCAATAGCATATGCGAGCTTATTTTTGTAATTAAGCATTTCAATTTGCTAAATGTTTAAAAATTATTTTACAATAGTATTCTTTTTGAATTGTTACATTGAAATTAACTCTGTAATATATTTAAATATTAGTCATATCTATTATTAGTCTTATTCGATCTCTTATACTTATTACTCTTTATTATATTATAGTTATTGTTATATTACTTTAATTATAATAAACCAGTCTATGCCAAATCTCCAACCTGTGTTGTTCATTGTCGCATACATGTTAAACTCAAGCCAAATAAAATTTCTCTAACAATATTGACACATATATTTTACAGTGAATAGCAAATCATATGTTAATACTGCAACAAAGCTATCTCAGAGATTACGAAGATGGAAAAATTTTACCAAATTGCAGTATTTGTTACACCCATCCAACAATACAAAAACATTTCAGGAACTGCCATGAAAACATAAAAATTTAACAAAAATATGGACATAAAATAAATGAAGCTTAATTAATTAATTAATTTCATTTCGTGGTTGACTATTCTGAAAAGAATGAATTATTTTTAGAATACAAAAGCTTAATAGTTAATATGTTAATCTTTTTTATCTGTAGTATTAATAAGAAGTAATCTAGATATTTCAGAACCTACGGTTTTGTTAGTATGTAAATCTACATGCTAGACTGTTTAATGAAATATATATAGTATTGTATATTAATTGCAATTACTAACACATTTACAATATTTAAATCTAATGGGGTTCTATTCATGTACATATGTACAAGTGTCTGTCGCTTAAAGCGTATTTAACACGTCTTCATTAACACAACACTATAACGTAGCGACGTTATCTTCTTTGCACCCTAAAAATGTGTTGTTGTAAGGATGAAGTTTAAACTCATGTATCACACATACCTATAATAAATATACAAAGCTTAGAGAATACATACATATATATTTATAATAAATACAGATATCCTATATCCATGCAGTACTTGCTAATGGTATTTGCATATAACAATATTATTATTACACTTGATTCCTATTTATCCCTAATTCGCTTGTTGTTTATAGAATGATGAACAGTAAATATGTATATGCAAAGTTAAGTTTAAGTTTTATTTTGTTTTAATTTATTTAGTTCACAAATTAATTCAAGTTTATATAAAAAGGAGTTTGTATGAAAATATTAATTTGAAAATATTAATATGAAAATATTAAGATATTCAAAAGCTTAATGATTAATTATTAAGAATTAAAAATTGATTAAATTTAGCACAACGGTAGCTGATGACTTCTACGACTTTTCGACTTCAACTTATAGACTTCAACCAACGACAGACTCTTTCTTGAGGACGATCACTGACAACTAGAAATACCGACTTTATCTGACAACTGAAAATTACGACTTTAACTGGAACTAGCAAATTCAACTGCCAACTGAAAACTCTCTTTACTGCTGACTGGATGACAACTTAGGGCAATGGAACTGACACCACTTTACATATATACAGTGTACTCTCTCTTAAGCGGACGCCTAAGGGACTGACTAGTTTGTCCGCTTAGGAGAAGTATCCGTTTATGAGAGAAACACAAAAAGAGTAATCAGTAATCTGTAATATTGTACATAAAATTATTTATCTTTAAACACTTTTATTTCCAAAACAAAAACATACATATAAAGATAAGGCAAAATAAACAGAATTTTCATTCATGTTCTTGCGAAAAACGAAAAAAAAATATTAAAAATAACAAAATATTCATTAATATTTTTGGGAATAACAAAGAAAGACCAGATATTTAACTGGATTTAAAAAAGTCCGAAATTTTATCTTGGCGAGTTTTTCCTTTAATTTCAATACCTTGGAAACGCATTTGAAGATCAGTCACTTTTTAAGTTTTCTTATGACTAAATAAGCCTCTTTATAATAAGTTAACTTGACTTCTATTTCATTTTCTAGCTATCTTCAGACAAGCTTTCCACCATTTCTTCGGAAGCTATTAACATTTCAATACTAATGATTTCCATATCTTCATCATTATTAACTATGTCATCATCTAAATTGATATAATCTTTGAAGTCAACTTGTATCTGGCTCTGAACTCCATTAACGATATCGGAGAACTGAGCCAGCGCTGATAGTGGAAACTTATTCTCTGCTCTCCAACAGCTATCATCATTTGGGCTATAACTTTCTCTAAAACCAGCTTTTCTGAAGCAATTTTTCACTGTCAAACTGTCCGGTTATAGGGAAATAAAATGTCATATATCGTGGAAAAAGTGTACGCGTCCTGTTATGGGAGGGTTGTCCGCTTAAGAGGGAAATATTTTTAAAATCCCTTCCATTTTTTTTGGTACTGAAAAAAGTGTCCATATATGTGAGGTGTCCTTTAGAAGAGAATACAATGTATATACTTGGAAATTCCTGATCTAAATATATTATTATAAATTATATACTGCAGAAAATACAAATTACTAAATTCTTGTTTCCCTTTACTTCGTTAATGTTACTCCACATTAGCCAATGTTTTGCTAATTAACGCAAACAGCTGACTTGAATCCATAAAATGTCCTAGTAATACCCAAAAAAAAAAAGCCTTTAAATTCGCATATGAAAATTTAATTTTTAACTTTTTCGCCGTACATAGTTCCTGTTGACCAATTATAAAAATAAAAATTTATTTTTTACCTAATATGAAAATTTATAACTTTAATTAAATTAAACGTATTTTTTTAGTTTTTCAGAAAATGGGTAGTGATTATAATCACCATCGGCGAAATAAGTAAATAAATGAAATTTTTAATGAACTTTGTCATAGGAACATTTTGAAATAATTTTGAAATTTATGAAATTATAAAAAATTGTATCCTGAAGAAGCTATTCAAAGAGTAGCGAAATATTGAAATAAAAATTTAAATATTTTATAAAAAACACATAAAGCTTTAATAATTACCAAAATCTTAATAAAATAAAGGTCAAATAAACAATAATAAGATTTTTAATGAACATTCAAAAACATTTTATTAATTACTAAAAATTACTTCTTATGATAAAGTTCAAAATATTTCGTATATTTTTATTATTTCGTATATATTGCATTTCTTACATGTTTTTATACCATACACCACCAAGAGTGAATGAGGGTATATTACGTTTGTCATTCCGTGTGAAACTTTTTTAATATTCATCTGAGACCCAACAAAGTAAATATATTCTTGCTCCTTATGAATTTCTAAGTCAATTGAGTCATGCCCCTCTGTCTGTCCATCTGTGTAAAACACTCTCACATCCAAACTATACTTAACTTAACAACATTTCCAGTAAAATATTTCCTAGTTTGCTTGAGGAAAGTAGTAAGAATCGGTCCATGATTTCTAATAGCCCCCATACAAAAATCTTCCCCAAATATTGCTCAATTATACATAAATGCATATAAAAATGGAATATCAAGACAAAATTCAGCAAAAATAAGTGTCATGTAAAAAGAATTCGCAAAACTTAATTTTGTTTTGTACGGTCCATGTTTGACCATAGGCTTCATATAAAGTCCACTTCCAAAATTCACTTAAATACGTATAAAACAAATGTAAATAATGTTAAATGGCTAAAATTTGACTTAATAATCTTCATAGACAAATAAATTGGTGTACTAAATTTTATAGTGGTCGGCCCATAATTGATCAGAGCTCCCATACAAGGACCACATCATTTACATATACACAAAAATCATTCTGCAGAATTTTGTGAATTTCGGTCCATTTTTAACCGTATGCCCCATATAAAGTCCTCTTCCCAAACTCACTTCAAAACTCATAAATCTCTTATAATAAACGGTACCGATCCAAAATGTTACAGGGATCGTTTATATACAAGCCAAAATAAAACTGTTGGATTTTGAGAATCTCGGTCCATATTTAACTATATCCCCCATATAAGGTCCATTTCCGAAATTCACATTAATACTAATTTATCTCTTATTTATACCGTTATTATGTTTAAATTCGACGTGAAATATTTTCATTTGCATAAAACTCACTGTTCCAAAATTTAAGAAGATCAGCACATGATTTATCATAGCTGTCATATAATAATCATCTCCGAAAAACAATTTAACCCACAAAAATGTCTAGTAAATATCGATACCGAACCAACTTTTATATGGATCAGAAATTTTAATCCTTAAATAATATTAATATCAGTTATATGGCAATTATAATACTGGGGTTTGTAGCTGTCAGTCAATAATTAGCAATAGCTCCCGAATTAAGTCTACTTCCGAGCACACCAACCAACGAATACAGCATACGTTATTGAGATGGATTTCAACCAAAATAAGCCTCAAAAACGAAGAAACGATATTGGTAAATACTGGATTTAGAAGCTATCATTCCATAACTGGTCCACTTCTAATATCATACCTACAAATAGCTTGTATATAATATTATTGAGATGAAATTCAAACAAAAAAGTAACACCTTATATCTTATACTTTTTTATACTCTGTTTTATACTCTCTTTCTTAAGTTGTGATGAATATGGAAAATGTTCTTTTAATTTTATAAATTGTTAAATTGCAATCAAGATTATTATTAAAATCAAACAAACTCTGTAAATTACAGTAAGAATTGGTAATTAAATCAATTATAAATGGTCAAAATTAGATAAAATTTGAAAACATTTAAAATAAAATCACATTAGTGAATTACGACCAACAGGCAATATTGTCTTTCAAAAAATAATAATAAATTTTGCACTAAGACTGAATAGAAAACAAAGAATTAGGATATACTAGGCCTATAACCAGTGCAGTTTCTGGATTTCTTATTACGTTTAGGTGGCGAGTATTAAAGATTCTGCACAGCCGAATATAGCACTTTAACTTGGTTATTAACTAAATGTTAGGAATTATAAAGATATGTAGATGTGTGGAATATTTCATTGTTATAAGTTAAATTTATATTATAATTATAACATTTACATATATCAATAGTTTTCGAAAAATTTTAAAAAGGTGTTAAACCAAACCAAAATATAAAGGGTGGTTAAATTTCAAGGGCCGATGTTGATTTTGAATAAAACACAAACTATTTAGGAAATTATTGTAATTTTATTTTATTATGATATATTGGTATGACTCAATTATGTATGGAACAAAATATCGGCAAAATGGGCGCCGCGACCACGGCGGCACACCTCCATCCGATGGTCCAAATTTTCGATGAACCTGAGGCATAATGGAGGTTCTATGCCGTTAATGTGCCGAATTATCTCATCCTTTAGCTCTTGAATTGTTGCTGGCTTATCGACGTATACCTTTTCTTTCAAATAACCCCAAAGAAAAAAGTCCAACGGTGTCAAATCACATGATCTTGGCGGCCAATTGACATCGCCATTACGTGAGATAACACGGCCATTAAATTTGTTACGCAAAAGAGCCATTGTTTCGTTAGCTGTGTGGCAAGTGGCACCGTCCTGCTGAAACCACATATCGTCCACATCCATATCTTCCAATTCGGGCCATAAAATGTTCGTTATCATCTTACGATAGCGAACACCATTCACAGTAACTGCCTGACCGGCCTCATTTTGGAAAAAATACGGCCCGATGATGCCGCCAGCCCATAAAGCGCACCAAACAGTCACTCTTTGTGGGTGCATTGGTTTTTCGACAATCACTCTTGGATTCTCATTCGCCCAAATGCGGCAATTCTGTTTATTGACGAATCCACTGAGGTGAAAATGTGCCTCATCACTGAAGATGATTTTCTTCGAAAATTGATCATCCACTGTTGCCATTTCTTGCCACCATTCTGCCCGTTCACGACGTTTGGAATGGTCAAGAGGCTTTAGGTCTTGAGCCAATTGCACCTTGTAAGCGTGTAAAAGCAAGTCTTTATGCATAATGTTCATCAACGACGAGCGTGAGAGGTGCAATTGTTGGGCACGACGACGAGTTGAGGTGGACAGCTCTTTAGCCACACTATCGCGAACAGCAGCAATATTTTCTGTAGTACGAGCTGTACGAGCATGCACTGGTGTTCTCACATCTTCTACAGACCCGGTTTGCACGATTTTTGCGATTGTACGCACATTTGGATGATCAAATTGACCAAAAAATCACGAAGTGCACGATATGCATTTTGATTTGAACGCCCATTTTCATAATAAGTCTGGATAACGTTGTTGGATTGTGTATCTCTCCATGGTTCAAATTGAATAAGTCTGAAATAGAGAAATGTCAAATAAAATTCGGAAAACAGCTTGGCGCTTATGTGTGGTTCACATTCAACATCGGCCCTTACAATTTAACCACCCTTTATAAGCATTGCGATTTGAACTGAAAGTATTACTAGAAAACGGAATTTTTAGAAACAATGTGGTTCAGCTTTCAGACCACATCTTCTACATACATATTTTCATTCAATCTATAAGAAATACACCATCAAGACTTTTACATTGAGGAACTATAACCATTTCAAGATTCATTTGATATTTAATAAAAACAATAACTAAAAAAATATCAAGGCCATTGGCCAATCCCAATTACATTCCTCAAAGTCTCCAAAAATTAATAGCATACTAAAAAAAGACTGCAATAGGTATTGCATGAGTTTCGAAGTGATTTTGGGAAGAGGGCTTTATATGAGGGATATGGTTAAAAATGGACCGAAATTCACAAAATTCTGCAGAATGTTTTTTGTGTATATGTTAATGATCTATACAACGTTTTGAGTTGGTACCAATATTTATAATTTATTGCATTGTATTTTCTAATTTTCTCAAAAATATGTAAAAGAAATAATATTTTATATCTCTATTCAATGAAGTTTTAAAATATTTATACTATGCTGGCTTTATCTCTAGAGTATTATGCATATTACACCATACATTTTAATATTTAAGCACACAAAACCACAATTTTTTCTGCCACTACCTTTGAAGTTAGTGCAAAAAATACCAGAAAATAGAATGTAAGAAGTACTAAAACAATAATGTTGAATTATTTGAATTGCATTCCATACATAAATATTATTCCTCTCACATATATTCAACACAATAAAGTGCTGATAACAAAAGTCTTCTTAAAAGTTGTTAAACTGCAGCCGTTTATAGTTCATACCCGTACGATGCGAAAATGTGTTACGGAGGAGTGTGCATTTTTAAGGATGTGGTTAGTCAGCTATTTGTGTGTTCGTAGAGGTTGTGGGGAGAGTTAAAATACTATAAAAAATATATGATAATATGAATATAAAAGCTAGATAAATAAGGCAACCACCTTAACTACACACAGAGAAAAATATAGTTGTGCATGCTTACCACAACTATTTCAACATTTTTAAAAATGCTTTTAATTATTTATATGATTTCTACAACCATGATATGGTTAAGTTACTATTTACATGATTATATTAATAATATATATGATTATAGCAATTATGTAATGTTTATGGTGATCAGTTTTATGATGAAAGATTATACCAGGGGCTAAATTACCGCATCCGATATCGAGTAAAAACGATCGTAATTTTCTTATTTGAGATTATGGCATTCGATATCGAGCAAGAAATTTAGTACATTTTATCATAATTTCGATATCGAAATCATTCTTCGATACGATAGCTCATTCGGTCACGAATGCGGTAATTTGGCCTTGGGTTACGTTGCTTTCTATCATAATCAGAGAACAACAAATTATGATACATGGATTCATAATAAACATGATTGCAACATATATATATATACATAGTTACTACAATCGTATATATGATTGTGGTAGTGATCAACTGAATCGTGACTTTTATTATGGTTACCACAATCATATAAATAATTACAGTGACCATAACATTGTTGAAAAACTTGTAAAAAAAAATTTGATATTGTTGTGGTAAACATGTACAACTATATTTTTTCTCTGTGTGTACGTTGAATTAAAAAGATGCTGCTACCTAAAAGACGCAATACTGCAACAGTGTTCCTTATGAAAAGCTTATGCAATACATAAATATTTTTTATTTTAAACAAGTTTCTCAGACTTTAGATTATTTCTTACACACTTTATGCAAGAAGTTCATGTGCAGCAGAATGATTGAAATATCGTTACATAGGTAGCAATAACTTTATCGTTATCATCTACATTCTTTTCAATTCTACTTTACTAAAAGACATTCTAGTTTGCTTTAACATGATAATCATGTTAGGCATTTTATTTTGCTTGCTTTGCTATTGTTTTGCCATATCCCTTTGGTATTTAATATAAAGTTACTTTTCATGACCTCTAAGTATTTGTGGCTTTTTAAGTTGTTAAAGGCAACATGAGGATTTTTTATCGGCTTTTACTAACACCATTTTCTACTTTGTATGTAGATCTGAACATTTTGAAGTAAACAATGCATTGAGAACAAGTAAAAGTATTATATTCGGCCGTGCCGAATCTTATGTACGCACTACCGACATCTATATATATAAAAATGGTGAAAAAAATGTATAGAAATTCATAAAATAAAATGAGAACGGCTGGGGTGATTTCTGTAAAATTTTTTGTCAGTTGTTCGTATTTTCGAGGAGAAGGTTTTTACGGAAGAAAATTTTGGAAGATCCCTCCGGAAAGGTCCGAAAATTGAAAAAATCGAAAATCGAGTTTTTGTATGAAATTATTCCTTCCAAATCAAAAAATAGAAACTTCTTAGTGCAAATCATGAAAAATGCAAAATGCGAAACGCGGAAAATGGGAAATCTCGAAAATCGAGTTTTTGTATGAAATTTTGTGTGAAATTATTCCTTAATTGCTTTCCAAATCAAAAAATAGAAATTTCTTAGTGTAAATTATGGGAAATTGCGGAAAATTGGAAAATCTCTCCGCAAAAGTCAGAAAATTGGAAAATTGATTTTTTTGTACGAAATTTTGTGTGAAATTATTCCTTAATGGAAAAATAGAAAGTTCTTGGTGTAAATCATGGGAAATTGTGGAAAATGCGAAATGCGGAAAATTGGAAAATCTCTCCGCAAAAGTCGGAAAATTGGAAAATTGATTTTTTTGTACGAAATTTTGGGTGAAATTATTCCTTAATGGAAAAATAGAAAGTTCTTGGTGTTATTCATGGGAAATTGTGGAAAATGCGGAAAATTGGAAAATCTCTCCGCAAAAGTCGGAAAATTGGAAAATTGATTTTTTTGTACCAAATTTTTATGAAATTATTCCTCTTGTATTATATTATTATTCCAATGTTTGTCTGAAGGCTTAAAATTGGGACGAGGCAAAGTTTGCCGGGTCTGCTAGTTAAATATAAATTTCAAACAAATATGAATATATCACACATTTAAATGACATCGAAAGTACAAAGTTTTAAATTCGTTTACTAATTCTACCTACAGATTTGTTTGTTTGTTTTTAAATATTGATATTAGCAATAATTATTGTAACAAATTCTTTCACGGTGTCCTCGGTGAGGATGTTTTAAATGACGGACAGATGGACATTTTTTTCTAATTTTTTTTTTTTTTTGTATTTATCTTGTGGTTTTAAGTGATGTTTGACTGTTTTAAGTGTTGTGTTTAAAAGAATACAATATATAAAATTAAAAGAACAGTTTTCCATATTCACTACAAGTTAAGGGTAAGACTATAAGGTGAAGCTTCTTTTGGTTCAATTTGATCTCAATAACATTATGTACAAGTGATTTATGTTTGACATAGTAGAGGTGGAGCAATTATGGAGTGATGGCTTCTAAATCCATTATAAATTAATGTGAGTTCTATGTATTTTAGGCTTATTTTGGATGAATTTAATCTGTTATGCTCTGAAGTGTATTTAATTCGGGAGCTATTGTCAGTTATTGACTGACAGCTAGAAAATCCAGCAGTATAATTGCCGTATGATTTCTGAATTAAAATTTTTGATCTGTACAAAAGTTGGTTCGGTATCGATATTTACTAGACATTTTTGTGCATTACATTTTTTGAGAAATGGTTCTTATATGGCAGCTATGACAAATCATGGGACGTTCTTCTTAAATTTTGGAACATTAAATTTGTTTCATATAAGACTATCTCACGTCGAGTTTCAACATCATAACTGTATATTTAAGACATATATTAGTATTAAAGTGAATTTCGGAAGTGGACCTTATATGGGGGATATAGTTAAATATGGACCGATATTCTCTAAATCCAGCAGTTTGATTTATGCATGTATGTAAATGATCGCTGTAAAATTTTGGATTGGTACCATTATTTATAAGAGATTTATGAGCATTAAAGTGATTTTCGGAAGAGGGCTTTATATGGGGCATACGGTTAAAAATAGACCGAAATTCACAAAATTTTGTGGGATGATTTTTGTGTATATGTAAATGATCTGTGCAACGTTTTGAGTCGGTAACGATATTTATACAATATATATAGGGATAAATGTCTTTTTCAGATGTGGTCCTTGTATGGGAGCTATGAACAATTATGGGCCTACCACTATAAAATTTAGTACAATTTTTTTGCCTATAAGGATTAAATTCTTTTTAAATTTAAACCGTTTACAATTATTTAGATTAGTTTTATTCGTTTTTAAGTGAATTTTGATATGAGCCCTATGGTCAAACAGGGACCGAACTAAAAAAAATTGGTTTTGCAATTTCTTTTTGCATAAAAATTATTTTTGCTGAATTTTGTCTTGATATTCCAATTTTATAGGCATTTCTGTGTAATTGGGCAATATTTCGTGAATGTTTTTATATGGGGGCTATTAGAAATCATAAACCGATTCTTACTTTTTTCCGCATGCTTTTTTATTTTATTATAAAAATAACATATACAAAATTTAATGGGAATATCTGCAATACATTTAAAATTATAAAAATGTTTAAACATATAATTCTTTTAGGAAGGTTGTCTTACTTTTTGATCCATAACTCTTGTTCTACTTTACCGATTTTGCTTATTTTTAAAGCAAAACTACTTAGGAGAACTGTAAGCGGTTTTTTGTAAACTTTGTTGATTTTGGTTGTGTCCTTTGGACGTTAGAGTGTTTTACACAGACATACGGACATGGCTCAATCGACTTACCTCCTTATACAGAAACGATTATTAAATTTAATAAAAGTTTATTAAGGCAAATTTTAAATGCAAATATGTCATAATAAACGTTTGTTAAATTTAATAATCGTTTTTGAATAAGGGGGTTAGAATTTCGTAAGGGCCAAGAATATATATACTTTGCTGGGTCTCAGATGACGCACTCAGTGTTACGCACGTAACGACTAACTTATATATACCCTCATTCACGACTTATGGCGGTGGAGGGTATAATTAAATAGACAATATTTAAAAAGTTCATTAATTATATAACAAACTTTAGCTATTCACACTAAATAACAAAGAATAATTGTTTGCTAAGTAAAATTAATGAAAGAAGAAACACAGGCGAATTTTAAACTTACTGCATGAATAAACAAATATGTACATTTAAAGTCGAAAGTTAATTTTATAAAACAAAAAATCATGATGCTTATAGTTGCTTATGGTTTTATTTTGTTTTGAATATTAATGAGACACAAGGTGAGAGAAATTTTTCAGCGATTAAAATGTAATTCTGATTGTTATAAATATTCTTTATAAAACTTAAACGTCTGCATTATATTATAAGACTTTAATGATTATGGAAAATAGATACAAAGAATTAATACTCAATAAATTTCATTTTGAAAAAAAGTATCAAAAGTCTATAAATGGCTACGAAATCCAATGACTATTCTTCTTTTTCTGCCACTAAAAATTTATATTTAATACTTTAATATTTCAGTCATTTAATATTTTTTAGTTTTAATTTAATTATTTATTACATTTTTTTATTAAAAATTTTTAAACTTTATTGCTGTATAAATAGAAATTAAAACCGTCAACATTCGGGCATGTGCATAAAATTATTATAAAATTTTATATACATAACCGGAACTTAAAACTCACTTGCTTTATCGTTTACACAACTGTTAAATTATGACAATGTAGAATTTCAGTTTCCTCTTAATTCTCCTTAATACAGCAATATTAAAATTAAATGTAGCATAACCTAAGGCTCTACGGCAAATAAATTTCAACATCTTCCGACCTAAATTTTTAGCATGCGATTAAGGCAATTAAAGCGGTGTCATTGTGAAATATTTTATTTGCCTTAAAATTATAAAATAAAGTATGAAAACGTTTATCGTTTGCCGGTGGGTGGTTTCGGATATTTTTATTACACTTTTATTTACAACCAAAACGAAAACAACTCGTAGCCCAAAACCAATTTTGTTTCTGTTTATAATGTTTGTGTTTTATATAAATTTTGTCTCCTAACAATGTCACAATGGTGCAATATGTAAATTTATAAATTCTTTATCGTCGTGGTCACACATAATTTACTATGAGTGATGCAAGACTTAATTAAGTTATGTAATAAAAATAATATAAAAGTATATTTTATGTACTTACAGATATAAAAGTATTAAAGTTTGTAATTTTAAATAAAGGGCGCGTTTTCACTATGTCATTTTTGTTGTCAAATTGTCCAAATTGTTGGCAATTTTATGAACACGGGTTGTCATATGGTGTCATCTATGTTTGAAATCATGATATATGACATAGATGACGCCATATGACAACCCGTGTTCATAAAATTGCCAACAATTTGGACAATTTGACAACAATTTGACAACAAAAATTACATAGTGAAAACACGCCCAAAGCTCTTAAAATGTCATTCTTGTCATTCAAAGAATTCAATTATATGTATATAATTTTCAAAATTTAATTTTTCATTTACCAAGACCTTTAGCAACACCAAAACTATACAAGGTGAGTGCAGAAGCACAGCTGTCTGACTTTGTTTACAATTCACTTACATATGTATGTCAAAAGTAATACTTTTTCAAATGTTTTTGTATACTGTTGTTTCTGTATTGCGTTGTATTTTTTGCTGATTTTTTTTTCGATCCCCAACTCAGCCAAGAAAAATTATTAATAAAAAAAATTTTATTGATTTCATGTTGTAAAAACAATTCCAACCTTCAGTAAAAATAATAATTTAATGAAAATTAAATTTAAATGAACTCGAGCCCAACTAAAATTATCAAAAAATTGTAAAATTAACAGTTCAACTAAAAATAATAATTGTTATTTTTTGCTGATTTGCACTCACCTTGTATAGTTACACCATCTTTGCGACATTTTAAAAAGTTTTAAATTATTATAGAATTCAAAACTTACTACTCAACAACCAACATCTTAAGTCTTGTGAAAAAAAATGTTGGAAAATATATATATTTAAAATGTTTGCAATTGGAAAGAACATTTTAAAAATAAATTAAATTTATTGTTATATTATTGTTTACTAAAAACAGCAACTACAACAATTTCCTATACAATAATAAAATTGTTATTGTAAACACATCTTCGACATTTACTTACAAACATGAACTTTAATAAATACCTATAAATTATGGGTGTATAAATTCTGTGTAAAATAAAAATGTATAAAAGAAAAATTCATATATTCTATTCATAAAACCAATAGAGTCAAGACCAATTTATATAAATTGTGTTTCTTTTTTTTTTTTTGCACAGTTTCACCTTTCTTTCTATATGACTTCTTACAAATTAAAAAAATATTTGTTAAACTATTTCCAAATATATACGTATATACATATATGTATGTATGTGTGTACATATTTGCATAAAAATATTTTTAAGAAAAATCTCTTTTGTACCATTCTTGTTTAGGATAATATTTAAAATTTAATTTCAATTTTATGTCTATGCTTCTTGCATGAGTGGCTGATTTAAAGTAATTCTTTGTAAAAAAAAAAATTTTAAACAGAATTAATTTTTTAAAGTTTTATATTTTCTATAAAAAAATACCTTTTTGAAAAAAGAATTTTATGGAAAATACTTTATATTCATCACTTTTTAATTTGCACGTAACGTTTATCCTCGTCTTTGTTTCGGATTATTAGCAACCACAATAATATTTTCAGTTATACAACTTTATTGTTTTGCATTACATTTTTTTAAATTTAAAATTTAAATTTTTTTATTTATTAATATATTTGCCATATGCGGGCAATTTTAAAACGTTGTGGGCAAGAAAGTGTTTCTGAATTAATTGATGGGTCGTTGCGTGCTTGGATGGATGGTCTTCGAATTTGATGAGGACTAGGAAAATATACACTTTTTGAAAGTGTTCTATGTGTTACGTACACATTTATTTTTGAGGTCTTTATAAAATACAATAATTTTACTTGCTCACACTTATTTCTTCTAAACTTAATTGATTTTACTATTACTGTTAAAATCCGTATATTTTTTATTTATTTATTTATTTCATTCAATCAATAATACAAAAAGCCCTTGTGGCCAAAAACTGCATTACATAGTAATAATAATAATAATAATAAAAAGTAATAAAATATACTAATAATATCATATACTATAAAATAATGTTTGTACACTCATTATCCTAACATATTGGCTCCCCAGCCATAATAAATTCATAAAAAGAAGAAAACAAATATAACTATATAAATAACACACAAAAGGGTAAAAAAGAACCCAATATAGTGACAAACCCTTAAACATATCCGTAAAACAAATGCTCGTATACCTTTCATATATCGCTGGCTTAACACGTAAAAGCTCTAAGTCCACTTTTTTAGAAATAATAAAGATACAAATGAATTGAATTGAAATTATTTTTCCGCTGAGTATGGCTACATTGCACACAGTTACTGTGACACACACATACGTATGTATGTATTTACGTAAGTACTACATTGACTAGCATTCCAAATATCTTGTGATTTTAATCCAGACTATAATTTTTTTTCTCATTAATACATTCTGTATTTTTTACCGTAAATAATGTGGTGACATTTTACCCTTTCATTAAGTATATTTTTTCAATTTGTCATTGCAGACAACTTTGTGACAAATGCTTAATAGTTGTTGGATACTGGTTGATAATAATAACTTCTTCCCAACTTTATTTTATAGAGGAGGTTAACCAATTCATATTGGGTGTAAATTTAATAAAATAAACTTGAGTTACTTAATTTTCTAAATAAATATTTAATTTTAAAAAATCATTACTGAACAAGCAATTGACAATTAGGGATGCCAATCCCGAAATCCCGATCCCGAAAATCCCAGGATTTTTATATTTTATAATCCCATAATAAAGATACAAATGAATTGAATTTAAAATATCTTCAACAAGCTTTATTAGGATCGAACGATAATACTCTATTGTTTTCAAACTAATATAGAAACGTTATTATATTTTATTATTATTATGTTTTTAAATTATTAATGGTTTGTAAAATTTTGTTTATTAAATACAAAATTAAGTTTATAAACTTTTAGTATATTTAAAAATTATAGCTATATAGAGGACAGAACATGTTTGTTTTTCAAACATATTTATAGTCGAAAGTTACTTTTTATACCCTCCTCCCCCATAAGTGGTGACTGTAAAATACTCTCACGTCCAAAAGACACAACCAAAATCAACAGACCTTACAAAATCCCGCATACAATTCTCCTAAACAGTTTGGTATTAAAAATCTGTAATAGAGGTATAGTAGAACCAGAGTATTGGAATAAAATGTGAGACAACCTCCATAAAAATTTGATAATTTTAAAAATTATTCTTGCAATTTTTAAATATATTGCAGATATTGCCAAGAAATTTTCTACACGTTATTTTTATGACAAAAGAAGAAAGTGTGAGAAAAATAGTAAGAATAGGTCTATGATTTCTCATAGCCCCCATATAAAAATCTTCCCGAAATATTACTCAATTATACATAAATGGCTATAAAATTGAAATATCAAGACAAAATTCAGCAAAAATAAGTGTCATGTAAAAAGAAATCGCAAAACTTAATTTTGTTTCGTACGGTCCATGTTTGACCATAGACCCCTCTTTGACATAAAGTCCTCTTCCAAAATTCACTTAAATACGTATAAAACTGGTATAAATAATGTTAAAAGGTTAAAATTTGACACAAATAATCCTTATAGGTAAAAAAATTCTTGTACTTAATTTTATAGTGGTACAAGTGGTTTTATACAAGGACCACATCCGACACACATCTCTATATATTTCTTATACATATTGGTACCGACTCAAAACTTTGTATAGATCATTAACATACACAGAAAAATATTTCTGCAGAATTTTGTGAATTTTGGTCCATTTTTAACCGTATCAAACTGCTGGATTTTGGTAATATCGGTCCATCTTTGACTATATCCCCCAAATAAGGTCCACTTCCGAAATTCACGTTAATACTAATTTGTATCATAAATATACTGTTATTATGTTGAAATTCGACATGAAATATCCTCATATCGATAAAAATCACTGTTCCAATTATGCTACTGGATTTTGCAGCTGTCAGTCAATAATTGGCAATAGCTCCCGAATTAAGTCCACTTCTGAGCATATTAAACAACCATACAACTCTTGGTAATAACGTTATTGAGATGAAATTCAACCAAAATTATCTAATACATAGCAATCACATTAGTGAATACTGGATTTAGAAGCTATCAGTCCATAATTGGTCCATTTCTACTATGCCACCCATAAATCCTTTGTAAATAATGATATTGAGATCAAATTCAAACAAAAAAGCCTCATCTTTTCCTTTTTTTATACTCTGTTTCTTAACTTGTTGTGAATATGGAAAAATGTTCTTTTAGTTTTATAAAATGTTAAACTACAATCAAGATTATTATAAAAATCAAACAAACTCTGTAAATTACAGTAAGAATCGGTAATTACATCAATTAGAAATGGTCGAAATTAGATAAAATTTCAAAACATTTAAAATAAAATCACATTAGCGAATTACGACCAACAGGTAATAATGTCTTACAAACAATATATAAAATATGTACTACTAAAATTTGCACTAAGACTGAATAGAAAACACAGAATAAGAATATTCTAGTCCTATAACCAGTGTAGTTTCTGTATTTCTTATTTCGTTTACGTGGAGGGTATTTAAGATTCGGCACAGCCGAATATAGCACTCTAACTTGTTTACTATTTCAATACTGCCTCCATAAAAATCATACAAATTAACCCAAAATTAATAATTAAATTAAAGTTTAAAATCTTCTTAATTCCAAATAAAATCTATTGATATTGAATCATATTTTAATAACTATTCAAAGCAATAATTGCCAGTTAATCGTCCAGTAAACCAACATTTTATTTGGCTTTAACTTAATGCCTTAACATTACGAAGTATCTTTGTGTTAGTATTCACGAATAGTAACAGTAGCGCAATTCATAGATCAAAAGATAATAATTAGTTTTGAATTACCACATCAGAATTACTAAAGTAGACAAAACAGAAACCGCAAAGTTATGCAAGCATAAGACTGAATACCAAACAACTTTGCAAACTTAAAATTCCAAATTGGATTATAAAGAAATATGAGGGCTGAGTAATAAGTAATGAAAATGTTTTTGAAACAAATTTGAGTAAGACAACGTTCGCCACTTCTTCAGATTTTAGAAATCATGAATGAATCGTGCATATGTATCCAAAATATGAATATGATTTTATATTTTCTGACAGACGGATTTTTGGTCCATAAATAGTTCCACTAGACCGATTTCAAACATTTTTAATATCAATCAGCCCTGATTAACAAAGAATATTTGTAGAAAATGGGTATATCTTAATGGTTATTATAATGGTTCCTAAGTATATATTAGCTCAAAACACTTTCATATTGACAATATTTAATTAATTTACCAACTTTGACACGTAATGACCCTCGTATGCAGAATGGTCAAAACCACATTTAGTCAAGCCAAAATAAAGAAATAAGGTCCTCATTGTGTTATTTCATTTGTATAAGCTTATATCATTGTGTTTGTGTGCTTAAAGTAAAGTAAGGATTTTGTAAATGTTTGTGTTCATACATACAAATACATTTACTGAGAAAATTCAAAAACGTTTGATATAAAGAAATAATATGCTGCAATACAAAACCACAATGAATTATAAACCATTCATAGTTTAGATGGTCGCTGGTGGATTTCATTTTTCTCGTAACATAGAAAACATACATACATACATACACTGGCACTTTGACATACACTTTAATGATTTCCCAGCTGGTTTATATTAACTACCAGTGATGGAAAATTCAATACTATTGTACTATTTTCAGTACTTTTTCACAACAAAAATACTACAGTACCCCCACATCATATTTAGTACTCTTTGTTTTGCTTTATTCCCTGTTTAGAAATCCAGCGTTACTATTTTCATAATCATTGACAACATTGGCTTCAAAACAAGAACATAATTAATGCACAAATTCGTTATTTATGTTATTTATTTGATCTGGGATAAGCTAATCTACAAAAGTAAACAGATGCATAAAGAATTAAAGTTGTTTGTGGTACTATTTTGATAAATTTTTTATAATTTCTTTTGTTTCGTACATTTTTGTAATTCTCATTTCTTGTTTGAGATTTTTTATGTATCATATGAGTTTGAAAACTTCAAACATACTGGTGAACGATCTATTAATGATATGGCATTAATGGCCAGTTTTTAACTTGATATTTAAATACGAAATTAGTTAATTTTTTCTTAACTTAAGTTGTATTTAAATACGGTTTCATTTTTTCAGTCTCAAATTAAGTTTGGTATTTAATTATGATAAAAGTATGGTAGCACTAGTAAATGTCAAACAAATATAAACAACTTCTTCATTTAACAGCTGATTTCATATTTAGTTTGCAAATTGTTAATAATTGTATTCTATTTTCTTCGACCTTTTTGTATGATTTTTTATTAAATAAAATTTAAGCTCACTGTTTGTTTTTTATAAAAGATTTTTTGTTTTTATATACATATAAATTAATCAATATTTTGATTTCCTTTGGAAATCTTCTTCAGGAGTTATTATAAAATTATTATATTATAAAATTATTTTATTATTATTTAGGCTAGTAGTTCGTATTTTTAAGAATACTATTGTAACGTATTGGAACAATAGGCAAATTGGAATGCATTTTCTACCCGGCCAAGGGCGTCATCAGCAATCTTCATTTTCCATTATCAATCTGTAAATATCATCTATTTAACTCACCGTTTTTTGAGAAATAGAATACGAGAATTATCATATTTCTTTTTACGTGTTGTTGTTCCAATATGTTACAATAGTATTCTTAAAAATTCAAACTACTAGCCTGAATAAAAACGTTTGTCTTAAAAATAAAATATTAGTTCAATTCCTTCTTGAATTAATTTTATTTTTCAATTATTTTTAAATGGATTTTTAATTTTATTTTTGAATAAAAATATATGTTTCCTAAAAAGTACCAAAATGTTGAAAAAAGTACTCTTTTTGTTGACGGTCAGTACCATTTCAACTTTTCATTTTTCCATCACTGTTAACTACAAAAGAAGTCAGACAGTAAGTTTTACTAATGTTTATACACTTCGCTGACTACGATTTATATAAATATCATAGCTCGAAGTCAATTATGACTTTGTCTCTAAGTAATCTAGGGTATAGCCACTTCAATCACTTTTGTATTGCACTTGAAACACTAAACTATATAAAAATCTAAATTCTCTAAGATTTATATAATTATATGCCTACCATATATTATATATCTAATATATCCACCACCTATGTACTCGTATATATGTGTAGAGTGATCTATGCATACTTGAAAGAAATTTGTGTAAAACTTTGTATTGACAACGACGTTTATACGAGTTATTTTACATTTTATGGAATGATCGTCATTAAATATGTTACTTATGGTGAATATAATTTCTTAATAAAGATATTTTCATCTCAATACCGATATATTTTAGAATTCTTTAGGTATTTCAGAGATTCTCGGAAATGAACTTTATATGGGAACTGTGGCCAATTATGAACTGACCTTCACAAAATTCAATAGTGAAATGTTTACTTACATATAACTTATCGTTGACTAATTTCTGTTCATTTATAAGATATTTACGAAGCTTATTGAATTTTTGACAAGTGATCTCTATATAGGAGCTATGACCAATTATGGGCCCATCACTACAATGTTATTTACTATGTACTTTACTATATATGTATTTGAAATATTTCTGCAAATTTCAACTTGGTACTAATTTTTATAAGAGGCTTATGAGCATTTAAGTGAATTTCGGAAATGGACTTTATATGGACTATGGACCAATATGTGGATTATGTCTGCCGAATTAACACTTGATGGTGATTTTTATAAGAGTTTTTGGAGCACTTAACGTTATTTTCAGGAGCGGAGCTTATATGGGGGCTGTTGTCAAATATGGATCGATTCTAACAAAATACCGCTTTATGATTTATCTTTATGTGGAACTAATATTTAATCAAATGTGTTTTTTTAATTTTTCAGATCTTATAATTCTATAATTATAGTACCTACAGACTCATGTGATATCTGAAATTAAAGCTTAATGTCTTGGCTATTTATATTGATAAACTAAAATAACACTTACAAAGACTCTTTTTTTAATTTTTTTAGATATTAAAAAAAATTCGGGTCAAAAAATACTATTTTCGGATTTAACTCATAGTCGGTCCATATTTTATAATCACGATATATATCGTTGGAGAGGTATTTTTAATAGTTTTAATTTATTGTATTACAAATTATCAGGCACCCAGTAGTTCCCGAGATATAGGCCTATATATTATCAAATTCAAGGGCCGCCCCCTCGAAAATAGGCGTGACCGCTAACAAATTTTTTTTGCTGTCATCTCTAAAAGCCTTATTTGATGAATTTTTTTTTAGCAAACTCACTAAAACCGACTTGTTTCTTAAATTGTTGTAACGATTTTAATAATTTTTTTGAATTAAATAAAACTCATTTAAAAGTATTTAATTTTGTTAAAAATATAATAATTATACAAAAAGCCTTAATGTACAACTATTTTAAATTTAAGGGAACCTACAAAATTTAACATTGTAAAGAAAGTTATAAATATTAAATTAAAGTGGCAATATTTGGCAGTGGCCAATCCGCTCCAATACCCTCCACCTAAATATAATAAGAAATACTGGAAACTAGACTGGTTATTGGACTAGAATATTCTTATTCTATATTTTTATTCATTGTATAATAACAATCTTGAGTAAATTTAACAATTTGTTTTCGTATTTACCACAAGTTACGAAACAAAGTATAAGGAAGACTAAGATTATAAGTCAAGTATTCATTTCGTTCAATTTGATCTGAATAATATTATTTACAAAAGATTTATGGGTGGCATAGTAGAAGTGGACCAGTTATGGAATGATAGCTTCTAAATTCAGTATCTACTAATGTGATTTCTGCATATTTGAGGCTTATTTTGGTTAAATTTCATCTCAATAACGTTATTTACAAGAGTTGTATAGTTGTTATGCTCGGAAGTGGACTTATTAGGGACCTATTTATTTTGTAAGCGGACTTCATATGGGGTCTATGGTCAAACATGGACCGAACTAAAAAAAAATTCGTTTTGCGATTTATTTTAGCATAAAACTTATTCCTGCTGAATTTTTTATTGATTTTATAGGCATTTATGTATAATTGAGCAATATTTCGGGAATATTGTTTTATGGGGGCTTTGAGAAATCACGGATATACTCTTACTATTTTCCTCGCACTTTCTTCTTTTATCATAAAAACAACGTATACAAAATCTCATGGTATTATCTGCAACATATTTCAAAATATAGCAAGAAAAACACATTTTGATCCATGACACTTGTTCTACTATACCGATTTTACTGATGTTCAATATCAAACTGCTAAGGAGAATTATAAGCGGTGTTTTGTAAACTTTCTGATTTCTGTTGTGTCCTTTGGACGAGAGAGTGTTTTACACAGACAGACGGACAGACAAACAGACGGACAGACGGACATGGCTCAATCGACTTAGAATATATATACTTTGAACCAAGGACCAAGAATATATATACTTCGTTGGGTTTCAGGTTAGTATTTCTCAGTGTTACACACGGAATGACAAACTTATATATACCCTCATTCACCACTTACGGTGGTGGATGGTATAAAAATCTTTTAACAAGTTATCTATGTAATGGGTGTTTTTTTATGTTCTCAGAAAGGGCAATGCAGTCTTATTTTTCTCAATTCGCCAGTTGTTAATCTTAAAACTGCTTAAGTTAACCAGGTAACACTTAAGCAAAATAAAACTTCAAAGATTAAATTAACATATGAATTTCTTTATAAGCAAGATTTGCCGGTCACTGTATGAAGAGGCAAAATAAGTAATGCTTTTGGGTGTTTGTTTTCTAAAAGTGGCAATTATACATGTAAATAAATTTGTAAACTCACGAGCATTTATATACTGCATAACAAAGCTGCAAGAAATGTCAATAGTGAGACTGTACTGACTTACTATTGACACAGTCACCAGTACTAGTGACTTAGTGTACCCCAGACAATGCTAATTACTATAGACATTTAACATGTGCGTGTCATTGAAAATCCACTACTGACATAGGTACTATTGACAAGGTAGTTCTTTTGGGACCACATTGTCTACACTTTTTGCACTTCTCTGAAATAGAAAATATAAATGCACTTTTTTCTAATTTTTGGAGTTTTATTAAAAAAAAAATAAAATGATTAAAAAAGTCATTAAAAAAATAAAATACTAAAAAATACCTAATTAAAAATAAATTCGAAAACACCCAGAGTCTTTGGCGGGAATCGAACCCGCAACGCTCTGAATGATAGTCCGGCACACTATCGAGGCTCACAATTGAAACAAAAATAATTGTATAATAATAACCATTGTGACAATGCTGTTGACAATGTTGCCAAACCGTCACTAAAATAGTAGACAAAAGTGGTGACTTGGAGACACTTGTCCTCATGTTTTCTTTAGAGAACTTCTAATACCCCAATAAGCACAAGCTTTTTGTGTATTCCAATGTTGGAATTCCAGTGTGAATCAAAGCTTGAATTACATTTGAAATCCATCCTCCTTCCAGTCTGTTTCAAGTTTGTTAAAAAACAACATCAAATTTGTTTAAGGCACATGTTAATAATGGCACAGAGCTGATGCAAATCATTGACGGCGGTGATGATGATGATTTTATAATAAAATTTTCAGAGAACAGGTTCGGTTGAATTGGAATCACACTGTTTTTAAGGCTGGAATTACACTGTAAATGTACTGTTTTGTTCGACTGTAATTCAATCGTTAATTTTGCTGGATTCGCTATTGAATTCAACTGTGTTTTAACTGTAATTCAACACTGGAAATTGGAAATTGTGACTGAATTTCAAATGTAAAATTGAATTCCAGCTAAAATGCTTATTGGGACACATATGCAAAGACAATCACTACTACTACTAATGCCAACACATAAACACGAAATAACCAAATTGTTATGAACGTCTCATTGTGCCGTGTTGTGGAATTTTCATTTTCATAAAGTGGATACGTTTGATTCTTCAGTCTTTATGCTACATACATTGAAAGGGATGCACGCTTATACATTTATACTAACATTTATGTGCGCATACATAGATCTTCAGTAAAACGTGTTCATACATTTTTAAAGCATAATGCTCCGTAATTTGTGGCATGCAAATTCTCTGTGTGCTGTGTAGCATTCACGTTTAATGGGTAATTGTGACAAGTGAATGTGTGCATGTTCTAGAATAAAGGTTTTGCTGATATTTGTTATTTTTTCTTTTTTATTCTTCTTATACGAGTATGTATATGTAAGAGTATATATTTCAAGGTATTTATCAAATTGTTATTTATTTGGGAGACAATAACAAAAGCCGCAGCAATATTTAGTAGCAGATATGATTAAGTATCTTGGCATTTACGTTTGAAATAATAAAATGCCAATCGTCTATTGCAGAAAATTTTAATAAAAGTAATTTTAAGTAGAACAACTTAAATTTTTATTAAACAGTTGATGTTTATTATGAATAATTACTAATACTTACATACGAGTTTATAGTATTAATTCAGTCAAATAAGTAGGCACAATCATGCAATATGTATTTTTTGAGTTACTTAGGTTAATGGTATACCTGAATGTACATATATTTATTATATCATGATTAATTTTGTTTAATTGCAAAAATCTCTAAAATTTAAATAATTATCATGAGTGAAAAAACACATAATGCAGTAATCTAAATTTATTTTAAATTATAGAACAAGTTTAAATCGAAATAATATACTGTAAGCGTCAAAATAAAGTCAACATCACACATTATCAAAATAAAGGCTTAATTATAACCTACACAGAATAGTGGGGAGGGTATATTGGATTTGTGCTGATTTTTGTAAAGCCCATAAATACTGATTTAACACCCACCTGCAATTATACCGATCGACTCGGAAGCAGTTCCTTTAAGCAGTCCATGTAAAGCTCCTGAGCAGAGCACAGGTCAATAAAAATTGGTACGTGATATTTTTTCGGCCCAAGGATGGACGGAATTGAAACTGGTGGAAATCGGTCCATTATTTCACCTGGCCCCCATACAAATGTCCTCCCGAAATTGGTGTTTACTGATCATAAATGTTTAAATTATGCAATTATCCAAACAAATTTCATCGCAAATGAGTGGTAAATTAAGCCAAATCACATCTACAAATTTTGTGCAGATCGGTTAATAATTACTCGTAGCTCCCATATAAGGCCCACTTTCGAAAATCATTTTAAACAGCATAACTTTCCCAAAAATGTTGGTATCAAAATAATATTGAATACAAATATGATTCATATATTGAAAAAATATGGTACAATTTTATGAAGATCGGTTCATAATTAAGCGTAGCTTCCATATAAAGCCCACTTCCGAAAATCACTTTACCGACTATAAAACTCTTAAAAATTTTGGTATCAAAATAAAATTCAACACAAATAAGTGTCATACGAGTATACACAAAAATAAGGACCCATAATTTTATAATGGTCGGTCCATAATTAGTCAAATCTTTCATATAAGACCCTCTCTCTAATTCCAGCATACATTTTTTAAAAGTATTTATATCGTTTAACATATTTAATATTTATATTCACAGAAGTCATGTCTCTAAATTTTTGGATTTCTAAAAAACTCTTTTATACATAAACTGGATATATGGTGTTATATAGTCAGGCTTGACCGACAATACTTTCTTACTTGTTTGTTTTATTTTGTGAACGCAAAAATACAAACTCCAAATAAATAATTTTTGAAAAAGAAACAAATACAAAAAAAGTTCTTAAAAACCCTTGTGTTATCACTAATTTCAATAGGTTTTGGAGATAAGGAACCAATCACCTATTTTGCATACGATTAATGTCTTTTCTACACGTTTTTTTTACACGGATTTTCAAGGAACCTATTATCGTGTAAAAATAAAATTAAGTGTATACTTGCGAATATAAATAATAATAATTGTAAAATTTTAATTTTGCTCACATTCAGAAGGTAAATTAGTTTTACGAAATTTTTAAAGCAATGTATGATATTTTCAATAATGTATGTATGTGTTGCTAAAATTGATAATTATTGTGCTTCTTAAAAGTTACGTACATATGCATTTCTTAAGTTACGGTCACATTTGGCAAATATTTATTTAAAAAAGCGTAACCACTTGTTTTAGCACAAATTTATTTGACTTTATTCTTACAAGAGTTTTGCAAGATCAAGCAGCATCAAATAAATTTAAACTAAATATTTGTTGCGATTTGGCCTAAATAAGAAAAGTTTTTTTTTTTTTTTGAAATGTTTAATTTTTATCGACCTTTTTCTATATTGATTTTGTTAAATTTTTTATTAGAAATTTCTAAATTGGGCTTTCAAGGTCAGGTATTTTTTATTATAAAATAAATAAAAGACTAGTTTATTTCATTTTCTCCAATCCTACGTTTCGTCGGTATTTTTCCGACCTCCTCAGGGATTAATTTTATTCAATATATAGTCTTTTCGTCAATTTTACATTACTTTTAAATATATTACACCTTTTTTGTTTTTTTTTTAATAAATAAACGAGTTCAAATATATGTTAAATATACATTAAATATATATTAAATATATGTGATACAATACCATATAGGGGAGAGTATAACTCTTTTAATTCATATGCGTGCCTAGAATTTATAAAACTCTGAATGTATATTGAATTTATGTAAACTATAATAAATGAAAACAATAACGTATAAACATAATTATCTGCATTTCCAGTGTTTATAATATATGCTAAATTCGGTTTAGAAATGTTAAATTTGAACAATAGGATAGTTCTCAAACAAATGTTGCTGATGTTTTCAACAAAACATTAAAGTTTAATAAAACTTTCAAATGATTTTTTAGCTTTTTATTATTATTTGTTTGACATGTAGAAATGTAAATCTGGCTTTATTTAAAACTATAGGAAATTATTAGATCAAATGTACTTAGATACGAATTTAGATGTTGTGTTTTTGTGTTTATTGGGGCCTTACTATTGTGCATGTTATTTAATAAGTAAGAATAATGAATAGTTCTAATTTTCTCCCAGGAAAAGTAATAGTATGAATTAATTAAGTTTTTAATAGTTGAAATAGATGAGTTTGGGTATAAATTATTACACGAGTAAATTTCAAAATAAATTCATTTAAATAGAATTGATAATTGTTTATCAAATCGATTGTATCAAATGGGTTTAGATCTCACTTAATATGCATGTAGAATAATGAATCGACAAATGGAATATTATATTTTAAAGACGTAACATGTCATGCTACTATTAATCTCAGTTCTGTCAATAGCATATAAGGATAAACTCAATAACAATAAAGAATGAACTTAGCAATAGTTCAACCATTTTCTAAACTTAATATTAATTTAAATATTTCATAGAAACTTGTTCTTGAATTCTGGAAAAGTTGTTTAAGAGTACTTGAGACATTGTGAGAGATTTTTTTTAAAGAAAACTTAAACCAATGAGATATTTCTTAAAGAAAACATGAGACGAAAAAGAATTTCTTTAAGAAAAAAATTATCAAGCTAAAAATGTCTGTAAAAAAAACTTGAGCCAACTTTTGTTAACTTTAATTTACTTAAGGAAATCTCTTTAATATAACTGGAGCCAGCAAGAAAAAGTTTTATTTAAAAAAAAAAAGTTCTTAAATTATTTAGTTCAGTTTGTTTTAATATTCGATTTGAAACTAGTATTGCCAAGAGAGTTGCTCTAGAAAGTCTAATATCATTGCAGAAATATTGCAGACAATGGAAAAATTAAGTAGTTTTTATCAAAAAGTCTTGAAAATTTAAAAAATGTTAAGATATTTACAAGCATTTGTACTGTCATGTATGAGTATATGCGTAACTTGGATATTTGCTAGTCGACAATTATTTATATTGAAATAATTTTCCAAACAATGTCGGAAAACTTTTTTGTTTTAGTTTATACAAGTTCTTGACTTTACAAATACTTTTTAATTTTCCTATAAAAACACATTTATTTATCTGCTCAAAAAAAAGTTTTTTTTCGGATTAAATATTTGTTGCAGTCCACAGTGGTTCAAGTTCCTACGAAAGGCGGTCATACGTAGTTTACTCAGCTATAGTCATCAAAATTAATATGAATATTTATGTTCAGTATTTATGGGCCAATTAGTTTTTAAATATAATATTATAAAAAATTTATTTACACAAAAATATTAGTTATTAATTAAAGAAAAAATAATAAATTTTATAACGGCAATTTAATACAACATTTGTACATTATTTTTAAAAACTTAAGAAACGTAAAGCCTCAGGTGATAGCATAGACTTCTTCTTTTGTGGTAATTTACGTAAAGCAGAAATCAATGGGTCGGAATTTAGAAGAAGTCTATGCAAAAGATCAGTGTTAGTGACAATACGACACATTTTTCGCGTGTTGTCTCATCTGAATTGCTTCGAAAGGCCTTGCAAAAGATGATGACACCGATCAATAATTAAATATTTATAACATTTTGATCGTAAACTAGGCATGTACTTGATTATTTAGACATACTTAACATCACTCTCCATCTAAAATTTTATGGGTCCGTAACTCGCATCTTATTTAACTATAAATGAAACAAATGTTTACAAGTAAACATAAAACTTTTACATAAACTTAAACATTCATAAACAACAGTGTTGCAAGTGTGTAACATGATATGAAAATTAATGTACGTATGTGTATGTATACTGCAGTCGTAAATTGAGAAATAAAAGTGTAGAATATGTTTATAGTGTACATATATGTACATATGTAACTGCAGTAACCGTCTACAAACTTAACCGATTGATTGCTTACAATAATTTTGATGTTATTGTTTTTCTTGTGTTGCTCTTCTACACGTATATTGTTGCTAGACTATAGTCACGTACATTTAAAAACAAGTAAGAAAGTATAGTCGGTCAAGCCCGACCATATAATAGCATACACCCTGTTTATGTATAAAACAGTTTTTCAGAAATGGGCGTTATACGTGTAGAAGAGCAACCTTTTTGGTGGTGAGTATAAAAACCAATGGAGCAAACTTTAAATTTTTTTTTATATATTTTACTATCACCCCTATCGTGAATAAAAATTCCACGTGAAATTTGTTCGCTTTTATTTTTTTAACATTGAATTTAAATAGGAAAATGTGAAAAGTGAACAAATTTCACGTGGAATTTTCATTCACGATAGGGGTGTATATCAATTTCCAAGATTGTTGCGATAGCATTTTATTGTAGTTGATATTATCGTTGCTTTTTAATAGACATCAATGTAAAGATGAGAGTAATTTTAGTTGTGTTGTAATGTATTAAATATTCACCAAAGCCAAGTAAAGCAATATAACTTGTTTTCTATACCCTACACCACCATAGCGGAGAGGGTATAGTGGATTTGTGCTAATGATTGTAACGCCAAAGCATATTAGGTCAATCGATCCATAATTCACCTTGGTTCTTATATAGAGCCCATTTCTGAAAATCTTTTTTTTAACATATATTGGATTTAGAGTATTATATGGTCGGGCTTTTCTACTTGTTTTATATTGCTTTTAAATCCTTTTTTATGTCGACTTTGTGGTAATTTCCAACCATTTTTACTTTCTGGTTGTGCTGAACAAATTTGTTGTTTTATTATAATTTTAAATTGTGTAATTCGTGTTTTATTTTAATTATTTCACCAACATTCAGCATGTAATTGTTTTTGTATTAGTGTGGTGTTTTTTTTTTTTAATAGAAATATATATTACTTTTTATTTGCACTTTCAACTACCAAGAGATAGTAAAATGTTATTTGATCTATTAAATGTTTAATTGTCTACTTGTCATACTAAGAAATTGGAGTATTTTATCTGTCCATGTTACTTCTGATCAGAATTTTAGCCGTTTTATTACAGATTGCCCACTGTAGAGAAATTATCTTTAATAAGCTTTCCAAAATCTTTCATAGCACAAATGCTAAGAAATGGTAAAATATTTCGAAATGTTTTCTATTTGTATCAAATAAATGCAACCCTCCTATATTACGTTTGTCATTCCGTTTGTAACACATCGAAATAATGGTCGTCGAGCCAAAAAGTCTTTTTGTTTTCATCGGTCCATAATTTGACACAGCCCCATATAAAGCCCATTTCCGAAAATAACCTAAATACGCATAAATCTTCTATAAAAATCACTATCAAGTTAAAATTCAACCAAAATAATCCAAATACACATTTAAGTCTGCATAATTTCATGATGATCGGTCCATATTTGAACGTAGTTTCCATATAAAGTCTACTTCCGGAAATTACTTAAATGCAAATAATTCTCTTATAAGCATCAGCAGCATGTTTAAATTTGACACAAATAGTCCATAAATATAGAAATATTCAAACCCAATTTTATGATGATCGCTCCATATTTGACCACACATAAAGTTCACTTCGAAAAACCACTTAAATGCGCATAAATCTCTTATAAACAACACTATAAAGTTGAAAACTAAAGGAAATGCATATAAAGCTTCGTACAGAATTTCATGATGATCGGCCTATTATAGATCACTACTCCCAAAAACTCATTAACCTACATCAACATCCACATCGAACCGAAATTTTACACACGTCAGTTAAAAGTACATATGTGAATATTAAACTATTGATTTTTGTGAAACGTTTTGACTTTTTAATAATTAGTAATTTTTCAAGCTTAAGGTCTTTTTTTATATATAAAAACTTTTTAACGTTTATTTAAATCCAATATTTCGGCACTTCCTTGAGTGCCTTCTTCCTAGTTTTACAAATTTTTAAAAAATTATAACAAATTTAAGGAAGTGCCGAAATATTGGATTTAAATAAACGTTAAAAAGTTTTTTATATAAAAAAAGCCCTTAAGCTTGAAAAATTAGTAATAATTGAAATAATAAAGGTCGAATAAAAATACATATTCGTTTTGACTTTTTGTTCATAATTTAGCATATCTCCCGTACAAGCTGTACTTCCGAGAATCAGAGGTTTAATAAAGCCAAAATCTGTTTCCTTGGACTTTTTGGCACTAATTTATAGTTTGCTTCATGTTACGGTACAAAAATATAAAAACAAATACATAAACATTGTTTAAATTCTTGATTATAACTGGAATATGCATAAAATTCGTATAAATATGGTTATTGAGTTGAAATTTAACTAAAATAAACCTAAAATAAATAGAAATGACGGTACGATATTTTATGAAGTTTGCCCCATAATACACAGGTGATTTGGTAGTGGGTATAAAAAATTCGTCACAGCCGTATGTAAACGGTTATTTATTTATACTGGGGAGATTTTGCACCTTTTTGTTAGCAGACTGCTTAAGTACAAGGTTTTTATTTATATTTTTTTTTAATTTAAATTGCGTAGTTTAGACATAAACCTGAATTAGACCAACGCAGAGAGAGATTTTCATGGACTTAAGAAGGATCAAAAATATATATATGTAACTTGTGTAATTGCAGATAAATGACAATGTGGAATGACAACACCTCATACACGATGAGTTAAAGTGGAGGCCATTTAGAAACAACATGACAACATTTACAAGTTTAAAAATTAGTAACCGCCACCTACAAAGACGTCGGTGTACCATCATAAAACTACATTGTATAGATAAAATCTGTTAAGAACAGAAAGTAACAAGGAAACATTTTTATAGTCATTAAACAACAATATATGTATTTCAGTGAAATATATTGTTGTTTTTTAGTGTCATTTAAGACAACAGATAAAAGGAACATCAAAGTTATTTTTTAAAAAGTAATTGCAATTGAGCTTAACTTTTTTTAAATAATTTTTTTTTGTAATTTAAAAAATATTAAGATAAAATTGCCTTTGATTGATTAAACATGAAATAGAGAGATGAACAAGAATTTAGAGGAGTTTGCTGGCAAATTTTCGAATTTGATAGGGACTATGCAAATATACACTTTTTGAGGTCATTGAACATTTCATTAAAAGATCGCGTGTGTGCCAGCAAAGCTGCGGCGGCCATCTGCACGACATCTTATTCTATACATAACCTCATTCTATGTACTTTACGATATCTGTGTTTTATTTAAAATTTAAAAATGGCGTTCTAGTTGTATGTATGTATATTAGGGTGGCCCAAAATAAAGTTGCGGATGTTCCCGGCTAATATGAAAATTTGATTCATTTTAAGACACGTTTCGCAATTTTTTTGTTCTGGGGTCAAAGGATAAAAAGATCCTTTTTAAAGGTTTTTTGATTTTTTCACATTTCCCCCAAGGGAACGATATGTAAATTTGCTATCATATGAAAGGTCTTTGAGAGGCGCATTTAAGGGGTTATCAAAAATTAAAAACAAAATTTTAATTCCAAAATTTTGAAAATTTCCGGCAAAATTTTAGTTTTTTTTTTTTCTTCATAGAATTTACTTAAATAGTTGAAATTTCTTGATTATAAACATCATGCAATTTAACCCAAATGGTGCTTTAATTTTAGAGAAACATCAACCGATAAGCAAGATTTGCTAATTCTGAATGAAAATTTTTACTGTTTGATTTGCAGTTTGATTGAAATGAGAGTAATTTGTAGCATATGTTGTTAAAAGGTCAAGGAAAACAAGTAAGAGTTATAATAATAATATTTCATGTACCAAGGAGATGTTTTTTAGGCCCTAAGAATTTCCAGAAAGTACCAAAAATATTTCTATTCTTTATTGATCTATGCCGGATGAGTGTAATTTGTATTTATATGTTTATTTATTAGTTTTATCCGTTGGGTAGATTTTGTAAAATTGTCATTGTAATTTTTTCTAAGGCCTGGAATTAGAAAAAATTTTTTTTTAATTTTTTATAGCGCAAATCAGTCAATAACGTTAATCTTTTATATATAGAGCAATTCCATACGAAAGCGATCACTTTTTGGACGACCCCTCTCCGATTTTAAAATAAATAGTCTCAATCGATTGCCCAGCAAAAAATAATGTACCTACAAAAATCTATATGTATATAGATTTTTAATATATACGATACGATACGATATACCCTGTTTTTTGTTAGATGCATAGAACTTTAAGTTGGCAGCACTTTTTTAACTGGCGACCATTTTGTCGTTATTTATCAGATATTTTATAATTTTCTCATTAAATATAATTAGCAATACCTATGCCAAAATCGACTTTTTGCGAAAAAGAACTTTTTTATTATTGAAAATGGTTATGTAGGCTATCAGCAGCAACTTTTGTTCCGCGACATTTTTATAATTCCGTTATTTACTAAATTACCGTTATTTTTAGGTTCTTGAAGAAAATCAAAATTTTCACCGTTAAATTTCCAGAATTCGACCAAATGTTGTTTATATATTTGCAAATACAGGGTGTTTTGATGCATTTAAAAAAAAAATAATTTTACGGCAATAATTTGTACTCACAATATTCAACAATTAGAAAGGTAATTTAAATATTTTACCATCAAAAAAAATTTAAAAGCGGATGAAAAATAACCGAAATATTTTAACCCCCTTATTCATAAAAACTTACAACAGGTTTATAACAGATTTATAATGAAAATTTCCATACAAACTTTGTTTTATAAACCTCTTATAAACCTGTTGTAAGTTTTATAAATAAGGGCATAAATATGTATGTAACTTTTATTAAATTGATCATTAAAGTTTACATTTTTAGTTTTGCGAAAAAAATTTTAATTATTTTACTAGAATTGTATACAGAAATCTTTATTATTTATACATTTAAAAACATCAAGTTATTTTATTATTTAAATGTTTAGAGATCTACATAAGAGTGCAAATTCTTTAGCTTTTCTTTGAGTTGGGACTCTAAATCCAAATTTGTTGTTTGCCAAATTTTTTCACCTCTTCGCCATCGCAAACACTCTGTCCACATTGATATTACTGTGGAATGAGTATACATCATCTACAAGTCTAACGATATATCTTTTTAACATTGAATCTTTCGCAGCCTCTATTACCGTTCGGAAAATATTAACATATTTTTTCAAACTTGCTTGTCTGAGTTAAAAGCAAATTGAAATTTGTGGGGAATTAAATTCAAGAACGATGTTTTATTTATTTCTTCGAACTCTAAATATTCAAATATTTGATACAGAACGTCCTTGAAAGTAAGATGATCACAAGCAACAATTGATTTACAAGTCCTAATATGTTTAATATGTTTGCGTGGATAAGTACACATACTTCAAGTTGATACAGAAAATTGGTGTCTGTAATATAATCATGAATCATTTTCGCATCAGTGTACGCACACAGGATATTTTTGCACAAAGTGAAATAGCAAATCTTTCAATTGCAATATTTGCCACGAACCAGTGGTCTGAAAATTTCTGAAATCAACGGATATAGGGTGATAAGCAGCATTTTTTAAATTCATAACTTTTGCAATGTTTTTGATTTTGGAAACGAACTCATTGCAAGTATTACTGAGTGCTTTAATGGTGTCTTTGAAAACATTGTTAGAGGCATGTACTAAGCAGTCCTTTAATTGCAATTCTTTAAGCACTGCCAATTCACTTTCGTTTGCGATTTTCAGTCTCTCTGCGCTAAGCAATTTATTCAAGGCAGCGGAAGTTGCGGCACTGTCAGCAAGAAATGCCTCTATTTTCATCAAAAATTGTTTTTTTTTTTAATTTTCTGCAGAATGCAAGAGTTTGTCCATTCTATTTAAACAGCTGAGCAACCACCTGCAACTGATAATGTGTTCCTTTTGTAGGTACTTTTTCAATTCCGATTAAAATTTCATGGAATTCGTTCTCCATTATGGCCGTTAAAATAAAAGCTTGAAGTTTATGCACTCCCATATTTGCGACATTTTTTTGCATCGGTACATATTTTGACAAAGCCCCATATAAAGTCCACTTCCGAATCTTTGCTTAAATGAGCATAAATCTCTTAAAAAAATTAAGTTGAAATTCGACACAAATAGTCAGCACTTATAAATAAAATTGTTTTTCCCAATTAATTGTGTGTTAAAGGAAATCGCTTTATGGTAAAAGCTGCAAAAAAATTTTTTTTTTTTTTTTGCATATACTTTTTTATTGTTTCTTCATTTTAAATGAAGGTATTCAAATCCTAAAACTAAAGTTAATTAAGATAAGTCCAGCCAATGCTAGACAAAATCTAGTTTTCAAATTCGATAGGATATAATGAGCAACTTGTATTTATTCATCTGAGAGCGGTGGTGTCCCTCCTTCTCAAACGGCTATGACCGGGATGTTGTAAGATGTCTCGAGCGAGGGGATTTGGATGAGTTTCCAGCTTACCCAAATAATGGGCCACGTGTTTAGTTATTTCCCATTTGACAAGTGGAACATCAAGATCGTTGTGTTGTTTTTAATATACCAAGGAGCGGTAGTTATCATTCGTAGAATTTTGTTTTGACGGCGTTGAACTTTCTCAATATTGGAGTTGGAGGCAGTGCCCCATAACTGGATACCATAGCACCAAATTGGCTTTAAGATTGAGTTGTAGAGTAGAAGCTTACAATCGAGCCGAAGGACGGAGTTTCTGCCGATGAGCCAATGAATTTGGGCTGCTTTCAGTTTCATTTGAGTCAGCTTAGCATCTATATGTGGTTTCCATGTGAGGCGACGGTCCAGATGAATACCAAGATATTTCGCGTGTGAGTTTTGAGGCACTATATGATCATTAATACGAATAGGGGGACATGATTCCCTACGTAGAGTAAATGTTACGTGGGTGCATTTCTGTTCATTTATTTTTATTCCCCATTGTCTTGCCCATTTCTCCACTTGCGTTACGTGGTGCTGTAATTTAATCGAGGCATCTTTTGGATCTTTGTGAGTACTGAAAAATGCCGTATCATCAGCAAATGTTGACGTGTGAATTTCATTGTTTGTTGGCATGTCTGCTGTGTACAGCAAGTATAGAATTGGTCCTAAGATACTACCTTGAGGGACGCCAGCACCTATAGGTTGAGGACGGCTTAAATAATCACCTTCTTTAATCATAAACTGACGGTCGATTAAGTATTTCCATAGTAGGTGTTGAAGATTCACCGGCAAGTTCTGCTTTAATTTAGATATCAGGCCTTCATGCCATACATTGTCGAAAGCTTGAGAGACGTCAATAAAGAGTGCCGAACAGTATCTCTTTTCCTCAAAGGTTTTCCTTATGACTTGTACCAATCTATGTGTTTGTTCTATTGTACTGTGTTGACGTCTGAAGCCAAACTGGTGATTGGGAATGCAGTTGTTTTCATTCAAAATCGGAGTCAGCTTGGTTATAAGCAATTTCTCGAATAATTTGGACATAGTTGGTAATAGACTTATTGGCCTATACGACTCAACTTTGCAAGGATCTTTTCCCGGCTTAGGAATCATCTTTACTAATGCAATTTTCCAAACCGGAGGGTAGTACTCAAGCCGTAAGATGGCATTAAAAATAAAGAGGATTAATCTTTTTGCAATGCGAGGCAGCTCAAAAATCATTTTATTGCTGATTTTATTAAACCCAGGTGCTTTTTTAACATTTAAATTATCAATAGCCTCAACAACCTCCAGATATTGAAATCTTATTTGTACAGGTGGTCTGGCAACAACAGGCGGTAGTTGGCTAAATGACTTACGAAAAGGTTGCCTTTTTCTTCGTTATTTCGTGCCCAAGATCCGTTCAAAGTACGCAGTGGAGGTTTTGCGATTACGGGTTTTCTTAGATTTCGGACTGCACGCCATAATGAATAATTTGACTGGGAAGTTGCGTCTAGACCTTCCAGATGTTGTTTGAGAGACTCTGCTTTTTGCGCTTCTAGCAAGATCCTAAGATTTTTGGTACATTCTCTCAACCTAGTTTTAAGTTGGGGCGATCTGTGTTGTTGCCACTCTCTTCGGACTCTCCTTTTTTCAGACAATAGTTGCTCAACATCTGCAGAAAAAACTCTGTTGTACCTATTCGGGCGGTAAGTGGAAGAAGCATGTTCTGCAGCTTTCTCGACATGTTCATTAAGACTTTTTATACAGGCATCGATGTCTTCAGCAGTTTTTAACGGGAGTTTCTCTGTGCAGTGAGTGCTGATGTAATTTTTGTATTTTAACCAATTCAGACGTTTGACAAGAAGTAAGGCATCAGTTACGATTTGCTGAGGACTTCTGATGGTGATTACAGTGGGTGAGTGATCTGAAGAAAGATCCAGTGAAGCCTCGACTTCAATGAGTTCCGGGGATACCCCTTTCGCCACGCCGAAATCGATAACGTCAGGAATTTTTTGCTAGTCAGTTGGCCAATAAGTTGGTTGACCAGTTGAAATCACATTCAGTCCCATTTCACACAGGGAGTCGTACAAGATACGACCTTTAGGGCTAACGAGTCGTGAGCCCCAGAATGTATGCTTAGCATTGTAGTCGCCAGCCGCTATGAAACGGCTACCTAGTGATTTGTAAAAATCTCTATACTGATCTTTTGTTATTGAAAATCTGGGCGGACAGTAAACTGACGAAATCACGAGGTTTTGACAAAAGTTTTCAATACAGATGTTTGTTGCTTGAAGATAGCACTCTGAAAGACCACCCAATGAATGGTGTTTGATTCGCGATTTGACCAATATTGCCGAGCCACCACATGATCTATCTCTGGGGTCCTTGGTGTCGTAGAATGTATAACCACTTATTTTAAAAATGCTTCTCGACGTCATATGAGTCTCGGAAATCAGCATTACATCAATTTTCTTATTAAAAAGAAAATATTCAAGTTCATTTTTGTGTTGGCGTATGCCGTTTGCGTTCCAGAAACATATTTTAAGACAGTTCATGGTCTATTAAGTATGGCATGCAGTAGCGTGGACTGCATTTTTTGCATCTCCTGCATCATACTTGTCATGCTTGTCATGAAATGGTTCATGGATTGCACAAGATTCTCCATTATACCTTCAAGACGGCTAAAATTGTGGCTGTTTGTATCATTTATTGGTGATTCATTTTGCACTGTTGGTTGGTTAGATCTTAGCACGTTGGCATATGAAAATTGGCTAGTGGATGTTTGTGCTACGGGGGGAATAATTGTAATAGGTACTTTTGTCGTCTGAGTAGGGTTAGAAGCGGGTTTGTTGATCAAGGAGCGTTTAACGACCTCGAAAACAGGGCAACCCCTGTAGTTGGCAGTGTGGTTTCCATCGCAATTGCTGCATCTTTTTACCCTGGAATCATCCTTAGGTTTATCGCACTTTGAGGTGTCATGAAGATCCCCACAAACAACACAAACAGTAGGCAACTTACAATAAGATTTAGTGTGACTATATTCTTGGCAGTTCGAACACTGTACTGGGCCAGATCGCTTATGAGGTTCTTCCACTGTAACTCTTCGGTGCATTATGAATTTGAAGTCATATATAGGATGTGTTTCATTTTTCTTCTGCTTAACATCACCAGGTTCTAACTCCACTCTAAATAATGGTTGAGGGATCCTCTCTCTGTTTCTTATATTTGATACTGCCTTGATTTTAAAGCCTTTGTCGGCCAAACTGCTCTTGATCTCCTCAGGATCAACAAAAGAATCAATTCCCTTAATTACGACTTGTAGACCTTTTGCGCTTTTAAGTTGATACGTGTAAAAATTCTTTTTGCGTTTTTCAAATTCCGAAACTATTCTCCGATAGTCGTTTTCATTACTAACCTGAATCTTTGTTTCATTAATATTGCCACACTTAATTGGAGTCACATAAAAAGAATTTTCACCAATTAATGGAACTAATAATTTTATAAGTTCGTTTGAGTTTTTTTCTCTTAAATATATTGGAGGTGGTTTTACTGGCTTATTCACAGCGTTAGGGACATCATTTTTGTCTTGGAGGATGGCAAAACGATTTTGCGAGCGTGGCTCTTCAGCATTCTTTGATAATTTTGCGGCTGGTGTAATTTCGGCAGATTTTGGGCTTCTGCCTCTCTTCGATATTGTTATATAACGGTCCATTCCTACCTGTGTTTTTTGTTTTTCTTCAACAGCAACTATAGGAGCGGCCTTATTTGTAGGAATTAATGTGCCTTTTGCAGCTGTTGACGTCTCTCCAATATTTGATAACGAGGACCGTGAAGAAGACGGTCCTTCAGTGATTTTTCTATTTAAATTAAATATACTTTGGGCTAAGTTTGTGCCCTGTTCAACACATTTATTCAAGTTTGGTGCACTTGCACTTAAATTCAGATTTGTGCTTATTTTTGGTTTCACAGTTAAGTAGTTTTTATTAAATTCGGGATTTTTAATGTTCTCATTACTAACACTTGCCGAGCTCAACACGAAATAAGCATTTCGGCTCTGGGGCCCACTCGCACTGTTAGAATTGTTACTCATTCACTGTCTCACTGTATTTAATTTTGTAGTTTTCAAATAATTAAAAATAAATTATTACAATTTATTAATTTTTATTGCACCTAGTGCAATTATTTGACTTTGTAAAGTTTTTCACCTATTACGAGGTATTTTTTTCACTTTTTTGTTTAATTTAACTTTTTATACTTTTTCACCTATTACGATTTTTTCACCGATAATTCAGCCGCACTAAAAGTAACACGTCCGAACAGTTCGGTGTATCAACATATGCAAAAATATAAACAAAAAGCAGTTTTAAAAGAAAGAGACAAATATATGTAAAATCTTGATTATTGCTCAAATATGAATTAAATTCTTGTAAATATCGTTATTGAGATGAAATTCATCCAAAATAAACCTAAATAAATAGAAATTACGGTACAATATTGTATGATGATCGGCCCATAATAGGTGATTTGGTGATGGGTATATAAGATTCGGCAAACCAAATATAAACTCTTGCTTGTTTTCTGATAAATTTTTAAATTTTGATTTTTTACTACAGTTAAAGAAATCAATTGTGCCTTTTGTCTTTATTCAGCACAATTTTTCTAGGTTAAACAGACATCATGTTTTGATTTGTTTGTTTTCTATATTTATATATTGCAGTTCCTGAATTTTGTTTCTTATTCTCCAAGGATACATTTGCTTTTTATTCTATTGTAAAATTCTGACAATAATAAATGAATATGTTGAACAATAAATGAATAAAAATCAGTGTCATGAGACACAATAATTTTTGTTGATTGATGAGTTGTTTTTTATGTTTATCCATAAATTGTTGTTATTGCTGTTGTTCATATTTATGTTATTATTTGTTTTTTTTTTAATTTTTGTTTATTTGTAAAATAAAATATATATGTACATTAGGGTGGCCCCGTTTGTATGGAGAAAAAATAAGGTATCGATGAAAATCTGATTCATTTTAAGACTACGTTTCTCAATTTTTTTGTCCTGCGGTCAATATTTGGTAAGCTGTATCAAAGGATAAAAATGTCCTTTTTAGAAGTCTTTAGATTTTTTTTCACATTTCTTCCAAAGGAACTATATGTAAATTTGGTATCATATGAAAGGTCTTTACGACCTTATCAAAAATTAAAAAAACATTTTTTAAATTCAAAAATTTTGGAAATTTCAGACAAAATTTTAGTGTTTTTTTATTTTTTCATAGAATTTACTTAAATAAATAGTTGAAATTTCTTGATTATAAATATCATGCAATGTGGGTTACATTGGTTTTCCAGAATTGAAAAATAATAATATATTATTATATTAAACTTTAATTTAAAGAGATAACATACACATGTACATGTATTTTTTTTGGACATTCTCAAGGGCTGTTCATAATTTAGATTTCTGGTTATATGATCGAAAAATGTGAGACCCGAGATGTCGAAGTGTGAAGGGTCATACATCTTCCACATGCGACGCCAAAAATGTATATATTCGTGTATCAATTCGAAAATTTCTCAGCTCCAACCATGAGAAATTTCGTTACAATAGCTGTGGCACCTTCAGAAATACCGAATTACCAATTTCAACCAATCTTAATCTCAATCTACATTGATCCTAAAATTGTACACAAAAATTTTATGAAAATACCTTAAAAATTGCGACCTTTACTTTGCGCACAAATTTACACCAGACACTATGGTGGTGTAGGGTATAAAAATATATTTTTATTGACAAAATTTGGAACACAATATTTATATTAAAGTTTTATTAAAAACTAGTTAAAAAATATCTGGTTATTAATATTTAGGTGTAAATTATGTCGTAAATTTTCTTCCAAATCTTTTATGTTCAAATTGGAAATCAAATTACGAGGGATGGGATTTTGTAAGAAATAAATGGGCTCTTAAAATAATTTTATGTTAGACAAATTTTATAGCTCTAACACAAAACAAATATCGATACCAATAAAAATACAAATTTAACAAATTTATTTCCTCAATCAATGTAAATTTTTTGTCAAGTTAGAAGACTTTAACTTAACATATTGTAATTACTTAATTACAAAATTAAAATTAAATGCTTATAAAGCAAATATCCATACAAAATTTGCTTTATAGGCCTGTTATAAACCTTTGACAAGTTTTATGAATAAGGGGGTAAGTTTGGAATTTAAATCATATATCACCAGCAAAATGACTCAAACTGGCGTAGCTCTGTTCAAATCCAATAACATAGCCCTCGTTACAGTGATCATTATTTATAAGATATTCGCTTTTTGTACCTAAAGTTGCGGTCAAAAATCAAAAGTTACAGTTCAGTTTGATTACTTGTTTAATAATAACAACGCCGTTTTTATAATGTTTTTATGTGCAATAACAGTTTTAATTGAAATATGATAGACAGTAATACCAGCTATTGAAATATAACTAGCAACTGGGCTCTTGTTAAACACACTCGTACGAATAGGAATTGGAGAAAATAAAACCTACCGATCAGCAAACGTTCATTGATAATATGTTTATATCGTTTAACTGATGATTTGGGTATCTACTCACAAATTTATTAATCGACATTTTTATTAAACAGAATCATAAAAAATGCTGGACTGGCGGCTGTCATATCAACCAAATGTTGAAGCAGTTTATGAAGATTATTTTAAAGTATTTTGTGGATTCACTCGTGGTAAGCAGTTTTTTTAAAGTCCATAGTTATTATATAAGGTTTACTCAAATTTACAGGAAAGAAGGACAAAGCCTGAAGGAATTATAATGTACACTTTCGTTTTTATAACCTAAGCAAAGATAAACGTATTATATATACATATAAGTTTGTGCTTGCGTGTGTAACACTGATCCTTATGGAATTGTAAGCCGATTGAGCTATGTCCGCCTGTCTGTCTGTCTGTCCGTCTGTCTGTCTGTGTAAAACACTCTCACGTCCAAATGGCACAGTCCACAATTCTTCTACTGTCCCACCTCACCTTATAATCTTACCATTTTATATACTCTGCTTCTTAATTTGTTGTGAATACAGCAAAATGTTATGAAAATCAGACAAACTCTGTAAATTATGGTAAGAATCAGTAATTAAATCAATTATAAATGTTCAAAATTAGATAAAATTTCAAAACATTTAAAATAAAATCACATTAGTGAATTACGACCAATAGGTAATATTGTCTTTCAAACAATATATAAAAATACTAGTAAAATTTGCACTAAGACTGAAGAGAGACACACAGAATTGGTATATAATAGTCCGGTATTGCTTCTGTATTTCTTATTACGTTTAGGTGGAGGGTATTAAAGATTCGGCACAGCCGAATATAGCACTCTAACTTGTTCTCTTTATTCATTTTTATTTCTCGTAATTTAATTTCAAACATTTGGTGGTAATGAAAAAAAAACAACATTTAAACAAAGTAAACAAACAGTTTGATTTTGAAATTGTTTTATTTTTTATCTGCAATAAATTTATTTAAAACAATTTCTATACTGCAACTAAAATAACAGAAAAGAATAAACTAAAAAGCGTGCAACATTTTGCAATGTTATATGATGTGATTTATATGCAAAATAGCATATGTAAGTTGTGGATATTTTGCAACATTTTGTTGTTAGTCGAGAAAAATGTACAAAAGTTTTACAATGTATGTACACCAATACCTCGCTTTGTGTCGTTTCGTTTTTGCGTTTTTTCGAAGTTGCGTCGCTGCATAATTGGTACTAATTTTCATTGTGCGTCGTTAGATTTTCGAGGTTGCGTTGTTTTGGGTTCGAGTCTTTAATTTATTTTTTTTTTTAATTTTTGCAAAATCTGCAATATCATTAGATGCTAAAATAAGAAGCCTTGCTTTCTATTTGGATTGAAAATCAAGTTGCTCAGATTATACCATTAACTCAAATGGTATTTCAGACAAAAGCAAACAGTTTATTTGATGTCATAAAACATAAAGCGTTTTCCATAGATAATGCTAGTGGTTGTAATACAGACAATTGCTACATTGAAATTTATTTTACGTTGAAAAAAAGCTGTTCAGCAAACATTGGATTAATTTTTTGTGAAATACAGCTAACGACTTAGTATTGTTGTAACCTTTGAACCAATATTTGATCTTTACATGGTTTGCTATAAAAAATCTTAATTCGCTTTGCGTCGTGTTTTTTGGAACCTAACGTCGACGCAAAGTGAGGTATTGGTGTATGTAGTTGCAATCAGTATTTGGGGTTGTTTTACGCTGCTCCATTTAATCGGATAAACTTAAAAATGGCTATAAATTCTAACAACATGTTTGGTTTAAATAGAAACAGAATTTTTTATAGTGTTTCTCTCAGTTTTTATATTGTTATATGATTTATTTATTTTTGTTACATGTATGTGATTCTTAAAGGTTTATGTTAAAGCAATCTTGTCTTGTCCTAAGTTTATTTAATTTAAAATACTATAATTTTGAAATTTATAAAAATCAACAAATTAGAAATTACAAAAGAAAGTATAGGCTTCAAGCAGTATACATTTAATCAAAAACAGATTTCTAGACATGGGCGCTATATGAGAGCTATGACCTATTATAGACCGATCATCCAAAAGTTTAGTGGTATAACTTCTGTGCATATGAATATTTTTTGTTAAATTTAATGTCGATATAAATACTTTGAAAATATTTATTCATGTTCATGTGATTTTTGAAGAGCGTCATATATGGAAGCTTCGACCAATTTTGTGCAGATCGGTCGAAAATTTAACTTAGCTCCCATATAAGGCAGACTTCTGAATAATACTTTAAAGCCCATATCTCTCATAAAATGTTGTTATATAGTATTCAAGAAAAATATGTTTCATATACAGTTAAACCTCGATATAACGAATTCCTCGATTTAACGAATTTTTTGAAATCCCCTACAACGCTCCATAAGATTTAATACAAAATAAACCTCTCTATTACGAATACATTTGTCAATAGCCTCGTTATAACGAATTTTCATTCAGTGCAGACTAACGAAATAGAAAGAATTATTTACCTCTATTTAACAAATTTTTTCAACTTACAACGATTTCCATTAATTAATCCAAATTATATGAAACAGATACACACAAAATTATTGTGTTTGCAACGACAACGTCTCCTACCAAACCTACATTCGTAATCGACAGCAGCATACATTAGACTAACGGCTAAATTATTCGAAAAAAAATTTATTTTTGCCAAGAGCTTGTAAGCTTGTTGCAATCTAGCTAGTTAATCACTGGCTCAGACACTTTAAATCGATAGACAATCATTGTTCTTTGATGCTTAGTAAAGTATTAGCGGAAATCGTTCGCTATAACATGGTAAGCAGATGATGATTAATATAAAAAAAAAAAATTATTACCTCGTTATAACGAATAGAAGTGCAACTTCACCTCATTGTAACGAATTATTCGATATAACGTTTTTTTATAATCCCCTTAAGATTCGTGATACCAAGCTTGAACTGTATTCACAAATCTTTCGGCCCAATTTTATAATGATCAGTCCATAATTAATCCTAGCTATAAGGCCCATATCTCTTAAATATATCGACATATTCAAATAAAATTCAACACAAGTAATTTTCATATATACAGAAATCACGCCACATTATTTTATAACGGTCGGTCCATAATAAGTCAAAGCTACCATAAAGGATCCCCTTCGAAAATCATGTCATCATGTATAACTATAAATCTTTTAAAAGAGATTATATGGAGATAAAATTTAACAGACAAAATATTTATATGCACAGAAATCATATCACCAAATATTGTAATAGATCCCATATATTGCCCATTTTTTTTAAAAAAAATGTGTGTAGGGTATTATATGGTCGGGCTTGACCGACTATATTTCTTTTTTTATTTTTTTAATGATGATTAATATTTTTGTGCTTTTCATTTATCTAATAATTGTTGTTGCTGCGTTTAACTACAACAAACAAAATAATTATACATTATTTAATTGCAAAAGTATTTGTGCAACCGAAATATGTCATTAATTACTATAAACGTTTAAAAAAAACTTAAAAGCATATTAAATTATAATAAATTTTAATTTTTTTCTATTCTCTTTATACAACATAATAAATAATAAAATAATTCAAGGGGGCTTTTAAAAAACAAGAACATAAAAACTAACATGTGATTTATTATTAATATTGTTTTGTTTTTCCTTAATATTTATTTAATATATTATTAATTAATAATATTAAAAATTAATTTAGTTGTATACAAATTACGTACGCAAAATATAAAATTTAAAAAAAAACTGCCATTTTGAAAAAAGCAAACAAAATAAAACTAATTAATTTGTAAACTCAAAAACGGCTTTAAATAAAAAACACGTTAGAGTGCAATATTCGGCTGTGCCGAATATTCAATACCCTCCACCTAAAGGTAATAAGAAATACAAAAACTACACTGGACTAGAATATCCTTATTCTGTGTTTTCTATTCAGTCTTAGTGCAAATTTTATTATGATTTTTTATAATGTTTGAAAAACAATTTTCCGACCAACATAATTTACTTTATATGTGTTTAAATTTTAAGTAATTTTGACCACTTATAATTGATGCAATTACCGATTCTTACTATAATTTACAGAGTTTGTCTGATATTCACAATAATCTTGACTGTAATTTAATAAACAGAGTATAAAAAGATATAAGTAAGATTTTGTTTGAATTTAATCTCAATAACATTATTTACAAGAGATTTATGCGCATCATAGTATAACTGGACCAATTATAGACTAATAGTTTCTAAATCCAGTATCCAGTAATGTGATTTGGTTGAAATTCACCAGGTGGTGGTGGACGTTATGATATAAATTATTTAATGGAAAAAATCAATAAATTAGAGATTTTTTGTTCATCTCTTAAAGAAGAAAATGATTCTCTTAAGCGTGAATTAAATTTTTTAAGAAATGATCCTAAATCCATCTCTAATATTGAAGAAAACCAAAAAACCCAATATTTTACCGATGAAGAAGAATTGGTTAAAGAAACTGAATGGTTAATGCAAAGCAGCAAAAGGCCAAATAAAAAACGTAAAATGGTATCTTCACCAGAAAATACTAAAGAAATACCAAAAGAGGAACAAAATAAAACTAAAATAATAAGGCCACCGCCAATAATTTTGTCGATTAATGGTACCAATTATCAAAAATTACATAAACAAATCAAAGAAAACGTCAAAAACGACTTTATGCTAAAATTAGTTGGAAAAGATTCGTATAAGGTCAATTTGTTTGACAGTACCGATCATAGAACTCTCTCCAGAGCTTTTACTGAAGCAAAGTTATTATGGCACTCATATGAAAACAAGCAAACTAGGCCAATTAAAGTAATGGTAAAAGATTTGCATTACTCTTGTGATTGTAAAGATATCATTCAAGATCTTAATAATCAAGGTTTCAAAGCTACAAAGGCATACAATAAACTAAAATGGAAATCAAAAGAACCGTTGAATATGTTTATAGTAAACTTTGAACCAACTGAAGATATCAAAAAATATACGAAATCAAACAAATTTTGAAAACAGTTGTGAAAATTGAGCCACTTAAACCACCAAAACTCATTCCCCAATGTAAAACGTGCCAAGGGTTTCAACATACTAAAAATTATTGTTGTGAAGCTGCAAGATGTGTAAAGTGTGCTGGTAACCATTCAACCAAAGACTGCAATAGACCAGACACTGAAATACCCATCTGCTGTAATTGTGGGAATAATCACCCAGCAAGTTACAGAGGTTGCCCTGTAGCTAAAGAATTACAAAAACTTAGAAATAAAACAGTTGCAAATAAAAAGGGTGTAACCAATAAAAAACAATTGCAAGAAAATAATACAACCCAAGCAAACCATTCTTCAGAAGTTGGAAGTAACATCACCTTCGCAGCTGTAGCTGCTAATGGTCACTCGAAAAGTAAAATAGCTCCAAAAGAAGATAAATTAACTCAGATTCTAGCTAAACTTAATGACCAAACTGCGTTTAATAAAATGCTTATGAATAGAATAGAAAAATTAGAACAACAAATATGTCAAGAAACCCAATAAACAAAAATACTCTCAGAATAATGGCTTGGAATGCAAATGGTATTTTAAAGCATAAAAGTGAGCTTGAAATAGTTCTCAACAAAAGAAAAATAGATATATGTCTTATATCCGAAACGCATTTAACTACGCATATGTACACAACTTTCCAGAACTATTATATGTACTGCTCCAATCATCCTCTTAATAATGCTAGAGGAGGCAGTGCGGTTTTAATTAAAAAAACTATAGAACATTACGAAGATGATAAAATATCAACTGAATTATTTCAGGCGACAACAATAAATATCCAAATCCACGATAATGACATCTCAGTAACCGCTTTGTATAGTCCCCCAAGACACATAATTAAAGCAGAACATTATATACAATTGTTTAATAAGCATAAAGGCAGATTCATTATTGGAGGAGATTTCAACGCGAAAAATGTTTACTGGGGATCACGCCTTACAACAACTAAGGGACGTGAACTTAGGAAAGCTGCCAAGCAATTAGGGTGTGAAATTTTGTCTACTGGAAATCCTACCTATTGGCCAACTGATCCAAATAAAATGCCTGATTTAATAGACTTCTTTATAACCAAACAAATCCCAACCAACATAATGTACCTTGAAGACGGCACAGAATTAAATTCCGATCATTCACCTATATACTTAGAAATCAATGGTGAAATCAAAGAACAAGACAAAAATTCGTATCTTTCAAACAGAAATACCGATTGGGAATATTTTAAATACAAACTTGAAAGAGCTATAAAATCTGCAAGTGGTCTTAGTACGGCGGAAGATATTGAAGAAGAAACAGAAAAACTTACATCACAAATACAACTAGCTGCTTGGATGAGTACTCCAGTAACTAAGGCAAAAAATATACAACAGTCTTACCCTTTAGATATAGTTGAACTTATAACAACTAAAAGAAAAATTAGAAAAAAATGGCAAAACACAAGATTTCCACCCTTAAAGACACAACTAAATAGTTTAACTAAACTCCTTACTGCAAAAATTAAAGAATTTAAAAACAAAAAGTTTGACTTGAAAATGAGAAACTTATCAGCAGATAAAATAACAGATTACTCGCTTTGGAAAACAACCTCGCATCTAAAACGTCCAACTATCCATAATCCCCCAATTAGAATTGACAATAATAGTTGGGCAAAAAGTGATACTGAAAAAGCTAGTGCTTTTGCTAAGCACCTATATAAAACTTTCCAGCCGTATGAAAAAGTAAAAGATTTCCAGGAGCCCTATACAGTACAGAACTTTCACGAAATACAACTTTTTACTGCAACAGAAATAATAGATGAAATTAAAAATATGAAACCTGGTAAAAGTCCTGGTTTTGATTTAATAACAGGAGAAATCTTAAAAAATCTTCCGAATAAGGCAATAATGAAAATGAATAGCATTATGAACGCTTGCATTAAACTAACATACTTTCCTCGATACTGGAAAGTCTCAGAGGTAATTATGATTCAGAAGCCAGGAAAAAATGCTAATGAAGTAACTTCCTATAGGCCGATTTCCCTGCTTCCCGTAATGGGAAAACTATTTGAAAAATTATTTGCAAAAAGACTAAAAGAAATAATAACTTATTCAAATGTAATACCATCTCATCAATTTGGCTTCAGAGAAAAGCACTCCACAATAGACCAAGTACACCGAATAGTTCATACTATAGAGGAAGCTTTGGAACAAAAAAAAGTCTGTTCAGCCATCTTTTTAGACGTTGCTCAGGCATTTGATAAGGTTTGGCATAAAGGTCTTATATATAAAATTAAAACACTATTACCAATACAATTTTCATCACTTTTGGAATCCTATATGACTGATCGTTATTTTAGAGTAAAGCATAAGCAACATTACTCAGATATGAAAAAAATAGAAGCTGGAGTACCTCAAGGCAGTATCCTGGGTCCAATTCTATACTTACTGTATACTTCAGATATACCCATACCAACAAATAGCAAAATAGCTACTTTTGCTGATGACACATGCATCTTAGCTACTGGTAAAAATGAAACCGAATCTACATCAAAACTACAGACAGCAGTTGATGAAATCGTAGACTGGACAGATACTTGGAGAATCAGACTTAACAAAAGTAAGTCGACACATGTGGACTTTACTAACAAAGTAATAACACATAAACCAATAAAAATTTCAAGTTTAGCTGTACCTTATGCTAACAATGCAAAATATTTGGGAATGACGCTTGATTCTAAACTAACATGGAAGGACCACATCAGAATTAAACATACTGAACTGAACATAAAACAAAAAAAACTAAATTGGCTAATTGGGAGGAATTCTGTACTCTCAATTGATAACAAATTGCTGATTTATAATCAAGTACTTAAACCTGTCTGGACCTACGGGATCCAATTATGGGGATGTGCTTCCAAAACTCATATAGAAATTATACAACGTTTTCAAAACAAAATTGCTAGAAATTTGGTCAATGCGCCCTGGTATATTAGGAACGACGATTTACATAGAGATCTCGGGTTAAACAAAGTGTCCGAGTTAATTCAACTATTTGCATCTAAACATGCGAATAGACTTCAACTCCACAGCAACGAAGAAGCATCCATTCTTATCAATGATGATATATATTCAAGACGTTTAAAAAGAAAAAAACCTCAAGACTTAATGTCTAATATTTTATAAAACTAATTTAAAAGAAAAAAGTTACTTGTTAGTGTAAACTAGGTGTAATTTTATGAAATGTTAACTAAAATATAGTATTAAGATCATTTCAATAAAAAAAAAAAAAAAAAAAAAATTTCAATAACGTTATTTACAAGAGTTGTACGGTTGGTTGGTGTGCAATAGTGCACTTACTTCCGACCTATTGGGACCTATTGCCCATTATTGACTCACAGCTACAAAATCCAGTAGCATTATTGCCGTCTAACCGATATTAGTATGATTTCTAGATTACAATTTTTGATCTGTATAAATGTTGGTTCGATACCGATATTTAAAAGACATTTTGGAGGGTTTAATTGTCTTTCGGAAATGGTTCTTATATGGCAGCTATGTCAACTTATGGTCCGATCTTCTTAAATTTTGGGACTGTGATTTTTATGGATATGAGGATATTTCACGTCGAATTTGAACATATTAACAATATATTTATGATACAAATTAGTATTAACGTGAATTTCGAAGGGGACCTTATATGGGGGATATTGTCAAATATGGACCGATATTCTAAAAAACCAGCAGTTTGATTTTGGCATGTATGTAAAGGATCGGTGTAAAATTTTGGATCGGTACCCTTATTTATAAGAGATTTATGAGTATTAAAGTGATTTTCGGAAGACGGCTTTATATGGGGGATACGGTTAAAAATGGAACGAAATTCACAAAATTCTGCAGAATGATTTTTGTGTATATGTAAATGATGTGGTCCTTGTGTGGAAGCTCTGATCAATTATGGGCCGACCACTATAAAATTTAGTACACCAATTTATATGTCTATGAAGATTATTAAGTCAAATTTTAGCCATTTAACATTATTTACATTTGTTTTATACGTATTTAAGTGAATTTTGGAAGTGGACTTTATATGAAGCCTATGGTCAAACATTTCTTTTATATATTTATGAAAAAACTCATGTAATTATTATTTTCCCAACTGCAGAGAAGTATGCCTCAGAAAACTAATTCCGGGAATATTCTTGAAAATATAAGAATCTGACACAAAATCCTCTCAGAACTACTTAATTACGTTAGCATTTATCTGTCTCAAACTGACCAGTGGTAATTGTGTAATACAAAAAATGCTGTATATATTCAAAGCTATAAACATTTTTTACATTCACAGAGAAAATATTTCATAACATAGACAAACTTGTCAATAAAAATAAAAAAACGTGAGTTATTTTTATTGACTTCATGTATTGTATCTCATTTGGTTTTTACTTTAGTTTAAACGAGAGAAAAAAGGAAAATAATAATTTATGGCCAAAACGTTTTTGAATTATGACGCTCATCAATTTGTATAAAAAGAAATCAAATATGGACAGGCATTTAAATAAACTCTTCAAACACACGTCACATGAATGAATGCTTGTTAGTGAAAATGTTTTTTGGAAAAGTGTTTGCAGCACTAATATAAAATGTATTGAAATTGGAAATAAAAATATTACATTTATAACATATACATACATATGTATTTATATAAAAATATTTCTTTGTGTTTAAGATCGTTTTGTAACTCAAAAAGTGTATTAAGAAATAGGGACATATATTGAAAGTATAATACAAATAATATTAAATATGTTATTTAATGCAAAATGAGTTAAAGGTATGTGATAGAGAGAGAGAGAGAGAGAGAAATAGAGATTTTTACAAATGTTTTATCGGAAAATTAATTCTTTTATTACAGTTTTTTTTTTGAACTCATTGCTTTACTAATTTGTCAATCGAGGTAAGTTTATTTCTTCTTAAAAAATTTGCTTAAAAAATCTAATTAATATCTTCAGAACGATTTCAAATTGTAGCACAGTGGTACACGAGCGAGTACGTAAACAACGTTTTGTTACGTTGATATTATTGTACTCTCAAATGACATTATTGCCAAAGCATATAATTTCATATTTTGTTTATTATTTCCCATGGTAATATTCAATATTTTAATTTTTTAGGGGCAATCCTAGAAACCAAAATAAAAACAGCTGTGTTTTATTTACAATTCGAAAATAATTTATGTGAATTGAAATTGCTATGAATTTTTTAATTTTGTAATAAATTGAATGAAAAATGTTTCCACCTATCGCAATTAACATTGAAATTGAAAGTGAAAGTATGGACAACCCTTTATGCCGAAATAATATATTAAATATTGTTTTTTAATGCACACAAGCACTTATTTCAACTCGTCTGTTTTTGACAGTAGTGAAAATTGAAATTGCAATGAATAAACCATAAAAAAGATAGTCTTACGTTTGCACTCAAGATAAATTGACACAAAATCCCAAAACTAATTTTTGTACTCATTTGGGAGAAAATTTTGAGTCACTTGTTATCTAGAAACATGCCATTTATTTCACAAATACAGCAGATAGAAATGTAACCTATTGGCAACTCAGTTCATTTTTTTCCAGACAAAATATAAAATTAACAGTGTGATCACTTTAGCATTTTTGCGGCTAAATTTAGCTTATTTTCTTTTAGCTGTAAAATTTCACATTTGGCATTTTTTTTAGCATTTCTTAATATTATGCTTTGAGAGGACATTAGTATGAAGGTTAAGTGAAATAATGCACGAATTTCAACAATAGAAATATCTTCAAAATTGCGACCCTTACTCTGCGTGGACACCCATTAAATCGTATCAGAAAGTGACTCTAAGTAGATTGGTATACTTTAAGACTTAATTAAAGCCTGATACAATAAAAAAATAATGAAAATTTTTACGAATACATATTCTTAAAAAAATATTTAACAATTCAGTTGTCTTTAAGGTTAGACTCCAGTAGAGGGCTTAATTAGTTTTCTTTTTGAGTTCAAAGTTGTATTATTTATACAAAAAGTTTATTTTTTAATCATGCGTTCCGTAAATTGTAAAAAACTATTTCAAGAAAGTATTTTAAAAAATTTTGAACATTTTTTGGCATTTTAAAACAAGTTTTAGCATATTTTAGCTTATTTTTAAACTGATTTAGCCGCTTAACTTTTTGAGATCTGGTCACACTGAAAATGAAACCAATTTAAGCTGAGAATTGTTCTCTCTTTCATGAGAGACGTCCAACTTCATATGAAATAAACTTTAGCCGCTTAATTTTTTTAGATCTGGTCACACTGAAAATGAAACCAATTTAAGCTGAGAGTTGTTCTCTCTTTCAAAATGAGAGACGTCCAACTTCATATGAAATAAACTTTGTTCACAACGAATGGGTGAATCCACCTTTAGTAAGTAAGAAATAATTGCTTTTTATATTCACCCGTATCGTGAATAAAAATTCCACTTGAAATTTGTTCACTTTTATTTTTTTAACATTGAATTTAAATAGGAAAATGTGAAAAGTGAACAAATTTCACGTGGAATTTTTATTCACGATAGGGGTGATTGTGTTTTAAAGGCTATAGTGACACAGATACTTTGTATTAAGCTTTCGCATCTAATGAAATAGATATTATGTTTATTATGACTCGATATTGAATGCAAAAATATATACTGGAGATTTCTTTTGTTACACACTATGTACTTGTTATTTTCCTTAGAATATTGTTTGCATTATCAACATGTTGGCGAAATGTTTGACATTGATAAAATAATCTTATACCTACTATTTACTACAATAAACGCTTTTCTAAACTATCTTATCTAGATAGGTATGTATATCTAGTCTGTAATTGTTTTGCTTTGAAATGTCTATTCGGCAGCTAAATTACTTCAATTTATTTGCAGACAGCCAATAGAAAAACAATATAAAATATTAATGAAGGAAAATATGAACATATAAACATAGATACTGTTTGGCAGACTTATTTGTCTTTGATATGGTTGAATATTGAATTTGAAATGTTAAAATATTTAAATAATTTATCAAAAGATTTAATAAAATAACAAAAAAGATACTAAGAATAACAGAATAAATGTTGCATACTAAAAAGGATTGAATTTGATTTATTGAATTTGCACAATAGTGGCTATTATAAACACAATTATTTTATATTATATGTTAATAGGAATTTTTTTTATTTTAGATATATAGAGAAGCAGAGTTTATTTTTATCAAATTGTATCCTTTTCTTAAGAGAAAACATTTTAAGTGAATTTTTTTCTTACTTGCCTATTTTAGGGCGTATTTGTATCAGTTAATCTACAATATATTATTGCCTTATTTAATTTTTGCTTTTTTATATTGTAAATATACCATATATTAGATTAAATATTTATTTAAGTATAATATTGAGCTGAATCTCTTATATTTATGTCTGTACTAAATTTATTCTATTGTTCCTGTAAAGCAAAATGTTTTACATATTTTAAATATGGTTTTTTTTCTTTGCATTATGTATAATAATCTTAACGAAACAAAATGTCTGTTGTAGCTGTTAAATAGATTTCGTTATGCAGCACATATGCCGTACATGTATGTGCGTCTTATCCTTAGGGAAATTATCATGATACAACTATAAAAGAGTATGAATTTAGAAAATTCCAACTATGGTTTTCTTCTCTATCCTCATCGGCCTATAAATAGGCAATATATAAATATGAAGAATCGTTTGCATATTTTACAATGGTTTCGTTATGCATAGGCAAAATAATTATTTTTAATACCAATTGATTTTCCCTACCATTTTGTCTGCCATCTTAGCACCCTCTCAGTTTTAGTTTATTTAATTTAAATTGTTGAGATTGCAGTGTGCATATGAAGCCATAACAATGTGCACCGACATGGAATGACAGAATAAAAAAGTAATGGTGGCAGGCAAAAAAAGACACAGTAACAATCTTAAATATATGAATGTGTATGTTCTCGCTGTATAAACATGTGAGAGTGTGGTCCATACACAAACACAGACATTTGTTACTTTTACAACTAAAATCAGTTAAAGATGGCTCAAAAAGATATAAAATTTGCCAACAATTACGTGGATACGTGCATTTTCCGTAAATCTTATATAATGGAGATGCAAAAAAAAAACATTTATACACTGATAAAACAATTGACAGATGGTGAGTACGTGTCTATGTATGGGCTGTTGTATGGATGGGTTGCCACAAATGCTGTTAGGCATTTCTTAAACATATAAGGATCTTTGTTGATTATTTTAAATGTTGTTGCTATTGTGTTATTTTATTAGTGATTTTAAGGATTTTATGGATTCAAGTAAAGCGCTAAGGACTTTACTGGATAAATACTGTCACTAATTCAATTTTTAGAACTACTTCTACTGCGGTGTTTTAATGTAGTGTCATTGGTTTTGTCTATAAATTACTAGTACTATACAATTGCAATTATATGAGTTCTTCAAGGAAAAACAATATCGCTTACCAGCTTGATAGGAGTTTGCTGCGATAGGGAACCCACCAATACTGGAACTGAAAATGGAATTATACGAAAGTTTGAAGTTTCGTTGAATAAACCATTACATTGGTTTGTTTGTTTGTTGCATTTTAACGAACTCCCGCTTCGCCATTTGTTCAATGCTTTAGAAAAATTTACTACAGTTGAACCTCGAACTGCTAGTGTGGATTTGACGAAATTAACTCAGACCTGTGAACAACATCCGGTAAGCATGCATTTATGTTATCAACTCGGGCAAATGCTAATAACAGAATGCTAAAATTGCGCGTTCGGAGAATTCGGTTTAAATACTTTTAAATATACTTACCAAATTAAATGTAATAAATAATTTAACTAATAAATTGAATTGTATTAAAGAATATAATTAGTAAATTTGAAGCTTAAAAGTGTTTTAATTAAATCGGAGCAGTGGAGCGCCTTAATATATTTTTTTGTAAAACCATTTAGAAAATCCTTAACTGGAACAGATAGATGGACTTATGCATTATTCAAACAACAAGCCATCAGTTTGTTCATTTCTTGCCCGCACATGAATTTGTCTTATGTGGACAACTCTTGTTGGTGTTATGTTCATGCTCGAACATCTTTTTACTGTTCCAGTGACATACTAAATCTACACCAGCAACTAGAGACTAACAAATAATATTTTACGAACATAAACAATTTTTTTAACGCTAATTAATAATTCTGATTGCCCGTTTATTTATTTTTTCAAACACGTTTGTTCATGTTAGTATGCTTTTCATATTCCTAGAAAAATTAAATATGACACACAAGAACATTTTCAACAATCGTACACACGAAGAAAAAATATAATTTTACATGCTAACCACAATAATGTCAACATTTTTACAAGTTTTTAAAAATTTTATGGTTACTGTAATTATTTATATAATTGCGGTAATCATAATATGGTTAATACAATCATATATACGATTTTAGTAACTATGTATATATTTGTGACAATCATGTTTATTATGAATCCATTTATCATAATTTGTTGCTCTTTGATTATGATAGAGAACAGCATAATATGGTATAATCTTTTATCATAAAGGTGATTGCTATAATCATGTGAATGCTTACTTAACCATATTATGGTTGCATAAATCATATAAATAAGTACAGTGACCATAATATTTAAAAAAAAAGTTTAAAACTGTTGAAATAGTTGTGGTAAACATGCACAACTATATTTATTTCTCTGCGTGTATATGGAAATAAAATTTAAAAATAAGGCACAAATTTTACTATTATACCCGTCAACTTAAGACAGTACCGATTTTTAAGTACACTTCACATAAATACAATGAGATTTACAAAAACTACACTATTGTCACGACTAGATATAACATCCTTATTTAGTCTGAGCGCAAATTGTATTAATATTTTGTGTATTGTTTGATAGACAAGTTTACGTCCGACACATTCTAAAATTAAAAATTATTTCTACGTTTTGTCATATACACCGGGTTATAGAAAAGAGTATAAAACAAATAAGAGTGTTATATATTTAGCCGTGCCGAATCTTCTATACCCACAACAATATTTACTCGTAATGTAAATTCCCCCTAGATTATAAATTTGTATATTTAAATGAGATCGAGAGCAAAATATATGTAATCTGTTCAAAGTTTTTCATATATTTTGTTCAAAATGTGTTTACTAATTCTACCTACTTGTTTAATTGTTTTTGGACATTGATATTAAGCAGTAACTATTGTAGCAATTAGAAAACTGGATTTTAAGCAATAATGTTTAAACATAATAGCAGCCAAACAAGGAGGCCTTGAACAAATTTGCTACAAATAGTTATTGCTAACATATTTTGAATCAAATTTCTTCGTTATCTAGGCGATATCTAGGCTTGAATATAAAATCAATGTGAAATTTATATCAAATATTGATGGTGGGTATATGAGATTCGGCCTAGCCGAATAAAACACTCCAGTTAATATTATTAATTATTTCGTCATTCCTGCCACCTTTAAATTGACATAAGTGTGGGTGCTGCCAACATTGTTAAGACTAAATTTTTTCAGAGAATTTCATGTTGACTGTCGTTAACCTGTCCACTAGCTGTAACATTAAGCGATTCTGTCTGTTTTACTTTCTTTATATTTTTAATATTTCCTAGTAGGTTTTCCTTTTTTAGTTTGCCATTTAGGCGATATGTAATTTTATTTTTGACATTTAAAGTGGATTTGTATTCTACTTATTTTTTACTTTTTGCTACAACATTCTGTTTTTCGCGTTTATGTTTTAGTGAACTGCTGAAATTAGTTTCACTTTTATTTCCTTTTGATTTTTTTTTTATTTATTTTTAGTACGTTTTTGCGAATCCCTTTGATTTTGAAATTGTTCGCTTGTTGATTGTCAACAAAATATTGTCACAAAGATTTTCATTACTACCGTTGTGTCAACCATTTAAATGTGAAATTTACATTAACAGTTGGTTGGTAAGCGTACATTTCAATACTTTGTTGGCGTTGAAATGAAAACAATTAGTGTTCTTATTTAGGGATAAAAACCTTTTGAATGAAGCAATGGAAAGATTAAAACAAATGAAAACAAAAATGTATTTAGTTCTTACAGCGTTGTAAGTTAGTTGTATGTGAAGGGTTTTTTTTAATAAAACTGTGCGAACATAACGAATGTGGAATAAGATTGTAGGTATATTTTTAGAAGTTGAATATAAAAACGTAAATTTGTAAATTTGGCTTTATTGTCGTAGCACTGTGAAAATGTATTTTCTTTAGCAGACCTTTTTTCAAACAAGATTATATTTTATTTGATAGTTTTTTGTTTGCTCATTACACATAAAGTTAGCTTTTTTAGCTTCTGAATGTAGATATTTGTGAAGAAATGAAATAAAATAAAAGCTCCCAGAAAGTTTATATGAATCGATATAGCAAAATAATGCTTAAAAAATTCAAAAAAAATATTGTAAAAATTATAATAGAAAGAAAAATTTCTTACAGATTGGTGCAGGGTCCAATTTTAAACCAATATTGCAGTAAGTGTTGTATGAGATTTAGCACAGTTTCATAATATCCGCAGAACAAGGATAAAGCTTAGTAATTTGCAAGTTCATTACCTGAATTAACTTCCATTGTTAATCACACTCTTAAAATTAAATTATTATAAGATAATTAAAAAGTATTTGTGATGAATACTTTTCCAACTGATAAATGGTTGCAACCGGCAATGATTTATTTTATTAAATATATTCGTGCTGAAATAAAAGATTGGATATTTCATCATTTTCTATTGATATTGCAATGAAAAAGCGCTACAATAATCTGCAGCAAAATCTAAATAATACTCTTAATGGTTTTACCCTATGCCCTTGAGAATATATTTTTTGCTGCTCTTTTTAATGCTTTTTCTTCATTTGTTTTGCTATTTGTTTAAGGATCATTATTCGCTATAAGCCTCTAGAGTAAAATTGCTATGCTCGTTTACGTATATTTCCGTTGAGATTCATATGACGAGTACAGGGTAAGTATTTCTTATTTGGTTTTACTTTTTAAACCATGTGGCAAGTGTGTCTAAGGAATAAGTTTTGAATGTAATGTTTTGTTGTGTTCCGTTTTACTTTCCCAGCCACCTACAAATTCTATACAAGGACTTTAAGATGTATGTGGTGAAAACAGCATCGAAATAAATATATTTAAAGTTAAGAGAGAAGAAGAAATTAGTGGAAAAAACTACATTTATTGTAGTAAAGGGTTAAGTGAAACATCTAGGAAAATATCCAGTTGCTAAAATTAATATGAAATGGTTTTAAATTGGTTTTAAATACCAATATAAAGTCAGAAATTAGTGCAAAATAACAATTTGAATTCAATTTGTGTACAATAATATCGTAAAACCTTAAAGTCAAAAGAAAAGTAATCTTAAGTTAAAATCTGAATGTACTCATGACATACGTTAAATTGGATTGAAACAAGTAAGAAAGTATAGTCGGTCAAGCCCGACCATGTAATACCCTACACCCACTATATGTATAAAACAATTTTTCAAAAACGAGCGCTATATGGTAGATATAACCTATTGTGGACCTATCATCCAAACTTTAGTGCCATGACTTCCGTGAATATAAATATTATATGTGTTAAACTTTATGTCGATATAAATACTTTTAAAAAATTGATGGAGGTTAAAGTGAATTACGTAGAGTGTCTTATATGGGAGTTTCGACTAATTATGGACCGACCATTATAATAATAAAATTGTACTGCATTATTTCTATACATATGAAATATATTTGCTTTAAATATTAAAAGTAATTTTGGAAGTTGGCCTTATATGGGAGCTACGAGTAATTATGTACCGATCTGCATAAAAATTGTAGATGTGATTTGGCTTAATTTACCACGCATTTGTGATGAAATTTGTTTGGTTACTTGCATAATTTAAACATTTATGATCAGTAAACCCCAATTTAGGGAGGACATTTGTATGGGGTCCAGGTGAAATAATGAACCGATTTCCAACAGTTTCAATCCCATCCGTCCTTGGGCCGCAAAAATATCACGTACCAAATTTTATTGAAATATCTTTAAAATTGCGACCTGCACTCTGCGCACAAGCTTGGCTTGGACAGCCATAACTATTAAAACTATTAAATAAATAAATTTTGAAGAATTTTTGCTGTTTACACGAGTTTGAAGCATTTTGAAGAGCAATTTTGAAGAAAATTTCAATCGTGTAAATCTAGCTTAACATAGTTCACACACTCTTAAAACCAGCACAATATCTTATTTTCTTTAAAATTCTATAAAAGGCTTCTTATTATTAAATATTCTTGCTAAGCACTAACTGTGTTTTGTGAAAGAAAATTATTTTTCCATTTCTTATCAAAATAAACAATAATGGAAGTAAAATCTTGAAAGTTGTTATGCGCGCTTTGTCAAATAGCTAATTACTTTCAAAAAAAATCGTAGGTACAATATAAAACATCTTAAGTCAATGACATGTACGTGAATTTTTCCGCTAGCTCTGCCATCAGGAGTTTTCAAGAGGAAAATACCAACATTAAAGTGACATGGTTTTAGTGTCACTTGGAGTGCCCATGGTAACCTAAGCACTTAAAGATGTACATATATAAAAAAAATAATAACAACACTTAATTAAGATTATAATAATAAGAGATAAAGTAATATCTAAAAAAAATACTGACTATTTGAATTGATGTGGCTGCTGCTGTTGATGTTGCCCTCTTGACGATTAATGTTTTTATTGATGATGTAGTTGTTATTGTTACTGATGATACAGTTGTTGTTGTTATCATGGTTGTTTTGTTTTTTTTTTTTTTTTTTTAAGAAATTTAAATTGTTTTATAAAATTTTTGTTCAACAATAATTTTGTTAAGTTTGTTTTTTTATTCATTTAAATTTATTTCATAATTTTATGTTTAAATTTCATTGATTTTTGATTTTCATATCTTTCAAATATTTGATATTTCAGTACTTTTTTTATACCTACATATTTATTTTTAATTTGCTGTGTTTTTATTTTTTTACAATTTCAATATTTTTTTAACCATTTTTGATCCTATTAGATCCACTGCACAACGATGACCGATTTAAGGCAGAATTAGTCTTTACCTTCTGTTCCGTTCCGAATCAGCTGACTTGATTCTGTTAAATAGAAAATGTATAAAAGTCGTTACTTGTGTTGTTACTTTCCGTGCTGTTGCGGAGGACGAACCTGTTGTAAACAAAAATTTGCTAAGTAAATGTAAGTTACAGCACAAAACAGCTGATATCCGCACAACAAAAAATTTTTGTTTTATTACAAAATTTTCAATTTCTTTGAATTAAATTAAGTTTCTGTATAAAAGTTATAAAAATATAAAAAATAAACGACGGATGACGACAAACTCATTAATTCAGTCGAAGGTAATGACAAACAGCTGATACGTTTATACGGAAAAACTAACGACAAAAATTTAACAACAGAACGACACGGAACAGAATAACAACAGAAAGTAAATACTAATGAAGCCTTTAAGCTTCTGTCCCTAGCAGCAAGAATTTTTTTGCAGTAATTTCCCATTACTGCCTTTCCTTTTGTCATTATTTTATCGTTATAATTGGTAATCTGCCAATCAGAAGTTGACACGTTTTTAAACAGAGTTTTAGATAGTGTTGCATTGTTATGCATCAAGAGTAATGCATTTTTCGGTCTATCGAAATTTACATACACTGGAAAAAATTTGAGTATAGATATAGTGTATCACTGCAAATATTAAATTTTCTAAATCACTAACAAAGTAAACTATTTGTCATATTTTGTTAGTTTTTAGAGTGATTTTTATACCCTACACCACCATAGTGGGGAGAGTATATTGGATTTGTGCTGATACTTGTAACGCCCAGAAATATTGGTCCAATACTTTCTGAGTCGATTTAATGATGTCCGTCCGTCCGACCGTCTGGATGGCTGTCCATGTAAAGCTTGTGCGCAGAGTACAGGTCGCAATTTTGAACATACTTCGATAAAATTTGGTACATGATATTTTTTCGGCCCAAGGATGGATGGGATTGAAACTGGTGGAAATTGCTCCATTATTTCACCTGGCCCCCATACAAATGTCCTCCCGAAATTGGGGTTTACCGGTCATAAATCTTTGAATTATGCAAGTATGCAAACAATTTTCACCACAAATGAGTAATAAATGAAGCTAAATTACGTCTACAAATTTCGTAAAGATCGGTCCATAATTAGTCGTAGCTCCCATATAAGGCCCATTTCCGAAAATCACTTAAAAGAGCATAATTCTTTTAAAAATGTTGGTATCCAAATAATATTGAACACAAATATGTTTTGTACATATACAAATAACACGGAATAATTTTATTGTGATCGGTCCATAATTAGTCGTAGCTCGCATATAAGGCCCACTGCCGAAAATCACTTTAAGGACCATAAATCTCTTAAAAATGTTGTTATCCTAATAAAATTTAACAAAAATGAGTTTCTTATGTACAAATAGGATGAAACCTAATTTTATAATAGTCAGTTCATAAATAGTCAAAACTCCCATATAAGACCCTCTTAATAATTCACTTTAACCTTCATAAATCTTTTAAACGTATTTATATCGAGATAAAGTTTGACACACTTAATATTTATATTCACGGATGATCGGTCCATAATAGGTAATATCTCCTATATAGAGCCCATTTCTGAAAAACTGTTTTATTGATAAACTGGGTGTAGGGTATTATATGGTCGGGCTTGACAGATTATACTTACTTACTTGTTTTAAATCGATTTAATTTCAGTTGTACAAAATTACTAATACAAGATCATTTATGCGTTTTTGTTGCGGTGATTATATTTGGATATCTCAAGGTGTAAAACATTTTGTAGCGTTATTTACTTGTACAATGGAAGTGTTGCTTATAATTACTTGAAAGCTTGTAGTAAGCTGTTTTCTGGCAAATAGGGATTTAATTTGTAGCACCCTTAGAGGGGGTGGCGTTAACAAGCTTTTAAATACTGTATTTAATATTGAGGTGTGTTTAAGGCTTAAATTGCAGTTTCGTTAATTGGCTTATATGGGAACAAATATAGAAGAATTTGCTTTGAAATCCCTCTGAATAAATAATAAAGAACATTGATAACATAAGCAACAAGCATTGAATTAACAGTAAGGTAAATCCTTATAAAATAATTTGTTAAATTTATATAATTGTTAGTAAAGTAAATAGAGAAATGTAAGAACTTTTTAATTTTGCATAGAAATGTGCTGAAATTAAATTCTGCTTTGAATAAACTGCGAAAAATTTAAAGCGACAGTATCTAAATACAATGAAAAAACCCTAAAATTTTATATACAGGTATGTGATGGAAATCGAAAACGAAAACGAGTGAGTTTTTGAAGTCCATTTTAAAGTATTTCTAATCAAATTTTAAAAATTTTTGTTTTAAGATTCTCTTTAATAGCAAATTATCTTTATATTTTGTGGGATAAAACTGTTTCAATATAGAAATATTACGACAAAATTAACTTCTAAAACTCACTCGTTTTCGTTTTCGATTTCCATCACATACCTGATAAATTAAGGGAAAAAACTATTTCTTCCTAGTGGTTATTGTTTTTGGCTATCGACTATGCGATTTAAGAACATGTGCCATAACATTTAATTTTACATATTTTGTCTGGTCCCCTCGATAACAAAGTTTTTATATCCTCCACCACAATAAGTGGTGAATGAGGGTATAATAAGTTTGTCATTCTGCGTGTAACACTGAGAAATGTTCATCTGAGACCCAATAAAGTATATATATTCTTATAGAATTCTAAGTCGTCTGTTTGTCTGTCTGTTTGTCCGTTCATCTGTCTATCTCTCTGTCAGTCTGTCTGTACTCTAACGTCCAAAAGACACAACTGAAATCAACAGAGCTTACACAAACTGTTTACAGTTCTCCTCGGTATAGTACAACAAGAGTTATGGACCATATTTTTTTATCTGAAAACGGGACATCGAATAATTCTGATGGGTTCGGTGAAATAATATTGTATAGATAATATAATAATATTTTATTTGTCCGTAGTGAATGGCATTATTTATTGTTATATTTTTCAGAGGCACAAATTTGTTTTAAAATTTTAGGTGACGATTTCAAATATGTGTGGAATACTTGGCAGGATTTTTTAATATTAGCTTTAACAATTAACATAGCCTTAAGCACTTATACCCTTAATTGAGTTTTATCTGCGATCCAAAACTTGTTCATCAAAGAAAATAAACGTTCAACTGGCGCATTTGCTCCAGGCAAACATAACATATCGAGCCATTACCGCCAAAATAATGTATCCCACACTATAATCGATTGTTGTTTTTTTTATCGAAATCGATAGTTTAACATCATTTAAAATTATTAAAATTAAATGTATTACACAAAACAATATTTACATTATAAATTTTAAAATAATGGCTTTATTCAAACTGATTTTATTTAAAAAAAACCTTCCCCTGTAAAATTTTGAGTTTGTGGGATACATTTTTTCGGCGGTTATGGCTCGATATATTCAACGACAATTTGAAAATTTGCATAGTTTTGGTAATTACTTTTAAAATGTTTAAATACTTTCATCCAACGATTTTCCGTAAAAATATTTTTTTGATTCCATTCATCAATTTTCTGCGATGTTACATATTTAACCTGCGATGTTACATACAAAACCCTAATACTGAGGAAATGTCCATTATTAGTAATTCTTTATTCAGTTCCACTACACCGCAAATAAGTAATGATATGCAAGACCTTAAAGATATGATGAAGCAACTGATTTCTCAAGTATCTAACATGATGAACATTATCACAGTACTTCTAACTAAGCTCGATGGACAGACTAAGTAAACTTAATATAGTACAATGGAACGCGAACGGGCTTATCCAACACACACTCGAACTAAAATTATTTTTAAATCGCTCTTCAGTAGACGTGCTACTTGTCTCTGAAACCCACTTCACACAAAAAAGCTTTATAGCCGTACCAAACTACTCAATCTTTTATACAAATCATCCTGACAACACAGCGCATGGGGGTACAGCAATAATAATACGAAAATCCATTAAATGTACTGAATTACAGAATTTTAGAAAAGATTATATTCAAGCTACTTCCATTTTAATAGAAGATATACACGGTCCATTTGTATTATCTGCAGTCTACTGCCCGCCGAAATATAATAACACAAAAATTGAATATCTTGAACTCCTTAAATCTCTTGGGAATCGGTTTATAGTGGGTGGTGATTTTAACTCCAAAAATACAGTTTGGGGATCTCGATTAACACTATCGAAAGGAAAAAATTTGCTAGAGGCAATAAATGAATTCAAATGCAAATTTATAAGTACTGGAGAGCCTACTTACTGGCCTACAAACATTCACAAAAAACCAGATCTCTTAGACTTTTTTATTACCAAGAATATAAGACATGACTATCTAAATATAAAATCATGCTTTGAATTATCTTCTGACCACTCTCCAGTGGTACTTATATACCAAACCGATGTACTTCTATCCAATCAAAATAAATTTATATACAACAAGAAAACCGACTGGGATTGTTTCAGGGAAATCTTAGAGACAAAACTCGAGACAAATATATCGCTAAAAACCGAAGAAGAATTGGATAATTCTATAACTTTTTTCAATGATACGCTTATAAACGCGGTTAGTGATTCTACTCCAACCAGAACACACACAGTAGATAAATTCAGTATCCCACCTCACATCCAAGAGAAAATAAAAGCCAAACGAAGATTAAGAAAAAGATGGCAAACTACAAGGTCAATTCAGGACAAAACCCACCTTAATAGGCTCACAAAAGATCTCAAAAACTTGCTAAAGAAGGACAAAGAAGATAAACTACAAAGATATCTTACTAACCTTGGCTCATCAGCTACAACAAATTACTCGCTCTGGAAAGCAACCAAAAAAATAAATAATGGAATTTTACATCAGCCGCCGATCCAAAAACCTGATCTCACATGGGCCCGCACAAATGAAGAAAAAGCTAATGTTCTTGCAGATCATTTTTCTAAAACCTTTACAAATCCAATGGACGAAAAGGATATAACTCTTCAAAGTTTTCCAAACAGCTCTTCCAACTCTCATATCAGAAGAATTTCAATTAATGAAATTAAAAAAATTATAAAAACAACAAAAGATAATAAATCTCCTGGTTATGATCAGATCACCGGAAAACTACTAAAAGAATTGCCGAATAAGGTCCTAGTCTATTTAAGAAATTTATTTAATTCAGTTATAGATATTAAATATTTCCCAAAAGTATGGAAAGTCGCTGAGATAATCGCTATTCCTAAACCAAACAAAGATGCCTCAAAAACAACATCTTACAGGCCAATTAGCCTTCTGCCACTGCTGTCAAAGATCTTCGAAAAACTCTTCTATGAACGTATTGAACCAATTCTTCTAGAAAGACAACTCATCCCCAAACACCAATTTGGATTTAGGCGAAAGTTCTCTACTATACAACAAATTCATAGAGTAACAAATAAAATATCGTCTGATATTGACAAAAAAAACTTTTGCGTTGCAACATACCTCGACGTTGCAAAGGCGTTTGATAGCGTATGGCACAAAGGTCTTCTTCATAAACTAAAAAATCAATTGCCAAAAGAATTCTTCTTAATACTACAAAACTACCTACAAAACCGAAGATTCTATGTTAAATATAAAGACGAGTATTCAAAAATACTTTCTATAAAAGCTGGAGTACCTCAAGGTAGTGTCCTCGGACCAATGCTTTACCTCCTGTTTACATCAGATATTCCAACTCCTACAACAAATAACAATATGATAGCAACATTTGCTGACGACACTGTTCTACTATCATCACACGCAAACATCAAATGGGCTATGCAAAACTTACAACAACTGCTCAATAATACAATGAATTGGTTCCGTAGTTGGGGAATTCAAGTAAACAGTGATAAAACAATTCAAGTAATCTACACTAATAGAAAGATAACAAACTTTCAACCTATCCAAATAAATACTCTACCAATTCTTATGGATACAAAGGCGAAGTATCTTGGCATTATAATTGACTCAAAACTTAACTGGAAAGATCACATCACTCAAAAGAAAAAAGAAATAAACAACAGGTTTAGACAATTATTTTGGCTGTTAGGGAGAGAATCTAAACTAACAACTCAAAGCAAACTACTTATATACAACACAATTATAGCGCCAATTTGGAAGTACGGGGTAGAAATATGGGGTACAGCTAGCACAACAAACTTAAAAATTATTCAACGAGTTCAATCTAAAATATTGCGAACTATTGTCAACGCAGAATGGTATATTAGAGATGAGGACATACATCGAGATCTAAACGTCAAAACAATAAAAGAAATTATCCGTATCAGCAGCATTAAACATACACATCGTTTAACACAACATTCCAACATGGAACTCAGACAGTTGCCGGCAAACGAAATCCTGGCACCTAGAAGACTTAAACGGTATACACCTTCAGATCTAGCTGAGCGATACTAAAAAATTTATATATTACTTATCATTCAATAATTCGATTTAAGTTATCTTAGGTACTGATTTAAGATAATTATCATCCCACCTCTGTAAATTAAATTACTTATTGTCATCTTGTTGACAGGTGTAATAATAAAGGGAAGTTAAAAAAAAAAAAAAAAAAAAAAAAAAACATATTTAGATACGAGTGAATATTCATCGAATACTTCCGTATCTTTATTGCAATCTTTTTTTCGATCAAGAACTTTTTGAACATCTTCCCACTGTGGTACTTCTGTTAAATTTGCCCAATTAAGTTGTTCTATATCTTTGTACATACATACATACGTATAAAAAAAAACTATCTTTGACGAATTTGAAAATTTGTTCTTACATTTTGGAACAAATCAACTATTTCTTTTTTCGAATTTCTTAAAACGGGACATTTTTGCGTCCCCGAGTTGTTGTCGTTGTAACCGGGACAACATAGCTGAAAACGAGACGGTCCCGTTCAAAACGGGACGTATAGTCACGTTAGTTTATGGAAATTACATATTTATTGTTAATGGTTTATAGTCGAAAAAAAAATTTTGACATAATATTCATACTATATTGGCTTTCAATTTTAAGAAAATTACGAAATGTTCTTTTTAATTGCCTGTTCCATGTGTATTAAATAAGAATATATAAAGTTAAAGCAAAGTGCAAAATGACCCATTAAATTGAAAATTATTTATTTTTCATAACTTTAAAAGCGTTACCATTATACCTTTTTCTGCATTTTAATATAAAACCTTCTTTTAACCACTTATGCGTATGATTAATATTAATTTATTTGATATGTGCTCATGCTACTATACATACATATAAAATTCTAAACAAAGTTATATAAATACAAAAAATATTTTAGTAAGTGAGTATTGTTATACATTTTAATACCTTAAATCCATACGTTTTTACTTATGAACATTTACTTAAAAAATATAGAATGGTTTTTACAAATACAAAGGATATAAATAAGTAAAACCAAAATCCTCTAGAGCTATATATAGAAATTATACTTTTTTAAATTTAAATATTTTAGATTTGTTGTGAGTATGTAATGTAGTTTGTACCAAGAGTTTTGGGGAGCTTCCTGGAGTTTAATTTTGCACAAAACCACTATTTAAACGATCTCAGCTTTTCCTACACAATTTAGATTTTTGTATAATATACACAATTTCATACTTTTTAAATATTTTAATTGTATGGAATTTAATGGTTTCTATTTTTTGATTGCCTCTCAGATCCAAACTTCAATACAAACTTTTTAACAAATACTAAACTATAATAATACTAATACATACTTATGTACATACTTTGTAATATAAAAGGTATTCTAGCAGCATCTATTAACAAAGTAAGTAGACTACACCATTTCCAAACGCATTTCAGAAACATCTAACTGAATTTCGTAACTTTCTAACAGTATTTCAGAAATTTCTAATAGAAATGCCTATTAAATTTTCTGAAATACACTTGGAAATGTTTGTAATACAATTGGGAATTTCATAAATATAATTAGAAACTTCTGAAAAATAAACTCAATTTTCTGAAATTCAATTGGAAGTTACTGAAATTTAATTGAAAATTTCTGAAATATCATCGGAAAATTCTTAAAATAAATGGAAATTTTTTAAATATAATTGCATATTTCTGAAATACAACTGGAAATGGTGTAAATGTTCTAGATAAATAAAACATAAAATAACGATATCTTTGCATAAGGTAAAATTTTGCCTTTAACTTCAAGTACTAGTAAGAAGGGAATATAAAAAAATATACTAAATCCTCAAATGTATTATGAAACATAAAATGCTTTCAAACTTTTGTAAAGTAGTAAAGAGAATGAATGAATTTTTTTTATTTCTTTTATGGACATTTTATAGTGAAACTATTTATTAGAAATATCGAATAATTGAGACTGTTAGAATTGAGAAGGAATTTTAATTAAATTTTAAACATTTTCTGTTGCCAGTATTTAAAGGACAGATGATTATGAATAAAGTATTTGGTTTACTATATACGAGTACTACTTTACTATCTTAGATTTGACTGCAATGAAATGCATTGATACGCAATGAAATGTAGGACTTATAATGAAGGACAACATATCTCAAAAACGGAATTTAACTTATTTTGAATTTTAATAAATTAAATTTAGATATATTGTTTCTTAACACATTGGGACTAATATTTTAAAAATTATTTTTAAATATATTTGTTCAATTCACAACTAATGTTGTAGAAGTTGCACGTCGCACAGTGGCGCCCGTAGAGCAAACGAGGTTGCAAAAATCAAAATATTCATGAGCGCCGACGAAGTTTTGAATAAACCCATTTTATAGGAAACTTTTCAACGATTTCAAATATGACACTCTTAATAATATTACATTTTTAGTTCAGAAGATATAACCGTTCAAAGTTGACCGACTTTCGGTTTTCAAAAAAACACACAATTTTTAGTCAATTTGTTGCGATTTCAGGTGTACTATCACGAAAAATAGGTAACGAATCGCCATATTTTTTCTTTGTATTGATTGATGTATTTATTAAATATATAATGATAAACTAAATTACCTGTTTGCTTTGTGTTTATCCTGGTAAATCACTATTTAAGAACTATCCGTTTTTTTCACTATTTTTCAATTTTGACGGAAAATAAAATAATGTATATTTTTGTATATTTGCCATATTTGCAAACCCTGTTCTTTGATTATTTCGTTACATAATTCAAAAGGTTTTATCTGCCCGTACGTGCCCGTTTGGTTTCTAGAGGTAAAAAAGTTTAAAAAGACATGGTTGCAGAAATTGTATGGCGCACATTGGCGCCATTTGCGTTTTTGCGTTGCAAAATCATATCTTTTGAACCGAATAAAATATTTCAACAGTTTAAACAGCGTATGATAGATAACTGTTCAGCCTATGAAATGAGCGTTTAGAAAGGGTGCTACGCTTTGTAGGGGCCTACTTATGGGTTATCAAAGTTAAAATTAGTAGAAAAATCAAGTTTATGGTAATGGATGAATATTTTACAGAAAATTTAAAAAATAAATTTAAAAAAAAAAATATTTTTTTTTTTTAATTTATTGGGTAATAATTTAAAACATAAAACCCTAAAGAAAAAAAATAAAAACAATCTAAAAATGTAAAAATAATTTTTTTTAGTTACCATAAAATTAATTTTCAATTTCTTTCTAGATTTAAAAGGAAGAAACTTAGATCTAAAGCCGCCAACATGACTCAAATGGCAAAAGCTCGTGAAAAATTGAAAATCAATCAACACGCAAAATACTAATAAAATTTGCGCTAAAACTGAATAAGAAATACTAATACTGATTTTCTGGTCCTACCAACAGCGTAATTAATGTAATTCTAATTATATTTCGGTAAAGGGTATTCAAGATTCGGCACAAACGACTCTTAGTTGTTGTAGTATATATCATTGTTGTACCGTTTTGGAACTCAGATATACCCACCACCAAAGAGTTTGCCATTTTGTTTGTAACACATCGAAATATTGGTCGTAGTCAAGGCATAGAACAATGAAACTTTTACTTTTTAGTTAAGTTTAGTTTTTTTTTAGTTATAGACCAAAGTTTCAGACAACTTCGATATTTTGCAGATATTTTTTAAATTTACTTCAAATATAATGCAGATAATAACACTAAATTTTGCACACTTTTGTGTTATTATAAAACTACAGGTTCTGTAGAAAATCGTAAGAGTCGGTGCATGACTTCTCATAGTCCCCATACAAGCTTCTTCCTGGGAAAAATGTCTTAAATATCTATAGAAAAACAGTCACCATACAAAATAGCAAAGTTTTGAGTCAGTACCGATATTTATACAATATATATAGGGATAAATGTCTTTTTCAGATGTGGTCCTTGTATGGGAGCTATGACCAATTCTTACGACCACCGTAAAATTTAGTACAACTATTTATTTACCTATAAGGCTTATTCATGTCAAATTATTGATATCATTTTTATACGTATTTAAGTGAATTTTGGAAGTGGATTTTATACGGGTTCTATGGTCAAACATGGACCGAACTTAAAAAAATATCGTTTTGCGATTTCTTTTTGCATGAAACTTATTCCTGCTGAATTTTGTGGTATTGATATTCCAATTTTATAGGCATTTATGAGCAATATTTCGGGAAGATTTTTGTATGGGGGCTATGAGAAATCATGGACCGATTCTTACTCTTTTTCTCACACTTTCTATTTTATCATAAAAATAACGTATACAAAATTGTATGGTATTATCTGCAATATATTTCAAAATATTGCAATAAAATGGACGAAAAACATCAAATTTTTATAGAGGTGGTCTCACATATTGGTTCATAACTCTGGTTGACCTAAACCGATTTTGCTGATTTTAAATAGCAAACTTCTAGAAAGCATTTCTGACAGAATTATTGAAGATTTGGATCCCGAGTATATCTTGGGACTTCAATGAACTTCAAAAAACTGATTTCAACATCCAGACAGACAGACAGACGGACGGACATGGCTTAATCGACTCCGCTATCTATAAGGATCCAGAATATATATACTTTATAGGGTCGGAAAATTATATTGTGGAAATTTCACACGGAATGACAAACTTATATATACCCTTCTCATGAAGGTGAAGGGTATACAAATATGTTGCGTATCGATCAATAATTGGACATAGGTTCCATATGAAGTCTATTTTCGAAAATCAATTAAACTATTATAAATGTCTGAAAAGTATATGTAGGTACATATCTGAAAATTTAAACACAAATAAGACTGATAAATAAATCATGCCAAATAGTCCCCATATAAAGCCCGCATAAGAAAACTGTTTTTGCTCATCTACTGGGTGTAGAGTATTATATGGTCAGGTTTGGCCTTAATTCTTTTCTTTGTGTATGAAACCAAGGGCAGTCCTATCTTTAGTGCTATTTGTTTGCCTTTGTGTGGTATTTGTATGTGTTATAAATGTTTCTCAAACCTTTTCGTAATATCCCACATTTAGTAAGACTATTTATTGCTTTTACAGCCACGTCCTGTAGTACAACGAAACATAATATAGTAATATTGTAGATATTACAATTTTTAAGTACTTTTGGGTGCATTTAAGCATGGAAAATATAATTATATTTTCTAATACTTAACAAAAATGTTTACTGTTGTTATTTGTCATGGTTTACTTAAGCAATTCCACAGTGTTCATGTTGTTGTTGTCGTTGTTTTTCTTTGTAAAGGATGTTTTTGTAGATGTATGAGTATAGATGTATGTATATTGACATGACATTTACTTTATTCAAAAGATATTATTCTGGCATTATAATTAACATATATAGAAGTCATACTTCGGACGTAATCTAATCTGGATGTCAAATTTTCGACGACTTTTTCCAACATTTGTAGACGTATATCGGCAATAACAAATATTGTCCTCCAAGTGGTCAATCGTTTCGGCGTAGACTATCCCCGTATCCCCATACAAAATAGTAAAGCGGTGTAAAATCGAACGATTTGGAGGCCAATTGACGGGTCGGACACGCGAAACTATGCGGTTACCAAACGTTAATAACGTCAATAAATCAATTGTGGTATGAGCTGTGTGACATGTTGCATCGCCTTGATAAACCACAACTCCTGCACATCATGATTGTTCAATTGCTGAACGCAATAGTCAGTAATCGTGGGTCTATAGCGGTTACCATTGACTGTAATGTTCTGGGCACATCAAACAGTCAGTTTTTCTGGATGTAACGGTGGCTCAACATACACTTGAGGATTATCATTACTCCAAATATGGGAGTTTTGTTTATTGACGTATCCATTCAATCTAAAGGGTGATTCATCGCTAAACAAAATTTGCTTAAGAAAATCGGGATCAACGGCACCATCCTTTAAATAACTGAAATAAAATTGTGTGTTGGTCTTAATTTTCTTCTGACACACATTGTACACAAAATAAAGTCTGAAAATGTTCAAATGAAATCTGAATGGTGTTGGTTTAAATTGCATTGAATTTTACAAAATTTTAACGAAATTAAGTATGTAACTGCTTTAGTTCATCTGAATATCTGAAAACAAAATTTTGCAATTATTCGCAATTATAATAAGATCAAATTGTTTTTTAAATATTTTAATTTTATAATGTATAAATATTTGCAAATTTCTGTCTTATTTTTTCACTATATGTTGTCTGTATTAATGTCAGTTGTTACTTATTTATCGTTTCTTCTTTATCTCTGTTATGTACAAATTACTACAAGTTCCAGTAAAAGAAAGTGACAATTTGGTGCATTGTTACATTTATAATTATTATTTTTATTTATATTAATATGTAGATTGATTTCTTCAGATCTGTTTTTGCATTTTATGTATATTTGTTTCTTGTTTTGCATTTATTCACAGCTGTTGTTCTTCATCGTTAAAATTAAATTCAATTTCTGTCGTTTATTTCTGTTCTTTCTTCTTTAATTTATATTTTTTCCAACATACAAAGAGCATTTAAAATTGGATATATTAACTTAAGTGACACTGGTTGTATATAAAGTGTGTATATAAGAGTGTAACCATTTTCTATTAACCTTTAAAATAAGTGATGATTTTTTTTGTATTACAGGATTTGAAACAGTCAGAAATATTATTTATGTTTAAATTTAAATTATAATGAAATACATAATACTGTATAGTAGGTTGTCCCAAAAAAAATTTGTTTGAGGCTCATGCTCATGCATGCTGCAATTGTGCCTGTTTTCCAAAAATTCCGATTTGGTTTTTAGAACTCTTTTGGACCACGGACGATGAAGAGAAATAAACATTAATTTTCCGTGGTCCATATAAATTTTTATTTATTTACAAGCCCAGATGATGATACTTAAAGAGCATCGAAATATCGGCAAATAAAATAAAATAAAATTTATTTTCAATACTGGCCTCGAGCTTGAAATAAAAGCATTTTTATTTATTACACATGAAAAGGTCGAGTAAAAACTACTTGAATCAACCTTAAATTGTTATATTTATGGAACGGTGCAAATTCAAAAATTATTTTCTAAAAATTATTTAGAATTAATAGATCTTTTAAACTGCATCATTAGATTTTTTAATTTTCATATAAATTTTAAAAGTTATAAAACGTTATTTACGAGATTTATGAAAAAAATTATGAAAAGTTCAATTTTTGATAATTTTTAGTTAGGCTTGAGTTCATTAAATTTAATTTTCATTAAATTATTATTTTTACTGGAGGTAGGAATTTTTTTACAACATGAAAGCTTATTAAAATTTATTGATAATTTTTCTTGGATGAGCTGGGAATCGAAAATAGCTAGGGCACAAGCTATAATGTTTGCATTTGTACTTTAAGTGGTACACATGAAAAATGTCGACAAAAGTGGACAAAAACATAATAAAAACAAATGTATTCAAGTTTTCAAGACAAAGTCTTGACAGAAAGAATACGAAAAAACTGAAGAAAAAAGGAAAGCAACATGTAAGTATATTGAAAAATGATAATTACAGCAAATTTCTAACCACCGGTAACACTGGTTAAAAGATTGATGTTTGTCTGTTGGCTACCAGGCACCGCAATCGTGCAGAGGTTAGAACGCAAAGAATTCTGATGAGAGAATGTGGTGATTCTTGAAACATGTAAATTCAACCCAGGTTCAATCCCCAGCTCAGCCAGGAAAAATTATCAATAAATTTTTAATAAGATTTCATGTTGTAAAAACAATTCCTACCTTCAGTAAAAATAATAATTTAATGAAAATTAAATTTAATGAACTCAAGCCTAACTAAAAATTACCAAAAATTGAAAAATTAACAGTTCAACTAAAAATAATAATTGTAATTATGAAAAATTGTAACGTAGGATACGCAAATGAGTAAACTCATTGCCAAAACTTATAGTTTTTGCACTAAAAAGTGAGGAAAATCTTAGGTTTTGACAAAGTTATGAAGAAAACTCAAAAAACAATTTTTGCCAAAAATTCAACTTGTGCGCCCTTAAAACTATTTCTCAAGAATCTCAAAATAATCTTAAAAATTCTTTACCTTATAAGCTTTTAAATTATGCTTGAGCACCCATAAAAATCAATAAACAAATTTTCTTGGTACAACCCACTGCATCGATATACAAAAATTATCTCTTTTTCAAATTTATTTTGTGTTCCTGAAAAGGACCGATTTATTCGTCTGTCTATCGTTTTCTAAGTACGATTAAAATCCACATCTGAAACAAATAAGTTCTTTAGAGTTTGGTAACAATCTGCAACATCTAAAATATAAAACTGCTTTAATTACAGAAACAGTAAATAAAATTGTATACACTCACCTTTTGTAATACCACCAAGAAGATGGTGCGGGTTTGTTCATTTTCAATACCAAACATTTCTAATAAACAAAGGATATTTGAAAAAAAAATGTCATGCTCTCAGTACTTTACTCGATGCCATATCACACAGTGGTTTAGAAACGTTTTATTTTGAAAATAATTCGGGGTCTCGGGAGCTATTACAGCAGATATAGTAACGAAATTTCATATGGTTAGAGCTGTGTTTTTGAGTTGACTTACTGTGTTTTGGCGTCGTAGTCGAAAGGAGGGGCCACTCAAAGTCCTTCTCACCGGGTCTCACATTTTTTAAAAAAATCACCAAAAACCAATTTATGTACCGAATGAGTTAAAATTCTAAATAAAATCACAAAACTTAACCTATATATTATTTTTAAATAAGCCGTTAAAAGAAATTAATGCATAAACGAAACTCATTTAAGTAAACACAGCCCTCCCCTGCTCTATCAAAACTTCCGGAATTTTTGAAAAAAAAAATTGGTTAAGGTAAATACTAAAAACGTAAAGCAGCAATCCACAAAAATAAAATACACATAAAGTTTGAATTTTTTCGGATGTCATTTACCATAAACATTAAAAAAATTAAAATATGCTAACTTTCATTGAAGAAAAATATAAAATTTTAAATAATGCAAAATGTTAATGGTTAAAGATATCATAACAGAATTTAAAATTAGTATAGATCCGAATGTCCTTAAATTAACGGAATTATAATTTTTTAGTTTCAAATACCAAAATTCCTAATACGAGGAAAATTCCAAAGTTTTATTTTTTGTTTATAAAAGTACACAGTGTGACTTAATTTACCGTATATACAGAAATACTCATCTGAGATCCAACAAAGTATTTATATTCTTGGTCCTTACGAAATTCTAAGTCGACTGAACCATGTCCGTCTGTCTATCTATCTGTCTGTCTGTGTAAAAAAAAACTCTCACGTCCAAATGACACAACCAAAATCAACAGAGTTTACAAAAAAACTGTTTATAATTCTCCTAAGTAGTCAGCAAAATCGGTATAGCAGAACCAGAGTTATGGACCAAAATGTGAGACAATCGCTATAAAAATTTCATATTTGAAATTTTGTATACGTTGTTTTTATGATAAAAGAAGAAAGTGTGAGGAAAATAGTAAGAATAGGTCCATGATTTCTAATAGCCTTCATACAAAGATCTTCCCAAAATATTGCTCAATTATAGATAAATGCCTATAAAATTGGAATATCAAGACAAAACTCAGCAGGAATAAGTTTCAATGAAAAAGAAATCACAAACCGAATTTTTTTTTAGTTCGGTCCATATTTGACCATAGATCCCATATAAAGTCAACTTCCAAAATTTATTTAAATACGTATAAAACTTTTATAAACAATGTTAAACGGCTAATATTTGACATAAATAATCCTTATAGGTTGTACTAAATTTTATGGTCGGCACAATCGAATATAGCACTCTAACTTGTTTTTCTTAAATTTTTTCTTGTAGTTTTTTCATTGTGAGTTGTTATTTGCATTGTGTCTTCACATTTTAATATTTTATACTTGTTACCAGGCGTATAATAAATATTAGAATTTCTATTAAAAATATGTATCATACGCCACATATGGCGAAACCGCACAATAAATAATTTAACCATATGTGACGGTTGATTTAATATATGACTGTGATTGAATATAAATTAGTTGGCATTTACTCAGAACAATAACGATGATCTTAAATATATAAATACAAAAGGGTCACAATTTTCCGAAACTGACTTTTTTCCATAAATTACTTCAGAGTACACATCTCTAACAACTGCAAAAATTTCTTTCACATCTTCTTTAACTTTTGTATTTATGGTGTACGTATGTATATCTGAAAATAAAGTGCGTTAATTTGAGAGTTAAATTAAGTAGAATCATACATGAGAGTTGTAAGAACTGCAACATTTTTAAAAACTATTAATGAATGCATTGAAATATAGTTTAGTATAGTTTGGGTAGGAAATTGGGTTGGTTCTTGTCCCTATTGAATCAGTAGCATTCACTACACATTTAAAATTAGGTAGCTATAAATCCAAATCAAAAAAAATACACAATAAAAAATTTTGTCTAGAAATATTACTTTACAATTGTATTCTTTGAATTATTAAAATTAATGAACTCAAGCCAAAAAAAAATTTCTCTAATAATACAATAAAAAAAATTTAACAACAAAAAAAACCAAAGAGGAAGCATAATTAAAGAGAAATTAATATCGATTCCTTATAATATCATTACCCACCCGACCTTGTTATTTATGTTTATAATGCTCAGATAACCTCATACCAAAATTTAGGCGTGAGATTAGACGAACATAAAGCTGACATAAAGAGAGGAAAACAATCGACTGCACTTGCACAACACTGCATTGAAAACGGACACAAACCAAACTTTGAAAAAGTGAAAATTTTAGATAAAGAGAAAAGGGAAAATAAGAGATACACGTTGGAGAGCTTGAGAATACAACAAAAATCGACAATTGCAATAAACACAAAAGAAGACAAAGACAATACAAATGCAAACTACACCATTGCAATACTTTAGTACTAATAACAACTGTGACCAAGAAAAAACGACAAATTTTCTGTGATATATATATATTTTAATTTACATTCATTTTTTAAATATTTTAAGTTTTGTATTGTGTTGTCCACATATACAAAAAACTACTGTGATATTAATCATAAATTGATGTAAAGACTGACAAAAAAGATTATTGTAAGTTAATTTGTCAAAAATTAATCTTGTAATTATTGTTATTATTGACTAAATGTTTCTTTTGTATTTTTATAATGTTACCAGATTTTAATAAAAAACTCAAATCCCTGAAGAAGTTGGAAAGAATACCAACGAAACGTCGGATTTAATTGAAAATGAAATAAATAATCTTTTATTTACATTAAATTAATGACCTTGAAAGCCTGCATATAGGAAACTATATAAACTATTAATAACCAACAACTTTTAAATGGACCTTAACTTTTCTTGAAAATATAGAAAAATGTTAGCCTTTCATGTTAAAATTACATATATATTTAATTATACGTTAAAAAAAATAATAAAAAAATGTATCATATTTTTATTTAGCCACAATTAATTAGAGAATAAAATTTAGAAACGAAAACTTATTTATATTTATACTTTAAAATTATAAAAAAAGTAAAAGAATAATGTAAATAATATAATATTTATAATTTGTTCATTTAGTATTTTTGTTTGTATTTACATATATCGTGTTATAACAGCAGAAAAAGCTTAAGTGCAAAAAACCAAACTTTACAGGGCACGGTTTTTGTAATTATCTTCGCTAAAAATATACTTATTAGCTTAAAATTATGTACATTAGCATTCTTTTGTATGATAAATACAATTTTAGGGTTTTTATTGTAATACTAGTGATATAAGGTTTTGTCCCCTAAGCCTTTTTTGCTGACACTCTGAAAGTTTTGTCGGTTAAGAAAATAATCTCCTTTATGAAAAAAAAATTAAAATAATGCAGGTTTAATTAAATCGTTTTTTTTATTAAAAATTAGATTTGAATTCATTTTTATTAGAATGTGGTGTTAACGATAAGGAAACTATAAAATATTAATTTCAATACAATAAGTAGCTTCTTCAAAACCTAACTTCTGGGTAAGAGTTGTAACTATAGTAATTTTTAAGTTGTAACAATAAAATTACTAATAAACATACATAAATATATATAAGCATATACCACGATTTTAATAGATATTGTCTTCTTTTTCAGTTTCGCATAATGAATAATTTACAGACTTATTAGCGGTATTCACACCGAGCTTGTTAGTTTGTTAGTCGGTAGTTTGTTAATTTGCTAAAGTTACCAACTGTGAACGACCCCATTTTTAAAACTTTGTTAGTCTGGTAACTTTCGTAGTAAAACATCTGATTTATTGTTTTGACACAATTTATTATTCTAGAAAAAATAAAACATGCCACGAGGAAGTGTAAAAAAACAATTGTAAACCATTTTATTACTCATTTTTTCTTTTGGTTATCCACTACGAGAACAGTTTATGATTTATTAAAATAAAATAAAAAATCATTTATTTAACATACTTACTCTCAATGTACACAAATATTTTTTTAGAAATGTATCACAAATGATTTTTTAAACATATTTATTTAGAAACTGCAACAGCTGATTGTGAGTTACCAACTAACAACTATTTTATCAGGGGTGCCGTGTCGTTAATTTGTTAAATGTTTATCCGTTAGCGCGTTAAATATACAAAAACAAAATGCGTGTAAAAAAGTAACGATTAACTACTAACAAACTAACAAGCTCGGTGTGAATACCGCTATTGTGTTTTAAATTTAAAAATTCTTGGTGATATCTGTTTGGTATTGTCCTATTATCACAAAGTGTTTTTAAATCCTCGTATTTGGGTAACGAAATTATTAACAATTCCTTATATAATTGAACAGGCCCCCTGACGATAATTTCAGGGTTTCGCTTGAATATTGAAATAGAACTTAAATCTTAGTCTATTCTTTCAGAGTTGTCAAAATAGCCTTATTAAAGACTAATTATAGCATTATCCTTTTCAAATGAAGCTGAACGTAAATTTTTTAATGAAATCTTTACTGATTTAGGTAGCATCTTTTGTGAAAATGCTTTCCAATCATTAAAATCGGAGTAGTTCAGTTGTATCACGGATAAAATTTTTAATGGTACTATGAAATGAATCAACGGGCATTATTGTAGCCCTGGTAACTAATAAGTATTTTTTATATTTTATGTATTTTGATCTTTCAAGAAAAAAAATTATGCTGGTAAATATTGCTCTATTACAGTACAGCTGTCACAATAAATACTCACAGAGGAGTAAGCATTCCTTTCGTCCACAAGTTTTAAATACTGCAAGACAATTGTTGATATTCCTCTTTCCATCACTTTCTCCATACAAAAAACAGTAGCCGATTCTGCTTACACTTTCGTAAAAACAAACAAAAGATATTATTATTACGAATATTAAATATGTTGTTAACATTTATTAAATATGCCAATATAAAGTTTATATGTTAACATATTAAGAAATTATGTTAGTAACTAATACTCGCTTATTTGATGGTATGTTTAATTTTTATGTGGAGTGAAATATTTCATATAATCAATATTCAAATACTAACCAATTTTTTTACATCCCACGAAGACTAATACCGTAGACAGACGACAGAGTTAGTGTGCATTAAAATCTCACTAATGTGAATTAAGATTTTACCCTGACAGACGACAGTTTCTGCATTTAAAACAGCATTTAGAAAACAGCTGTTTGTTTGTAAACAAATGTTTAATTATGAAAAAAATTGTTTGGCATTTGGTGAAAAATCAGTATTTATTTGAAAAAAGCTGAAATTACAATTGCTGAAATTGCTCCATAATGCAAAAATTGTTCGTGCACTAGCAACCATCAACCTGAACGTGTTGCTACATGTGGGGACCGCAGTGCGACACTCGGAAATATTTTTATTATTTAAATTTTACAATTGTCTTCTTCTCCTTCTTTTAGAATAGTAAACAGTTTGATAACATATTGTTGATTTTCGACGATGTTGCCATATTGAAATAGCTAAATGCAGTATAAATTCAGTTTGATTTTGTGCATTTACGTCTAACTTAATGCGCATTAATATGGGATAATTTACGAGTTAATTTGAACTAAGAATGTTAATGCAAATTAACTGTATCGTCTGTCTACGCTATTACAGGCCTGTTGTCTCTTGGAATCTTGAATTTTTTTAATTTTTTTTTTTAATTGTAATTTTAATATTCACTTAATGTTGTTGTGTGTAAATTTTAAAAAAAATAATATGGATATGGGTTTCAAAAAAAAATTTCTTTATAGCGCAATAAACTTATTTTTGAATAATAAGCCACCTGAAAGGAAACCTGGATATGTTCGGAAATGCAGTCTGCAAGACGTCAAAGTTCGCTCAAAATTGAAAACCAAAACAGCAGGTTGCAGTGAAAAATCTTATCGCCAATTGGCTAAGAAATATAAATGTGACAAAAGTACAGTTACGAAATACTTGGAGTCAGAAAAAGATGAAAAAACAGCTTCAAAAATACCATGGAAGCGAAAAAACCATAAGATAAAAAAAAAATAAAAAAATGATTGTTTAAAAAAAATTATTAAAAATAATTTAACATATAAATTAAAAACATAATGGTAATGAAATTAAATGTAAATTTTTAGTGAATATCATGGAAAGAGATGATGTCATGAGAAATTATTGTCTTATGTATATATATCAGTGTTTAGAATTAAAGTTTTCCGACGCTATTAATTTAAATCTTGATATTATTCAGGCTGATATTTAAACTTACAATTTTTGGAATTGTATAGCAGTTGTTTTCTTCTTTATAGAATGTTGAATTTAATAGAATAAAGTTTCAATTGTGCCCACGACTTAAAAGATATCCAGGTCCTTGTGATATTTATACAAAAAGCACCTGGCGAAGCAATAGTGAAAAGAGTCGTCTAAGAATAAAACAAATTATTTGAATAAAAAAAAATTCAATTTTACCAATCGTATATTTATTCTTAACAATACTAAAATTCTTTGAATATATACAATATATTTGCAAAATTATTCTTCTTTTCCAATAATAATTTGCAATAACTTTTTTCTAATTCTACTTATAATTATTGAAATATTTCGTCTTCTTTTCTTTTAAATTTTCTCATAAAATTTTTAAAATTTACTCACACAGCAAATGAAAATTTAAAATTATTTTACAAATTAAAATCTCAAGTCTAATATGAGAATATAAAAAACAAATTTCCAAAAATTTGAAAAGGAGCCAGTAGTAATTTTTTTTTTATTCTCTGGTGTAGTTAAAAGTTAAAAATGTTTCAGTTTAATTAAATATTTATTTTCAATTACTTTAATGTTTTTTTAGCACCGTTTTTAAATCATATAAAAAAATTATAAATATAAACGAATTAATTTCATTTGTATATAATGTGATTGCCCAGAAATTAAATAATTTATTGATTTTTTTTTTATTTCAATATTAGAAATATGGAATTTTTATCTTCATAAACATCATCAACTTAATATCATTAGAACGAAAATAAAAGAAAAAATACTAGGATACATGTTTTGTAATAATATTATTTTTCATGCAATTATAAAATAAAATGGCAAAATAATTGTCAGCCTAATATTCTACCTTGTAATGTACAAATTGAATAACAACGTATTCGATACTCATTATATGGTTTATCTTTTTTGTAGCTTTATTGTAGAAAATTCAAACGAACGACGGGAGCCATTAATTGCCACTAGCGGTCAGTCGGTTGGGAGGGTTCTTGTTCCTTTTAAATTTCTACCCATATAAACATTCATAACATAAATAATTATTCTAGACTCCCTAATAATACTTACAGATTGTTTCTATAATAAGATGATAGTTTGACCGGATTTATCCATCTGTAATTTAAATATATTTTAACAAACTAACTGACTCTCATATTTAATTTATCCCCAAGATGTTGACAGGATAATCGCCTCATAACCCGCCCTTCCAAATGATCTTACCGGCGAGCTTTCAAATAAGATCCCTACTTCATAACACTTACTTTCTCATTTCATCACGAAAATTTCTTTTTTAAATTCTTATGAGGAATCCATAACACAATTAAATTTTATTCAATTAATTTCAAGAAATACATACTTATAATACGAAAAAATCTAATCAGTTTACATTAGTTATGATGTCAAAATTCGTAAATGAAAATCTAATTTTTTTAATGCGATAATAAAATTCTAATATTTTAATATTTTTACATAGGTATAGATTTGTAAAACAAAAAAAAAATGATAGTAATTCAATAAATTTGGTTGATCTTAATAGTTCTTATTTTGTTAGAATCCACTGTGTTGAGAAAATACAATAATCAGAGAATAATTTAAAAATAATCGTAATGATCACGGATTGTCTTTTTGCTGTTGATTATTTTCTTTTTTTTTTTTTCTTTTTTTTGTATATTATACTTGAGCGAGAGTTAAAAAAAAAGCAAAAGAACAAAAAAAAACAAACAATTTTGTTTCTTGTTCTTCTTTGACTTTTTGTTTTACTATTACTTTTTGGATTTATAAATTTTTGACTACTTTAACTTAAGTGGTAGAACCAACTTGCGTAAGAAAAATAGAAAAAAAAGACAATTCGTGTTGTTTTTGTTGTCGAGTTTGTTAGTTCAACAGTAATCCCTATCAAAGCAAGGAACAATTAAAAGAAAAGTGATTATTGTACTTTATGGCACACAGATATAATAGAATAATTAATGCAAAACAGAATATTATATTAAAGTAGTAATGTTTATAAGACTTACCAACTTAAACTGGAACCGCCGAATGATGAGGCCTCGTCAAACTGCTGTTGTTGGCTTTTCTCGAATTTTAGAGGAATAATTGTAATGTGAATTGTGTTTTGCATTCATTAGGTTCAAAAATAATTCCAATATTTTAAATTATCTTAGCTTAAAAAAATAACATAATTAGAAAGGTATTTACACTGTGATATTTAATGTGCAATATAGGTTAAGTTTTTCTTTTGTTTTATTTTTTGATATGATTTTTTTTTTATTTAAGTTGGATAATAATTTGAAATTCTCAAATTGAAGAAAAAACAAAAAAATTTAGTTTTTTATTCCATTGTTAAACAAAAGAGGTCCATTTGAATTTTTAAAAAAAACACGAAAGGAATTATCTTAGAAAAAACTTAACCTGTCACGATCTTACGAAACTAATTAACTAATTAACTAATCAATATTTTGCTGGTTCAGGTATTCATCTGGGGAGAAGGGCAGATGGCACTTTCAAACTTTTCCCGGTAACTTCTTTAATTTTAGTATCAGGTTAGATATTGTTTAGATTTACTTATAAAATTATCTGTACTTCTTTTCCACTTAGATGTTGTTCTGTTTTTAATATATTTTTACAAAACCTTGTGTTGTCTTTTCTTGTTTTCTCTGTGGTATATTAATGCTGGTTATTAGCAGCATGTGAGAATATGCTTTTGGGTATAACTCCGCAATAAATTTCGGTACAGTGGTGGCAAGAGAAAAAGTCCTCCACTGTACTTATTGACAAAAAGTTAGTACACTATGGTGTGGTTATCTGGTCTTCTTTGTACTATGGAGTTTTAGCATTAGAAATATCAATGACTTCCAAGGTTTCGGAAGGTTTTGTTAACTTTGGGGTTTGGTAATACGTAACTCACTCGGTCTATTAAAATTTATTAATTATTTATATATTTGATGTAACTACATAATAATTTTCTGCTATATTTACCTTTAAATTGCTTTGTATTGAGTTTATATTTAAGATTTGGAAAATTTCCAATATCTTACAAAGATTAATATTCCCCTTAGAATTTAATGTTTTCAGCTTGAAGTACAAATTAGAAAAGAACGCTAAGGAATTGGGTTACAAAAAACCATGCTTTTAATTCGTGTTACTATTCGTTTACAATGCATGCGTCGGTATGCGTTTCAATGCGATTCTATGCGTGCCACTCAAAGTTGTACTTTACAATGTTGTTATATCTTGTACCAATTAATACAACAGGGTGCGGTGAAATACTAACTACACAAATCTGATCCGTTAAAATTAAACTACTTTTAATAAATGTTAAGAAAATTGTATTGTATTTACTTTATATCTATAATAGCAAGAGATGAAACATAATGTTTTAAATATTTGCATATAATACAATATAGTATGTTTAATCTAAATACACATAGTTTTATTAATAATCGTATATTACAACCTCCAAACAAATTGTTGAAATTGATTTTGATTTTATTTTGTTTCACAATTTATATGGTCAGGATAATGCCTTTGTAAGTAGCTTTTTTGTATAACATAATGCTTAACATTGTTAACATAATGCCATTAATTTCCTTTTTTTTATAAAAAAAACCCATAAAAGTTCGTTATGAAATTCAAGGTTCATGACGTTCTTGAGATATGTATGTCATGCGAAGACATGCAAATATGTATACGCTACTGTATTGAGCTCTTGTATTGTGGAAAATAATGACGAAGTAACCTTTTTTAGGCTTTAGGTCTTCAGCAGGATTGTCAAATCAGATTTTTATATTTAATAAATATATTTTACTTGTTTAACTATTGTCTGCTGGTAATAAAATTCTGAACTGTAAAGTTGAATTAGTTTAGCAATAAAACACATTTATTTCTAAGACATTACTGATAAAGACGATTGAATGTAAATGACTTACAGATTTTTGCCGAAATAAAGTTGTGTTAAGGTCAAACATACTGTAAAAGGAAAATAAAATACAGTTCAACTTTGGTATAACGAATCTTAAGGGGATTAGAAAAAAACGTTATATCGAATAATTCGCTACAATGAGGGTCGTTATATCGAGGTGAAGTTGCACTTCTATTCGTTATAACGAGGTAAAACAAATTTTTGTATGTATATTTATCATCATCAGCTTACCATGTTATAGCGAACGATTTCCGCCAATAAATCAAAACACATTTGAAGGAAAACACTGTATTTTGTAGTTTTAAAATTCAAAAATATTATTGTATTTAATTCAAAGATAGTTTACATTTATAAAATAATAAGTCTGAGCCAGTGATTAACTAGCTAGATTACAAAAACAACTGCTGCAACAAGCTCTTGGCAACAATCAATTTTTCTTCGAATATTTCAGCCGTTCGTCTAATGCATGCATGCTTATGTCGACTACGAATGTAGGTTTGCTGGAGACGTTGCACACTGTGTCCACTGCGGCAATAAATCAATTTGGACCTGCTCTCCGATTTTGATGATTTTTGCACAGATGGTTAAAAACTATCTAAAGGTCGGGTGTGGAAAATTTCATGCAAATATCTCCATTGGTTTTTCTGTACCGAGCAGCGCAAATTTTAAGTATTTGAACAAGTCTCAAATGTAATAGTTTTCTATGTCATATTCAAAAGCTTGTTACTTATAAACTGTATACCGAATGTACCTTATAAGTATTTTTTTCACTTAAAATAAACAATAAGCATTATGTAAATTAAAAAAAAAAAATTTTTAAAATTAAAAAAAAATTCCTTTGACAATATATTTTGAGCCAAAAAATAAACATTTATGATTTCCGTTATACTATGTTTCCACGGTACATGCTTCGCTCTCTATTCATGCTTCACACCCCAATCATGTGCGAAACAACTTGCTTCACCCTACAAAATTTTAAGAGCGAATCAAGTAGATTCATATTGAATTATGGAAGTTATGCCACATTTTCTATTTAAGTTGTATGGGAGGTTGGCGTAAAAGTGGGCGTATTTTTTGTAAAAAAAAATTCAAATTCTTAAAAAATTTAAAATAAATGTGTGCAAAATTTCATGAAACTCCTCAACCTCCTTGATTAATGGCCATTAAATACACTACACGGCCACAGTGGGCGTTGTCGTTGCAAACACAATAATTTTGTGTGTATCTGTTTTATATAATTTGGATTAATTGAAATCGTTATGAAAAGGTTGTAATTTGACAAAGTTCGTTAAATAGAGGTAAATAATTCTTTCTATTTCGTTAGCCTGCACTGAATGAAAATTCGTTATAACGAGGCTATTGACAAATGTATTCGTAATAGAGAGGTTTATTTTGTATTAAATCCTATGGAGCGTTGTAGGGGATTTCAAAAATTTCGTTAAATCGAGGTATTCGTTATAGTGAGGGTCGTTATATCGACGTTTGACTGTATAATGGTTTTTTTGTTAAATAGCATTTGTTTTTTATTCATGTACTAGATTAAACTGTTTTGTAAATAAATTTGTCTGTCGTTGTATATTTTATAATGTTAGATTCTCGAATTATTGTCTTCGGGTGTAAGAGTTTTAAGCACAATCAAGCTCCCTTGAGCCAAAAGGGGTCTACCACGGGTTACTAAATATTTGTTATACTTATTAATATTTATTATCATCAGATATTTTTAAATTCCTTAGCATCTATTTAGTTAGCAAATTTTGTACAATATATGTATACATATATGTGTACACACCTGATTTCCAAATCCCCCATAATAAACATAATGTAAAATATTTTTGCTACAAAAGAAACCCTCTAGCAAGTTGTTTGCACCAGATTCTTAAAAATTTCCGTTTGCATAAGTGGTGTATCAGCTGTACTTTAATTAACCCCATTGAAAGATAAGGATAGCTATAGGTACATATTACTAGAATATTTTCTATCCGTTACTTACGTTGGGGTTAAATGTGTGATGCCACTTTGGCACATTATAATATCACAACTGGCCGTGTCGTATCTGTTGTGCCATTATAATAACAACAACTTATTTGTGAAATTTTCCTAAAAAGCAAAATTATAATGACCTTCGTACTAAGCCTACACTTACAAAATTTGCATACAAATGTAGAGAAGATGTAAAATATTTTGCAACAAAAGTTTTATGTTGTTGAGATTTTCTAGCCTCGCGTGTATTGTTTGTTGTTAGAGGACATACATATTTATGTTTGCTTAAATTTAGGAGCTACTTCTTTAGTTTGAAATATTTTCTTAAACAAAGTTTATGCAAATTTGTTACTTGTTTGTAAAACTTTATTTTTCCTATTTAAACACAGCCTTAAAGTATGCTTTAGCATTCTAGCATGCGTATTAACAAGTAAATTACAAATTCCAAACACGTGTAAGCAATTTGTTTTAAAAGGGATTTTAGCCAAGTCTAATCTGACCCTTGTAGCAGAAAAGCATCTTAAAAAAGTAAGAAAGAACAAGTAAGAGTGCTATATTCGGCTGTACCCAATCTTAAATATAAATATATTGATAATTACAAAAAGGACGCTGCTGTTAGGACCAGAATATCGTATTATTATTTCTTATTCTGTTTTAGCACAAATTTTATTATTATTTTATATATTGTTTGATAGACAAGTGTACCCATAATAAAATTTATATCAAATGTTTTTGAATTGTATCTAATTTTGATCATCTATAACTGATGTAATAACCAATTCTCACCATAATTTACAGAGTTTGTCTGATTTTCATAACAATCTTGAGTGAATTTAACAATTTAAAAAACAGAGTATAAGAATGGGTAATACTACGTTTCCACGGTACATGTTTCGCTCTCTATCCGTGCTTCACAAACCAATCATGTGCGAAACAACTTGCTTCACCATACAAAATTTTAAGAGCGAATCAAGTAGATTCATATTGAATCTACTTTCTTCTACATTCTTCTCTAATTTTTATCGCAAGTTTATCTGCACTAGCTGTAAAAATTTAATATTATTGTAAACAAAGCAAATTATTTTCTTGTTGCTGGAAGTAAAGAAAGTAAATACGTACGAATGTATGTTTTTTTTTTTTTCAAATAAGTTTTTTGGTCATGTAAACAGCATGATTCATAAACATGATTCAGAAGGCGAAGCAGGTGATTCAAGTCGTCGTGGAAACATAGTATAAGATTATACGGCGAAGCTTCTTTCGGTTAAATCAGATCTCATTAATTTATGGGTGGCATAGTAAAAGGGGACCAATTATAGACTGATAACTTCGAAATCCAGTATCCACTAATGTGATTTCTATGTATTTTAGGCTTATGTTGGTTGAATTTCATCTCAATAACGATGTTTACAAGAGTTGTTGGTTGTTATGCTCGGAAGTTGATTCATTTTGGGAGCTATTGCCAATTATTGACTGAGACTTACAAAATCCAATAGCATAATTGCCGTACAAGCGATATTAGTATGATTTCTGGATTAAAATTTCTGATTTGTATAAAAGTTGGTTCGAACTCGATATTTATTAGGCATTTTGGGGGGTTAAATTGTTTTTCGGAAATGGTGCTTATACGGCAGCTCTGACAAATCATGAACCGAACTTCTTAAATTTCGCGACAGAGAATTTTCTGCATATGAGAATATCTCACGTCAAATTTCAACATAATGACGGTGTATTTAAGATACATATTAGTATTAAAATAAATTTCGGAAATGGATATATAGTCTGTTACGCGCGCTTTGTCAAATCGATTATTACTTTAAAATAGTAGGTCTAAAAAAAAAACAAATGAAGTCAATGGCATGTAAAAAAATGTTTTGGCTAGCTCTGCCATCAGTGGCGTGGTTCTTGACCCGAGTGTTTTGACGCGTAATCATAGCAAAATTCATGCCATTATTAAATTGCCACACTAACAAATATATTTAAAAGAGAAATGCTTAAATTGCTGTTAATTCAAAAGAAACGTAAAATTTTTAAAATTGTAAAAGACAAGAGGGTTCAAACGAGGACAATACCATTAAAGTGACATGGTGTTGGTCACTTGGAGTGCACTTTTCCCACCCAACTAATCAATCATGACTACGCCTGTGGTAACTTAACACTCATATTTTTTCTGTTACCCCTTTATGTTTTCCTATCACTGTTCACACATACCTACCAACCTGTATAACCTTCGCTCTTTTAATTAAAAGAAAAATTATTTCATTTCAAAATTCAGTATAAAATTCATCTGTACAATTTTATTAAAGAAAAGTAATAGCTAGAATAAAAAAATAATAATAATAATTTATAATATAATAATAATAATTACTAATAATAATCTTAATAATAAATATACTTAAATGTTTGTTTGGCTAATATGTTGACATCGTTGTTGTTGTTGATGTTGTAGCTGTAGAGGATGCAGCTGTTGTTGTTGTTGTTGTTGTTGAGTAGTTGTTGTTGTTTAACTAAACAGATGTTCTGGTGTTAGCTTACGTAGTTGTTGTTGTTGATCAAGCAGACGTTTTGTTGATGTTACTTAAAACATTGTATATAAATTTAATACATTCTTACGATCCGCATATAGGTACACTCACAAGTAAAGTAAAGAATTGACAAATAAATTCACTTTGTATTCTTTGTAAAATTTCTGTTTATTTTTATATATGATGTTTCGTTACATTTATTTGCATCTTTTCTTTATAAATTTAACACTTATTTTGCTTGTGCAGCGGTTTTAATGTTTGTTAATTTACTTATAAATTTATTTTATATTTAAATTTTGTTTTAAGTTTTCAAATTGTTGGTTTTCTTGTCCTTATATATGTTTGTTTTGTCTTTAAATTTTTTTCTACCAATCATTAATGTTTTATTTGTAGTTTATGGTTAATTTATTTATGTGCATTTTATGTTTAATGTTTTTTTGTTGAATTGTAGGTATGTTTGTTTGACACTTGTTTTTCTTGGTGTGGTGTATCACCTTTTGTTGGATTTTTGTTTGTTTTACAACTCATTAAGCAACCGTTCTATTATTTGTTGTTGTTCTTGCACTAATGTTAGTCAGACGTCTAGATATTTATCTGGCCTTTTGTATTAATTTTTTTTTTTTTTTTTTTTTTTTTTTTTAAATGTTCTACGCAGCTTGTAAGTATATATGTATTTTGAGAGAAGAGAACATTAACGGAAAATATATGTATGCTCACAACAACAACGCTACATTGATTTGTTTTCTAGAATGTTCTTTTGTTTTTCTGTTGTGAAATAAAATTCCTGACAACAAAAAAAACAGAATGGAATTTCAAATATGCCATGCAAGAAAAAATTTACATACATACATACATGTTATGTATATAATGATGCGCAATTTAATAAAACCGTTAAAATGGTTCAATTTGTTAAATGAGGGTGGAAATATTTTCTAAATCCCTAACAAAACTGCTTCGTTATGAAATTGTAAATTGAATATAGAACAGGAAAAGGATTTAGAGCGCGCAGAAATAAAGAAACGTGTGGCACGACCCACGATAAGCCGGGCTAAAACAACAATTACATTCTAAGGTCTTAGATCTGAAGCATGATATCTACCAATCAAATTTCCCTGAAGATCTTCCACGTCATACAGTACATTACCAATTTTATCTCGAATACGGCATTTAATGTATTTAGGTAAAAACTTGGCATTAATACCATTCTGAAAATTACTAAGACTGTGATTTTTCCGAAAAACTTCCTGGCCAACACGATAACTAACATGTTTGGTGCGTGTGTTATAAATTTTTGTGGCTTTTTCATGTGCCCTCTCAATGTTTTGGGAAATTTTCTGTCTAATTTGATTTTGCTTATCTATATGTTTTATAATTGTGTCATCTTCCATCATATTTAATTTTTCCAATAAAACGTATGAGGAACCATGCGTGCACATATTTTGGCCAAACAGTGCATAATATGGAGAACAATTTATTGAGGAGTGGTAATCGCTCCGTAATATCGTCAAAATGTTAGGTATACAAGCGTCCCAGTTTAGATGGTTAGTTTCCTTTAAAAGATAATATCTAATCTTAGAGATGATTTCTCTATTTGCTCTTTCAGAGGCATTCGCCTGGGGAGAGTATAATCCCGTTTTAATATGGGTTATTTCGAAAAGAGAAAAAAAATCCTGAATTTCTTTGGAAACAAACTGTTTCGCATTATCACTGTGAATGTACTGAGGAACGCCGAAGGTATTAAACAAGTAGTTTTGAAGAAAATCAATTACATTTATAGATGTAGCAGACCTTAGAGGGTGAAGGAAAAGAAATTTCGTAAAGTGATCAATGATAATGAATAAATATGTGTTTTTAGATTTGGAGGATGGATATGGTCCCAAAAAATCGCAATACAATCGCTGAAATGGACGTTTAGTTTCAAATGCATCTCCCATGGGAGGTCGAAGGGTTTGGTTTGGCGCTTTTATGACTTTACAGTCATCGCAGTTACTTACAAATAATTTTATGTCTGAACTCATTGAAGGCCAGTAATATTTCTGTCGAACCCTCGAAAGTGTTTTGAAGTAGCCACCATGACAGCTAGATTCGTGTCCTAATTTAACAGCTTTATGCGTCAATAACTCAGGGAGCCATAATCTCCACAAATTCTCTTCTTCATTATCTATACCCTGTCGAAAATTCACTCTCTTGTATACACGCTCATCGATTACGCATAAGTCAGGTAACTCATCTTTATTATCGGAAATGGTTTTAATTAATTGCTTATATTCAGGAGAATCAAAATCCTTAGAACTCAAATCCATTTCAGGAAAACTTCGGTTAATTTCTAAAGAATCTACATCAAAACGAGACAATGTGTCCGGAACCACATTTAACGAACCCTTCCTATGTTCGATCTTAAAGTCAAAGCCTTGTAACATTAAACTCCACCTTGCGAGTCTCCCACTTAGGTCTTTCTGACCCATGAGCCATTTTAAGCTCGAATGATCGGTGATAATTCGAAAAGGTGATCCTTCGACATAGGGCCTAAAACGTTTTACGCAGATTACTGCAGCTAAACACTCCAGTTCTGTGACTGTGTAATTCCGCTGAGCACCGTTTAGTTTCTGCGATACAAAAGAAATGGGTCTTTCCCTATTTTCGTCGTCTACTTGGTATAAAACACCACCTACTCCGACACGCGAAGCATCGCATTGGATAATAAATTCTTTGTTAAAGTCGGGCTGAGCAAGAACGGGAGCACTAGATAAAGCGAGTTTAAGTTTTTCGAAACTATCAATAGCTTCAGGGGTCAATGAGAATTTTCCTTCACGTTTACGTAAACAATCAGTAAGGGGACCTGACAGACTAGCAAAATTATTTATGAATGCTCGATACCAGTTCGCCATACCAATGAATCGGCGGACTTGGCGAGGCGTTTTGGGAATCGGAAAGTCTAAGATTGCCGAGACCTTCTCTGGATCGACTTTCAAGCATCCACTACCAATACGATAACCCAAATATTTGATTTCATTTTGGCAAAATTTGCTTTTTGAGACATTGATAGTAAGTTTAGCATCGTTAAGACATTTTGCGACCTGAGAGAGCAATTCTATGTGTTCCTCAAAAGTAGCTGTGCAGATCAAAAGATCGTCCAGGTACACGAATACATTTTCCCTAAGACGAGATGGAATAGTTTTGTCCATTAGGCGGGACATCGCTTGCGGACCATTACAAAGCCCAAAGGGCATTACCCGATATTGGTAGAGGGGTCTACCAGGAACCGCAAATGCTGTCTTCTCCTTGGAGGAGTCTGTGAGCCGTATTTGAAAAAATGCATCTTTCAGATCAATTCCGCTTATATAGTGAGTATCCTTGAGTCTGCTGAGCAAACCGTTAATGTGGGGGAGTGGGTATGAGTCCTTTTTTGTAATAGTGTTCAACTTCCTTGAGTCAAGGCACAAACGTACTTTCCCCGGTTTTCTTACGTTTACTATGGGAAAGCACCACGGTGAGTTTGACTCTTCTATTACACCCATTTGCAATAAACGGTCTAGTTCTTGGTACACTTCAGCCTGTCTAGGAGGAGAAAGAGGGTAATGTTTGCACTTAATTGGCTCTGCATCACCTGTGTCAATGTGGTGTTCTAAAAGATTTGTGCAACCAAGACCTAACTTTTCAAAAGAGGGGAACTCTGACACTACACGATCAAGTTGAAATTTTTGTTCTGAATTTAAATCATGAAAACATGGGTTAATTTTGTCTACTGGCTCAAGATCACAGGACTCAACAATTGGAATGATATCAGGTGCGATGGCAAAACTACGCCAAAAGTCTAAACCGAGGTAGGCTTCTTGGGTTAAAGTGGGTACAACGTAAAAATCAATAACTCGTGTAACGCCTTTATAAACAACAGGTATTTTGCAGTGACCCAAAACTGAATTTTTAGATCCATCTGCCGTTGATATGCAAGATCGAAAAGGTCTTAAGGTGAGATTATTTCTTTCAATGAAATTTAAGCTATTCTTGCCCAATACTGAAACACTAGCGCCGGAATCTAGTAGTCCGTAAATGTGATCATTAAAAACTTGAATTTTTGCAAAAGGTCTCTCGTCTTTCTCATGACATAATATCGAAGATTCTATTAGTTTACGAAACGATTTTCTTTTCTTAAAACGAAGTCTACTCTTTAAGGTTTTAGCTGTGGGTTTGAAAAATGTTGGTTTGTCATTATAAAATTTATTTTGATTGTCCGAAAATTTTGGAGAAATCTCTCCCGAGACTGTAGATCTCGATTTATCTTCCTGTGGAAGATTCTTAATCGATGGACCTAATTGTGACTCGGGGAGAAAGCTTTGGAACGAGAGTCCCCGGTGGCCATCTCGCTCCGCTTCCTGTTTCCCAGGTGCGTATTTTTGCAGTTTGGAGTAGCTACTCCACGCTCACCACATTTAAAACAAAAAAGGCTCCTAGTTTCTTCTGGACAATAAATGTAGGAATGACCGAGAGCTAAACAATTCCAACACTTTATTTTTGAATAATCCGGTTTTGAGGTACGTCGAGAGAAATGAAGTGCTTCTATTTGGGGATCAAAATCATCATCAATTTCTTTCTCTTCCACTGCATCAGCTTCAATTTCGCTAATGTGACGATGAGGTTTGTTATCAAGAAAAGATGTTTTGTTTTCATATATTACCTTTTCGGCATTGCGAGCTAGGTCTCGAAGACTAAACAGACTAGTTGGACTGGTGTTAAATAGCATTATTCTCAAATTAGACTGGACATTTTTCATTATGATTTTAATTAATTTTGAGTCCGGTAAAGGGTCTTCCATACGAGAATTCATACTAACTATGACTGCGTGAAAGCTGTCATAGGATTCTTTTGTTTGCTGTTTACGTTTGTGAATATTTATCAAAATTTCGTCATCTGTTTCCAGAGTACTGAATTCACGAGAAATTGCGTATTTTAAATTTGCGTAGGAAGGATCTTCATTCCGTTTCATGAAATCCCAATACCATTCATCTGCACGACCGCGTAAAAATATATGAAAGTTTGAGAGTAAATTTTCTTCCGAGCAACGAGTTCTTTTAACAAGGGTTTCAATTTTAAAAAGGAAATTTGATACATTACCTGTGCCATCAAAAGAAATGTTCCATTTCTCCAGTTTGACTTTATCAAATAATCCGGGACTAAAGCTAGCCTCTTGAAATACGGTTGGGTTATTGGTAGCAGAACTAGGGTCACGAGTCAAGTTAGTCATGTTGGTTATAGTGGCTTTTAAAGAATTGACTTCTCTTCTAAATTCTTCATGAGATAAACTAATGGCCTGTTGTACAGCTGATAACAAATCATTATTGTTATTAACTGCAGACTGCGGAACATTGAACTCACTAGTATTGTCTATTTCTTTGGAAGCCATAGTTAAGTCAATTGTATTCTGAAATTCTATATGACGTGAAATATCCTCTAGGGAATCTTGACCGGACTTACAAGTGTCTAAAGAAATCTTTGGGTCTATCAGATTAAGACTACTCTGAACGTTTTTTCCAAGTGGTGGAGAATGAACAACACGGGGTCTTGACGTAGATGTACTTGGTAAGTCTTCTAATGATTGGGTAGTATCTAAAACGTTTTTTCCTCTACCTCTACTTAAATTCAAATTACTTTTTGAAACCTTGCCAGAACTACGAGTGTTCATAGCAATGAAAAAAAAAAACGGACAAAAATCAAAAAAAAATCAGTTGAGCTTACAAAAAAAAGTCAGTTATTATGTGCCAATTGAGAAAACAATTGCTTTTCAAAATTAATATTGTTTACAAAAAAATATTATTGATTACAAAGAAACTCCAGTTAACAAATTGGTGGATGAATGAACAGTGATATTTTTTCATTTGTGTCAAAAACATGTCTTGTAATATTCGATTCTTTATATCAGAATTTTACCGCTAATGATTTTATTTAACACAACATTGATCATATGTTTCATAAAATATAAAACAAAGTCTAATGTTTTTAAAAAAAAATATATAAAAGAATTAAAAAAAATAGTTAAGTTTGAGTATATGTATATGTAGAAACTTCTACATCCATAGTATTTATCAATTATTTTTTTTTAATCGTAATAAAGTTTATTTCATATTGAAATTTGTTTATCAAACTGATATAAAAAAAGTTGAAAAAAAAACCATGAATGCATTAGCATACATATATTCAAGGTTTTCTTTAAATTTAATGCAATTAATAAATTTCAATTTAAAAAATGAAATTTAAAGTCTCTTAAATTTTCAGAAAGCCTCCACTCCATGAAAAATTCCAAAAAACATAACGCAAAAAATGTAAGAGAGTTCAGTTCAATCCCTTAACATTTGACTTTTATGCTATTGAAACCTTTCAAAAGAGATTGCTGAAAAAAAATTACGTTAACTATTTAATTTTTTAATGGTATATATTTCCTCTTTGAACAAGCAACTTCATATAATTTTTTCCTAACTTACTTCAACTATATTTGGATTTTTCATACTGTTGGGTTTTCAAAAATAGCATTTAAGCTCAACCACATTTACTTTTATATCCAAATATATTTAAAATTCGTTGTCTAATAAAAATAATGACAAAATTCATTATATGAAGTTACTTACATTGTCTTTTAAAATTTTACGTTTTACGTTGGACTATTACGTCTGCCTTTTCTTTAAGCTTTCGTTGGGCGCCATCTATGTTACGCGCGCTTTGTCAAATCGATTATTACTTTAAAATAGTAGGTCTAAAAAAAAAACAAATGAAGTCAATGGCATGTAAAAAAATGTTTTGGCTAGCTCTGCCATCAGTGGCGTGGTTCTTGACCCGAGTGTTTTGACGCGTAATCATAGCAAAATTCATGCCATTATTAAATTGCCACACTAACAAATATATTTAAAAGAGAAATGCTTAAATTGCTGTTAATTCAAAAGAAACGTAAAATTTTTAAAATTGTAAAAGACAAGAGGGTTCAAACGAGGACAATACCATTAAAGTGACATGGTGTTGGTCACTTGGAGTGCACTTTTCCCACCCAACTAATCAATCATGACTACGCCTGTGGTAACTTAACACTCATATTTTTTCTGTTACCCCTTTATGTTTTCCTATCACTGTTCACACATACCTACCAACCTGTATAACCTTCGCTCTTTTAATTAAAAGAAAAATTATTTCATTTCAAAATTCAGTATAAAATTCATCTGTACAATTTTATTAAAGAAAAGTAATAGCTAGAATAAAAAAATAATAATAATAATTTATAATATAATAATAATAATTACTAATAATAATCTTAATAATAAATATACTTAAATGTTTGTTTGGCTAATATGTTGACATCGTTGTTGTTGTTGATGTTGTAGCTGTAGAGGATGCAGCTGTTGTTGTTGTTGTTGTTGTTGTTGTTGAGTAGTTGTTGTTGTTTAACTAAACAGATGTTCTGGTGTTAGCTTACGTAGTTGTTGTTGTTGATCAAGCAGACGTTTTGTTGATGTTACTTAAAACATTGTATATAAATTTAATACATTCTTACGATCCGCATATAGGTACACTCACAAGTAAAGTAAAGAATTGACAAATAAATTCACTTTGTATTCTTTGTAAAATTTCTGTTTATTTTTATATATGATGTTTCGTTACATTTATTTGCATCTTTTCTTTATAAATTTAACACTTATTTTGCTTGTGCAGCGGTTTTAATGTTTGTTAATTTACTTATAAATTTATTTTATATTTAAATTTTGTTTTAAGTTTTCAAATTGTTGGTTTTCTTGTCCTTATATATGTTTGTTTTGTCTTTAAATTTTTTTCTACCAATCATTAATGTTTTATTTGTAGTTTATGGTTAATTTATTTATGTGCATTTTATGTTTAATGTTTTTTTGTTGAATTGTACACTCAAAAAAAAGACATGTACTAAATTTTATGAAAAAAAATTCTTTAAAAGTAGTTCAAAAGTTTCCCTAAATTTGAGTAAAATTTAACTAAAATTAAGGAAATTTTATTAAAATGTAATAAAAATTACTTAATCTGAGTAAAAAAGCAAATAGTTCATAAACTTGATATTAGTTTATTATTTTCTATAGATAAATTACTTGATTGTAGGAAAATATTATTAACCGCAAAATAATATTTACTAGAAATTAATAAATTTTTCCTAGACTTAAGGGAATTACATCATAAAAATAAGTAATTTTGGTTTTAGTTCAAAAAACTGAGTTCAGTAAATGGTTTACTCCAAAATAGTTCATAATTTATAATATACTTAAAACTTGTTAATGGTTTTCTTTGATATTAGTTCAAATTTTCCTAAATACTGAGAAATTTATATTGCATTTTAATACATGTTTATTAAACTTCTACTTCGAGTTTATTGCTTACTAACTATTAAGAAATGCTTTCAAGAATCTAGTTCAGATAAATTAAGAAGCAAAGCAATATATTATTTCCTACCATTGAATAAAAGATGTCTTACTTCTTAGAAAGTAACAAACTGATATTTAGGAATATCTTCCTTAAAAAAAGTACAGATAAATTTTAAAAAATTGTATAATTGAAAATTATAACTGGTACAATTTTACTTGGTTTTAGAACATAATTAACTAAATATTACTTAAAATGTAGAAAAAATATAGTAAAAATTTACTTGAAACAGGTAAGTTAAATTCCTAAAAAAATAATGTAGATAATTTAAAAAATAATGAAAAATTTTACTAATTTGAAGTAAAAATTTCTTACAAAAATATTGAACATAAAGTCGTTTTCTTGAAAAAAATAAAATAGTTTTTGAAAACTTTTTTATAAGTAAATATTTACTAAATTTTAGAAATTAATTTTGATATATTTTGAACTTAAACGTAGAACCGAATACCTAAACTAAATACCATTAGGTAAACAGCACTGGCGTAACATTGGAATGTTGAAAGTAACTGTTTTAATTTTACAAAAAACACACATACTTGTTTTCTTTTGGTTTTAGTTTTATTCTGAACGAGTTGTAGTTGAAAACAGTCAATTAAAATATAAACTGTGTATTAACAAATAAAATAAAAGTGCAAAATTAAAAATATAATAATTAAATTTTAAATACAATTAATAAAACAAAAATATAAAATATAAAAAGGAAAGTGAAAAGTTAATTACGTTAGTTTATGTACTATGTAAGTGCCTTGTTAAGAATTTTATTTGACAAAAGTTTCGTAAAATTGTTTTTGTATTTATAAGCACATTTGTGCATGCACATTGTTTTTGATTATTAGTGTTAGTGTTTAATGCGCCAACGTGGTCTGATGAATTGAAATGCTATAAATATGGAATCAGAAGACAATTTAAAAGATGCATTAACGCTACTCAACGGAGATGCATTTTTGGAAATTTTTAATGGTATTTTTGTTTTTTTTTATCATATTTTTTAAACTATGTTGTCTTTTAATGATTCAAAACAATCATCTATAAGCTCATTATTAGAACATGAAGAAGTAAGTTTATTTTTCGGCCTTTTTCTAATATATTTACAAAATTTATCCGAAATAGTTTAGTATTGAAGCAGTATTAAAATCGTCTATATCTGGGAAATCGATTTTAACTTCATAACTGACATTAATAAGAAAATAATTACAAAATACGCAAAATTTCAAATAGCAAGTTGTGTTATTGCTTATATTATTAAAATATGTATGTATACTTAAACAATTTTCTCTAAAACAAGGTTTTCAATTTTTAAATTTGAGCTTTTACGTAATTATTGTTTGTTTCTTTAAATTCAAAAAGTGCATCTGTATTGAAATTTCATATTTTCCAATGAATATTTATTTATTTGTAACTGCTAATATATGATGCGCTATTTGTATTTTTGTAACGATTGCCTTGGAATAGTATAATTAGGAAGACTAAGGACCTTCAGTGTTCCATAGCCAAAGATGCAGTGTGTCACAAAGAGTGTCCCTTCCACGTAGTTCTTATGAAAAGAACCATAATTTAACTATGAAAAGGTTCTGAATTTTTTCACAATTTATCACGTAGCAGAAAATTCTGAAGTACATTTTTTTAAATTGTTGCCCTTGTTTAAACAGAATCCTTAAGTATACATATGTAACTCTTCTTATACATATAAAAAAATATGAAATAGAGCGATACACATGTTTCAGTAGCTTTCAGCGTTACGGAAATTGGATTTGTAATTTATAGTTATGACCCAATCTTTACTGCATCTAAAATTCAAGATTTTATGAAATTGATTTTATTATATGTGAAAGTATTTTCATCATATTCTGTTAGGCCTGAGTTATTAGATTATAAAATACTACCAGCAACGTCCATAAAGTCACCTCCAATTCATATTCATGAATTAAACTGTAACTACTATTTAAGACCTAAAAATACTTGGTAATTATAAACAAATAATAAAACTAAATTCAAATCCTATACAAATATTATATTGTAATCAAAACTATAATTAAATCAAATATTAATCTCAATTTCAAACAAAAATTAAAAATACTTTTTATATAAAAAAAATTAAATTTAAATCCTGTAAAAATATTCAATTGTAATTTAAAAATATATCTTCAAAACTATAATTAAATCAAATATTAATGTAAAATTTATATACTTTTTTTGTTATTCTTAAATTGTAAAATATTTTAATAATAAATAAACCTTTTAAAGAACTTATTCGTATACGTTTATTTCTAGATAAAGCAATATTTAGCATCTAGGAAAATAATATTAAAATTAAGTAAATATATTACTTCTAAATTGGAAAAAATTTAAATGTACTTTTATTCTAGTAAGCTAGAAAAAATAGGTTACTAGTAACATATTTTTTATTTTATTTAATAAGTTACAGTACATTTCTTCCTATTTTCTGGGAATAATTTACTCAGTTTTAGTATTTTTTTTCGTTAATTTTAGTAATTTTTTTTCTTCTGGGGTGAATGCGCTTACTCAATTTCAGTTCTTATTTGCAGATTTGTTTCCTTGCTTTAAGGCTTAATGTACTCTTTTTTTACATATATTGTATCCAATTTTGGGAAAAAATTAACCTAAATTCATAACTTTTTTTTTCGTTTTTGGTAACATATTTATTAAATTGAAGTAAATTTTTACTCAGAACTGGTACATGATGTCATAATTTTAAGTAAAAAATATTTATCTTTTTAACTAAAATAGACGAAAAATTTCCTAATTTTTATTGTTCTCTCAAATTTATCTGAACTATATTCTTGTAAATATTAACTAAAATGAAGGAATATTTCCGATAATTTATGAACTAGTATAAAAATAATTTTTCCACTATTCTAGTTAAAATTTACTATAATTTAGGAAAATTTTGTATAAAAGTAGGAATTTCGGACTAATATTAAGTAAATTTTTTTTCCCAATATTAAGGAAATTTTTTACTGACTTGTAATAAAAAATGTCTTTGGCGCCATACGACAACCATTACGTCCTCAAAATAAGTAAAATTTCCTAACTTCTAGTTCATTATTTTTTTGAGTGTAGGTATGTTTGTTTGACACTTGTTTTTCTTGGTGTGGTGTATCACCTTTTGTTGGATTTTTGTTTGTTTTACAACTCATTAAGCAACCGTTCTATTATTTGTTGTTGTTCTTGCACTAATGTTAGTCAGACGTCTAGATATTTATCTGGCCTTTTGTATTAATTTTTTTTTTTTTTTTTTTTTTTTTTTTTTTAAATGTTCTACGCAGCTTGTAAGTATATATGTATTTTGAGAGAAGAGAACATTAACGGAAAATATATGTATGCTCACAACAACAACGCTACATTGATTTGTTTTCTAGAATGTTCTTTTGTTTTTCTGTTGTGAAATAAAATTCCTGACAACAAAAAAAACAGAATGGAATTTCAAATATGCCATGCAAGAAAAAATTTACATACATACATACATGTTATGTATATAATGATGCGCAATTTAATAAAACCGTTAAAATGGTTCAATTTGTTAAATGAGGGTGGAAATATTTTCTAAATCCCTAACAAGTCACATATGGACCGAAATTTACAAAATTCTGCAGTATGATATTTATGTACATATATGCAAATGATCTGTGTAAAGTTTTGAGTCAGTACCGATATTTATAAAATATATACGAGTATAAAGATTAATGGCTTTTTCGAATGTGGTCTTTACATGGGAACTATGACCAATTATGGCTAAATGTTTAAATTCTATTTTAAGAATTTTTTAATCCCAATCCTAAATATGAATAAATTACTTGTTCCAACGTTAAAGACCCAATTACTAAACAAAACAATGAAAACTTTTCTTATCACATAAGCGAATGCTCTTTTCTATTCAATTCATAATTCCCACAGTTAAGGGAACACAAAAAAGCATAGTAAATTCAACATTAAGTGACATTAAAAAATTAGACTAGAAAAACAAACATTACACAATCTCTCAAGATAATATTCTGGTACTAGAAAAGACAATTTAATAATATAAAAAACTTTTTCTTGAAAAATATACATAAAGATGATTGAAACGCAACAAGAGATAATCAAGCTTTATATTGTTTTCGATACTTAATATATAAGAGACTTTAATTAACTCACGCCAAGTAACATTGTTACAATAACTAAAAGATATACTCGTGTGTAGGTATATTTTAACGAAAACAATATAGAATAGTTAAGTGCGGTACAAGTGGAAACTGAAGAAATTTTTTATTAAAACATAATAACAACCACTTATATGTATATTGAGAAATTAGAACAAAAAGCTCAAAGAGCAGAGACATATTAAAAAAAGAAAAGCTTAATGAACAAAATCATTATCATCATAAACATCAGAAGGCAATAATGATTGGCATCATCATCACCACCTTAATCAGCAGCATCGCCAGCGTCATAGCCATACTCGTCATTTCCTAGAAGATTTTAAGAATATTGAACAGTTAAACGCAATAGCCGTGACAGCACAAATCGGAAATTACTGCAAAGCTACATCTTCGTTAATGAATGTAGTACATAATTTCCAGAAATGTGTGTATGTAGAAAATTCCAACATTTCACAACAAACTAAAAATAAATCAATCTTCCGCACGCACTTCATTGATTTATACTCATTTAATTGAAAGAATACTCAAAGAATCCGAACACTTGCTGAAAAGAATGTATGTAATACACAATACCAGAAAATCAAAAAGCCATTACAAACATATGGTTTTTAAAAGAAACGGAAAAGAAAAGCAAGCGAAAAGTTTGGTTTTTTGAATAGATGAAAACGGTTAAACAGAACACCATGAAAATTGCAGATGACGACTAAATCTTCATCTTGTATGATAACGCCGAATCAAATATAGACAAGAAAAATTTAATTTTTTTGTAATTTCCTATATTTTGTTAAAAAAAGAAATGACACTTTGCAAGCGGTTCTGGTTTGCTCACTTATGAGAAAAGAAGTTATAATAAATATTATACAGAATAGCTTAAATGATTAGAAATTTGTAATTTTCTTAAACATAACAAAATACAGCTTATTTATTTTAAACTTTATGAATAAACAAGTAATAAAGTATAGTCGGTCAAGCCCGATCATATAATACCCTACACCTAGTATATGTATAAAACAGTTTTTTAGAAATGTGCGCTACATGGGAGATATGACCTATTACGGGCCGATCATCCAAAAACTTAGTGTCATGATTCATTCAGTCTCGTCTCATCGAACTGTTCGGACGTGTTTTTTTAGTGCGGCTGAATTTTCGGTGAAAAAATCGTAATAGGTGAAAAAGTGTAAAAAGTTGAAATTAAACAAAAAAGTGAAAAAATCGTAAGAGGTAAAAATATAAAAAAAAAAAAAAAAAAAAAAAAAAAAAAAAACATTAAACATCACATAAAAACTGTATGAGTGTTCCTCTCAGATTTAATTCTGAGAAAGAGCTTAGCTCAACTAGAAAAACTAAATGGGTCTCTGAGGAAGAATCCATAAAAAAATCTGTGGAGAATCTTCTCACTGCAAGAGCCGTGGAACGGCGTCGTTCCTGTTCGCCCAATATAGTAATTTCAATAGATGAAGGAACATCAACACCTTCTACATCAAATAGTGCAATCAAACCTAGAAACCAAGTAGGTATGGATAAATACGTCACAGTTCTTAAGCGACAGAGGAGCCCAACATCTGCTCAAGTATCATCAAATTCAAAAGCTCCTAAGACCTCTCCTACAGACGGATGAGCCAGAACTTCCTAAGAAGACGTTTAAGCCCCCACCAATTTACCTGAGAGAGCCCACTTCCAGTAAATTGGTACAAAGAATTGTTTCGGTAATAGGTGAAAATATGTTTAGCGTAACATCAATTAAACATGGAAATATCAGCGAAACCAAAATTCAAGTGAAAAAGGAAGATGATTTTCGAAAATTGTCCAACCAGTTGGAGAGGGAGGCTAGGGATTTCTACACCTATCAGCTCAAAAGCGCAAAAGGTCTCCAAGTCGTTCTAAAGGGTATAGACCCATGTGTTGACCCTGCGGAGATAAAGACCGGCTTAATGGACAAAGGGTTCAAAATTAAGAGTGTTGTGAATATTAGAAACTGTGAAAAGATTCCACAGCCTATGTTTAGGGTGGAATTGGAACCTGGAGATGTCGTATTAAAGAAAAACGAGTCCCATCCCATCTTCAATCTGATTTACCTTCTGCATCGTAGAATCACCGTGGAAGAACCGCATAAGCGTCAGGGACCCGTCCAGTGTCTCAACTGTCAAGAATTTGGTCACACCAAGGCGTATTGTAAATTGCCGACAGTTTGTGTTGCGTGTGGGGAGCTACATGCAACTGTTCAATGTGATAAGTCGAAAACTGATTCAAAAATCAAAAAATGCAGTAACTGTGGAGGTAATCATACCGCAAATTATAGAGGTTGTCCAATTTACACTCATTTGAAAGGCATAAGAACCAACAAGACGTCAGTATTACCTGATCGTCCTCAACAGCCTAATTTTGCTTCGAGTAACAATTTCCCTCAATTGTTACGGTCCACTAGTCATGTAAACGTGCCTAGTTCTAGACAAGTTTCTTACGCAAACGTGGTTAAATCTAATATGCCAGGTTTGGAGCAGGAACCTAAATCACAATATTTCGAGCCTAATATTAACTCTCTAGAGACTACATTGCAGACTCTTGTCCAAACTATGAACACTTTTACGACCACTATGACATCCATGATGCAGGAAATGCTGAAAATGCAATCCACTATCTTACAAGCCATTTTAAAGAAATGATTTGTTTAAAAATTTGTTTTTGGAACGCGAACGGCCTCCGCCAACATAAAAACGATCTGGAACACTTCCTGATGGATAAGCAGATTGATGTCATGATGATTGCTGAAACTCACTTGACGGCGACAGCGTACTTCAAAATTAATGGCTACGTGTTATATGATACTAAAGATCCCCGCGGAAGAGCATGTGGAGGTTCGGCAATTCTTATAAAGAACAGAATAAAACATTATTTAATGAACGACATATGTGGGGATTACCTACAAGCAACAAACATTTGTATTGAATTCTGTCAGTACAATATTGTTTTATCATCAATTTATTCGCCACCTCGATTTTCAATAAAAGAACACCAATACTACAGCTTCTTCAATTCCCTTGGAGCTAGATTTTTAGTTGCTGGTGACTTTAACGCCAAACACACTTTTTGGGGTTCACGTCTGGTGACCCCGAAGGGTCGTGAACTCTTCAACACCATTGCAAAAATGGGATTACATGTACTCTCAAGCGGTCATCCCACCTACTGGCCGACGGACCGACGGAAGATTCCCGATGTTATTGACTTCGGAGTAGTGAAAAATATCCCTGTAGAATCGATACAAGTGGAGCCTTCATTAGACTTGTCTTCAGATCACTCTCCTTCTATTATTTCAATGCGTTTCCTTCAAGGGAATGGCTCTCCATTTCGGGACATATCTAAAACCAGAGTAAGTTGGATAAAGTATAAAAAGTATTTAAGTTCCCACTGCACGGAAAATGTAGTGTTGAGAACTACCGAGGATATTGATGGGTCGATTGGCAAGTTTACTGAGGACATACGAAGAGCTGTACATCACGCCTCCACATACGACGTTGAGTGCAGAAGTGGGACAAATAGAACTTATTTCGTTGAACTCGATCATCTCCTGTCAGAAAAAAGAAGAGTTAGAAGAGAGTGGCAAATTCACAGGTCTCCTGAACTGAAAGCTAGGCTACGGGTATGCAGAGATATACTAAGAAATTTCTTAGAAACCCAAAGAATGGCTTCACTTAAATCTTACTTGGAGGGTCTTGATAGTACCCCACAATCTGACTATTCGTTATGGAAGGCGGCACGAGGTTTAAAAAGACCAGTTAGAGGAAAGCCTCCTCTGCGAAATCCGACTGGTGACTGGGCTAGAAATGATTCCGAGAAGGGGATTTTATTTGTTAACCATTTGAGAAATGTGTTTACTATAAACAACTCAAATAATGCATCTGATTTGCCTCCACTCGTTATTCGACCTCCTGTACCTCTAAGACTTAGCTTTAATGATGTTCAAAGCGCTATTGGTACTCTGAATCTTAAAAAAGCTCCAGGTATGGATAAAATCAGCAACAAAATGCTTGTGGAGTTACCTCGTGTAGCTAAAAGAATTATCCTATTTATTTTCAATGCTATTTTACGCCTAGAATACTATCCTGCAGATTGGAAGGTATCTATGATTACCATGATTCCTAAGCCAGGGAAGGACCTCACTAAAGTAGAGTCATATAGGCCAATTAGTCTACTGCCGACAATTTCAAAACTGTTTGAAAAATTGTTATTGGCTAAGTTGATTCCAATTCTGAACGACACTCAATGTATTCCAAATCACCAATTCGGGTTCAGAGCTAAACACAGTACCATCGAACAAACTCACAGATTGGTAAATGTGATAAGACAGTCGTTTGAAGAGAAAAAATACTGCTCCACCCTTTTCATTGATGTGTCGCAAGCGTTCGACAAAGTCTGGCATGAAGGTTTAATGCATAAAATTAAATTAACTCTGCCTGCTAACACCCACAAACTTATGAAAAGTTATTTATATGGTCGCAAATTTACAATCAAAGAAGGCGATTTTTTAAGCCCCGCTCAGCCAATTGAAGCAGGAGTACCCCAGGGTAGCATACTGGGTCCAACTTTATATTTGATTTATGCATCCGATATGCCGTTAGACCCCATAATACATACTTCAACTTTTGCAGACGATACAGCCTTTATTAGCGTTCATAAGGACCATCAAATAGCATCACAGAACTTGTAGAAATATGTTTATAAACTAGAGAATTGGCTTGAGCTTTGGAAAATCAGGGTTAACGAACAGAAGTGTATTCATATAACTTTCACATTACGAAAAGATACATGCTCGTTCATCAGAATAAATAATCAAATTATCCCGCAACACAATGAAGTCAAATACCTCGGAATCCACCTCGATCGTCGTTTAACTTGGAAGTCTCATATCGACGCAAAACTTACCCAGATGAGATTAAAAGCAGTGCAAATTAATTGGCTAATCGGCAGAAACTCTACATTAAAGTTGGATTGCAAACTTTTGTTGTACAATGCAATTCTAAAGCCAATGTGGTGTTATGGAATTCAATTATGGGGTACTGCCTCAGCATCCAACATTGAAAAAATTCAAAGGGGTCAAAATAAGATTCTACGTACAATTACTGCAGCTCCATGGTATGTTAAAAATTCTCGAATCCACAAAGATCTAGGCATTCCTTTGGTGAAAGTCGAATTTACAAAACACGCCTCAAAATATGTCAGCAAACTTGAACACCATCCAAACCCACTTGCACGAGACATCCTTAACTTTACTGGCCATGTTCGGTTGAGAAGGAGAGATAGCCTTGCTTTAACTCAAGCGCAAAACAGATGACTGGATCAGTGGATATAAATTGTTTGTAGTATCATAATATTTTGTCTAGCACTGGCTGGACTTATTATTTTCTTTTAGTATTAAGATTCGAAAACTTATTGTCATTTCATTTCTGAAGATCCAATAAATAAATTAAATGTATTAAAAAAAAAAAAAAAAAAAAAAAAAAATGATTTCTGTAAATATAAATTTGAAGATTTATAGAGGTTAAAGTTGATTACGGAGAGGGTCTTATATGGGAGTTTCGACTAATTACGGACCGACCATTATAAAATTAGGTGTCATCATTTCTGTGTATTATTTGTGTCGAATTTTATTTGATTACCAACATTGTTAAGAAATTTATGATCGTTAAAGTGATTTTCGGAAGTGGGCCATTTATGGGAGCTACGACTAATTATGGACCGATCATAATAAAATTGTACCGTATTATTTGTACGCATATGATATATATTTGTGTTAAATATTATTTCGATACCAACATTTTTGAGTGAGTTATGCTCTTTAAAGTGATTTTCGGAAGTGGGCTTTATATGGGAGCTACGACTAATTATGGACCGATCTGCACAAAATTTTTAGATGTGATTTACCTTCATTTACTACACATTTGTGATGAAATTTGTTTGGTGCCTTGCATAATTCAAACATTTATGATCGGTAAACCCCAATTTCGGGAGGACTTTTGTATGGCGGCCAGGTGCAATAATTTGGCGATTTCCACCAGTTTCAATCCCATTCGTTCTTGGGCCGAAAAAATATCACTTACCAAATTTTATCAAAATATCTTGAAAATTGCCACCTGCAGCTTTACATGGACAGCCAGACGGACGGACGGACGGACATCGTTAAATCGACTCAGAAAGTGATTCTGAGTCGATCGGTATACTTTACCCACTCCCCACTATGGTGGTTTAGGGTATAAAAAGCTTTAGAAAGCACAATAATAAAGTAATTTGTACCAAAGTCTTTATGACTCTAATGCTTAAGTGGTGCTACATTGTTGTGAATCCAATTTATTTTTTATGCGATAAATAAAGACTCTAATTCAAAAGCGTATATATGTATGTGTCTTCCATACGTTTATAGAAAAATATTTTTGAGAAAAAAATTATTGAATACTGTTTAGTATATACAGTCAGTCCTATTCTTACATACAACTGGAAGGCTGTGGATACAAAAACAAATATCTTTATTATATAGAAATATAGTGTTGTCATGCGAATTTAAAAATAATGTTAGAAGATTTTAAAATTCCTTCCTTAAGACTTATGCTTTTATGAATTTTGTGGTCGCCGAGGGAACCGATAAATGTTCTGGCAAATTTGATTAAATCCATCATCATTTATTGTATGTGTCTATAACTTTTTAATGGATATTTGTTACATGAGTAACCTTTTCTAATGTTTTATCTTTATCTCTCTTAAAATGAAGATTGCACAGTGCTTTAGGAACTATTTCAAATATCGTAACTTTATTTCAAACGGTTGGAGTTGAGGTATTACAGTTTTTAGGGTCGTATACGCAACGGAACCTAGTGAGTGGCCCCTCAATCTTTTTGCGTTTCTTAGAAATGGATTCTTAACGGAAGGTCGCAAAATTTTTCTAAAATATCCACTACATATATTTGCAATAAAGTTCTTAATTAAATTAAAAAACTTACTAGCAGTTATATCTACACGCATCCAAATTTGGATTAATAAAAGGGTTAGTATTTGTTACATTTTCTCCCGAAAAACTGACTATATTTTTTTATATCATCCGCCACCATAAGTTTGTCATTCCATGTGTAATACTGAGAAATACTCATCTGAGACCCAACAAAATAAGTAAAATTCTTGGTCCTTACGAAATTATAAGTCGATTGAACCATGTCCGTCCGTCTGCCTGTCTGTCTCTGTAAAACACCCTCACGTCCAAAAGACATAACTAAAATCAAAAAAACAGTTTATATTTCTCCTAATTAGTTTAGTATTGAAAATCCGACAAATCCGTATAGTACAGCAAGAGTTATGGATCAAAATGTAAGACAACCTCCAAAAAAAATTGATATTTTTAAATTTTTTTCTCCAATTTTTTAAATATATTGCGGATATTTCCATGAAATTTTACATACCAGCGATACCAAATTATAATACTTATTTTTTAAACTTACTCACCATTAAGCCTCTAGAATGAAACCCCGTTTATCCTGGGTCAGATTTAATTGTTCTACAATATTCGTATGCACGTACTAGAGTTCATGTGTTTGGTAATCACATTTTAAATAATTTCTTTTTTAAATTTATAAGAAAATATTTTTCTTAATTTCTTTGTGAAGTTTTTGCTAAAGTTATAATTAATGTTGTTGCTGAGAAAATTTTAATACTATGTTTCCACGGCAATATGAAACACTTGTTTCGTTTATTGAGGCTGTTTTCATAAACGCAGTATGCAATGCAATATTTCATTGCATAGAGTTCATAATAGCATTTAGAATATAATTTAAAAACTTTTATCACATAAAATATAAAAATATTGGACTATGAAAGAGAATCTTAAAACAAAAATTTTTATATTATATTTCTAAATGCTATTATGAACTCTATGCAATGAAATGTTGTATTGCATACTGCATTTATGAAAACAGCCAGAATTACGATTGTGAATCATCCCGTTCACACGGCATATTCGTGTTTCACTTTGACAGTTCTTTTTTATGTACAAGAAAACGTGAGTAGTTGGCGCGATTTTTATTATTATTTATTTATATTTATTATTTCTTTATATATTTATTTATTTTCACATTTATTATTTTTACCTTTTTAGTTATTTGTTTACATTTTATTTTTACAGCTAGTTCAGATAAACTAGCGATAATTTGTTATCAAATTAGAGAAGACAGTAAAATATTCGTGTTTGTGTAGTAGTTTCAAACTGAAACAAGATGTTTCGCTCTCAAAATGTTGTATGGCGAAACAGGTTGTTATACTATGTTTCCACGACGACTTGAATCACCTGCTTCGCTCTCTGAATCATGTTTATGAATCATGCTGTTTACATGACCAAAAAACTTGATTCGATTTGACAGTTGTCTTTAATAAACAAACAGAATAAAAAAAACAGAATTTACAATTTGTGGAAAATATTTTTTTTAATGGACAAAAAAACTGAGTGAAAATTAGTTAGCTTATTTGAAAAAAAAAAACATACATTCGTACGTATTTACTTTCTTTACTTCCAGCAACAAGAAAATAATTTGCTTTGTTTACAATAATATTAAATTTTTACAGCTAGTGCAGATAAACTTGCGATAAAAATTAGAGAAGAGTTCAATTTTTCGTGCTTCGCAAGTTGATTCAATATGAATCTACTTGATTCGCTCTTAAAATTTTGTATGGTGAAGCAAGTTGTTTCACTAATGATTGGGGTGTGAAGCATGAATAGAGAGCGAAATATGAACCGTGGAAACACAGTATACAACTTGTTTACAAAGCATTTCCTTTCTTTAAGTTTTTAGTTGTTTTAGTTTTTAGTTGTCTGATACTGTAAGTCTGCTTTTCATTATATCCTAATTTAATTTTTTTTAAATTATTGACATAGATTCATTTCATGCATTTCTATTTAATACTTTAACAAAAATTAAGGAATTTTTAACACATTCACATGGACCACAACAAACAACACCTAAGCAATCATACATCTTTTATTTTACTTATTAATCTTAATTAATCTTTTTATGAAATTTCTTTATATTTTTTCTAATGGAAGATCTTAAACAATTTGTATTCCTTTTATGTTGGTATGTTTGATTCAGATTTTATAAATAATTGGATTACAATTTCTTCACAGTTTCATTACTAATTCTGTGTGCTTTAATTTTCTCAGCACTTTCTTTAAAACTTCCTTGTTGGTTGCAAATATTTTTTTTTTTTTAATTTTTTTAATTTTTATTTTGTTTCTAATTTTCTGCCGGATAAAGGTTTCACTCAGTATTCCTCGTCTTTGACATGTTAAAAAAAATTCGAAGATATTTCTCAAATTTATTTGTAGAGCGTTTTCGTTTAAAAAGACCATCCACGTTAATAGTCGGAGATTGACTAAGGCTGTTTGTCTTCCTGACTTGTGTTTGTTGTCTTTTGCTAGTAACAGTTCTCCGGCGTGTCAACAAATTTTCATGTTGTTTATATTTGAGTTGCTTTGTATTTGTAGCCTTTTCATTTGCGCACTATTATTATGAGTTTGATGTTTGAGATGTATTCGGTATCAAGGTTTGAACAGTTATTAAATTTTAGTTGCTTTATTTCCATACGCAACTTGTTCGATGTTGATTCTTACTAATGGTTCAGTTTACTTGTAGCTTACTTGTTTATGCCGCTACTTGTTGAAAAAACTTTGATTTGTTTTAGTCGTATTGTGCTTCAAGTGTTGGTAAAGGATATAATTTCATTAACCAACTTTTAAAACATTTTAATGATATCTTAAATTTATATTATACCTACGTATAGTATTTTGTAATTTGAAAATTTTTTAAATATTGTTTAACTTCTTCTTGGAAAGAGTTATCAAATTAAAGCTTTTGGTTCATATCTTCTTTGTTATTTTCTTTTGTTTGTCTACCGGACAAATTTAATTGCTGTCTTTGACTATTTGTATTCCCTAATGAAGGGTGTTCCAAAATACATGCAAGATCATGTATTTGCCGTCATTTGTGCAAAACATCTCCCTTTCATTCTTGTACAATATTTCATAAATAATAAAAATTTCCAAGAGCAATATCATCCTTTCTTTATTTATTAATTGAATCTTCATTAAAATCGAACTAACAATAAGAATTTAGCTGCATCAGCTGTATACCCTCTTCTTAATGTTTTATTGTACTTCAAGTTTTTTTCAATTTTTCTGCATGTTTTTGATCTCAGTTTATACCAAAGGCATGTCTGAGGCCGTTCCTCATTGCTATATTCCATAACACCACATTAGTTTTATTATTGAGTTATAAAGCAGAAGTTTGCAATCTAAACTAAGCTTAGAGTTTCAGCCAATAAGCTAACTAATTTGGAGTAATTTAAATTTTATTTGAATAAATTTTCCATCTATGTATGTGGGATTTCCATGTAAGGCGTCGATCGAGGTGTATTCCGAGGTATTTAACTTCGTAAATAGGAGAGCGTGATTTTCTAGGCAATGTCAAAGTTATCTGTGGATGTCATCAGCAAATGTTGATGTGTGAGTATGATTGTTTGTTGTCATATCAGATGTATATTTCAAGTACAGGACACGTCCTGGGGGTACTCCTGCTTAAGAAATCCCTTTCTTGAAGCTTAAATGTTCGACCAGTTAAGTAGCTTCTATTAGCTTATGTGTGTTTTCGGGTAAAATTAGTTTCAACTTGTATATTAGATCATCATGACACACTTTATCAAACGCTTGAGAAATTTCGATAAAGAGAGCAGAACAATATTTTTTCTTTAAATGTTTTCTTTTGCGATTTTTACAAGTCTATGGGTTTGTTCGATAGTGCAGTGTTTTCTTCTAAATCCAAATTGGTGCTTTGGAATATAATTGTTATATATATATATATATGTATATATATCGTTAAATATAAATCGAGTATACCTTGTTCATGAGTATCTTCTCGAATGATTCTACTATTGATCTTTTCCCGGCGTAGGTATCATGGTAACCAATGAAACCTTCCATTCTGGTGGATAATATGCAAGGCGTAATATAGCGTTAAAATAAGAAGTGTATTTTTTATTGATTTTGGCAATAATACGTGCTTTCTTAAAGTTTAGTTCAATAATAGCCTTTTCGATCTCCTGTATCTCAAAACGTGTTGGTAGACCTGCTCCAAAATGGTGAACAACTCGTGGCAAGTTTAGTGGCTTGCCATAATAAGTAATTCTATTGCCTATTTGCATCCAAATTTTCTAAATATTTATTTAGTGATTAAGTTTTTTGATATTTCCAAAGCTTTAGAAGTATTTTTATGAAATATTTCAGCTTAGATTTGAGTTGGCGCGATCTGTGCATTTGCCACTATCTTCAAATTCTTCTTTTTTCATTTAAGAGCCGTTAAACATCTGCAGAATAAAAATAAATTTGGGCAAAAATAAAATAAAACAAGTAAAAAAGTATAGTCGGTCAAGCCCGACCATACACCCAGTATATTTGTATACAAATATACAACTAGAAACTACTGAACCGTTTTTATCTATGAATCCAATGCACACTGTTTAGTTTGCTAATTAAGCTGTAAAATCAATGTGACTGGATTCTAATATTGATAACGTTAATCTAGAAGGCTCTAGATGTTAATTTATAGTCCTATGTGTACGACACGTCATATTGACCTATTGAATGGGCACTGCAGGAATTTCGTATATTGTAAGGAAATATATATTGGATATGCTGTCATCTAGAATTATTAAGTTGGACTTAAGTAGTGGAGTGGAGGGCCATTTGGGCAACCAGGGCACAGTCCTTTTCCCGTGTTACCACAGCTAAACCGATTTTAATGAAATTCGGAACGTGTATAGAACTATGTTTTTTTCTGTTTATATAAAAAGGAAAATCCGGTAAGACCAAAAGGTTGAGCCGATTTATTAAACGTAAATATATCCATGCTTGAAAGCGTCAACAGGCTATATATTTTTTCAAAACTTGGACTGTCGGTATAAAAAGGGGAAAACCCGGTAGTACCATACGGCTTAATCGATCGAATTGAACGTTTGAACCAAGATAGAATCCATTCTAGAAAGCGTCTATAAGCTTTATGTTTTTTTAAAACTTGGGCCAAGTCGGAAAAAATAGGGAAACGCCGGTAATCACAAACGTTAAACCGATTGGATTGAAATTTGGAACATATCTATGCCTCTAACGTACATAGATATTTGCTTGAAAGCGTAAACGCGCTATTGTTTTGTGTTGGGGCTTTATGCAATCACAAAAATATGTATTTGAAAAGTAATTTCTTCATAATACGACCCTTAGAAGGTAATAACGGGTAAATAGGAGATACAGGTTTGAAATGGTAAATATGGTTTTCAATAACGGAATTACCAAGCAACATGCATTTGGTAAATCCAAAATAAAGAACCACAAAAGCAAAATAAAATAGATTGTTAGTACTTTTTTGGTACCTTTTGAATGCTTTGTTCTAAGAGAAAAAAAAAGAGAAAAATAAAGAAAATACTTTTTTAGTTTTTGTACTTTTTAGTACCTTTTCTATGAAATTTCTTTAAAGAGGTAGAATTAGCTGTTTAGCTTTGTGAAATCAAAAAAATTGCAGTAGATAATGCCACTTGACGATGCGCATTCATAAACTGAATACTATAACAATTTGAAACAATTATTTAAGTACAGTTTTCAGAGATACTGTTGTTAAATATTTTCATTTCAAACAAATTAAAACCTTTTAATCATAAATTGTATTCAAATTATGATATCCATTCATATTTATGTAACAGCCATACCTAAGGTTTTTTAAATGTCATGCTCATACATTTTGTTTTGACATAACTTTGCCGCTTTTGTTTAGGGATGGGGTATCAGCGCTAATGCTCAAAATAAAAATACGTTCTGTTTTCCTTCGGCATTTAGGTATGGCTGTAAGGGGTAGTCATATAATAAACACATACAACAACTGTTAATCTAAACATCTTTTAATTAAATCTTGAATATCGATTTCCTTATTTATTATCTCAAAATTTTCAGCAACAATTAGGATCTTACACATTATGATCAAAAGACGCAAAAAGTTCATATTGAGCAATTTAGATTATTAAAATTTTAAATGTAAGTTCGGAAAATATCAGAGAACCGGATTAACAATCTACGATTTTTAAATTTAAATATGCCTATCAATGCTAAATAGGTAAAAATTCAAAATTTTAAATGATCAACGGTCAGGAATAAAATATAAGAAATCCCCGGGCAAGGCCAGGTTTCAAAAAGCTACTCACTAAATAAAATCTCGCTGTTTAATTAATTAGTTAAAAAAAGAATGTAATGAAATAAAAACATTAAACTATTAAAAGACGTAACCACTAAATAACATCTATTTGAACTAGTTTATTTATTTAAAAAAACTTTTTTTCTTTAGGCCAAAGCACAACAAATATTTAGTTTTAATTTATTTTTTGCTGTTTGATCTTGCAAAACTCTTGTAAGAGTAATCAACGTCAAACAAATTTGTGCTAAAACAAGTGGTTACGCTTTTTGAGTAAATATTTTTCAAATGTGACCGTACCTTAATAGTTGTTACAGAGATTTATTTCTGATATGCATATGTTTGTATGTACACACAACAAACAATTGACAGCCTTAATTGGAATATTTATTATAATTTAAATTTCAGAGATATTGGTTAAAGTGAATTTAAATTAATTTGGAATTTTTATTCATTTTGTCGCTTGTATTAAAATTGTTTGTGCCTGTGCTGGTCGTTTTCGATTAACATTAATTTCAATATTTTTTGCTTCGTTGGACACAGTTACTGTGTGACACTTGTATCTGTACATAAGTTTGTGCTGTCATTCGAAATGTCACTTGCTGCATTTGCGTTTTTTGTTTTCTCATTAATGCATTCGGTATCTTCACCGAGAATAATGAGTCAACATTTTATAAATGCATTAAGTTTAAAGTCTTCCATTTGTAATTGCATACGATATTGTGTAAAATGCTTGATGGTGGTTGGGTTTTGGTTGATAATACAAATGTCTTCTCAACTATTGTTCTGTTAGGCAGGTAATTGGTTGGTAATTTTAACACTAAAAATTCCATTGCTTAATGAAACTTTATTTATTCAGCATTTTATGACAATGACAAATTAAAACATTAAAGTTTTAAATCAAAATTGTAACCCAAAATTCTTAAACCATTGATATTTCTTTTATTTCGGCTCGAGTTCATTAAATTTAATTTTTCATTAAATTATTTTTACTGAAGGTAGGAATTGTTACATGAAAATTATTATTAAAAATTATTGATAATTTTTCTTGGCTTAGGATTCGAACCTGGGTTGTTGGTTGAATTTAGATATGTTTCGAGAAACACCACTTTCTCTCATCAGAATTCTTTACGTTCTCACCCTCTGCACCACTGTGGTGCATGAGTGTTCTTCTGTCTTGTACAAAATATTTTAATATCAAATTTTGTTATTATTACAACAGTTTTTTATAAAGATTTGATAAATAAAAAATTCCATTACTAACTTCAACATAGTAGAATTTAAAAAAAAAATATTTAAAATTTTTCACTTTTTGCTGTCAATTGTAATTTGTTGAATGTGGAACAAGTGACCGCAAAATTAATTTTTCATTTGTGTGAAAACTAAGTTGCAAATGGTGAATGTTCGCATAGTTACATTGATCAACAGAAATGTATGTAGCAAAATTTACATTTGAAAGGAGTTAGATTTTATTGAAAGCATCATACCTGAAAACTCAAATCATCATTTGTTTACATTGACTGTGCATTTGCAACAATATATAATATTTACTTCTCGGTAACTAAAACTAGCAAAACTATTTGTAATACACTTGTGTTTTTGAACAAAGTGATAACATTATTAGAGTTGTTTGGAAATGGCGACAAATAGGGATAATAATAACTTATTATTAGCAAACTGAAAAATATATATTTATTGTCCATTTCAATAATATTCTCATACAGAATATACATCTACATAGATACATATGCATATATTGTATATATAACTACAGTGCGTGGCCAAATTATTAGTTACACTTATTAATTAAGATTCAACCGCTTTTAATACGTATATAAATTTATTTCTTGTACCAGATGTTTTCGTATTTTAATTCTGGTAATACTGTTAAATATTTTGTGCAGTATCAACAATGATTGGTGAGATTAGAGTGCAGTTGTAGATCATTATCTGTCATTCTGCTCTGACGTGTGAAATATGCAATTTTGATAAAATTGATTAAAGGCTGGCGGCATCACGATTAAGAACGAAAAGAAAATGTTTAAAATTGCATTCAGAGCATGCCAAAAAGGGTGTAAGCTGTAATTGATGCCAAAGAAGGTTCTACAAAATATTAAGATTTTTTTGAAAAAATTTTTTAATATTTCTTTTCCTCAAATATATATTTTTAAAACAAAAGAATTTATTTTTAATTGATTTAGAAACACTTAATTTACCTAAAAGAATAAACAAAAGGATAAATTTCCACTATTTTAAAATGTTATACGGCTTCAAACTAAACAATTTTGCATGTATAACTAATAATATGGCCACCCACTGTAGGATTGTACTAAACTTACGTCAGATATATTCTAAAACTGTTTATAATTTTTTAAACTTTTTTTTTATAGTGGATTATGAGGTCAAGGTTTTAGTGTTTTACAAGCTGGACAACAAATGGTAAATTATGGTGACAAGGAGCAATCAGTGTGTGATTGAAATGGCTGAATTAGACAATTAACATTGCATGCAATTTTATGATTAGTATAGTAGCTGTAGATGTTCGTTTTATTTTAAAACACTTTGTAATATTATATCAGATAAATATTTTATTTTAATTCGTGTAATTAATTTTATCAATTGTATTAGCTTTTAGTTTTTGTTTTGAATTTGATCAACGAAGTTTTCGCTGGTTTTGATTTTTATGAAATTGAAAATTATTCTGAAAAAAAACTAAAAACTAAAGCGATTGATAAATTTAATTACATAAATGAAAATAAAAGATTTTTCTAATATAATATTGCATAGTGTATTTCACTTGCATGAAAATAAAGCGTCACAATTTATTAAAATGGTTTTAATTTGAAATCATTACAACCTGTTAAACCACATTAACATAGACAAACACATAATCCTACTTGCATAAAATATGCTGATGCTTTACATTTAATTTATTCTATTCCACTTAACATATATAAATATTGAAATTGAATATAGATTTGAAAATTAACGCTTTGCAATAAACTAAATATTAAATTTCACAGGAAAGGCACATCTATCAGAAATTATAAAAAACAGTCTGAGTTATAATGGTCAACTCGTAGAGCAGGTAGGTTTTCCATACTTTCAGTGGTATATTGAGTTAACATTCGCTTTTTATATACATACATGCATCTACTTTGAATTCATTCTTTATATATTTACTCAAATTATTCATTAAGTCTCTTCAAATGTGTGAGTAGGTATATTAGTTTTTTTTTATGTTTTATAACAAACACATAATAATTACCCCCCCCCCCCCCACTATGGCACTGAATTGTAAACAAAATTAAGCAGGCAAATACAACTATATACTCCTACACATAGAAAAGTTTACATAAACATATAAAAAACCAACAAAAACCCCAAGCACTAATTGGCTAACTGACCGCAACCAAAACGTTTACGGTAAACTCAGCCAACCAAAGGCACAACACTCTTACGAGTAAATGTTTAAAATTAAAGCTCATTTATTCTAGCCGATATAAAAGAATAGAAATAAGCACAACATGAACATCGTTGTTAATTAATTAAAAAAATATATAAAAAAAATTAAAATAAAGTACAAGGGGCGTATTGAAATAACATGAAAGTCTTGATCAGAGACCTGCAACAAGTATGAACGAGCCGACTTATTCACTAACGTTGAATTTTTAGAACAATACAAAAAAGTATTATTCAATTTTATGCTTATTCACTTTTTATGCACACACAGAAAATTCAGCAACGAGTATAAATCATTTCCAACACTTGGTTCGAACTGCAATGTTTGAAAACAAAAATTCTTGTTTATACACAGTTTGTTTTTTGCATGTCGGCTTTGTTGTGCATGATCTGATTGGAATTGAACTAAAAACACACGAGCCACTTATAAGTAAAAAGCGGCTGGCAGAAAAATATGAAAACATAAAAAATGTGCATTTACTACCTAATTAACATTATTTCGTCGAAAAGAAAACTTATTTGACAAAGCAATGATAAAATTTGTAATATGTACAGTTTGTCAAATATATCTCTGCACAGCAAAAAAAATTAAAGAAAAAATGTAAAATGAGCTGCTTCATACATTTAACGACACAGTCGAACATTCATGTTCGCACAAAACAACAAATGAATAAAACACATATTCGGCTAACAACACGTTGGCTTTGATGTAAAACGAGCTTCATACATTTAACGACACAGTCAGAATATTCATGTTCGCAAAAAACAACCAGTGAATAAAACTGAATGTTTGAAACGAACGGTTGCGTAAACGAGCGTTTTGTGCATTTGAACAAAAACGATTAAATCATAAAAATCAATGTGCATGATTAAGTATACCCGAAAATTTAGTACTCGTTGCAGGTCTCTGGTCTTGATATTTAACTTTTTCACATAGCAATAATAGAACCTTTAACAATGGTTATAATTAATTCAATTTTGCTTGAAAATTCACTATGAAAATTGTGAATCTGTAAAGGCTGCATTTCGTAAAATAAGTGATATTTTTAGTCTTTCTGAGACCGCTATTAAGAATTTGTCAATAATATCGCCGCAGTTGGGCTTCTGTAAATCCAAGAACAATTGTCTTTTTGATGTGTGATTGGTCTATTTTCTAAAAAATTTGGTTGTAAACGAGTTTATGGTAAGTGAATCGCGAAATGTTAACAATTAAATTTTAGCCTATTATTGATAATATGGATTTCACAGGCACTGAAACAATGAGTTTATTGCAAACGATATTATTCAAACGCACAATATCTCGAAATTCAGCAGTTAATATGCCCTACCCATGTAATTTAACACCACTGGATTACTTTCTATGAGGCTATTTTAAAATAAATAAAGTATATGCAGTGAAAGAAAATAGCAAAAAAATATCTGAAAAATATCAAGGATGTCTAAAACTTTGATCTATAACTTGGATCCTACTGAACTGATTTGCCCATTTTCAATACAATACATTTCGACGAAATAAAGAATATTTGAGAACAATTTTATTGCTCTAGGTCTTTTTTCGAAGTTCTATTGTGCCTTCAGCAGACGGACGGACATGGCTAGATCGTCTTAGAACATAGGTCGGCATCCTATAGCACAATAGTGCAGAGAGCACTTCACACATACACTTAATCTCTTTCATTCAGTCGTCATTGAGACAGCAATGAGTGCACATGCAGCGGATGCTTTTATATCTTTTTTCAGAAATACTTCCCAACAAACATTTCAAATTAATAATGAACTACGAAAAATATTTTATGATTGATAATGCATATGGTAACATGCATGTAATCAGCTTTTGAAGTATTAGAAGTTCCGTTTATATATCAATCTCGTTGTTTATTTCTTATATGTTACGGAAAATATAGGGTGTTTTTTTTACAGGTTTGTTTTTCGAAAAGAGATAAAACTGGCATTTTTTGGTCAAATCTGGCAACTCTAATGTCATTTGTGTTCAGTTTGGTTAGCCATTTCATCATGAACAGGTTGACAAAAGAACAACGCTTGCAAATCGTGCAAATTTATTTCGAAAATAACGGTTCAGTTCGCGAAGTTTACCGCAAGCTCCGTCCATTTTATGGTCGACATAATCGTCCATCAGAGCAATTAATTCGGTTAACCATGGATCGTTTTCGCACTACGTTTACTCTATGTGATAATACGCATCCGTAGAGACGTCGAACAGTGCGCATCGAAGAAACAATTGCCGCTGTAGAGCAAAGTGTTGAAGAGGACCCGAATTAATGGAGACCGGTATAGAGCCATGATAACCGACTATTTTGTTCCCGAATTGGATGGCATGAATATGGATGAGTTGTGGTTCCAACAAGACGGCGCTACATGCCACACAGCGCACGCCACAATCGATTTATTGAAGGAAACATTCGATGAGCGCATAATTTCGCGGAATGGACCTGTCAATTGGCCACCAAGATCGTGTGATTTGACACCATTGGATTATTTTCTTTGGGGATATGTGAAGACGCTCGTCTACGCCAACAAACCAGAAACGTTAGGGGAATTGGAAGCCAACATTCGTGGCGTTATTGCCAACATACGGCCCCATATGCTCGAAAAAGTGGTTGAAAATTGGACCTGTAGAATTGGCTTTATTCGAGCCAGCCGCGGCGGCTCCTATATATTGTGAGTGTATGTTTCCTATCTAAGTTGTTTTTTTATAATTTATATAATTATGTTTATGTTTACTGGGTAGTTCGCTCACACACACAACCTCATTTTACGCTTTGCCTACCTCTGTCTTAGAATAAGAAGAATATAAGGACCCAAAATATATATACTCGTATGTTCTTCGACCAATTTTTCGATGTGTTACAAATTCAATAACAAACGTAATCTTTTTGGGTATAAAAATAATTAAAGAGGTGACAAAAATTTTCTAACCAGAACTGTAACTGTTTAAGGTCTATGTTTCATAAAAATGCAGCTGGAGAATTTTGTTAAAATTCATTCGTATGTTACTCTGTTAAATGGTAGCTTAGTGGTAATGATAGACGACCAAGAAACTTAGTTTGGATTATTTTACGTAATATTTAGTATTATTCCGCACAAAATGTTTAAAGATAACATTAGTTGGGGAACTGAGGAAACAAAATCGTTGTTGCAAGTAATTAGAATGAATGAAAATATTAAAATTGTATTTGGCTGTCGTAACTGCTTTGGATTGGTGGATATTAATTTATGCCTCCTGCACCATATACATACATATGTTGGTGAGAATGATTGCAACATTAACATTCTCTTGTTTAGATAACAAAAAAGCATATTCTGCAATTGAGTTGAAATGATTGATCTCTTAAACTCGTTGTCGTCTTTATGGAATATCAGGATTTTTCAATTTAAATTTTTCATCCCTTACTACGCCAGTTAATTAATGCGGAAGAGGTCTTTGGTGAATCTTTGTCTGCTGTTGGTTAAAATCTAGCCACTCACAGATTAGTTCGGCCCAAAGTTTCTACCAAACTATCCTGACTCTCAGTAGTAGTCGAAACACAATCTCTGAAGATTATGAGCATCTTCTCAGATATTATAGACAAATTGATAGATACAATAATATTGAAAACAGACTTACAACGATCCTGCAAAATAAGTAGTTGTATTTCTGGAATGGTCGTATCTGGAATTATGTGACTGCCAATGTATTTTATTGTTGCGTCAGTCAAACAATTTGGGAGAGAGTATTTTAATTATCAGTTGCGACACCAGATCTTGTCTTTAGCTCAATCCTTCCCAATATATGTATATGCATTTAGTTTATTTATTTAGATATTCAAATCTTTATCTTTTTGGAAATGGAAGTTGTCTTTTGTTCAAAAATATGCATATTTATAAACAGGGGAATCCTTTTTTTATTATCTTCATTTCTATAGGCTGTCTTATGTATACTCGTACATACATATGTATGTACTAGTATAATTATGTATATTAAAACAGATATACGATATACATACGTACATTAAATAGAGTAACAAAAAAATAATAAAAGATAAAAATTAATTTTAATATACTCTCAGTGTTAGCATGCCAGGAAAAAAAATAACTAGTGTTTAGATATTCAATATTAAAAAAAGATTATGTTTCATTGTTGTAATGTTAGCAACATTGCATTCATTATCATGAGGAAATTATATAAAAACTGCGGCAAAATGTCAGTAGATTTTTGTATTTGTGTAACATGGGGAATCGTGTTATAACCACACATGAGCATTATTTCAATATATCGTATGTTAAGGAAACAAAAATATTCTTATGCGATGACTGACAACTCAGCTATTATATCCTACAACCTTTCTATGAATCCCTTTAATAGTCATAATGTGCTTAAATTGCATCTTTAACATCTTACTTAAAACCAAAATAAATTCGTTTTAAAGTAACACTGAAAATGTTATAAAGAAAATTATTTTAACTAATTAATTTATATGCAAAAATGCTAGACATACATACATACATATACAGACGTAGAAAAAGAAATTCAAAAGTAACCATGCAACAAGCAAAATGTCACATGCTTTATAATCGTAGTTGTTGCAGGATGCATATTACACTCATGTAATTTTTATATACATTTTTTACTTTCTACAGCATGTTGCTGTTGAAGACATTTTATTAAATAACATTTTCTAAAGAATGTGGAATATTTCCAGAAAAAAATATTTTTATGAGCATTAACAAATGTTTCTTAAATACATAGAACCAATAATAATCAGATAATCTTTAAAATTTTGCAACATAAAATGTAGGACTAATCATTAGTTTATAGTCGTTATACAAATTATAAAATGTATCAAAAATACCTTTATAGCTAAGAATTTAGCGAAACAAATACAAACTGCAAAACTATTTGACTTCTCTACAGAAACACCCATAGTCCCAAGGTTGGAAGAAATTAAACCCGCAAGCCTCAAGCTGAATTATCAATTACAGTAAAATTAGTCCAACCATTTGAGCAAGAAATAGCTTTAACAACAGAAAGAATTAAAAAAGCTGTTTACTTTGCATCAGCATATAAAATCACACTTTCGTTGTTTGCAAGCATTACCAACTGAGATTTTTAAAATGTTCTAGAATAACTTATAGCATTTGTGGCAACCCATCAATTTTCGCATATGACAATTGTTTTATCGTATTATAAGAGTTATCTTTATCTCCATTATATAAGATTTACGATTCTTGCACATACCCAAACAATTGTTATTATATTTTATGTCTTTTTGTGGCATATTTAATTGGTTATGGTTGCAAGAATTATAAATGTTTATGCATGAACCGCACTCTCACATGTTTTTAGAACAAGCACATGTGCAGTTTAGTATTCATTCATGTAACAATGTTGCAGTGTGTGTTTTTTTTTATTTCTTGTCACCATCATTTATTTTTTGCTGTCACTTCGTGTTGTTACACATTGTTATGGCTTCATTTGCAATATTCTCGCTGTAATCGTAAGTATTTATGTTTATTGAATAAAAATAAGAGACTATAACAAACTTACTGTATATTGCCTATTTAAAAGATGAGCATATTTATTGATTGTAAAGTCTACACTTAGGATGACAATAACAATATTGTGAATTAGAAGACAAATGTGTTTTCTACTATCAATGATTTTATTTAAATCCATATATGCTATATACTTATAGCTTTGAATATATTAATAACTTTCTTCTTTAGTATCTAAAAGTGCATTTAAAAGTGAATCAAGTAAGAAAGTATTGTCGGTCAAGCCCGACCATATAATACCCTACACCCAGTATATGAATAAAACAGTTTTTCAGAAATGGGCGTTATATGGGAGATATAACCTATTGTGGACCGATCATCCAAAAATTTAGTGTCATGATGTCTGTGAATATAAATATTATATGTGTTAAACTTTATCTCAATATAAATACTTTTAAACGATATATGGAGCTTAAAGTGAATTACGGAGAGGGTCTTATATGGCAGTTTCGACTAATTATGGACCGATCTGCACAAAATTTGTTAATGTGATTTGACTTCATTTACCACTCATTTGTGATAAAATTTGTTTGGATATTTGCATAATTAAAATATTTATGATCAGTAAACCCCAATTTCGGGAGGACATTTGTATGGGGGTCTGGTGAAATAATGGACCGATTGGCACCAGTTTCAATCCCGTCCATCCTTGGGCCGAGAAAATATAACATACCAAACTTTAACGAAATATCTGCAAAATTGTGACCTGTACTCTGCGCATAATGGACAGCTAGCCAGCCAGCCAGACGGACGGACGGACATCGTTAAATCGGCTCAGTGATTCAAGTCGATCGGTATACTTGAAGGTGGGTGTTGAACCAATATTTCTGGGCGTTACAAACATCAGCACAAATCCAATATACCCTCCCACTTTTGTGATGTAGGGTATAAAAACGAATGTACATATATGAAAACTAAAAAATTTTCTGTTATTATTTTGTATTGCTTTTTATTACTGTCACAATATAGAAATTAAACGCACCGTAACCTTTGGCAACATGATAAATGTAAATTACGCTCCATATTTTTAACTGCGTAAAAAAACCATGATCGTATGCAAAATAGATGATTGGTTCCTAGTCTCTAAAACCTATTGAAATTAGTGAAAAACAAGTATTTTTAAAAACAACTATTCACGTTTATAATACTAAATCACATATGGGCATTTCCTGCAAATGGTCAACCAGGATCCAAAAATAAAATGTTGATAATCATGGTGTTTTATTGTTTATGATTATAAAAAAAGTCTATATTTTTATAATAGAATCGGTTCATATCATATTTCAGCTGTTTTACATACGAATTTTGGGCTGGAAAATGGAAAATTTTATATTTTGTTTTATGCTATTTATAAACCAATTGTTATATTTAATTATTTTGCATGCAAAAATATGTTATTTATGCACTCTTTCTTCAAAATCTCTCTACTACAATCAATTCAGAAGAGAAAAGTGTATCAAGGACAAAAAAGTTCGATTAATGGTCAATTTTGACTTTGTTTCTTATCTATGTTTTAATCGTACGTTTGTGACCGAAAACATAATTTTATTTTAAGTGTTTTGCATTAAATGTCAACAGGTGTCAGATATTACACATTTTAATTTTTGCGTACGTTCGTGAATACATGTTTATAACTATCATTATGAAAACTTACACTCTATAAAATCTATATTTTGCATTAAACATAGAGCTACTAAAATGCTATCGAATTGTAAAAAAAAATAGGAAAAGTTTTGTTTTCTATATCCTTTGTACATCGAAAGCGTACGAACATACGTATGTGACCCCAGGAACGTGTTTTTACACAAGCATAGTTATTAAAGCAAAAAATTATATGCACTCTAAGCTTAAAAGTAGCTAATGTAAAACAATGTATGTATGGCGATTGTATGCACTAAAAATTAATTAGTTCTCTTTACAATTTTTCCGATTAGTAAATTTACTTGTATCCACAAAAAGGGAATTCCCCTAAATTTGTGACATGATCATATTTCGCAAATTTTAAATTTAACCAAAACAAAATTTAAGCCCAAAAGATTTTTAATTGTGCTAAATGGAATAAAATCGTGTAAAAAATTTAAATTTTTGTTTATTTTCAAACCGTGTTAAATCAACCGTGTAAAAAGACCACGTAAAAACAGAATTAGATGTACAGGTAAACCCCCTACAACGCGGTTTCCTATAACGCGTTTTCGCTACAACGCGGTTCCCAAAATGCGGACATTTTCTTACAACGCTACTCTTACAACGCGATTTTTACGAAATTTTTTTCAAATATTTACTATTAGATCAGGGCATAATAGCAGCATTCAAAGCTTATTATATTGGGAAATCATTTGAGTTAATATTAGAGAAGATGGAGTCAGCAAATAGTATTACGGTTAAAGAAGTCTGTACACAATTTACAATTATAAATTCCGTTGAAATTGTTGATGCGTCACTTAAAGAAATTCGTCTTTCAACACTATAAGCTTGCTGGAAAGCACTAATACCGGATATAGACGTTCATGGCACTCTATCTACACCAATAGAAGATGAATATAGGAACATAGATTGGCGCATGCAGTAGGTGATAGATATGAAAAACCAATAGCTGATATTCAAGAATTAATTGCGGACGACGAAATAAACGAAGCTGATTTAGTACCAATGACAAATGAAGAATCAGTTGGAGAGAGCTCTGACGATCTTTCCGATGTTGAAAATAAAAACTTTTCACTAAAAAATATCGAGAAAGTTTTAAATGTGGCAAAGCAGTTGGAAGAATACATTTTGGAAAACGACCCTTTAAGTGACAGAGCAGAAATATTTAAACGAAATCGATTTGAAATTTTATTTTATTTTGTTTTTGTTTAAATAAATGCAGTGTTATTAAATTAAATATGTATGTTCTTATGACTCAACAAATAAATACACAAAATTATATTAAGCATGTATTTTTACTATACACATTCCAATATTTTATTGAAAAGTTTTTTACTTTGGAACCAAACTCTGAATTTTGTATGGAGTTAGAGTCTCCTACAACGCGATTTCCTATAACGCGGAGTTTTTCAGGAACCTATTCACCGCGTTGTAGGAGGTTTACCTGTACATTTATAAAAACACAGCTAAAAGGAAGATTATCATCAAATGAGAACTTCTGCGACTGTTTAAATTAGACAATTTATTTCCTTTATTTCCTACAATTATCTATATAGTATTTTCCTAAACTCAACTATTTATAAATCTGTTATGGATGTTGATAATATAGTAGGTATTCACACAAAATTTTAAGATTTTCCTCTTTTACATATACACCTAATTCTGTTCTTACATGGTCATTTTTAAAACTTTTTTGATTTAACACGATTTGATTTTAATTTTTTACACGCTTTTATTCCATTTAACACGATTCAAAATCTTTTAGGCTTAAATTTTTTTTTTGGTTAAATTTAATTTTTGCGAAATATAAATATAATTAATTATAATAATTAAAATTATTGTGAATTTTCGAAAACAAATAAAAAAAATGCTGCAATGTTCAAAGTTGAGAGGGCGGCATGTCTAAAATTATATGTTTTAATGTATTTTTTACACGTTTTTTTTAGGCCGCATTCGTCACACACGAATATAGCAATCTAACTTGTTAATCTTATACTCGCTGTAGGGTATTATATTGTCGAAATTGACGAAATACATTTATTTACTTGTTAATCCTGTATTTATTTATTTATATTCACATTTCTTTAACTGCTTTAAGTCAGATAATAAATTTAACCACTATGAAATGTTATTGAATCAGTTTTACATTTGCGTAGGTTGATTTCAATTAAAAATATTCTCAATATTATTTTCATTTTGTACTATTCTGTGTTGTGTGTCATTTGAGATGTAACCTCATGTTAATCATCACAAACCACATTTCTTATTTTTGTATTACTGCACTCTGTGTATTTTTAATTTTGATTTAATAAAAATGAAACAACATTTTACTATGATATAAAGAATTTTATCTTATAAGAATGTCACTGCATACGACTTTGTGGAAAGCGTTTGATGGATGTTTTTTTCAGTTGATAATAAAAATGTCTTCTCAACTTTAGTAGGTAACTGAGGTAAGTTAATTTGAAAGTACTGTTTTTGAAAAAACTAATAAAAACAGCTTCTTCATTTTAATGATGCGAAGAAGAATGTTGTAGTACTCTTTTAATTAAAATGCAATATTATTCCAATATTCCAACCTTGTTCTATAGTTTGATTTAGTATAAATTTTATTTAGAAATTCAAAGCTTTTAAAATCATCAAACCTACATAAAGTGTATTAAATTGAAACTCGAATACAAGCACTATTATATTATATATGCATTAATATTTCTTAATTGCCTTTATACAGGGTGGGCCAAGTTTGACTGAATGATTTGAACTGCTTATAACTTTTGTGTTTTTAATGCATAATAAAATTCAACAATTTTTACACGTTCTTCCACTGAGTATGATGACATTATGAAATTTTATAAAATTCTGTATTATCTGCAAAAAAAAAAATTAAAAAGAATTAAAAATGCAAAAGTTATAAGCATTTCAAATCAGTCAGTCCAAGTTGGCCCACCCTCAAATCAGTCAGTCCAAGTTGGCCCACCCTGTAGTTTAAAAAACAAATCATTTTGTTTTTCTCCTGAGAGTGCAGAACATTTACGTAACGTATGAGTAATATTTAATTTTAAGAATATAATTAAAATATTAGTCATACGTTTCAGTGGTTCATCAAATAATCACCCCTATCGTGAATAAAAATTCCACATGAAATTTGTTCCCTTTTATTTTTTTAACACTGAATTTAAATAGGAAAAATGTGAAAAGTGAACAAATTTCATGTGGAATTTTTATTCACGATAGGGGTGAATGTTTAAATTAGTGTGAATAAGTGCTAATTGCTTTTTATCTATCCCATTTTACCCATTAGCATTAATTGCGTTTTTATACCCTTCACCAACAAAGTGTTGAATGAAGGTTATTACGTTTGTCATTCCGTGTGATATTCATCTGAGACCCAACAAAGGAAAGTATATATATTCTTGATCCTTATGAAATTCTATGTCGATTGAGCTATATCCGTCTGTCTGTCTCTGTAAAACACTTTTACGTCCAAACTACACAAAATATTTCTTATTTCGCAGGTAATGCTTGGTTTTCACTATGTCATTTTTGTTGTCAAATTGTCCAAATTTTGGGCAATTATATGAAAACGGGTTGGCATATGGCGTCATCTATGTTTGCAATCATAGATGACGCCATAGATGACGCCATATGACAACCCGTTTTTCATAAAAAGAGCTATCAAATTTAAATTCGAGACAAATAATACCCAGATACATAGATATAAACTGACGTAGAAAATTGTATGACGACCGGCAAATAAAGGTAGTGATTTTGATAAGTTGAACACTTCCGAAACACACTAAAGTATGCATAACCATCGTTTTAAAATTGAAATTCGACATCAATAATCTCCATATATATAAAAATCATTAAAGTGATTTTGGGAAGTGGGCCTTATATTGGAGCTATGATCAATGATCTGCACAAAATTTGCAGATGTGATTAGGCTTCATTTACAACTTATTTGTGGCGAAAGATGTTTGGATACGTGCTTAAATCAAACAATTATGATCGGTAAACCCATATTTCAGGAGAACATGTGCCAATTCAATTACATTCAATTACAATACGAACTCTCCTTGGGTTGAAAAAATATCAGATTTCAAATATTATCGAAATATCTGAAAATTTCGACCTGTACTTTACGTGGACAGCTAGCCAGCCAGACGGACATTGTAAAATCGACACAGGAAGTAATTTGGAGTAGATTGGTATACATTTTCTATTTTAATGTATTTTAATTTAGATCTATGAAAGAGAATTATTTTGGCTTATTATCACTAGGATATCTTAACTAATTTAGTTATTTCACGCTCAATTTTAAACACTTTAAAACATTACATACTTATACACAATGTATAGTAAAACACAACCCCATATCACCTGCAGTTGACTACCCCAACACCTTTTACTACACAAATTGTGGTTTCTAAGGAACAACTTGCAAACCGCATTCAAGTAACCCAAAAATATATTCTTATTGCATTTATAGCATTACAAACACTCTTCAAACACAAGCAATACAGCAAAACCACGTAAACGACCCAGTTTAGGTTAATTTTTTCAACTGAAAACTAAAACAATTTAAAGTGAAAGGACGTTACTTTCTATTCTTATTGACTTTTATTTATATAAAAAACAGCTTAACACATTTGTGTTTTTCAAGCGTTTTTTTTCTAAAAGTTCTTTTACAACTATCTTCAAATATAGGTATGTCTCACAAAATTTCCCGTGTGTGAAATTGGTTCTTTTTTTAACATTTCGTGGTTCAAAATTTCGTTTTAGGAAAAAAAACAGTTTTTGTAAAAATGGAAAAGGAAAATAACATAAAGTTCCTTAAAACAGCTCTATAATAAATAAAAAAATTTTTTCTTAAGGTCGTCTTAAAGTCTTTACAACTTTAAGAAATGAAGATGTTTTACTTTTGTTAAAAGTATAAATAAAAACATTTCTAGAATTTAAATCAAGTACTCTTACAAATTCTTTCAATAATTACAGGGAGTTTTAGTATATTTTTGATACAAATTATTTTATTTTTTTTAATTTCTTTTTTTTTTTTTTTTTTTTTTTGGAACTATGAGACAATTTTAAAAATTTGTTGACTGAATCTGATTTGATATTTTATCTTACAGCCATCTCTAAATACCGACGGAAAGCGGAACGTTTTTTTACGCTGACCATTAACGCTGATACCCCCATCCCTAAACAAAAGCGTCAACGTTATGTCAAAACGATAAAAACAGGGTTATCAAACAAATAAATAAAACGACCCTGTTTATTGTAACAGCTGGACATTGTTGATTTATTTCTCTTTTTTTTTTTTTTTTTTTTTGTTTTCTTTTGCAACTAACTTCACTGTGAAACGCCTTGTCAAAATCGGATTTGCCCTGCAGCCGTCAAAAAAAATCATTCACATATAAACGTGGTAGCCTGCTGTGGCGAATGTGTTTAATGCTTAAAGATCTGACAAATATATGAAAATATATGTAGATATGTGATTTTTTTAAGAGCTTTCGGATTTGTTTAAAAAAACACTTAAATTTTAGAGAAAATTGACAAATCTTTATTCATGCATATAATTCAATGTTTAATAATGATATCATGAAATGTTGACCGCGGCTATTTGAATTGTGAGCGCTACCGTGTAGCGCATAGTAACGTTCCTGCCTTCGTCGTTTTTGAAAAATGACGGCCCAATAATTCCACCGACCCATTTTTCGGGATGTATTGGCAGTTTAAAATGCTTCTGGCTACTCTTCACACCAAATACAAGAATTCTGCTTGTTTACGTATCAAATTAACCAGAAAATAGTTTCGTCCCTGAACACAATTTTCCAATAAAAATGCATTAGAATAAATTTTAATAATAAAGTTTAATAATCTGCAGGCGTTGTGCGTTTGTAAGTCGATTCCTGGTTATATTATAGACCAAAGTAGATATGTTTAACAGTGTGTTTAATATGTTACACGAAAATAGCTGAGCTGCCAAAAACAGTCTGGCAAAAAAGAAAGCTGCTAAAAAATTACCCTGTAGCTGTTTATTTAAATAAAATTTTTAATACTTAAACTTGTGTAAATAGTTTTATTTTTGTCTCCAACTTAGGTTTCATGTTTGGTTTACGCATGCACCTTAATGGTGAGAGAGAGAGAGAGCAATGTATGTATATATTATTCATTCTATTGCGTTTTTTTGAGAGTTATTGGGAGTTAGTATTCGTGTGTATCTGTGTAACTAGCATATTTATATGTGTTTGTTTATCTATGCTACTGTTTTGTACATTTACTATTTGTGAACTCTATTTCTGTAAATTTCTTTTATATCTCAATACAAGTTTTTAAAAGGAGCTTGTAGGATTTTGTTGGACTATATCCATTTAAAACATGTTTGGCTAATAAATAGTTTCCTGGTTCGAGTTACAAGAACCCTTAATCCAAGAAATTTTATTTTAGCAAGAAAATTATATATATATTTATATATACATATATTTGCATGTGCGAAAATGTTGCATTGTAAAACAATTTCCAACCTAACAACCAACCTTTAGTAGCCTGTTACAGGTTTTCGTTGTTCGTAACTTTTCCATCAGCTACTTGTTGATGATAAATAAATTGTGAGAGGAAAGCTGTAGGTTTTGATTTTTTCTGGTTGTTTTAGTGTTGGCTAATGGTACATTCAAAGTGTTGATAGATTTGACAACAATGTAACTTCTAAATGATTATAATAAAATTTAGCAACAAATAGGCTTTGGGAAATTTTAAAATATGTTTGCGTCATTAAATTTTTTTTAGTTATATCACACTCATTGTCAAAGGAAGCACTTAAGTTCATCGCTTCCAAAATATATTTCATTGGCTCTATTCTTATTTTTTGTTATGCCACTAATTTGTTACATTCGCAGTGCATAAAAGCTAGCGAATGCTCTTATTGGCATTGATAGGCTATCCAAATCAATTTAGTTAATGGAGCAGCGTGGATATCTACATAACACAGTGGAGTTTTGCCAGAAAGTTTTCAATTTCAATTTGAAGGGTAATGTTTAATTGCTGTATTAAATACAACGGATTTAGTATCAATAAAAGCCATTCTTATCAGTCAAAACATATTAAAATTTTGAATAACTAGCTTTTACTTTAGGTTAGAGACTCTTTCCTTATGAAAATTTGATTTTACACCATGATAAGCCTCCTTTCAACCAAGCATGTTAACCAACAATGCTTTTAAATAGGTTTAAACAAGCTGTTCTTACATGGCTACTACGATCTTATCATAATAGAAAATTAGTTACAAAAACACCGAAAATTAAAGGAAATAACTGATGAACTAAGAAAAATTTAGAAAGGCCTAGAAGTCGAGTTTCATGAATTTAAGCTACATAATAACCGTTATATGTGCTGAGGATAATAGTTGTACTAATTTTGTCAGACAAAAAAAATTTATGTTACAACAACCATCAAATTAAATAAAAATGTTTAACTAATATAATCTATACGCATTAAGAACTGCAAGTTGTACAATACTGTTTCATTTTTTGGTTTACGTGTTTGGTCTTCGAATACAAGCATTTAAGTATAATTTATTTGAGTACCTTTTGTAACATTTCGAAGCACAAGATAACATGAAAACCTAATTTCACAGGTTTACTCTCTTTACTCATTTTATTGCGACTTCGAAAAATGCCACAAGTTGTTGTTCGAATGTTTACTAACCCCCCGATTGCCACATGCAAGTAATTAATTGCAAGTAGAGTATTTATATTATCTACGAAAAACACCGAAAAAATCAAGTTGAGCTGTAAGTGCGAAAAATATGATTGTGTTAGTAAAAAACTGTAAGTGTATTGAGTTTTTCGAACTTGCACTTTCCTGCAGAAGAAGGTGGAGGTATTGACGCCTGGCGAGTGGTGCTGTACTGCAGTAAAAGTCAGTAGTGGCAATGGATACGATTTATAGATGAGCGGCTAGTACAGGTTTTCGTATGACAGGCCAATGTTAAAATCAGCACTTGAAAGCATTAACTGGGAAATGAAGAGAGATTCATAACTCTGGTTCAACTGGACTAAATTTCACTGATTTTCAATACCAAACTGCTTATGAAAATTATAAATGTTCTTTTCTAAACTTTGTGGATTTTGCTTATGTATTTTAGACACGAGAATGTTTTACAGAGACAGGCGAACATAGCTTTTCGTAGAATTTCTTAAGGATCACGAATATTATTATATTTATTATTTATTAATAGATATATAAGAAAATTGTTGTTTGTACAAATTATTACAATTTACAATAGTATTATCTATAAATGGCCTAACATAATGTTGTGAGCCAGATTGGCAATTACAATTAAAATTTAAAAAAGATTGCTTGATTTAAGATTTTTGTTATAATTAAAAATTGTTATTCAAATTCATTTAAAATTAATCTGCGATATTTTAAGGATGATTCTAAAAATATGTATAATGAATGAAAGTTATACCCATTGAGAATAAACAGCACCTCTTCCAAACTAAGATGGACTTTTCCAAAAAGTTTCAGTCTCAGTTCTTTGAATATTGGGCAAACACCAACAAAGTGATATGTATCTTCAGCTTGATTTAGATTACATAAAGTGCACATAGTTACATTATTATTAGAGTATGATCTGGCGTTAAGGTTAAGTAATCCACCTCTGGCTTTTATTATCAGACTAGTCCTATAGGCTGAGAAATCGTTTGCGAGCAGTGGCATGACATTAAAATTGAGATGACAGTACAAGTCATGATGTAGCGAGTTTGTTGCTTTATATACATTTTCATCGCGTTCTTTTCTTTCAAGCGTTTGCAATATTATTTTCCAGTCAGAGCACAGTGGTTTATTAAGGTTGTGTGGAGTATATTGTAGGTACAGTCTAAGGTTATACCATTCGTTAGCCCAGCTGATTTTTTGCGCAAAAATAGCCTCAGCTAAAATCCGAGGTAGTCTGTGTTGATGCATATTAAAGACTCTATTTATGTAGCAGAAGTGTAATTTTAAGGTTGAAATGTATAAAGATGGTAGTCCTGTTTCTAAGTATACCTGTAGTTAGGAGTTGCTGAAGGTAAATTTAACATTTTTTTAATAAAGAAGCGAAACAACTTTTCAACTTCGTCATATTTTACATAACCCCACACTTGGGCAGCATAAAACATAATTGAACGTGAGGCTGACTGAAATATTTTTAGCTTGTTTGATTTTGAAATTTTTGGGTGATTTATATATTTTATCCCGAATATATGGACTTTTGACAAAACAACTTAAGTAACATTTTCATTTTTTTCAGGAAAGTGCAAAACCTGTTGAATTTATCGGTAATTATTTTTTTATTATTTGTCTCATAAAATTATACAAAGCTCTCGAAATTATTTAAGGGCAAATAATAAAATAATTATCGATCAATTCAACTATTCAATGTTACACAAGGAATGACAACTTTTATATATCCTCATTCACCACTTGTAGTTATCCATTTTATACTAGTTACATAGGATGTGTCTATATCGATCTGGAAATATTAAATAATATGTAAATATTATTTATACTCCAAAATTAACATCATTACAATTTTTATTTTACCCCAAGTCCCAAATTCTTAAAAATGCTGTCGACATGAGTTGCGTTTGTTTATTCATGTGCTAATAAAAGCCCGTAAAATATCAATGGACTTGTGGGTACTTTTTTGGTACGACGAAAGTAGCAGAACACTAAATTTTCCCAATGAAATCACACGATGAACTTGATGTCCCCAACGTCACTTTAGTAATTTTGATAAGACAGCATCAGCTTTCCTGCTTCTCCAATAGAACTCAGGTACGTAGGAGCTCATTTATATCCAAGAATTAAATTAAACAACAACTTATTTTAAAGTTTATAAAAATTACAAATAGGAAATGAATCTAAATCAGTACATGTAACCAATCTTCTCTGATGGCTACTGATGACAGCTGAATAATAATTAAATGTTTATTTACTCTACGTAGTTACTTTTCTTTAAACTTAATTATGTTATCGTTAAGAATTTGTTTTAGTAAACGTTTACTTAGTAAACTTCCACATTTTAGTTAAGTTTTGTTATATATTTTGGTCTACATTCTCCGTTATTATGTTGCCACAATATTACATTTTGTTTTCAGTTTGTATTTCAACAGAAATAATTATATTATTCTTTAGTTGATGACATAAACAAATTGTTAGCAATTATTTGTTGTGCATAATTATTAACAATATCAACACCAACAGTTGTATACTCAGTGGAAAATGTTCAACAAAAATGCGATGGCGAACAGTATATTTACGTAATAAGCAGGCAGCCTCAACTAACGAATGGACTGCTTGCAACATTGTATCTGATGCCTCTTATTGTAGCTGTTGTTGTTGACTAAATTACACTTGTTCTTGGTCGAATAAGAACACGGATGGTATTAAGATTCATGGTAGAAAACTCTGTAGCTGTATGTGAAAAATTGGGGGTTTTGTTTTACTTTTTATTCAAATGATAGTTTTATTCACGTGTGGTAAGCACTTAACGCAATTAAAATATAAAGTTTATTTGGTTATTGTTACACTGGTTTTAACTTATTTATATTTTTTGTATTTTGTTTTTTTTTTGCCTGTAAAAATTACAAGAAAACATTATAAGTGTAATTTTAAAGGTGGAACAGAATTGTTTATGGATTTTTTGTATTGTACTATATATTAATGTAATACATAACACAATTTTAGGCGCATAAGCACTATTTTTTTTAAAAGCATTATTTATAAAGCATTGTTCACATAAAATCCAGCCACAGTACAGTAGCTGTTTTAAAAACGTTCGTGTTTTTAGTGATCTATATTTATAACATATCTACCGTTTTTCTGTCCAAAGAACAATTACGATAAAATTGCACTTACTTGTACTTACTTATTTTAAATAGCTAACATTTCTTATTTTCAAAACCTACAGTAGAAGTTCCTTTGTCCAATGCAGCTTCAAAAATAGCAAAGTGACGATTTGACAATTTTTTTTTTATTGAAAGTGACGATTTTCTGAATTATTAAAATTCTCTATCATCTTCTAAGTTCTGACTTTTTTTGAGACAAAAACTATTTCTCTCATTTAATAACATAAATATTAAGAAGAACATGACAAATTTCAAAAACAAAACTAAGTAATAGTAGTGTTTTTTAATTATTGACAAGTGTTAAGTTTAAGTATAATAATTCAAAATAATATTGAGTTTGGATAGTAGAAATTACTTATTTATCTCCAAAAATATAAAAAGAAATTTTAAATGCTGAATTCCATGAACTAATACTTTTAGAGAAAACCAAACCACTAGTACCGTCAAGTTTGTATCTCTTTTATTCTCTTTTCCTTTCTCAACCAAAAATACTTGCCTTGACGAGTCAGAATTGAAGAGAGTGAAAGCGGACTAAGATATTATAAAAATATTACACAAGTTGTGTTTGGCATTATATTTATTTAAAAAGTTAAAATGTATTTATTTTGATATTTATTGTACAAGAGACTATATAAACTTCAATTTTTATGTTTGCGCTTAAATAAAAATTTCAAAATATTATAGAAATAGTGACTTTTTCCGATTTTTTTTTACGATTTTTAAAATTCGAAATGACGATTTTTTTTTTTATCGGGATTTTGACGATTTTTTCCAAAATTCATCTGGCTGCCCTGTTCACCATACAAAATTTTAAGAGCGAATCTACTTGCGAAGCGCGAAAAATTCCACTCTTCTCTAATTTTTATCGCAAGTTTATCTGCACAAGCTGTAAAAATTTATTATTGTAAACAAAGCAAATTATTTTCTTGTTGCTGGAAGTAAAGAAAGTAAATACGTACGAATGTATGTTTTTTTCAACTAAGCTAACTAATTTCCACTCACATTTTTTGTCCATTAAGCACTATGTGGGTGGGATCTATGACTATTATGTACCGACTATCCAAAAATGTAGGGGCCTGACTTCTGTGTATATAACAATTGTTTGAAAAAATTATTTTCCACAAATTGTAAATTCTGTTTTTTTTTTTTATTCTGTTTGTTTATTAAAAAAAACTGTCAAATCGTCGTATATGAATTAAATTTCAACATAACAACGATATATTTAAGATACATATTAGTATTAGCGTGAATTTCGGAAGCGGACCTTATATGAGGGAGATGGTCAAAATGGCCCGAACTAAAAAAAATTAGTTGTGCAGTTTTTGTTTGCATGAAACTTATTTTTGCTGAATTTTGTATCAATATTTAAATTTTATAGGCATTTACATATATATTATTGAGTTATATTTGTGGAAGATATTTGTATTGGGGCTATGAGAAATCATAGACCGATTCATACTATTTTCCTCACACTTTCTTCTTTTAGCATAAAAAGAACGTATACATAATTTCATGGCATTATCTCTAACATATTTAAAAAAAATGCAAAAAAAATAGATAAAAATATTAAATTTTTATGGAGGTTGTCTGACATTTTGGTCCCTAACTCTGGTTCTGCTTTACCGATTTTGCTGATTTTCAACACCAAACTGCCTAAGAAAATACAAAACATTTTTCTGGAAATTCTGTGAAGTTAAGTTGTGTATTTTGGACGTGAGAGTGTTTTACACGGACGGACAGACAGACGGGCATAGCTCAATCGACTTAGAATTTCATAAGATCAAGAATATATATACTTTGTTGGGTTTCAGATGAATATTAACAAAGTTTCTCTCATTCACCACTTATGGTGGTAGAGGGTTTAAAAACTACATCACTATATATATTTTGGCCGTTATAACAATTAAATTAAGGAATACATTAATACAAAGATTCGAATATACCACACTTACTTTTTTATGTTGCATTTTGTCTTTATTCTTTTTGTTTAAACAATTTAATTTTTATTTGTTCTAATCTATTTTTATTTACGCTTTTAACCTGTTGAATATTTTAATGAAGTGGTTAGTTACAGTGGTTTATGATAATACATACAAATATTTATGTGATAATGTTGGTTTGTTTAACGCTTCAATTAATGTAAAATTGACTATGAGATAGATAGAAAAATGTAACAGAGTAAAAATGTTAAAATAAACAACGTTATTAAAGGTAGGTACAGTAAATAAAAATATGCCACTTATTTCTAAGCCAAAGCACGCATAAATAAATGCATGATTATTTAGTTGGGCATAATTAAACACACTACCAATAATATTTTGTATAGAAATAATATTGCATACTTTAGGGTGTAATTTAATGATAATGTTTATGTTACATTTAACCCTTCGCTACATTTCATATTGTTTTATTTGCAATCTATTTTACAAAAATTAAAAATAATGAGCAAATTTTATAACATTTTTTGAAAATAACTTATATTGAGCTCCAATTGAACTCAAAAAAAAAAAAAAATAAATACAAAAATTGTACTTAATTAGTTGAAATAAAATAGTATTTTAGTTCTTTTCCATTTTTCTATTTCCTAAAGGGTAGGTCAAGTACATGAAACCTTTTAAGTCTTTTGATTTAATCGCTATCATCTAAAATATTAATTGCTAATATATTGGAATGATAACTGAGTCTATTTAGGTATCTCTCACTGAACTTGGTAATTTCATTTTTGATTTAATTTCCGCAAGGTTAAAAATTTTTTGGTATGTTGGAACTAGAGGTGTGAAACTATCGATGGGACTATCGATAGTATCGATAGTTTATTTTTTTGAGACTATCGATTGATAGTTTTTAGGGATTCTATAATTCTTTTTTCCTATTGATAGTTTTTAGCTACTATCGATAGTCCATCGGAAATGATCCACCACTAGTATTGTAAAATTAAACGCGGCAAGTTCTTAAACGTAAACTAAGACACAAAACTTCAGCAGGTGGATTGGCGGTTCCTCCAACGTTAGTATACAATGGAAAATAACAATATTAATACAACAGGTATATTATACTTTTATTTAAATAGAGATAAAACAGATATAATCCGTTCCTTAACATACAGACTCTGAAGCCAGTAAAAGACCCAGAAAAAGTGTGTCCGACGTTTGGAAGCATTTTGCATTAGCTCCAGACAAAAAACACGCAAAATGCCTGACATGCAAAAAAACTTATAAGACAAGTGCGAATACGTCCAATCTGATGGACCATTTAAAGCGTAGTCATCCTTTACGTATAGAACCAACAACATCGAACCCTATAATAACAGACTATTATAAAAAAGAAAGCACATACAACATAATTCGGCATGAAAAATATATCTAGATTTGGCTCTAACAAAAATGATCGCTTTAGATGTGCAGCCGTTTCGTATTGTTGAAGACATGGGTTTTCGAGAGTTCGTGCACTGTTTAGATCCACGATCCATTCGAAATGTTTTTTTGAAAAAGATTTATGCTGATCGCTGCAAAAATTTGCACCGACTGCTGGTCATCGAAGGCAAACGAAAGTTATTTGACTGTCACGTGCCATTTCTTTGACAGTGAATTCAAACTGAGATCGGCAGTTTTAACGACATCAAAGCTCGTTAGTGAGCTAAATCATAAATCTGAGAACATTTCCAAATCAATGCGAGTGTGTCTTAATAAATGGAATATATTCCACAAAGTTTCCTGCATCGTAACAGACAACGCAGCTTCAATGATTAAGGCTTGTGAACTACTTCTGAAAAAAAATCTTCCTTGTTTCACTCATTCCATCAACCTTGTTGTGCAAGATGTTTTATCAATTGAAAAAGTTAAAACATTAATGACTAAATGCAAAACCATAGTCACATATTTTTAAATCTAATATGCCTAATATTAACGAGCCTAATATTAACACTCTAGAGACTACATTGCAGACACTTGTCCAAACCATGAACACTTTTACGACCACTATGACATCCATGATGCAGGAAATGCTGAAAATGCAATCCACTATCTTACAAGCCATTTTAAAGAAATGATTTGTTTAAAAATTTGTTTTTGGAATGCGAACGGCCTCCGCCAACATAAAAACGAACTGGAACACTTCCTGATGGATAAGCAGATTGATGTCATGATGATTGCTGAAACTCACTTGACGGCGACAGCGTACTTCAAAATTAATGGCTACGTGTTGTATGATACTAAAGATCCCCGCGGAAGAGCATGTGGAGGATCGGCAATTCTTATAAAGAACAGAATAAAACATTATTTAATGAACAACATATGTGAGGATTACCTACAAGCAACAAACATTTGCATTGAATTCTGTCAATACAATTTTGTTTTATCATCAATTTATTCGCCGCCTCGATTTTCAATAAAAGAACACCAATACTACAGCTTCTTCAATTCCCTTGGAGCTAGATTTTTAGTTGCTGGTGACTTTAACGCCAAACACACTTTTTGGGGTTCACGTCTGGTGACCCCGAAGGGTCGTGAACTCTTCAACACCATTGCCAAAATGGGATTAGATGTACTCTCAAGCGGGCATCCCACCTACTGGCCGACGTACCGACGGAAGATTCCCGATGTTATTGACTTCGGAGTAGTGAAAAATATCCCTGTAGAATCGATACAAGTGGAGCCTTCATTACACTTGTCTTCAGATCACTCTCCTACTATTATTTCAATGCGTTTCCTTCAAGGGAATGGCTCTTCATTTCGGGACATATCTAAAACCAGAGTAAGTTGGATAAAGTATAAAAAGTATTTAAGTTCCCACTGCACGGAAAATGTTGTGTTGAGAACTACCGCGGATATTGATGGGTCGATTGGCAAGTTTACTGAGGACATACGAAGAGCTGTACATCACGCCTCCACATATGACGTTGAATGCAGACGTGGGACAAACAGAACTTATTTCGCTGAACTCGATCATCTCCTGGCAGAAAAAAGAAGAGTTAGAAGAGAGTGGCAAATTCATAGGTCTCCTCAACTGAAAGCTAGGCTACGAGAATGCAGAGATATACTAAGAAATTTCTTAGAAATCCAAAGAACGGCCTCATTTAGATCTTACTTGGAGGGTCTTGATAGTACCCCACAATCTGACTATTCGCTATGGAAGGCGGCACGAGGTTTAAAAAGACCAGTTAGAGGAAAGCCTCCTCTGCGAAATCCGACTGGAGACTGGGCTAGAAATGATTCCGAGAAAGGGACTTTATTTGTTAACCATTTGAGAAATGTGTTTACTATAAACAACTCAATTAATGCATCTGATTTGGCTCCACTCGTTATTAGACCTCCTGTACCTCTAAGACTTAGCTTTAATGATGTTCAAAGCGCTATTGGTACTCTGAATCTTAAAAAAGCTCCAGGTATGGATAAAATCAGCAACAAAATGCTTGTGGAGTTACCCCGTGTAGCTAGAAGAATCATCCTCTTTATTTTCAATGCTATTTTACGCCTAGAATACTATCCTGCAGATTGGAAGGTATCTATGATTACCATGATTCCTAAGCCAGGGAAGGACCCCACTAAAGTAGAGTCATATAGGCCAATTAGCCTACTGCCGACAATTTCTAAACTGTTCGAAAAATTGTTAATGACTAAGTTGACTCCAATTCTGAATGACACTGAATGTATTCCAAATCATCAATTCGGATTCAGAGCTAAACACAGTACCATCGAACAAACTCACAGATTGGTAAATGTGATAAGAGGGTCGTTTGAAGATAAAAAATACTGCTCCGCCCAAGCGTTCGACAAAGTTTGGCATGACGGTTTAATGCACAAAATTAAATTAACTCTGCCTGCTAACACCCATAAACTCATGGAAAGTTATTTATACGGTCGCAAATTTAAAATCAAAGAAGGCAATTTTTTAAGTACCGCTCAGCCAATTGAATCAGGTGTGCCACAGGGTAGCATACTGGGCCCTACTTTATATTTGATTTATGCCTCCGACATGCCGTCAGACCCCAAAATCCACACGTCAACTTTTGCAGACGATACAGCCTTTGTCAGCGTCCATAAGGACCACCAAGTTGCATCACAGAATTTGCAGAATTATGTTTATAAACTAGAGAATTGGCTAGAGCTTTGGAAAATCAGGATAAATGAACAAAAATGTATTCATATCACTTTCACATTGCGAAAAGATACCTGCTCGTCCATCAGAATAAATAATCAAATTATTCCTCAACATAATGAAGTCAAATACCTCGGCATTCACCTCGACCGCCGTTTAACTTGGAAGTCTCATATTGAAGCGAAACTTACTCAGATGAGATTAAAAGCAGTGCAACTTAATTGGCTAATTGGCAGAAATTCTTCATTAAAGTTGGATTGCAAACTATTGTTGTACAATGCAATACTAAAGCCAATCTGGTGTTATGGAATTCAATTATGGGGTACTGCCTCAGCATCAAACATTGAAAAAATTCAAAGGGGTCAAAATAAAATTCTACGTATTATTACTGCAGCTCCATGGTATGTTAAAAATTCTCGAATCCACAAAGATCTAGGCGTGCCATTAGTAAACGTCGAATTTACAAAATATGCGTCAAAGTACGTCAGCAAACTTGAACAACATCCAAACCCACTTGCACGAGACATCCTTAACTTTAGTGGCCACAGTCGGTTGAGAAGGAGGGATACCCTTGCTTTAACTCAAGCGCAAAACAGATGACTTGATCAGTTGATATGAAATTTTTGTAGTATCATAAAAATTTTTTGTCTAGCACTGGCTGGGCTTATTATTTTATTTTTAGTATTAAGATTTGAAAACTTATTGTTAGTTCATAATATGAAGATTCAATAAATAACTAAAAGCTAAAAAAAAAAAAAAAAAAAAAAAACATATTTTAAAAAGAGCACTATTGCATATGCAAAATTCAGAACGGAACAGAGGGAAGATAAACAATACAGTCTTATTCAAGAAATGGGCACTAGGTGGAATAGCGCATTTGCAATGGTGAAGCGAATTCTGCTTACTAAAGATGCCATCTTTTCAGTTTTATTAAGCACTCCTAAGTCCCCACAGATTCTAACGGCAGAAGAAATAGAGCAATTAGAAGACTTATGTTCATTGCTGGAACCATTCGACACAAATACAAGTGTTATATCCAGAAATCAATATGTTACTATTTCACAAGTGATCATGCACCTATTTGGTTGAAAAAATACAGCAACGACATTTCATTTACGAATCTAGAAGTGTCGCAAGATTTGCAACTATTTTAGATCCTATATTCAAAAAAGAAGGCTTTTGGTCTCCTCAGAATGCAACAGAAGAATAAAACATGCTTGAAAATTAACTGGTTACCATCAGAAGAGTTATTGAGTCAAGAGAAAACAGGGAGGAATCGCCAGCAGCAGAGTACAACGAGGTACCAGACATTTTCCAATGTATAAAGGAAAGACTTTCAACTAAAGCCGTGTCTAAACAGGCGGCTGCAATTATTTCCTTGCGCGAATATGCTGAAAAACCAAATCAACCCATAAGTATGGACCCTTTGGAGTACTGGAAGGTAGTTCTTATTTTGAACTTATATTATTTACATTATTAATTTGCTTCAATTGCAGACCCGATTCACCGATATGAAAGAGATGCAAGTACTTGCACTTAAGTATTTGTGCATCCCAGCCACATCAACTGAGTCTGAAAGAATGTTCAGCAAAGCTGGACAAATAATTTCCGAAAGGCGAACGAAATTAAAGGACGCAAATGTCGATATGCTGCTTTTTATAAACAAAAATAACTGGCTGACTGACCATTGATCTCACATTTTACATATTTATTTTTAAAAAAATGGATACACTTTTTGTTTTTTTATTTAATGAAGAAAGAAATATATTTCTGTTTTGTTAAAAAAAGGGTTTATAATGAAACATTTTTACATAATTGATGTATATAAATATTTTTTCTTCGTGAACTTTAAATCTGATAGTATCACGATAGTATCGTCGATATATTGATAGTTTTTTTACATTTTGATAGTTGGGATTCGATTTTTTTAAACTATCAAGAAATATCGATAGTGATACTATCGATAGTTTGACACCTCTAGTTGGAACTGTTGTATATATAGTTATGATATCAAAAACCGATTTTCGTTCAATTCTTATGTTTGGAGGAAAAGTTACGTGGATATCATACTAATATCGGTTATACGGCAATTATACTACTGGATTTTGTTGCTGTCAGTCAATAATTGGTAATAGCTCCCGAATTAAGTCCACTTCTGAGCATATTAAACAACCACACAACTCTTGACAATAATGTTATTGAGATGAAATTTATTTAGAAAAAAATATATAAAAATCACATTAGTGGATACTAAATTTAGAAGCTGTCAGTCCATGATTGGTCCACTTCTACTATGCTACCCACAAATCCCTTGTAAATAATATTACTGAGATCAAATTCAAACATAAAAGGCTCACCTTATATCTTATACTCTGTTTCCTAACTTGGGAATATGGAAAATTATTTTTTTAATTTTATAAATTGTCAAATTACACTCAAGATTATTACGAATATCAGACAAACTCTGTAAATTACAGTAATTATATCAAATATAAATGATCAAAATAAGATAAAATTTGAAAACATTTAAAATAAAATCACATTAGTGAATTACGACCAATTTTCCCCTCCATTTTCAATAATAAATTTGTATAGTTTTTTTTTATATTTTTGTTTTACTATTTATAAGTTATATTTATTAAAATTTCAATTAATTTTTGCCGCCACAAAATTTTTGTTATAAAAAACAGCTGATGTCAGATGGTTTGTCACTTGAAAATAGAACTCATTCTAAATACAAAATGTCATGTGTATTGCACACAGAGAAATAACACATGATATTGTTTGAAGGTGTTCAGACTATATGTACAACTTTGACATGCGAAAAAGTGACAGTCCACATGACAAATACACATAATGTGAACACACCTTTAGTCTATGGCATAGACTCTATGCTCATTATGCTCTAGGCTTGAGAAATTCATAAAAATAACCTCGTTATTGTTTAAGCAATCTTTATTTATTACTTTTGTTACTGTTTTTTTTTAATCTGTTACTAATTTATTTTATTGATTTTTTTACACTGTTTATTTCACTGTTGATTTTTTATAATTTTATTTAATAAAATATGCTTATCTATTCACTTATTTATTACATACAATGTGTACTTAAAAATAAATCATTCAATGTAAGTATTGAAAACTTCGAATAATTGCGGAGTAAAATTAAACACGTCCGTGCTGTTTAACAACAAAAATACAACTGTCAAAATATGGACTGATTGATGTACCATAAAGTCCTATTCCGGAAAGACATTTGTATGGGGGATATGCGAAGTCTTGGAGCGATTCTCACAATTTTCACTTGTCCTTCTATAATAAATATAAAGTGTGTAAAACTTTGGTCGATGATTCGGATCCTACTAGACCAATTTTTCACATTTTCAATATCAACATTTCGGTTGCACAAAGAGTGTTTAGTAAAAATTTCATTTTTCTATTTTTTTTGAAGCTCTATTGTGCCTTAAACAGACAGACAGACGGACGGACATGGCTGGATCGTATTCAAATTTTATAAGGACCCAGAATATATAGACTTTATGGTTCTACGTCCAATATTTCGATGTGTTACAAACGGAATGACAAATTTAATATACACTTATCTTTTGGATGGTGGTAACCAGATAAGGGGATTATTTTAGTTGCAGTATGCTGAAAACTGCATCAAAAATAAACAAAATATAAAATATAAATTTTTAATACGAAAGCGTGAAACTAATAAAACATTGTTTGCACAAAGACTTCTAATATTAAAATGTTGAATTTATATTTTTCATTTATCAATATCAAATATAGACAATTAAATAAGAATTGTTTGCTGAGAATTTTAAGATTTTTTTTTTAAATTCCATTGCCACACAAGTTAAATGTTTATAAAATTTATTACAAATTCGAGCAATGTAGATGAAGTAAACAAATCAATTGCAATCGATGTTTTTGAGCTCATGGTAAATCAAATGTTTAGCACAAAAAATTTAAAATGTAGCAACATGTGCAAGATCTTGGAATAAGTGCATATGTAAATACTTGGAAGATAATTATTTTGGTGAAAGTGTGAATAAACCTAAATACAACAAGAAAGAGCCGAATCCTATATAACCACCACCAACCAATATGAGAATGTATAAGTAGTTTATATTATAACTAGCTAAACCCGGTGTGCTTCGCTACCCCCCCCCCTCGTTATAAATAAAACGTATTTATATATTTACAAACATTTATTTATTTAATTTTAATGTATTTATTGCAATGCTTTACTTTAGTGGGCGAGGCCATGCCCGTTTGTCCACTTACGTAGTCAAGAATTTATTATTTCTTAAGAATATCCTATTGTGAAAATTTAATGACTATCGGTCCAGTAGTTAAGACTATATTACGATTTTTAATTTTCTTAAAAAGGGGCGTGGTCCTACCCACTTTTCTCCTGGTATGTATTCCTAATTATGCTAATACCATATGTACCAAATATCATCGACATAGGTCAAAAAATGCCCAAAATATGGTGATTTAAATTTTTGGGCTATGTGGGCGGTGCCACCCCCGATTGTACAATCAAAACTTCATATAGCCTATTATTCCAGAGTCACAGTAACATGCTGTAAAAATTTCATCAAAATCGGCTCAGCCGTTTTGGAGTCCATACGTTACATACATACATTCAATTTTATATACATATATAGATTATAATAAAATTGATACAAGAAAATTCTTTTCGCTATAATTATTATTTTATTTGTAAAAACAATTCTTAAATTTTATTATAATGGTATAAAATAATAGTTGTAATAACCAAACATTTCGGAGAAACAAAAAATGTCTGGCAAAAACTTTATTGTTCTAAGTCTATGTTGCTTTCAACAGACGGATGGACATTGCTTGACTTTTAAGGACCCAGAATATATGTACAAATATATATACTTTTTGCATCTTCTTTTGGTATTTCACTGTGTTACAAACGCAATGACAAACTTAATATACTGCCCATCTTTTTGGTGGTGGGTATAAAAAGGCTAAACTGGCAACACTGGCTATGACCTATTATGAACCTTCATGAAATTTGGTAAAACGATTTATATGAATACATGGATGATTTATGTTTAAATTTAACTTGATGTGATGATTATAGGAGATTTTAAATGCGCATTTACGACCATTTATAAATATATACATGGATTATTTGTATTGAATTTCCACCTGTTGGAGGATTTAATAAGAGATTTATGCGCATTTAAGTGATTTTCGGAAGTGGATTTTATATGGGGGTCATATATGGACCGATCTTCATGAAATTTGGTACTACGATTTATATGTATACATGAGTTATTTGGTTTTAATTTCGACTTATTAGTGAATTCGATAAGAGATTTATGCGCATTTAAGTGATTTTCGGAAATGGACTTTATATGAGGCAATATCAAAATATGGACCGATGCAAAGAAAATATCGTTTTGGGATTGCTCGTTAATTGAAAGTTTATTTTGCTGAATTACGGCTTTTCTATAGACATTTATGTACCATAAAGCCATATTCCGGGAAGACATTTTTATGAGAGCTATGAGAAGTATTAGACCGATTATAACAATTTTCAACAGGAGTCGTCCTTCTGCAATAAAATTTAATTGCGCAAAATTTCATGATATTATCCGCATTATATTTGAATAAAATTGCAAAAAACATCTTAAAAATATTGGGGTATACTGAAACTTTGCTTGGTAGATTTTTCATTGTTTTATGAGTTTTTTCGAAGCTCTATCGTGCCTTCAACAGACGGACAGATGGATGAACATAGCTAGATCGTCATGGAATTTTATAAGGAACCAGAATATATAGACTGTGTTTCGATGTGTTACAAACGGAATGACAAACTTAATAAAAAGCTTTTGATGGTGGGTATAAAAATGTAAATCAGCTTCTTTTAATTATATCAGTACAATATGTACCCAAGTTATGTATGTGTCATATTATAATGGCTTTAAGAATTCATTGAGGCAATTCACATATGCTGAAGAACACTTAACTTTTAATAGCTATATAAGCGACAAGTCTTCTAGAAGTAATTTAATACTTTTTGCTTCAACTTAAATATTTTGAAAGATTATCTAAATCAAATTACCTTTCAGATACTCATACTTTATTATAACTAATTTTATTTACTATAACTATCTATAATCAGCCCATCTTTTTTAAAAAATACTTTAATAACAACAAATAAATTATTATTATTTATTCTAATAAATAATAAAAAAAAATTTAATATTCGCCTATCTCTGCTTGAACTTTGAACCAGGCCACGAAAAAGATTCTGCAATTTGCAATTCTCACAAATACTCTGATATAAAATAATCTTATCGCCCACAGTTAAATAAACACAAATAATAATTTGACAATTTGATAATTTGACATATGAGATTGTCTATTAAAACTGTAAAAGTAAAACAGTGCAATTAGCATAATCTCATTTGGGTTGAGACCGTACTAAGGCCCATAAGAGTGTTGTCCAAATATTCTTTTGAATTAATATTCTGTTGTGAATTCTTAAAAACAATTAAGTTTTAAAAGTAAAAAGTACAATAAAGTGATCCTTGATAAAATAAAAACAGGATTTATTGACCAATTTTAAAAACTGGATATAATTGTTGCTAAACATTTTGTGGTTTTGTGGATTTAAAAAAACAGTAAGATAAACAAATTAGTTAAATTTAATTTAAAATATTTGTTGGTTAAGTAAAGTTGATACTGACGCCAGGGGCCAAAACAAAATAACTACCTAATCGATCAAGCGCAGTCTAAATTACAATACCAGCAACATAGAATTTTGTATATCACACAAACATCTTACTTTATACATTTAAAAAGAATGTGTATAAAAATACCAACGCAAACAAAATATCAGTTTGAGATTTTTCTATGGATATCTACTGCTTTTCTTTAGACATTTAGGTACCATAGAACCAAATTCCGAGAAGACATTTCTATGGGTGCTATGATAAATCGTGGAGCGATTTTTAACATTTTCAACAGAACTTAAAACAAAAATAAAGTGTGACATACTCGTATATTTGAAGAGTAGTAGGAAACAAATTTTGCCAAATTTCAATGTTGTCTGAAATTTTGGTCTATCCTACTGGATCGATTTTGCCCATTTTCAATACCAAACATTTTAATGCATCAAAGAATGTTCGGTCAAATTTTCGTTGTTTTAGGTCTTTTTCGAAGCTCTATCGTACCTCAAACGGAAGGACTGACGGACGGGCATGGCTAGATCGTCTTAGAATCTTATAAGGACCTAGAATGTATACACTTAATAATATGTACCCTCATCTTTTTAGTGGTGTGCATAAAAATGCTGTTTTTCATACAATTTTCTTTCTTTTTGAAATAATTCCTTTTATGAAAGAATCTCTAAAATAAAGTCTTCAAATATGTACAGTGTGCAGCATTTAATCGTAGACAATCCTTCTTGTGAATATATTGATCCATTTCTTATTGCAGTTTTTTATCAGTCATCAATATATGTAAATATGTACGTATGTATTTGAAGTCTTAATAAATTAATATTATTGTGTAAAATTATATTTCATGTTATTGAAATTTTAACTGATTAAAAAGACATGTTTTTTGTAAAAATAAAGAAATTAATTTCCCTTTCATTGTAGCACGTGAACAATCGCTATTAATTTTACATTATCAGTAACAGAATATGCAAATATATATTTACGTACATATTTACCTACCTATAGATTAAAATATTAAATAATTTAAATCGTGACATGATGTCTGGTCTAATAAATATCCTCTAAGTTCTGACTTAAACTAGTATATCTAAAATTCTAAAAATAAAGCTTCCGCAATACAGGGGAGTTACTCTCTATATGGCGATGCGAAAGCAAATTCGATGCGATAAGTGTACAAATTGATACTCTTACGCATAGAATTTGCTTTCGCATCGCAATAGTGAGTAACCCCCCCCCCCCCCCCCAGTTTCTTGTTATTTTATAAGCTTCGATAAGTGATATTTTCAAACAAAGTTGTGTTCCAGTATCAATCACGTTAAGAGGTTTTTTAAAATACAATTTAGAAGTTTTGGACATTAATGAGAGTAGGAAGTATTTACTGCAATAAAAATTTATAATCTCATTTTAAAGACAACGTGTTTCAATATCATATCAATGAGCAGCTAAATTATATAATGCAGCTAGGTAATACTGACATTTTTGGAACCTTGTTTTGAGAAAATTCTACGGAAACTGACAAACTGATTTCCTAATGAAAGATCTGCCAGTACACGGGATCTGTATAATTCAGTGAGTTTTCTATTTTAGACGATAAACCAAAATACCGAGAAGGACTACAAACAATTCAGACTGCAATTGTTTTGATAGCAATAATAATAATGTTAATAATATCTTCACTCCGGGAAAGTTTTGTAGGACAAAACACGCATTCTTTAAATGACAGAATAGGGTCATTACTTCTAGTTTGGGCATGAGTAGAATAACGAAAGTTGTAACTAGAATAAACTATTTATCACACTGATTGGGAAATTCACCGAGGTTAGTCGCATAAATATATATAGTACTTCTTTAATCACTTGTAGATTTGCAGCACTTAGCAAAGAAGTAATTGATACTTTTGACCAAAATACATTAAATCTTTATTATTTTTGGACCGATACCAAATACCTTGCACTCTAAGATCTTGTTGAAACGCAAAACTGAGAGTCGATGTGCATTTATATTTTAAGAATATAAATGTGCATTTGTATATTAAGAAAATATTTTAAGAATATAAATGCATATAAAGTCATATTTAGAGGAAATTTGTGGCATCAATGCAACCGCAATATGAATCCCAGAATTATATGATGAGACGTCAACCACTGCTATCTACGTCGGCTGGTTTGCGTCTATTAAGGCTAAACTTCAAAATAAATGTCTTTCCAAATATATTTATTCCCTAGCTAATATAATATATCCTGTAACTAACCCCCTGGCCCCCGATGTCGAACGATAACGTTCGCCTAGATAAGACTTAAGGCACAAACTTGATTTTGGAATAAACAAACTTGACTGATTAAAAAAAATAGATACGATAAAAAGTTTGTGTCTTAAGTCTTATCTAAGCGAACGTTATCGTTCGACATCGTGGGCCAGGGGGTAAATAATGTCGATTTAGTTCCAGAATATTACGTTATTTGGGGAAATGAAATTGGCAAATGCACAACAAAAAAATTCTTTTGGTAGGAACATAGTTATACTTCTAATATTTCAGAACGTATGGGATACCCACTTAACAACAATTGCAGAGTTTGTTTGGGTAAAGAAGATGTGGAAGCGATACAATATAATGAGATAAAGATATTTATAGATTTTCAAAGTCGTCATATTGATATACACAATTCCTCTACATTTTGATATAAATCTTCTTTTAGTAGGACTTTATTTTAATACAACATTACAATATCTTCTACTTCAAAGTAACAATTACTTTTTAATTTACCTTTTCAGTTATGGGCATTTTGCCGGAAGGTTCCCCTTTAAGCTGGCAGGAAACAAAAGTTTTGTCCAGACACGTACAAAAACATGGTGTACAACAATTTATAAATCTGTATCGGAAGTGTAAAGATCGCAGTGGAGATCCTTTTAAATGGGGTGATGAAATGGAATATATGATCATTAAATTCAATCATGAGAAAAAGGAAGCCAAAGTTTCCTGTAAAGCAGAAGAGCTTTTGAAAATTTTAAACGAAAGGGAGGAGCATAATCAAGGCACTGGTTTGTGGCGTCCTGAATTTGCAGCCTATCAATTAGAAAGTTCTCCCCTTAAACCATACGAAGGATCATTTTCACATTTTAAAACAGTTGAGCCTGATATGCGCCTGCGTCGTGCGGAGGTTCAAGAGTTATTGGACGTAGATGAATGTATACTAACACTAGTAAATTCATTACGTTTTGGTTGCAAAGATTTCACCTATCCACCATTTAAAACCAGACCCGAAGATCCCAACTGTTATGCCAAATCACTATATTTACCAGATGAGGCCATCTATGCCGGGCATGCTCGTTATCATATATTGTCACGTAATATACAATTGAGACGTGGAGAGAAAATGCAAGTCAAATTAAAAGTATTTAAAGATGAGCATACAAAGTTGCCGATTGAGGGAAGTCCAATTAAGGAACCAGATCTAGTTATGCTAGATACAACTGTTGGCAGTAATTTACAAGTTACTGTACAAGGAGCTGATATGGCAGAAACTCGTTACTTGTACGATCAATTGGCACCGCTATGTCCAGTTATACAGGCCATAACTGCCAGTACTCCTATACATCGCGGTTATTTGACAGACTTAGACAACAGTTATTATTATATAGGTAATGGCTCAGATGATCGTACTCCAGAAGAAAGGGGTCTAAAGCCTCTTAAACATAATAAGTGTCGCCTGAAAAAGCAACGTTGGGATTCCATAGACTCTTATCTTACAGCTGATGCTGAGATGTACAATGACATCGAGCTTTATTACGATCAAGAATTATATGATCACTTGCGTAATGAAGGTGTAGATCATGTTATGGCCCAACATGTGGCGCATTTATTCATGCGAGATCCTCTGCTGATGTTTAGCGGTAACGTGGATCAAGACGACGAAGAAGACACGGGTCATTTTGATAATATTAATACTTCTACTTGGCAGACCTTGCGATTCAAACCTGCGATACCGAACACAGATCTCGGTTGGAGAGTAGAGTTTCGTCCATGTGATATTCAACTCACTGATTTCGAAAACGCAGCTGTTTCATGTTTTGTTATACTCTTAACTCGTGTCATACTTTATTACCGTTTGAATTTCCTCATGCCAATTAGTAAAATAGATGAGAACATGGTGATTGCTCAAAAACGTGATGCCTGTCGTAAGGAGAAATTTTGGTTCCGCCAAAATATTACAAAATCTAAAATACAATCGAATGGTTGTGGAAATGGATTTTTAAATGGTAATGGTTCTAGCAATGAAGTAAGCAATATCTACCATCAAAATGTTGACATAAATGGCCACTGGCATAACACAAATGGTGGAACTAATGGCAACCATAAGGAAGACAATTACAGTGACTGTAATGCTAAAGAGTTAGAACTCAAGACAATCGATGAAATATTTAATGGAAAGGTGAGACTGAAACAAATAAAATTAACTGAACAAACTGAAATTAATTTGCATTTAAATCCAAATACTATTAAAATATTGAATATATTTTTTATACCGACATACATATTAGTTAATCTAAAACCATAATTGTTTATTTGATCTCTATATGAAATTATCAGCATACGCTTTAAAGTACGCAGACAGATTGACTAGGCAATACCAACATACAATTTTGTTATCATCAATTGAAATTTTGTTGTTTCTAATTATTTTTTCTTATTTTTCAGTCAGAAACATGTCCCGGTCTGATACCACTAACTCGCAGCTATTTACAAACTCTAGATTTGGATAATGAAACACATTGTGTTCTAGAGAAGTATATTCGATTTATAGAGCAAAGAGCATCTGGAGAAATTCCAACCAATGCTATGTGGTTGAGAGAACAGGTTCACAATCATCCTGAGTACAAGTAAGTCTAGTAAGATTTTATTACTTTCAACTGGATTAATGTATTTCCCTTAATTACAGAAAAGATTCAGTGGTTAGTGAAAGTATAAATTATGATATTTTAAAGCAGATTAAGCAAATCCAAGACACAGAAATAATGGAATCAAAATTATTAAAATAAGAAGTGAACTAATTAAAACATTTAATATGAAAATCATAACTTTTGTTTAAAATATGGTAATATTATAATAATATTGTTTTTTACTAGAATTTAATCAAATACAAAAACAAGATCTTATATACTCTTCAACTTATTTGATTTAATGAATTACCTCTTCTTTTTATTGAAGTGTCTAGATAAGAACTAGAACTACATTCCTTTTCTATAGTAAAGTTAATGTCAGGATAAAATAAGTTAAATATCGCACAGTGGTTTTGAAATCTTTTATTTTGGAAATAATTTGGCTTAAAAACACAGACACTGAAAATAACGTCACAATGCACAGTGGACGAAATGGTCGATCGCGTCGTTTAATTCAAATTTCAAAATGTTAAATCGCTCTATTTTGTTTTTCTTTCGATGACTAACATACCAATTAGGTTATCGGTACTCACTGTTTGACAGTAAAATCGATAATTAAACAGCTGTGAGCTTCTAAACGTAACATATGATGCAGCACGTGCATTATTTTTTCTGCATTTTTTACTTAGCTTACTGAAATTAGGTATAAAAACTAAGTTAATTACTTTAAAAAAGAAGCGTATTTATTTGATATTACAGGTTTGTATTAGATAAATTGTATGATGCTTGTGACCTGTGTTTGTATGATTAATCCAAATGTATGGTGGAATTTAATATTTTTATTAATTTTTTCTTTAATAACTTTTTTAACTTTCGTGGAGTGTGACTTTTAAAATTCGACGGTGTTTGGTCTAGTATTTTAGTTTTTTGAAAATATTGTGCTTTATGATCGTAAAGTGTCCAGAATCATGTGCCCCTTTTTATGCAATTTAATTTTTCATGAACAATGTCCACTGCAGTGGGCACTTTTATAAAAAAAAATAAAATTTTGGAACATATTTTCCCCGTTTTAAGAATTTCGGTACTTGAAAATAAAAAATGGCAAACATTATAATGCTATTGATTTAAAGACATTTATATCTATATTGGTTTAAAATTTTCTTTAACCGTTAAGATGTTACATTAAATTAAATTTTATATTTTTCTTCACGGAAAATCAGCATGTTATAATTTTTATAGTTTTTAAGGTAAATGACATCTAAAAAATTTATAAAAATAATTAATTTTACAAAATTATCAATCTTAAAGTCCTAAGCTTTTCCATAATACTAACTACTTATACAAAAGCATATTTACTCAAAAGCTCCACAAACCTTTCCCTCTTCACAAATTTTAACGTTTTCTCATATATTGCATGCAAGTATATTTCCAAAACATGTCGAATCTGCCCTTTCTGTCATTTCTAAACCGTTGCTCCAATCGATATATAATTTTACATTAGAGTAGTAAAGAAGTAGTAAAATTTTTCTTATGGATCCCACAAATGCTCCAGGGACGGAACTGAGGAGGCTCAAAATAGGTCTGCTTTGAAATGTAATTTCTTTAAACGTGTGTAATTTTGTTTGTTTTTATCCAATTCCCAAGATTTTTATAATTGAAAAAAAGATTGTAGATTTTGAGCTATAAGCAATTTAAATTTAAAAAATGTTTCCCAATCCAATTTACTTAATATCGATCGGATTTTTTGATTCAATAATCTAGGTCTGAAAATAAACCATTTTCGAATGAAAAATGCATAAATCGATTAAAAAATCCAATTTCACAAAATACTTCATTTTCAGACCTAAAATAAATATTGATTTGAAATATTTTGCGACAGATGAGCAATTTTATTACCCCCTTCCTCCTACGATGCCAAAAAACTATAACTTAACTTGAAAACATCTCAGCTCCAACCAAAAAATAACTTAGCTAAAATATTTCTAAACCTCTGTGCATCGTCAACCTATATTCTGAAATTATGCAAAGCCGATGCAATATTACTCAAAACATAATTTATTCCTGATTATTCAGATTTATTAATTGCTACTGTCGTATTCCCTTTATCAGTATTTAATATAATTATGTTCCTATTACATTTCAAATATTTCTCATATTTTAAATAAAAACAAAGAGGTCGAACAATTAAAATTCATAACTAAAATTAAATTTAATAACAAATAGACTTCGGGAAATTTAAAAACGCGTAAAAAGTTCATTTAAATCTTTGAGTTTCAGCACACCCATTGTGAAAAGAAGCAGTACACTGCTACTTCATCGACTCTAATCTTAATTTTTTGTTATGCCACTAATTTGGTACATTCGCAACGTATAAAAGCTAGCGAATGTTCTTATCGGTATTGATAGGCTATCCAAATCAATTTAATGGAGCAACGTGGATATCTCCATAAGCCAGTGGAGTTTTGCCAGAAAGTATTAAATTTTTATTTGAAGGGTAGTTGTAATGATGATGTTCAAATATTTTGACAGGCAAAATAACTATGTATGTAATTAATTATGAAAGCTGAGGTATAGATTTGTTTTGCGATTTTAATCAACAACCTTGAAATTAAATAAAAATGTTTAACTATTCGCTTTAAGGATTGCAAGTATGTAGTGCAATATTGTTTAATTTTTGGTTTACGTATTTGCTCTTTGAATACAAGTATTCAAGTATAATTTATTTGAGTCCCTTTTTTAACATTTCGAAGTATAAGAGATTTATCAAAACCGAATTTCATACTTTCTTTACTCATTTTATTGCGACTTCGAAAAATGTCAAATGTTTACTAAACCAAATATAATATGGTTGGATACAAAACACGTTTGTTTAAGGACATGTTCGTTTAATATTAAGGGAGACAATTTTACAGAATTTCAAAAGAGAAAATCTTTTCTATTTTGTACATAAACATATAAATAATATATAAAATAAATTTCACATTTTCTATTATTTTATGTTAAGAAATGCCACCAAGAGTAGGGAATGAGGGTATATTACGTTAGTCATTCCGTGTGAAACTTTTTTAATATTCATCTGAGACCCAACAAAGTATATATTTTCTTGATCCTTATGAAATTCTAAGTCGATTTAGCCATGTCCGTCTGTCTGTCGGTCTGTCTGTCTGTCTCTGTAAAACACTCTCACGTCCAAGCTATACAACCTAACTAAACGAAATTTCCAGAAAAATATTTCTTATTTTACAGGTAACTTTGGTATTGAAAATCAGCAAAATCGTTTTAGGCCAACCAGAGTTATGGACCAATATGTGAGACAACCTCCATAAAAATTTAATATTTTTTGTCCATTTTATTGCGATATTTTAAAATATATTGCAGATAATACCATGAAATTTTGTATACGTTGTTTTTATGATAAAAGAAAAAAGTGTGCAGAAAATAGTAAGAATATTTCCATGATTTCTCATAGCCCCCATACAAAAATCTTCCCGAAATATTGCTCAATTATACATAAATGCCTATAAAATTGGAATTTCAAGACAAAATTCAGCAAAAATAAGTTTTATGTAAAAAGAAATCGCAAAACGAATTTTTTTTAGTTCGGTCCTTGTTTGATCATATACCCCATATAAAGTCCACTTCCAAAATTCACTTAAATACGTATAAAACAGATATAAATAATAGTAAACGGCTAAAATTTGACATAAATACTCCTTATGGGCAAATAAATTGTTGTACTAAATTTTATGGTGGTCGGCCCAGAAATGGTCATAGCCCCCATACAAAAATCTTCCCGAAATATTGCTCAATTATACATAAATGAATATAAAATTGGAATATCAAGAAAAATTCAGCAAAAATAAGTTTTATACAAAAAGAAATCGCAAAACGAAATTTTAAAGTTTTAAAGTCCACTTCCAAAATTCATTTAAATACGTATAAAACAGATATAAATAATGTTAAACAGCTAAAATTTTACATAAATACTCTTTATAGGCAATTAAATTGTTGTACTAGTTTTATGGTAGTCGGCCCGGAATTGGTCATAGCTCCCATACAAGGACCACATCTGAAAAAGACATTTTTCCCTATATATATTGTATAAATATCGCTACCAACCCAAAACGTTGCACAGCGCATTTACATATATACAAAAATCACCTCACAAAAATTAGTGAATTTCGGTCTATTTTTAACCGTATGCCCCATATAAAGCCCTCTTCCGAAAATCACTTTAATAATCATAAATCTCTTATAAATGAGGGTACCAATCCAAAATTTTACACGGATCATTTACATACATGCCTAAATCAAACTGCTGGATTTTGAGAATAATCCAATAATTGGCAATATCGAATTAAGTCCACTTCCGAGCATATTAAACAACCATACAACTCTTGATAATAACGTTATTGATATTAAATTCAACCAAGATAAGCCTCTAAAACGTAGAAACCACATTATTGGATACTGGAATTAGAAGCTATCAGTCCATATCTGGTCCACTTCTACTATGCTACCCACAAGTCCCTTGTAAATAATATTATATATTCAAACACAGAAAGTAATTCTGAGTCGATCGGTATACTTTAAGGTGGGTGTTGGACCAATATTTCTGTTGGACCACTATGGTGGTGTAGGGTATAAAAATTACATCACTATACATATTTTGGTCCCGATAACAGTTAAATTAATAAATATACTCGTAGTATCAAGATGAAAGATTCATCACTCTAACTTGTTCATGTTGCATTTTGTCTTTATTTTTCTTAAAAACAATTAAATTTTTGTTTGTTTTATTTCATTTTTATTTACGCTTTTAACCTGTTGTATTTATTGCATTTGTTATACTCTTATGGCCGAATTCTCGGTCATTAGTTAACCATTGGTAAACTAAAATACTAACTATTGTTTAACTATTACTTGTTATTCTTATGGCAAACTAAGCATTGCGAATAAAGAATCATTAGTTAAGCCTTTGCCATTAGCTAACTAAAGACTGTGAATTCGGCCATTAGTTGCATATTTTAATGAAGTGGTTACTGTGGTTTATGAAAATAACAAATATTTAGGTGATAATGTTGGTTTGTTTACATTTAAAATTGACTATGAGATAGATATAGAAATGTAATGGAATGTAGAGTAAAAATGTTAAAATAAACAACGTTATTAAAGGTACAGTAACTAAAAATATGCCACTTATTTCTAAGCCAAAACACGCATAAATGCATGATTATTTAGTTGGGCATAAGTAAACACACCACCAATAATATTTTGTATAGAAATAATATTGCATATTTTAGGGCGTAATTTAATGATAATGTTTATGTTACATTTAAAATAAACAGTAGAGCTAAGTTTAGTCATTATTATAATTGTTTTTGTACCCTACACCAGCATGGTTCTGATATTTGTAACGCAAAAAATCAGAATCACTGCCTGGGTCGATTATCTATGTTGGCTTGCTGGCTGTCTGTGTAAAACTTATGCGCAAGTACAGCTCGTAATTTTAAAAACATTTCGATAAAATTTTGTACGGATCATAGCTCCCATATAAGGCTCATTTCCAAAAATCATTATAACGACCATAGAAATCTTATAAATGTAGATCTCCAAACACATAAAACATTCGGTTTAATTTTAAGATGACCATAATTATTCATATATTTCATATAACGCCCAATTTCAGAAACCAATTTTACGACCATAAATATCTTTAAATTTTTGGTATCCAAATAAAATTTAACACAAATCCGTTTCATAAACACAAAAGTATTTGAATCTTATTTTATAACACTGGGTCCATAATTAGTCTTAGCTCCATATAAGACCATCTTCTGAAACACATTTTAACATGCATAAATATTTTACAAGTGTTAATATTCATGCTACTAAATTTTATCATGATCGATCAAAAAATTGCTCCCATACAGAGCCCATTTCCGAGAAACAGTTTTTGCTCACATACTCGGTTTAGGTTATTATATGGTCGATCTTGACCGATTATTCCTTGTTATTTGTTGTTAATATACATGACTAAAATTATATTTCATGTTGTTTACTCCCAAAAAATACTTGGCAGAGTAAATATCTGCTGTTATTTGTTTAAAGTATAAAAATAATAATTAAGTCAATAGCTAAATGTGTACTTAAATATTTTGTATTGTTCAAATACTACATAGGTAAAATATTTTCCTAATTAATATTAATTTATCATCATCAAATTATTTTCTTAATATTTTGTGATCTAAACATACATAAGTTGTCAATAACATTTGTTGCATGAGTTAAAAATGTAAACTAATAAAAATCTAATTCTTAATGTCAAATTGTCATTATTATGCTTAAGATTCAATATAAAGCTATTTTCAAAGTCTTCCAGATATTGTTGAATAGAAATTCTGAAGCACATCTCCAACAATGCATAGCAGAATGGTGTTGCTAAAAAAAATGGAAAAGAAGCGTTAAGAAACGTTAAAGTTTTAGCAAAATTATATCTATTTTATTATGAATAATGAAATATACTTTACATATTTTTGTTTTGCAGACAAATAAGATGATGACAACTCAAAATACGAATATGTATATAGCAAGAAAGAGTTTATATTCGGCTTATGGTTTATGGATAACGATGTTTATACGAATTATTTTGTTTTTTGGATCCCTTATACAGATTCAATTACATGTTATGTGACGATCATTATAAAATATTTTACTGTGATTTTTATATATTTGAGTCTTATAGTGGATTTCATCTCAATAATGATATATTTTTTACAGTTTTTGGTGTATTCCAGCTGTTCTCGGAAAATGGGAATGACAAACTTAATATACTTAATTGATAAATATGGTGAAAAAGCAAACGGTCTGAAAAGCACCCTTTTTGTCACCTTTTCAACTATGTTTTCCGATATTTATATAAAAGAATTATTTCACAAAAGTTTGCTGCCTCTAATTATACGTAACCATCTTTCAGAAACGTTTTGGCCACATATCAGTGTTTAAAAGCAGCAATGGATTAGTATAGAAGAAAGCATATACTTACATATATAATCGGCAAGATATTGTGCTATTGTCGAAGAAACGTTATAGCAGAATGGTGCTTCAGTTCTTGATAATATAATAACAATGACTTGGAATAAGTATGCAGCGCAGGTTTTGTACAGCTAATGAGAAAGCTTTCGATATTATGACTGATATGATTTGTACCGCACTTTGATCATTATTTTTTTGTTAAAAAATATTGGTTTAGCAACAAGCTGCAAAGCAAATATTCAAAAATAGATTACTTTATTTTAAATTAAACAACAAAAAAATTAATTTGTCTTCATATTACTGTATTAAATATTGGCTAATAATCTTAATGTTGCACTATTTAAGAATTATACTAATTATAATAAATTATAATAAAATAGTTCTAAAAATTAATGAGCTTGCAGACAATAAAAAAGTAAGAGATAAAAAAGAAAGCCATTGACCGAATAAGTTTTTGAAACGCTAGTAGAAAATATTGAAGGTCATCATGTCAAACTAAGTAAGAGTGCTATATTCGGCTGTGCCGAATCTTAAATACCCTCCACCTAAACGTAATAAGAAATACAAGAACTACACTGGTTATAGGACTAGAATATCCTAATTCTGTGTTTTCTATTCAGTCTTAGTGCAAATTTTATTAGTATTTGATATATTGTTCGAAAGACAATTTTACGACCAACATAATTTATGTTAAATATTTTGAAATGTTGTCTAATTTGCACCATTTTTAATTGATTTAATTACCAATTCTTGACATAATTTACAGAGTTTGTCTTATGTTCATAATAATCTTATGTGTAATTTAAACAGAGAATAAAAAAGGGGTACAATTCGGTTTTAGTGACTTTGCTCAAAAAACAAAAAAAAAAAACTTCATCAAATAGTAAAAGCCCTATTTGAGGAGATGCCAGCACAAAAAAAAAATATGCTTGATAATTTGTAATACATTAAATAAAAGGCATTAAAAATACCTTTCCAACGATATATATCATGATTATAAAATATGGACCGAATATGGGTTAAATCCAAAAAGAATATTTTTTGACCCGAATTTATTTGGACCTTTTTATATGGACCGATATTCTCAAAATCCAGCAGTTTATGTAAATGATCCGTGTAACATTTTGGATTGGTACCCTTATTTATAAGAGATTTATGAGTATTAAAGTGATTTTCGGAAGACGGCATTATATCGGGCATACGGTTAAAAATAGACCGAAATTCACAAAATTTTGTGAGATGATATTTGTATATATGTAAATGATCTGTGCAACGTGTGGTCCTTGTATGGGAGCTATGACCAGTTCTGGGCCGACCACCATAAAATTGAGTACAACAATTTATTTGCCTATAAAGAGTATTTATGTCAAATTTTAGCCGTTTAGCATTATTTATATCTGTTTTATACGTATTTAAGTGAATTTTGAAAGTGGACTTTATATCGGGTCTATGGTCAAACATGGACCGCTCTAAAAAAAATTTGTTTTGCGATTTCTTTTTGCATAAAACTAATTTTTGCTGAATTTTGTCTGGATATTCCAATTTTTTACGCATTTATGTGTAATTGAGCAATATTTCGAGAAGATTTTTGTATGGGGGCTATGAGAAATCATGGACGGATTCTTACTATTTTCCGCACACTTTCTTCTTTTATCATACAAACAATGTATACAAAATTTCATGGTAGTATCTGCAATATATTTCAAAATATTGCAATAAAATGGACAAAAAATATCAAATTTTTATGGAGGTTGTCTCACATATTGGTCCATAACTCTGGTTGACCTAAACCGATTTTGCGGATTTTAAATAGCAAACTTTACGAAAGGATTTCTGACAGAATTGTTGAAGATTTGGATCCCGAATATATCTGGGGACTTCAAAAAACTGATTTCAACAGACAGACAGACAGACGGACATGGCTTAATCGACTCCGCTATCTATAAAGATCCAGAATATATATACTTTATAGGGTCGGAAAATTATATTGTGGAAATTACACACGGAATGACAAACTTATATATACCCTTGTCATGAAGGTGAAGGGTATAATAACAGTTTTTTATAAAAACTATTTCGAAACAAATAAATCTATGTTCACTCTCTATCTAATCTAATTATAACTGACAAGTTTCAATTATTTTAAATACCATAGAAAGTTTTAATGAATTAACGTTGACAGTTTTATGCCCACCACAAAAAAGATGTTTCAAGCAAAGGAAATCTCAAACCGTCTTTTCTCACTCTAAAGAATTTTATGATGATCGGTTCATATTTGACCATAGCCCCCATATAAATTCCTATTCCGGAAATCACTTAAATGAGCATGAATCTCTTATAAGCATCAGCAGCAAGTTGAAATTCAACACAAATAATTCACATATTTGTACATGTATATAAAAATCATCGTAAATAGTTTCATAACGATCGGCACGTCATAGCTCGCTTATGAGGACTACTACCGAGAACTCATTAACCTACATAAACATCCATATCGAACAGAAATTTAACGCAGATCAGTTATAAGTATGTAAAAATTATACTATTGACTTTTATTAAAGTTGGTCCATATTTGGCCATAGCTTCAATATAAGCTTCTCTTCCTAGAATAACCACAGAATACACAGAGGTGACGATTTTGACGTTTGAAAAAGCAAAAATGAGTTTCCTTGAGCTTTTTATGTATTAAAGTAAATTGCTTTCTATTGCACGCTGCAAAAATAAAAGCAAAGCTCAATCCTGAAAGAAAGAGACAAATATAAATTCTTGATTTTAACCGGAATCTGCATTTAGATATTGAGATTATTAATTACGGCACAAAACATTCGTCCATAATAGGTGATTTGGTAGTGGGTATATAAGATTCGGCACTGCCAAATATGAAAACTCTTACTTGTTTTAAAATAAGTTCATATTAAAGTTGTTGACCTTAAAAATAATTAATAAAATATGATATTTTCAAACAATTTCTATGTTATTAGTATTTTTGTTCAATCTGTTACCACTGTGACTAGTTTTTATTGTTGTCAATAATTCGGTTATAATAGCTAATGTTATTGTTCATGTCTCTCTTATCGCCAATAGTTGAAAAAATTTATTTAATATGGCTATTTATTATTTCCAGACAAATTTTATTGCCAGGCAGCAAGTTGTGCAGAGTTTGATTTAAGTCGAATTAGTGCTAAAATTGAAATAAATATTAGGCAGAAGACAGCTTTCTTTCGAATCTTTGAGTTGAAGTGTTTTCTTTTTAAATTCAGAAGAATTTAAAAAAATTAGTGTATTTCAACAAACCAAAAAAATTCTTAGGAAAAATTAAACTCTACCATCTCGTTGCTTCACAATTAAGAATTTTGGAAACAAGTGAGAATATATTTATTTTAAGTATTATTAACTGCTTTTCCAAAAATTAAAAGTATTATTATTGGCTGTACCGAATCTTATATACCCACCACCAAATCAACTGTTATGTATAGAGATTTATGCGCATTTAAGGAATTTCCAGAAGTAGACTTTATATGGCGGCTACTGTCAAGTATGGACCGATCATCATGAAATTTGGTGCAACGAATCGAATGTATATATATTTTGCTTAAGCTTGTCGATATGATAGCCATTTTTACAAAAGATTTATGTTCATTAAAGTGAATTGTATGGGGCTAAGTTTAAATTATGGACCGATGCAAACAAAATATTATTTTGAGATTTCACTTTGCATGAAACTTTTTCTTGCACAATTTTGTTTAGGTACGGCTTTTCTATAGACATTTATGTACCATAAAACCATATTCTGGTAAGACATCCTACCTACTTCAATAGGATTTGTCGTTCTTTGATGAAATAAAGTGTGCAAAATTTCATTATATATCTGCATTAATTTGAAGAAAACAGCAAAAGTCTGAAACAGCGAAGTAGTCTGAAACTTTGATCTATAACTTAGATGCTACTAGACCGATTTTGCCCATTTGCAATACGAAACTTTTTAGTAGATCAAATAATGTTTGGTAAAAATTTCATTGTTCTATGTCTTTTTTTCGAAGCTAAAAAATCGTCATGGCTAAATCGTCTTAGAATCTTATAAGGACCCAGAATATTTAGGCTTTATGGTTCTACGACCATTATTTCGATGTGTTACAAACGCAATGACAAACGCAATATACCCCCATCTTTGTGGTGGTGGGTATAAAAACTTTCAATAATGTGGAAAGAAGAAGAAGAATGGAAAATTTTTTAGTAGAATTTTTTTTTTTTTTTTTTTTTTTTAGCTTTGAACATCATTAAAGCTAAGTCTTCGAGGTACAGGAGGTCTAATCACGAGTGGAGGCAAATCAGATGCATTATTTGAGTTGTTTATAGTAAACACATTTCTTAAATGGTTAACAAATAAAATCCCCTTCTCGGAATCATTTCTAGCCCAGTCACCAGTCGAATTTCGCAAAGGAGGTTTTCCTCTCACTGGTCTTTTTAAACCTCGTGCCGCCTTCCACAACGAGTAGTCAGATTGTGGGGTACTATCAAGACCTTCCAAGTAAGATCTAAGTGAGGCCGTTCTTTGGGTTTCTAAGAAATGTCTTAGTATATCTCTGTAGCCTAGCTTTCAGTTCAGGAGACCTGTGAATTTGCCACTCTCTTCTCATTCTTCTTTTTTCTGATAGGAGATGTTCGAGTTCAGAGAAATAAGTTCTGTTTGTGCTATTTCTACATTCAAAGTGATAAGTGGAAGCGTGATGCACAGCTCGTCGAAGGTCCTCAGTAAACTTGCCAATCGACCCATCGATATCCTCGGTAGTTCTCAACACTACATTTTCCGTGCAGTGGGAACTTAAATACTTTTTATACTTTATCCAACTTACTCTGGTTTTAGATATGTCCCGAAATGGAGAGCCATTCCCTTAAAGGAAACGCATTGAAATAATAGAAGGAGAGTGATCTGAAGACAAGTCTAATGAAGGCTCCACTTGTATCGATTCTACAGGGATATTTTTTACTACTCCGAAGTCAATAACATCGGGAATCTTCCGTCGGTCCGTCGGCCAGTAAGTGGGATGCCCGCTTGAGAGTACATCTAATCCCATTTTGGCAATGGTGTTGAAGAGTTCACGACCCTTCGGGGTCACCAGACGTGAACCTCAAAATGTGTGTTTGGCGTTAAAGTCACCAGCAACTAAAAATCTAGCTCCAAGGGAATTGAAGAAGCTGTAGTATTGGTGTTCTTTTATTGAAAATCGAGGCGACGAATAAATTGATGATAAAACAAAATTGTATTGACAGAATTTAATACAAACGTTTGTTGCTTGTAGGTAATCCTCACATATGTTGTTCATTAAATAATGTTTTATTCTGTTCTTTATAAAAATTGCCGAACCTCCACATGCTCTTCCGCGGGGATCTTTAGTATCATACAACACGTAGCCATTAATTTTGAAGTACCCTGTCGCCGTCAAGTGAGTTTCAGCAATCATCATGACATCAATCTGCTTATCCATCAGGAAGTATTCCAGTTCGTTTTTATGTTGGCGGAGGCCGTTCGCATTCCAAAAACAAATTTTTAAACAAATCATTTCTTTAAAATGGCTTGTAAGATAGTAGATTGCATTTTCAGCATTTCCTGCATCATGGATGTCATAGTGGTCGTAAAAGTGTTCATGGTTTGGACAAGTGTCTGCAATGTAGTCTCTAGAGTGTTAATATTAGGCTCGTAATATTGTGATTTAAGTTCCTTCTCCAAACCTGGCATATTAGATTTAACCACGTTTGCGTAAGAAACTTGTCTAGAACTAGGCGCGTTTACATGACTAGTGGACCGTAACAATTGAGGGAAATTGTCACTCGATGCAAAATTTGGCTGTTGTGGATGATTAGGCAATACTGACGTCTTGTTGGTTCTTATGCCTTTCAAATAAGTGTAAATTGGACAACCTCTATAATTTGCGGTATGATTACCTCCGCAGTTACTGCATTTTTTGATTTTTGAATCAGTTTTCGACTTATCGCATTGAGCAGTTGCATGTAGCTCCCCACAAGCAACACAAACTGACGTCAATTTACAATACGCCTTGGTGTGACCAAATTCTTGACAGTTGAGACACTGGACGGGTCCCTGACGCTTATGTGGTTCTTCCACGGTGATTCTACGATGCAGAAGGTAAATCAGATTGTAGATGGGATGGGACTCGTTTTTCTTTAAGACAACATCTCCAGGTTCCAATTCTACCCTGAACATGGGCTGAGGGATCTTTTCACGGTTTCTAATATTCACTACGCTCTTGATTTTGAACGCTTTGTCCATTACACCGGTTTTTATCTCCGCAGGATCAACACATGGGTCTATACCCTTTAGAACGACTTGGAGTCCTTTTGCGCTTTTGATCTGGTAGGTATAGAAATCCCTAGTCTCCCTCTCCAGCTGGTTGGACAATTTCCGAAAATCATCTTCCCTATTCACTTGTATCTTTGTCTCGCAGATATTTCCATGTTTAATTGAGGTTACGCTAAACATGTTTTCACCTATTACAGCAACAATTCCTTGTATCAGTTTATTGGAAGTGGGCTCTCTCAGGTAAATTGGTGGGGGCTTAAATGTCTTTTTCGGTATTTCTGGGTCATCCGTCTGAAGTAGAGAAAATCTGTTTTGATCATTTGGTTTATCGCTATTGACGGTCTTAGGAACTTTTGAGTTGGAAGACATTTGAGCAGATGTCGGGCTCCTCTGTCGCTTGAGAACGGTTTTTTTTTTTTTTTTTTTTTTTTTTTGCTTTTAATTATTTATTGAATCTTCATATATGAAATAACAATAAGTATTCAAATCTTAATACTAAAAAGAAAATAATATGCCCAGCCAGTGCTAGACAAAAATTTGTATGATACTAAAAAAATTTCATATCAACTGATCCAGTCATCTGTTTTGCGCTTGAGTTAAAGCAAGGGTATCCCTCCTTCTCAACCGATTGTGGCCACTAAAGTTAAGGATGTCTCTTGCAAGTGGGTTTGGATGGTGTTCAAGTTTGCTGACATACTTTGACGCATATTTTGTAAATTCGACTTTTACTAATGGCACGCCTAGATCTTTGTGGATTCGAGAATTTTTAACATACCATGGTGCTGCAGTAATTATACGTAGAATTTTATTTTGACCCCTTTGAATTTTTTCAATGTTGGATGCTGACGCAGTACCCCATAATTGAATTCCATAGCACCAGATTGGCTTTAATATTGCATTGTACAACAAAAGTTTGCAATCCAATTTCAATGTAGAGTTTCTGCCGATTAGCCAATTAAGTTGCACTGCTTTTAATCTCATTTGTGTAAGTTTAGCTTCAATATGAGACTTCCAAGTTAAACGGCGGTCGAGGTGAATGCCGAGGTATTTGACTTCATTGTGTTGCGGGATAATTTGATTATTTATTCTGATGAACGAGCAGGTATCTTTTCGCAATGTGAAAGTTATATGAATACATTTCTGTTCGTTAACCCTGATTTTCCAAAGCTCTAGCCAATTCTCTAGCTTATAAACATAGTTCTGCAAATTCTGTGATGCAACTTGGTGGTCCTTATGGACGCTGATAAAGGCTGTATCGTCTGCAAAAGTTGACGTATGGATTTTGGGGTCTGACGGCATGTCGGAGGCATATATCAAATATAAAGTAGGACCCAGTATGCTACCCTGTGGCACACCTGATTCAATTGGCTGAGCGGTACTTAAAAAATCACCTTCTTTGATTTTAAATTTGCGACCGTATAAATAACTTTCCATGAGTTTATGGGTGTTAGCAGGCAGAGTTAATTTTATTTTGTGCATTAAACCGTCATGCCAAACTTTGTCGAACGCTTGCGACACATCAATGAAAAGGGCGGAGCAGTATTTTTTGTCTTCAAACGACCCTCTTATCACATTTACCAATCTGTGTGTTTGTTCGATGGTGCTGTGTTTAGCCCTGAAGCCGAATTGATGATTAGGAATACATTCAGTGCCATTCAGAATTGGAGTCAACTTAGTCATTCACAATTTTTTAAACAGTTTTGAAATTGTCGGCAGTAGACTAATTGGCCTATATGACTCCACTTTGGTGTGGTCCTTCCCTGGCTTAGGAATCATAGTGATCATAGACACCTTCCAATCTGCAGGATAGTATTCTAGGCGTAAAATAGCGTTAAAGATAAAGAGGATAATTCTTCTTGCTACACGAGGTAACTCCACAAGCATTTTATTGCTGATTTTATCCATACCTGGAGCCTTTCTAAGGTTCAGAGTACCAATAGCGTTTTGGACATCACGAAAGTTTAGTCTTAGAGGTACAGGAGGCCTTATAACAAGTGGTGGCAAATCAGATTCGTTATCATTTGAGTTGTTTATAGTAAACACATTTCTCAAATGGTTAACAAATAATGTCCCTTTCTCGGAATCATTTCTAGCCCAGTCACCAGTCGGATTTCGCAAAGGAGGTTTTCCTCTTACTGGTCTTTTTAAACCTCTTGCCGCCCTCCATAACGAGTAGTCAGATTGTGGGGTACTATCAAGACCTTCAAAGTAAGATCTAAGTGAGGCCGTTCTTTGGGTTTCTAAGAAATGTCTTAGTATATCTCTGCATTCCCGTAGCCTAGCTTTCAGTTCAGAAGACCTGTGAATTTGCCACTCTCTTCTCATTCTTCTTTTTTCTGATAGGAGATGTTCGAGTTCAGAGAAATAAGTTCTGTTTGTCCTATTTCTACATTTTTTAAGGATTCTTCCTTAGAGACCCTATAGTCGAGCTAAGCTCTTTCTCAGAATTACATCTGAGAGGAACACTCATACAATTTGTATGCGATTTTTAGTGTTTTTTTTAATTACCGTAGATTTTTTTTACCTATTACGAGTTATTTTTCACTTTTTTGTTTTATTTCAACCTATTACACTTTTTCACCTATTATGATTTTTTCACCGAAAATTCAGCCGCACTAAAAATAACACGTCCGAACAGTTCGATGAGACGAGACTGAATGTAGCAATGATGCCAACTTTTGAGACTCAAAACGCGTAAACATTTTTGTAAAAAGGGCTAAATGGAAAAAAAATCCATATAAAGCCACATGAAATTTTCTCTTTTTCGGGCTTTTTCGCATTTTTAAAGACTAAAATCGGGCTAAATTTAGCCCGAAAAGGGCTAAGTTGGCATCGCTGGAATGTAGTATTTGATGATCTTTTCCCACGATGCGAATGGCGTCTAGGCAGAATCGAAAAAGTTCAATGCAGCTCAGATAATTACCAAAAGCCGGCATCATCACTCGTCGTATAACTAAATTATGTTATTTACCGTATAATAATTTTCAAGCTAACAACGAATAACTACTTACAATTACTTAATATGATTCCTTTTTCCTTTCTCAATCCCATTATTTTTCAAAAATCCTAACTATAAAATTCGCCATTACTCATATTTTTGTGCTTTCAGCATGCGAAGCTCGGCAGCCCGGGATTTGTCCACTTGCCGATGATTTTTGGATATGGATTCTACCAAGCGCAATAAAACAGGACGCAGGTACAACTATTATGTCAACTGCTTTGCCCGAACCAGCTGTAACAGTCCAGACACTTGAATGTACTGCGGAAAGCTACATCACACGCTTGTGCACTTAAATAGACTTCCGAGAGCCACAATCAAGGCGCAGTGTACAAGATAGGCTGAACCATCGTCAGCAGTCACTTCACCACACTACCCGAAACCGCACCAGCGTTGACCAGCGGCGCTCGACTCGCCACATCTGTCATCGACTTCAATCCCACTCCGGTTAATAAAATATACATGTACACAAATAAATAAATAAAAATAAACATAATATATGTATTTATATACTTATTTACATATGTATGTATATTGATTGCTAGATAGATGACACCAACTACTTTACATAGTCCCAATTTACACGTAGCAATTTTTGTTATAAATATTGATACAAATTTTTTCTTGATATTTCTTCGGTGTTTACACAGCACAATATAATTGCTTTAATCACTCGTATTTTTATTTGAGAGTATACTCATACACACATTTGTATACACATATGTAATATAAATTAGAGAGTAACTCGAGTTGCTAGTACAATCTAGTGTGCATTCGTCTTATCTTCCCCTCGCCCCAATGTATAAAAGGTAATCAACTGAGCTTAAACAAATGCTTCGTGTAAATTGGAACGAGTACATACATATGTGCATATATTTCGAAAATTGTGGTTTTATTCAGAGAACTTAAATTGATTAAATTATTTTTATTAATTTATGATTTATTAATTTAGATAAATTAAAGACAATTGATAACAAGTTTTTACAAAAAAAAAACTTCATAATTTTTTGTACAAAATGTTTAGCGATTGTCTTTAATTTATCTATTAAATATAATTCTTAACATATAATAATAAAAATAATTAACTACATATGCAAAGGGCTTTGCAACAAATGCTTTGTTTTTCAAAATAAAAATCATTCAAATGTTTGTTGTATTGGAAAGAGTAAGGTTTGACAATAAATGAAAAAAAAAAGTATGAAAGTTTAGTCAGACAAGCACACCCATAGAATGCCCTACACCGAGTATATGAGCAGTTTTTCAGAAATAAGTGCTATATGGCTATGACATATTTTGGACCGATCATTATGAATTTTGTATCATGAATTATGTACACATACAAATTAATGCCATTCCATACAATTCTAAATCATAGTTCCTATATGGATGATATGGCTAATTATGAACCGATCGTTATAAAATTAGGGTATATGACTTTAATATATATGGAAATTATAAATTTTTGGGAGATTTATGTTCGCTGGGCTTTATATGGGGGTTACAAACATCAGCACAAATCCAATATACTTTGGTTGTGTAGAGTACAATTATGTCATATGCCAATTATTTTATTAACATTTTCAATCACATATTTCGGTGGCTGTGTGACATATCCGGACCATTAATAATAGGCCAGAATATAGTTGTTAACTTGTCTTGACAGCGTAATTCATTTACTCTAAATGCATATCCAGCCGAATTTTCAAAAAATTAATGGACCAATTACGCCTTACTACTGATATGTGAACATGTTAAATGTTAAAACTTTCAAAGTTCTTATTGAAAGCCTCTTCATTTATGTATAGTATGTGTTTATCTATCTATCTGAAAGTAATGGTCACAAGCCCAAACATTTATCAATCAATCATTTCCTTTTATACATTTCATTTATTTTGTTATAAATCTGTTCAACTGCAAAAAATAATTTATAACGTTTAACCCATATGTCGACTCGACATAATGAACAAATTTATTTATTTAAATAACTAGTTATTTAGAAAAGTCGGTATATCAATCAATTGTTTACCATTGTACAAAGTTTTGTTTAAATTAACAGGATAAGATCAATGGATGTTACTTCAACCAAATAAATTAAATATTTATTTTCAAACTTCATGTGAATCACTTCGGCTTTGTCGACTAATAATTGAATATCTAGAGAACTATTATAATTAAAGTCTCAAAATTTGTCAAGAGATGGAATTAACATGAGTTGAGTTAGGCGTAGAACCTCCCATATAAAATAAGTATTTATTATCGAACATCTACAGTACAATAGTGATATAATTAAAACTGTTCGTTAGTTACCTTTGTACGTAGTTGGAATAGGCGAATGGTTGCTCATTATCTAATATTTCAGATACTAGATATTATAATCAGAGCTTTTGAACATCGTCTAAATTGTTTTGTTGTCAGTACCTGTTGTTGAGCTCAAAGTGAGGTTTACCGGAACAGTGTGTGTGATCACTCCCATACGAAGCAAATCTTGATTATACGCATTATATTACACGGTGCGACAGTCCAAAAAACCTGGAACCCGATATTATTTTTCTTGTAGGGCTTGTCGAGTAAAAGAAGATTCCAATAGTGAAATATGCCGGAAACCTCCAAAATGCGGTTTTACGATTAAAAAACCGGTTTTTGTACCTTTGCTCAAATCAATATCCAAGAACGACCAAATAGGCTGAATTGGTAAAAAGTTTTAGATGAAAACATATGAAAAACTTTACACCTCAATATACATATTTTGGTCTCGTGGTAAAATTTCCACTAAATATTGGTGGTGAGTATATAAGAAATCGGTACAGCCGAATATAATACTCTTACAAAGCTATCACTTATGAACAAATATTTGAAGAACTATTAATGTGAGAGCTAAAACTTTATGCAAATTGCTTTGTTAACAGTAAGGCTTTTAAATTAAAAATTAAATTTTCCTTGACAGTTTAAAGATTAAATATGCATTTTAAACAATGAATATGCAAATTTTTTAAGCATTGGTCGATTTGTTTAAACCTTCTAGATTTTTATAAATGAGTTTTAGATTAAAAAAAATAGTACCAAATTTAAGGAGGAGAGCAGAAGCACATATTTAAGATTTATATAAGCTAATATTGTTAGGTTACAGGTTAAAGGGAAATTTCAAAAATAAAACTTTATAACCCGGATACCAGATTTTTTCAATTGTAAACTTTTAGAAAAAACTAAAGCCAACTCTTGAATTCCGCATTTGTAATCGAGTAAAATTCATTGTAATTTGCTTATGTGAGATTTGGGCATACGATGATGTCTAGTACATTTTGCTATTGAAATTATTTTTTGATACGAATTTGTCCCTTTAACGTAACATAAGTATAATCGAAAATGAGTACCCTATACAGAAATGAAAATCGACGCGTTCCACATATTTGGTATCAAACTCTATAAATACAATGTATTTAGATATTGCAGGCAATTGTTTGTAAAACGTCGTTCGCCAATCACTACCTTCATTAAATCATTAAAGGTGAGAAAACTGTTTTGAAAAATATTTTAATGTTAAAATCAATAAATAAATCACCGTTATTCTGTTTGGCGTCGTCGACACAAGACGACATCTTTTGTTGTAAATCCGTATTCTTGTTGTCAATAATGCCATTTATCGATGACTGTTCGGTATTCTGTACTTGAATTGACGTCGATGTTGCCTTTCATTTTGCGTTGTGTTGTGTAGTGTTGTTTTCTATTGTGTACAAAGAAGAATTTGAAAAATAAATTTATATAGTAAAAATAAAAAGAAAAAGTTTTTTAATATAAAAACATGGAAAAATATCAAATTATAAACACAAATCAATTTGAAAAGCTGGTGGAAGAACTGAAAAAATTTTGGCTAAGTCGGTTTTTGTGCCATTTTTCAAATCTATTCCAAATATTTATCACTTATAGAGGTTTAAATTTAAATTCAAATAAAATATTTCTTTTTTGTAATATATTTAGCTATATCTTAGAAAGAAGTAAGACAGTATAGTCGGTCAAGCCCGACCATATAATACCTTACACCCAGTATATGTAAAAAACAGTTTTTCAGAAATGGGCGTTATATGGGAGATATAACCTATTGTGGACCGATCATCCAAAAATTTAGTGTCATGACTTCTGTGAATGTAAATATTGTGTATGTTAAACTTTATCTCGATATAAATACTTTTAAAATATTTATGGAGCTTAAAGTGCATTACGGAGAGGGTCTTATATGGGAGTTTCGACTAATTATGGGCCGACCATTATAAAATTAAGTGTCATTATTTATGTGTATAGGAAAATTATTTGTGCAAAATTTTATTTGGATACCACCATTTTTAAGAAATTTATGATCGTTGAAGTGGACCTTATATGAGAGCTACGGCTAATTATGGACCGATTTTATTAAAATTATTTGTATACATATAAAGTAATTATGGACCGATCGTCATAAAATTGTACCATATTATATGTACGAAACATATTTGCGTTCAATATTATTTGGATACCAACATTTTTATTTACCACTCATTTGTGGTGAAATTTGTTTGTATACTTTCATAATTCATATATATATATTCTCGTTAAACCTATTTCGGGAGAATATTTGTATGGGGATAAACCTTACGTTTTTCCAGTGATTTGGTTTTTCAACATAATGTTAGCTGTCAATTAAAATTAATAAGCCGGAATATATTTGTACGAAATAATCAAAATAGAATAAAAATCGTGCATAAAATCAATGAAAATACAAACAACATTGCGCAACAGTAATTTGTTCTGCACCTTCTAAAGACGAAAAAAACTTTTATCTAAAGTTATTACTTTCGGTGTTGGTGATAAGTTTTCTCAATTTATATAGAGCTATCTCAGAAATCGCACTTTATGCGTTTCACAGTGGTTTAAAAACGTTTTCTTTTTTAATTGAAAACTGTTTTTATTTTGTTAGACAGACCGATATAAAGACCCGGATGTGGACATTAACATTTTTATTTATCCTATATATATCGGAACTGACTCAAAACTTTACATAGATCATTTACATATATACATAAATAATACTACTGAAATTTGTGAATTTTCATATAAAGCCCTCCTCCTAAAATCACTTTAATGCTCAAATAACGGTACCGATCCAAAATATATTATGCCATACACATATAAAGTTCACTTCAAAATCTCACTTAAATAAGCATAAATCTCTTATAAATATCATTAATACCTTGAAATTCCACACAAATAATTCGCCATACACATAGAAATCGTCGAACAGAATTTCATGATGATTGCCCAGTAATAGGTCATAGTTCTCTTGTGACGACAACTTCTGAAAACTCATTAACATACAAAAACATCCATATCGAACCAAAACCATATAAATACAAATCAGCTCAAAAAAGATATCACTAATTGTTCACGAGCTACAGAACGATTTCCAACATAAAATGTTTCTAATGTTTGTTCTAGAATATGTATTGTATTGGACTAAAAAGACCTAAGTAAAATATTAGAATACAGCTACACATGACTAGAAACAGACTAATATCTGAAATAGTTGTCCTGCACTGAACATTTCAAAATAAACATTGACATAATTATTTAATAGTCATAAGCGGCACTTTCACTTGTATCAAATTAATTTAATCTTATAATTAAAGAAAATTAAGTAAATTTTACAAAAGTATGCTTCGTGTTTGCCTACATTTGACTAACAATTCAATTAAGCATTTTGTTTTAAATTCGTAATTAAAATTAAGTTTCTGAATTTAAAATTTTTTCCATTGTTTTATGTTTTTATTGTTTGTTAACACGCAAACTAAACAAGTCTTATTTAAACCACATGTCAGACAAGTCTAGCTCTCCTATTTTGGGCAAAAAAAAAAACTTTGTAATCTTCTTACGGTAGCTCTCGCCATTCACAGTAACGTTTCTGTCTTCGTCATCTTTGAAAAAGTACGGTACAATGAATCTACACCGAACTGTGCCTTTTTCGGTATGCATTCTTGAAATCCATCTGGCTGTTCTTCATACGAAATACGACAATTTTGTTTGTTTTTTTATCCATTCAAATGTGATCCTCCTCCTTAAAGTGATCCTCGGATGTGGGTCTTATATGAGAGCTATGACTAATTAAAATTATAAAATTAGGTGGCATGACTTTTGAATTTATAAAACTTATTTGTGTTGAATTTTACAAATTACAAATGGAATGACAAACTTAACATACCCCGCATCTTTTGGTGGAGGGTATAAAAATGCGACCTGTACTTTGCGCACAAGGATTACAATGACATCCAGCCAGAAGGACAGACGAACGGACAGCGTTAAATGGACTTAGAAAGTGAGTCTCTTCTCGGTCGATCGGTTTGCTTTAAGTTGAGTGTTAAACTTATATATTTCGTTACAAACATATGCACTAATCCAATATACCATTCCCATTATGGTGGTGTAGAATATAAAAATATATATATAATATATATAATATATTTAAATATAAGACATTATTTCAGGTTGAATTAAAAACAGAAAATTTAGATCATATTGAATTTGTTTGGTACCTTGTAATTCAGCTCCTATATTCTAAGAAGACCAATAGTCATTTTAAAGTTTCACTGAAATCAGACTATCCATTTAATTATCGATTTATTTTCACTTTTTTTGATATTCCTCTACTGTGCTTTCATGACAATTTGGTTATATGGTGTTTATTGCTCGTTAATTGAAAGTTTATTTTGCTGAATTACGCCTTTTCTATAGACATTTATGTACCATAAAGCCATATTCCAGGAAGACATTTGTATGGGCGCTATGAGAAATCGTGGACCGATTCCTACCATATAGAGTGTGCAAAATTTAATGATATTATCTTATTATATTTGAAGAAAATAACAAAAAAAATATCTGAACAATATCGAGGTAGTCAGAAACTTTAATCTATAACTCAGATCCTACTGGACCGATTTTACACATTTACAATACCAAACATTTCGGTGGATCAAAGAATGTTTAGTAAAAATTTCATTGTTCTATGTCTTTTTTTCGAAGCTCTATCGTGCCAACAACAGACAGAAAGACGGACGGACATGGCTAAATTGTCTTCGAATCCTAGAAGGACCCAGAATATATAGACTTTTTGGTTCTGCGACTATTATTTCGATGTGTTACAAACGGAATGACAAACGCAATATACCCCTCATCTTTTTATTGGTGGGTATAAAAAAGAAACAAGTATTCAGCACAAATGGATCGAAATGTTGAACAATTGTTAATGCGATCCAACAAAACAAAACCATGTATTTTTATACTTCAGTTTCTTCTTATTTTGTGGTTCAAAATTATTCTGTTCAGTTAACTGAACAATGCTTTATTATTATTTTAAAGTGATGCAAACTCATGACTGCTGGATAAAGTACCAACTTTTACTAATTCTTTGTTTTTTTTTCATTATTATTATAAAAACAATCTAGTATTTCTTATCATAAATATGTATACATATATGTATATATATATTTACTTAGTTCCAATTTACACGAAGCTTTTTTTATTGAAAAGATTGATACAATATTTTCCTTGAAATATATGCGGTGTTCACACAGCACAATTCTTATTGCTATAATCGCTCATATTTTTTTATTTGTTTATTACATATGTAATATGTAATATTAAAGAGTAACACGAATTGCTAGTACAATCAAGTGTTTACTCGTTTTTTCTTCCCCTTACCCTGGATAATCAGCTTAAAAGAAATGCTTTGTGTAAATTGGGACTTATTAATTTGATAAAAGATCCAAAAATATGTAAATATTTCGAAAACGCTCTTTTAGACATTTTAAAAACAATATAAATAACAAACTCTTGTCAACTCGCACAAAACAATAATAAACATAACCAGATGAGGAGATTATTTTAGTTTGCGATGTGTTGAAAACTGCATTAAAAATAAACAAAATAAAAGCATATTTTCAATACGAACGCGTTAATAAAATATTGTTTACGCAAAGAGTTCTAATATTAAAATGTTGAATTCATATTTTTCAGTTGTCAATATCAAATATATTTATAAACATTCGTTTATAAAATTTATTATAATTTCGAACAATGTAGATGAATTAAACAAATCAATTGCAATTGATCTTGTTGATCTTCATTAAAAAATACTTTTGATGACTTTGATAAGTTCCGAATAATTAATTTGTTACGCTCGTGTGCGTAACAATAATAACAAAACGTCTTTCGTCTATCGACGAAATTCTGCAATTTTCAATTCGCACAAATAAACTGACATACTTAAAATCATCTTATCGCCTTTAGTTAAATAAACGCAAAAAATAATTTGACAATTTATTTAATTCTAGAGAAATGAGATTGTCTATTAAAACTGTAAAAGTAAAACAATGCAATTAGCATAATCTCATTTGGGTTGAGACCGTACTAAGGTCCATAAGAGTGTTGTCCAGATATTCTTTTAAATTATTATTCTGTTGTGAATTCTTAAAAACAATTAAGTTAAGTGAAAAGTGCAATAAAGTGATCCTTGATAAAATAAAAACAGAATTAATTGACCAATTTAAAAAATTGGATATAATTGTTGCTGAACGTTTTGAGGATAATTTAAAACAAGTAAGAGAAACTAATTATTTTAGTTTAGTTTTAGCTGACACTGGCAATACCAAATTATCATACCGTCCGTCTGACTGGCTGTTCATGTAAACTTTGTGCGCAGAGTACAGGTCGCAATTTTGAAGAGTTTTCGATAAAATGTGGTGCATGATATTTTTCGGTTCAAGGACGGGTGAGATTGAAACTGGTTGAAATCGGTCCCCATACAAATGTTCTCCCGAAATAGGGGCTTATCGGTCATAAATGTTTGACTTATGTACGTATCCCAACAAATTTTTTTTACAAATAAGTAATACATGAAGCCTAATCTCATCAACCAATTTTGTGCAGGTCGGTTCATAATTAGTCGTAGCTCCCATATAAGGCCCGCTGCCGAAAATCACTTTAAAGAGCATAACTCTCTTAAAATATTGGTATCCAAATCATATTCAATACAAATAAGTTTTATATATTCAGAAATCATGACAACAAATGTTATAACGGTCGGTTTATAATAAGTCATAGCTCCCATATAAGATCCTCTTCGAAAATCACTTAAATCTTTTATATATCGAGATAAAATGTAACACATAGAATATTTATTTGAATTGAGCCCATTTCTGAAAATCTGTGCTTACACATATACTGGGAGTAGAATATTATGTACATATATGGTCGGGCTTGACCGACTATACTTTCTTACTTGTTAATATTGTTGAATTATCAACTGATTAAAAAACATGTGCTTTGTAAAAAAAATATTTATTTCCCTTTCATTGTAGCACGTGAGCAATTGCTAATATTTTTAATTATCAGTATTAAATAATCTAAATCGTGACTAGTCCAGTCTAATAAATTACCTCTAAGTTCTAACTTAAAACTGTAGATTTAAAATTCTACAAAATAAATACAGTTTGTTATTATTTTATAAGTTTTGATAAGAAATATTTTCAAACAAAGTTGTGTTTCAGTATCAGCCGCATAATGAGGTTTTGGTCCATTTTTTTATTTTTTTTTTCTGGAAATACAATTTAGGATTGTTTAACATTAATGACAGTATGCAATAAATTATATAACCTCAGTTAAAAGATAATATTTTTCAATAGGATCAGGGAACAACTGGATTATATAGTGCTGCTGGTAATACTGGCTTATTTCAGAACTTTCATTAAAGAAAATTATTAAAACTGAAAAACTGATTTCGTAATGGATAGATTCGCCAATACAGGGAATCTGTATGATTCAATGAGTTCTCTATTTCACACGATAAACCACAGTACTGAAAAGGACTGTTAATAAATCAAATAAGCAAAACGATTACGGGAAAGTTTTTTTTTCTAGTTTGGGCATGGGTGCCCCGATAGACTAAACGATAGTGTGCCGGACTATCAGACAGAGGGTTGCGGGTTCGATTCCCGCCAAAGACTCTGGGTGTTTTCTGCAGATAAGCCAAAAGCTTCGCAGTGTGTGTTTGTTAATTACATTTTAAAAAAAAAAAAAAAGGAGTGGGTGAATAAACTATTTATCACACTGAGAGGGAAAGGCACCAAGTTTAGTCGCATATACTCGTACAGTGCTCCTTCAATCAGTTGTAGATTTTCAGGACTTAGCTTTTTATTAAAATACATTAAATCTTCATTTTTTTTTTTGAAGGGAAGCCAAACCTTGGACAAATTTCTACATGGAATAAATTTGGACTCTGTCATCTTGTGGAAACGTAATGGTGAGAATCTATGTGCATTTTAAAATTACCAATTACAATATTACAATATCTTCCACTTCGAATTACCAATTACTGTTTAATTTACCTTTTCAGCTATGGGCATTTTACCGGAAGGTTCCCCTTTAAGCTGGCGGGAAACAAAAGCTTTGTCCAGACACGTACAAAAACATGGTGTACAACAATTTATAAATCTGTATCGGAAGTGTAAAGATCGCAGTGGAGATCCTTTTAAATGGGGTGATGAAATGGAATATATGATCATTAAATTTAATCATGAGAAAAAGGAAGCCAAAGTTTCCTGTAAAGCAGAAGAGCTTTTGAAAATTTTAAACGAAAGGGAGGAGCATAATCAAGGCACTGGTTTGTGGCGTCCTGAATTTGCAGCCTATCAATTGGAAAGTTCTCCCCTTAAACCATACGAAGGATCATTTTCACATTTTAAAACAGTTGAGCCTGATATGCGCCTGCGTCGTGCGGAGGTTCAAGAGTTATTGGACGTAGATGAATGTATACTAACACTAGTAAATTCATTACGTTTTGGTTGCAAAGATTTCACCTATCCACCATTTAAAACCAGACCCGAAGATCCCAACTGTTATGCCAAATCACTTTATATACCAGATGAAGCCATCTATGCCGGGCATGCTCGTTATCATATATTGTCACGTAATATACAATTGAGACGTGGAGAGAAAATGCAAGTCAAATTAAAAGCATTTAAAGATGAGCATACAAAATTGCCGATTGAGGGAAGTTCAATTAAGGAACCAGATCTAGTTATGCTAGATACAACTTTTGGCAGTAATTTACAAGTTACTGTACAAGGAGCTGATATGGCAGAAACTCGTTACTTGTACGATCAATTGGCACCGCTATGTCCAGTTATACAGGCCATAACTGCCAGTACTCCTATACATCGCGGTTATTTGACAGACTTAGACAACAGTTATTATTACATAGGTAATGGCTCAGATGATCGTACTCCAGAAGAAAGGGGTCTAAAGCCTCTTAAACATGATAAGTGTCGCCTGAAAAAGCAACGTTGGGATTCCATAGACTCTTATCTTACAACTGATGCTGAGATATATAATGACATCGAGCTTTATTACGATCAAGAATTATATGATCACTTGCGCAATGAAGGTGTAGATCATGTTATGGCCCAACATGTGGCGCATTTATTCATGCGAGATCCTCTGCTGATGTTTAGCGGTAACGTGGATCAAGACGACGAAGAAGACACGGGTCATTTTGATAATATTAATACTTCTACTTGGCAGACATTGCGATTCAAACCTGCGATACCGAACACAGATCTCGGTTGGAGAGTAGAGTTTCGTCCATGTGATATTCAACTCACTGATTTCGAAAACGCAGCTGTTTCATGTTTTGTTATACTCTTAACTCGTGTCATACTTTATTACCGTTTGAATTTCCTCATGCCAATTAGTAAAATAGATGAGAACATGGTGATTGCTCAAAAACGTGATGCCTGTCGTAAGGAGAAATTTTGGTTCCGCCAAAATATTACAAAATCTAAAATACAATCGAATGGTTGTGGAAATGGATTTTTAAATGGTAATGGTTCTAGCAATGAAGTAAGCAGTGTCTACCATCAAAATGTTTACATAAATGGCCACTGGCATAACTCAAATGGTGGAACTAATGGCAACCATAAGGAAGACAATTACAGTGACTGTAATGCTAAAGAGTTAGAACTCAAGACAATCGATGAAATATTTAATGGAAAGGTAAGACCATGGTGTAACTATACAAGGTGAGTGCAGTAGAACAGCTGACTGACTTTATATACAATTTACTTATGTCAAAATTTATACTTTTTAAAGTGTTTTTGGCAGTAGTACATTTTTTTACACAAATAAAATGCCTGTTGTTTCTGTATTGTGTTGTATCTGTTGCCGATTTGGACTCACCTTGTATAGTTATATCATGGGTAAGACTGAAATAAATAAAATTAACTGAACAAACTGAAATTAATTTGCATTTAAATCCAAATACTATTAAAATATTGAATATATTTTTTACACACATTCATATTAATTAATCTAAAACCATAATTGTTTATTTGATCTCTATATGAAATTATCAGCATACGCTTTAAAGTACACAGACAGATTGACTAGGCAATACCAACATACAATTTTGTTATCATCAATTGAAATTTTGTTGTTTCACTGCCTACATATTTCTAATTATTTTTTCTTATTTTTCAGTCAGAAACATGTCCCGGTCTAATACCACTAACTCGCAGCTATTTACAAACTCTAGATTTGGATAATGAAACACATTGTGTTCTAGAAAAGTATATTCGATTTATAGAGCAAAGGGCATCTGGAGAAATTCTCACCAATGCTATGTGGTTAAGAGAACAGGTTCACAATCATCCTGAGTACAAGTAAGTCTAGTAAGTTTTTATTACTTTCAACTGGATTAATGTATTTGTTCCCTTAATTACAGAAAAGATTCAGTGGTTAGTGAAAGTATAAATTATGATATTTTAAAGCAGATTAAGCAAATCCAAGACACGGAAATAATGGAATCAAAATTATTAAAATAAGAAGTGAACTAATTGTAGCATTTTAAAATAAAAAATTGTACCTTCTTATACTTTTATTAAACTATATGATTCAAAAACACCACAGTACCGTATTGCGTTGCATTCTTAACATTTAAAGAAATTGTAAAACATTTACAAATTTATTTTAATACATTTTATTATACCCTCCACCACCATAAGTGGCGAATGAGGGTATATATAAGTTTGTCATTCAGTGACACTGAGAAATACTCATCTGAGACCAAACAAAGTATATTTATTCTTGGTCCTTACGAAATTCTAAGTCTACTGAGCCATGTCCGTCTGTCTGTCTGTGTAAAACACTCTCACGTCCAAAAAACACAACCAAAAACAACAGAATTTTAAAAACTCGTTTACAGTTCTCCTAAGAAGTTTGGTAGTAAAAATCAGAAAAATCGGTATAGTAGACCAAGAATTATGGACCAAAATGTGAGACAACCTCCATAAAAATTTAATATTTTTAAACATTTTTCTTGCAATTTTTTAAATGTATTGCAGATATTACCATGAAATTCTGCACACGTTATTTTTACGACAAAAGAAGAAAGTGTGAGGAAAATAGTAAGAATCGGACTATCAATACAAAATTAGCAGGAATAAAATTCATGCAAAAAGAAATCGCAAAACGAATTTTTTTTAGTTCGGTCTATTTTTGACCGTAGACCCCATATAAAGTCCACTTCCAAAATTCACTTGAATACGTATAAAACTGATATAAATAATGTTAAACGGCTAACATTTGACATAAATACTCTTTATAGGTAAATAAATTGTTGTACTAAATTTTATGATGGTCGGCCCATAATTGGTCATAGCTCCCACATAAGGTGGTCCACATTCGAAAAAGACATTAATATTAATATATATCTAATAAATATAAGTACCGACTCAAAACTTACATACATATATGTATATATTATTATGGTGAAATTCGACGTGAGATGTACTCATATACATAAAATTCTCTGTTCTAAAATTTAAGAATATCGGCCCATAATTGAATATAGCTGCCATATAAGGACCATTTTCAAAAAAAAACAGCAAAAATTTAGATGAATTGTAGGAAAACATTGAGGCGGCCTGGTAAGCTATACCCATTTGACTTTGCCGGCATTTGGTCGAAAGTATGCCAAATAGATGTCTGTGATAACACATTCTGTCAAAAACAACAAAATATTAAAGGTAAATTTATAATTATTTGACGGAAATTGGAATATTATTAGGAATAATAAAACAGTGGCTCATTAATTAATTTAATTTTTATTTATTTTCAAAGATTTATGATTCCGTTTTGAGTTTCGCAAATTAAAGCAGCCAGGCTTAGAATGAAGTAGTGAAAAAAAATTATCTTTGTATAAAAAGAAAATAAATTGAATAAGTTACTGTTCTGATGAATGTTTTAATTATATGACCACCACTTTATGTGGACTATAAACTACAATTTTGAACGAAGAACGAAGTGTGCATATATATACCTACATAAAGTATTTCGATTTGTATATGCATGAGGACTATTCATCTAAATTCTTAATGCGGTAACTTTTATAATAGATAATTGTTTAAAGTTTTATTCACGTTAGGACTGTATCTAATCTATGGCAAGTAAACTAATGCATTGAAAATTGTATTTCGAGTCCTTTTATAGCAAAAGAAAATAAAAAGCTATCTTACGCCAAATATTTCGACTCAAAAGTATACCCAAACACAATTTTCCAAAATCCCAATCTACCTTAAATGTCGCTATGCGATGAAATCTTTTACTTATCCCATCGGGACTTACATTTTAACGTAGATTAGAAATTTTAGGGCTATTAATTACATTTACTGTTGAACTACGAAAAATTATTGGTAAATATCCTTTAAGTATAACTAAATGTCGCAACGCGTCGAGGACTCTCGATTACTCAGACGGGACTTACATTGGTTATAGCCCAAGGATTTTATTAAAATTTGTTGGAAAAAAACTAGTGAATGGTTCACTTCGGGGCCCACGTTGGGTGCCATTTTTGTTGTGTTGTACTGTCGTTATTTCATGTCTCTAAGATTTAAATTGATTCTGGTGGGCGGCCAGATTGTTGGCGGTGCTGGCATGCTGGCGTTTAAACCGGCTAGGGCTCGCCGTCTTGTGGTGGTGTTCTTGCCAACCAATCAGCCTAATAAACGAGACAATATATAAATTAATTAAGAAATTATTCCATGCCAGCCTTTTTGGGACTAAACACATAGGCGCATATTCAGAAATCGTAACTAAAGTCGAAACTTATTAAACAGAAACTAAAAAATAGTTCACAAATATTTAAAGATCTTATTCACAAATCATAAATAACTTATACTATGTTTCCACGGCACATGCTTCGCTCTCTATTCATGCTTCACACCCCAATCATGTGCGAAACAACTTATTTCACCAAACAAAATTTTAAGAGCGAATCAAGTAGATTCATATTGAATCAACTTGCGAAACACGAAAAATTGCACTCTTCTCTAATTTTTATCGCAAGTTTATCTGCACTAGCTGTAAAAATTTAATATTATTGTAAACAAAGCAAATTTTTTTCTTGTTGCTGGAAGTAAAGAAAGTAAATACGTACGAATGTATGTTTTTTTTTTCAAATAAGTTCTTTGGTCATGTAAACAGCATGATTCATAAACATGATTCAGAAGGCGAAGCAGGTGATTCAAGTCGTCGTGGAAACATAGTATTAGTAGCTGCTTTCAGCTGTTAAAAGAAATGCAACACTGCATTTTGTAGATTTTTGCTGACGAAAAACACATCTCTAGTTTGTTTTCTTTTTTTTTTTGTGATTTTTTTTTGGTCAAAATGGACACAATTAGTAAAGAAAATAAGATAAGTTTAATATTATTGTTAGACAAAAATATGTTTTACTTTGTCCGATTATGCGTTGAGGACAAAAAATTGAGTTAATTTTGTTTTTCTATGTAAATTTACAGTTATCATCGAGAATATTGATATTTTTTTTATATTTGGAAATATTAGAGTGTAGAGTGCAAATAAAAACAAAAAATAAATAAAAATTATTACGATTTGTTTTAGTTCAGAGAACGTAAATATCATACAAACACTTGTCCGATTATGCGATGGAGCCACTGTATATGTTTTTCCTTAAGTTCGCTTAAGGCTGTTTAAAAAACGGGGAAAACTATATTTTTAGGGCAAATTTCCCTGTCAATAAAAAAAGAAAGGATGAGCTCAACCTACGCGCACCTTTTGGCTAAATCACAAAAGGTAATACTCGAATTTAGTTTTGTGTTAACCCTATTCTAAAAACCTTTTTGTCGCGAAATAAAAATTAAGGATTAAAATATATTTTATCAAAAGATTTTAATGTAATGTATCGTTTTGTTTTATTTTATAGGTTCGTAGTCGTTCGTGTACTCCGTCTTAGGTCTTAATATACCTTTACCCTAGTGATGATAGATGAAGGAATGATGATGGATTCCCACGATGGCCGTGATGTTTTAGATATATTTTATGTATTTTAAAAATTTCTATATTTTGACTTTTGTGCACTTTGCGTAAAGTTATTTGAAAAAATTTAAGCTTTGTATTGTTTAAGTATCTATAGTTTTAAATTCAAACAAGTTTTTCTTTTTCAATTGTTCTTTTTCTTGTAATTCTATATTATTTTTAAAATAAAAGTTCACATAAATATATTGTATTGATATTTAAAGTTTTTTTTTTTTTTTGTTCTTAAGTTTGTTACAATTGGCTTTTTGAAATCTTCTATTTTTTGTTTTTGATGCCACTATCACTCTCAATCTCTTTCTTTTCTCTCCAAACACAAAAAGTGAAGTCCCTCCACTCTATTTTTTTTCAGGAATTTTCTATCTTTCATATTTTTCATGTATTTGTTTGCTTATTTTCTTTATTTGTTTTTGACAGCTGATTTACGTGTTACCCCCCTGTAGGAAGTCAAACACATTTTTAAGTAACTTCAAACTGGTTTTTTAATAAACACAACTAGTTGCTTAAGTGACTTTTTTTCTTGTCGTCGACTCATTATTTTAACATAGGCATGTCATAGGCTGTAGTCAATTGGTCACCTCTGCATGACTTTTAAATTGACTACTAATTACTTATTTCCCAACCAATTTATAGTTAATTAAAAAATTGGTTATTAATAATCGCTTTATACTAAATTATTTAAAAACCACTTTCTTTTAAATCAAATTTTAAACAATTTAATTTTAATTCTTTTTTGTCAAAATATATACATACATATATATATACGTATATACAATATATATTTATAAATAGAAATAATTATTAAACTAAAAAAAAATAAAAAAATAAATGACTTAAAATAAAAGTTGTAATGAAAACAAGTAAAATGCAAAGTTTGTACTGCTCATAGAAAGGCTGTTTTCATAAACGCAGTATGCAATGCAACATTTCATTGCATAGAGTTCATAATAGCATTTAGAAATATAATTTAAAAACTTTTATCACATAAAATATAAAGATATTAAAATTGAGCACCGTTTACCTCAAAGACCTTGTTTGCTTTGATTGACATGTGACATTTGACTTCAGCTTCTTTTGTTTTCTTTTTTTACATTTTGCTTTTATTTATTTCTTACATGTTGTGCTTCCCCCCTTTCAAACTCACTTTTCAAAGAAAACAACAGCGCAAGAGACTTGCGCAATATGTTTGGTTGATATCTGCATGAGATTTAAACCAATTTGTAGTCATTTGCAAAATAATTAGTTTATAATTAATGTTTTTTATCAACTGACTATTTTATTTACTACAGGGCCATTATGGTACTGCTTTACTTTTATTACAGGGTGCACATTACATTCTACTATACCAATTTTGCTGATTTTCAATACTAAACTGCTTAGGAGAATTATAAACGGGTTCTTGTAAACTATGTAATTTTTTGTTTGTGTCTTTTGGACGTGAGAGTGTTTTACACAGACGGACATAGCTTAATCGACTTAGAATTTCATAAGGATCAAGAATATATATTTTGTTCGGTCTCAGATAAATATTTCTCAATGTAACACACGGAATGACAAACTTATTTATATCAATTACCACTTATGGTGGTGGAGGGTATAAAAAGAGAATGGTAAAGGTGGAGCTTCTTTTGGTTGGTTGGTGGCATAGCAGAAACGGACCAATTATGGACTAATAGATTCTAAATCCAGTAATGTGATTTGGTTAAAATTTATCTCAATAACGTTAATTACAAGAGTTGGTTGTTATATTGGAAGCGGACGTAATTTGGGAGCTATTGCCAAATATGGACTGATAGCTACAAAATTCAGTAGCATAATTGCCGTATAACCGATGTATAAAATGTTGATTCGATATCGATATTTATTAGAGATTTTTGAGGGTTAAATTGTTTTTCGGAAATAGTTCTTATATGGCAGCTATGACAAATCACGGACCGATCTTTTTAAATTACAGAACAGAGAATTTAATGCGTATGAGAATATCTCACGTCGAATTTTAACATATTAACGATGTATTTAAGATACATATCAGCATTAAAGTGAATTTCGGAAGTGGACCTTATATGGGGGATATAGTCAAATATTGACCCAAGTTCACAAATTTGTGTAGAATGATTTTTGTTTACACAGTGAAAAATAAAACGGTGATGCCAGATATTACAAAAAAAAGTGCCATTAATAATCAAACCTAAAGAAAAGCAGGGAATTGAAAAAACAATAGAACTAAACGAAAAAGTGGATCCGGCGAATTTGAAAATAGCAAGCGTGGAAAATAGAAGGAATGGAGCTATGGTTATTCAGGCAGAAAATTGTGAAGAAAGAGACAAAATAAAAACAGCAATTGAGAATAAAATGAGTAACAACTACGAGATAAAAAATACCGAATCAAGTAGATATGAGTGTTACAATAACTGATATGAGTTTTAATTTTTCGGAAAGTGAACTAATAGAGAGACTGAGAAATCAAAATCCGTGTATTAGTAAAGACGAATTAAAGATTATAAAAACATATATTATTAAAAAAAGTAATAAAAATACATACTGTGCAAAATTAGCTGTGGATGTTGAAACATATGGAAGGATAATGGAAAGTCGAAAAATTAATGTCGGTTGGGAACGTTGTCGAGTTTTCGATGGAACTGAATTATTACAATGCTATAAGTGTAAAGGTTATAATCATTTAGCAAAGACGTGCAAAAATCAAGAAACATGTACGAGGTGTCATGGAAACCATGAAAGTAAAAATTGTAACAAAGAAAAAATCGGTAAATGCATAAACTGTGTACAAATGAACAAAAAATTAAATCTGGGATTAGATGAAAATCATGATACGATGAGTCGAAAATGTTCGGTATACCAGAACAAACTAAGTGCCAAGCAAAGACAATTGGGTATTAAGTTTTAACAATCAAATAACTTAATACGTGGTATATATTTAAATGCTCAAGGTTTAATAAACAATTACAATCAAATAGAAATTATGATAAAAAATGAAGATCCAGATTTTATAATAATGTCGGAAACCCATTTGACTAAAGACATAGAAGACAACGAAATATCATTACAGAATTATGAACACGTCAAATCAGTGTCAGAGTCTACAAGAACCGGAGGTGTAATAATATATTACAAAAATAGTGGAAAGCTACACGAACTATGGAAAGAATAAATGGTTTAAAATATTGGATAAATTCATGCAAAATAAAATATAAAGATGAATGTTTGATTTTAGTGGCAGTATATAGATCACCTAGTCATAGTGAGGCTGAATTTTGCGAACAATTTGAAAAAATAATGGAAGAACTGTGTGAATATAATTGTGAAATGATAATAGCAGGTGATTTCAATATTGATTGGTCGAACAATGGATTTTATAAACAAAAATTAGAGAGCATTTTTAATGACTATGGAGTAAAACAGATAGTTGATATGTATACAAGAGTGACTTCAAATACAAGAACAATATTAGACTATATTATAACAAATAGACAAAAAGTATCTGTGCACATAAACCACAATAACAAAATTTCGGACCATGAAACAATCAATATAAACATACAAACGAAATATACTACAAACAATAAGGCGCAATACAATGAAATAGAGAAGTTTAAATATAAAAAGAATGTTTTCAGTAGAGAATTATATTCAAGATTAGATGCATATAAGAATGACAACCAAAATGTAAAATTATTTGACCTAAGTATTGAAGGTTCTATACAAAAGTTCACAAGTTCATTCAGTCTCGTCTCATCGAACTGTTCGGACGTGTTATTTTTAGTGCGGCTGAATTTTCGGTGAAAAAATCGTAATAGGTGAAAAAGTGTAATAGGTTGAAATAAAACAAAAAAGTGAAAAAATAACTCGTAATAGGTAAAAATATAAAAAAAACATTAAAAATCGCATAAAAATTGTATGAGTGTTCCTCTCAGATGTAATTCTGAGAAAGAGCTTAGCTCGTCTAGAAAAACTAAATGGGTCTCTGAGGAAGAATCCTTAAAAAAATCTGTGGAGAATTTTCTCACTACAAGAGCCGTAGAACGGCGTCGTTCCTGTTCGCCCAATATTGAGATTTCAAAAGGTGAAAAAATATCATCTTCATCAAATAGCGCAGTCAAACCCAAAAAACAAGTAGATATGGATAAGTACATCACCGTTCTCAAGCGACAGAGGAGCCCGACATCTGCTCAAATGTCTTCCAACTCAAAAGTTCCTAAGACCGTCAATAGTGATAAACTAAATGACCAAAGCAGATTTTCTCTACTTCAGACGGATGACCCAGAAATACCGAAAAAGACATTTAAGCCCCCACCAATTTACCTGAGAGAGCCCACTTCCAACAAACTGATACAAGGAATTGTTGCTGTAATAAGTGAAAACATGTTTAGCGTAACCTCAATGAAACATGGAAATATCTGCGAGACAAAGATACAAGTGAATAGGGAAGATGATTTTCGAAAATTGTCCAACCAGTTGGAGAGGGAGACTAGGGATTTCTATACCTATCAGCTCAAAAGCGCAAAAGGACTCCAAGTCGTTCTAAAGGGTATAGACCTATGTGTTGATCCTGCGGAGATAAAGGGCGGTTTAATGGACAAAGAGTTCAAAATCAAGAGCGTAGTGAATATTAGAAACCGTGGAAAGATCCCTCAGCCCATGTTCAGGGTAGAATTGGAACCTGGAGATGTTGTCTTAAAGAAAAACGAGTCCCATCCCATCTACAATCTGATGTACCTTTTGCATCGTAGAATCACCGTGGAAGAACCACATAAGCGTCAGGGACCCGTCCAGTGTCTCAACTGTCAAGAATTTGGTCACACCAAGGCGTATTGTAAATTGCCGACAGTTTGTGTTGCGTGTGGGGAGCTACATGCAACTGATCAATGCGATAAGTCGAAAACTGACTCAAAAATCAAAAAATGCAATAACTGCGGAGGTAATCATACCGCAAATTATAGAGGTTGTCCAATTTACACTCATTTGAAAGGCATAAGAACCAACAAGACGTCAGTATTGCCTAATCATCCTCAACAGCCAAATTTTGCATCGAGTGACAACTTCCCTCAATTGTTACGGTCCACTAGTCATGTAAACGCGTCTAGTTCTAGACAAGTTTCTTACGCAAACGTGGTTAAATCTAATATGCCAGGTCTGGAGCAGGAACCTAAATCACAATATTACGAGCCTAATATTAACACTCTAGAGACTACATTGCAGACACTTGTCCAAACTATGAACACTTTTACGACCACTATGTCATCCATGATGCAGGAAATGCTGAAAATGCAATCCACTATCTTACAAGCCATTTTAAAGAAATGATTTATTTAAAAATTTGTTTGTGGAACGCGAACGGCCTCCGCCAACATAAAAATGAACTGGAATACTTCCTGATGGATAAGCAGATTGATGTATTTAAGTTCTCATTGCACGGAAAATGTTGTGTTGAGAACTACAGACGATATTGATGAGTCGATTGGCAACTTTACCGAGGACCTTCGACGAGCTGTGCATCACGCTTCCACTTATCACGTTGAATGTAGAAATAGGACAAACAGTACTTATTTCTCTGAACTCGAACATCCCCTATCAGAAAAAAGAAGAATGAGAAGAGAGTGGCAAATTCACAGGTCTCCTGAACTGAAAGCTAGGCTACGGGAATGCAGAGATATACTAAGACATTTCTTAGAAACCCAAAGAACGGCCTCACTTAGATCTTACTTGGAAGGTCTTGATAGTACCCCACAATCCAACTACTCGTTATGGAGGGCGGCAAGAGGTTTAAAAAGACCAGTGAGAGGAAAACCTCCTTTGCGAAATCCGAATGGTGACTGGGCTAGAAATGATTCCGAGAAAGGGACATTATTTGTTAACCATTTGAAAAATGTGTTTACTATAAACAACTCAAATAATAACGAATCTGATTTGTCACCACTTGTTATAAGACCTCCTGTACCTCTAAGACTAAACTTTCGTGATGTCCAAAACGCTATTGGTACTCTGAACCTTAGAAAGGCTCCAGGTATGGATAAAATCAGCAATAAAATGCTTGTGGAGTTACCTCGTGTAACAAGAAGAATTATCCTCTTTATCTTCAACGCTATTTTACGCCTAGAATACTATCCTGCAGATTGGAAGGTGTCTATGAACACTATGATTCCTAAGTTAGGGAAGGACCACACTAAAGTAGAGTCATATAGGCCAATTAGCCTACTGCCGACAATTTCTAAACTGTTCGAAAAATTGTTAATAACTAAGTTGACTCCAAAAAATACTGCTCCGCCCTTTTCATTGATGTGTCCCAAGCGTTCGACAAAGTTTGGCATGACGATTTAATGCACAAAATTAAATTAACTCTGCCTGCTAACACCCATAAACTCATGGAAAGTTATTTATACGGTCGCAAATTTAAAATCAAAGAAGGCAATGTTTTAAGTACCGCTCAGCCAATTGAATCAGGTGTGCCACAGGGTAGCATACTGGGTCCTACTTTATATTTGATTTATGCCTCCGACATGCCGTCAGACCCCAAAATCCACACGTCAACTTTTGCAGGCGATACAGCCTTTATCAGCGTCCATAAGGACCACCAAGTTGCATCACAGAATTTGCAGAATTATGTTTATAAGCTAGAGAATTGGCTAGAGCTTTGGAAAATCAGGATAAATGAACAAAAATGTATTCATATCAGTTTCACATTGCGAAAAGAAACTTGCTCGTTCATCAAAATATATAATCAAATTATTCCTCAACATAATGAAGTCAAATACCTCGGCATTCACCTCGACCGCCGTTTAACTTGGAAATCTCATATTGAAGCGAAACTTACACAAATGAGATTAAAAGCAGTGCAACTTACTTGGCTAATCGGCAGAAACTCTACATTGAAATTGGATTGCAAACTTTTGTTGTACAATGCAATACTAAAGCCAATCTGGTGCTATGGAATTCAATTATGGGGTACGGCCTCAGCATCAAACATTGAAAAAATTCAAAGGGGTCAAAATAAAATTCTACGGATAATTACTGCAGCTCCATGGTATGTTAAAAATTCTCGAATCCACAAAGATCTAGGCGTGCCATTAGTAAAAGTCGAATTTACAAAATATGCGTCAAAGTACGTCAGCAAACTTGAACACCATCCAAACCCACTTGCACGAGACATCCTTAACTTTAGTGGCCACAATCGGTTGAGAAGGAGGGATACCCTTGCTTTAACTCAAGCGCAAAACAGATGACTGAATCAGTTGATGTGAAATTTTTTAGTATCATAAAAATTTTTGTCTAGCACTGGCTGGGCTTATTATTTTCTTTTTAGTATTAAGATTTGAATACTTATTGTCATTTCATATATGAAGATGTTAGGTGATTTATGCTGGTGGTTAAAGAGAACCACAGATGAAGACAATCGTGACGAAGAGCAAGAACTAGATATATACACAGATCCACAACCCTCTACTTCTTCAAACAATGCAAACTGACAGTGATAGTAATGCAGATCCAAAATGATATAATAGATAAGTTATAATTCATTTTAAAAAACATTTTTTGTAATAGAAAATAGGTAATTCCAATAAAAACTAATTTTTTCCATGAAAACAGCATTTTTTTTTTTAAAGAAATGTACTGGCAATAATAAAATGTACTTTGTAAAATCATTATAATTATATTATAAAATAAATCCAACAACAAGAATTGATTATTCAGCCTCAAGAAATCATATGAAACGTTTATTCTATGAAAGTCTAAATATAATAACGCAAATTGTATGACAGCGCCACCTAGCGTTAGTTTTAGGTAAAACATAATATCAAAAATGGATTCCCCGACCCCATAAACATAAATATATCACATTTCTCCCGGATAGTAAAAATATATAGCCATTATTTTATCAAAATTGTAATGAGTTTTTCTCGTTAGTCAGGGTTCCAAAATCACAAATTTCAAATGCTTGTAAAAAAAATTCTAGCACTGAACCAAAAAAATCCCTTGGAGGTTTTGTTATGGACAATGTCAGCTATCATTTGTATTTGGTCTCATCCCATTCGGATTTTGGTTGTTGCACTGTGTAATTAAAGGCAATAAAAAAAAAAAAAGTTCACAAAGAAAATTAAAGTGAAAGAACATAATAACATTCTATGGTTTACTCATGATTTAATGCTTCTTAAGCAACAGAAAATTTCCTCATATAGTATTGCTAAGTTAGAGAATACGAATGAAGCATGGAATAATTATAAAAAAATAAGAAATATGTATAAAAACAAAATTGTCTCTAATAAGAATTTATATGTGAAAAATAAAATAGAAAATGCCAAAGAACAAAAAGAAATGTGGAGAAAAATTAAGGACCTAGTGCTAAGAAAGAATAGGCCTGTGATACAATCTGTCATGTTTGGTCAGAGTGAATATAGAGATAGTTACCAAATTGCTTCTCAATTTAATAAGTATTTTGTGGATAGTGTAAGCGGAATTAGAGATAGTATACAAAATGTGCAATATATAAGTCATGTACCTGCAACAAATTCTAAATTTAGTTTTAAGGAAATAAATATAAACGAACTTAAAGAGGTATGCAAAGTTATGAAAAATAAGCCGGACTTTAATAAAGTGACGATCAAGATTATACTAGACAATTGGAATCTTGTGGGAGGTGCAATATTACGTATAGTAAATGACTCTTTAAAAACGGGAATATTTCCTGACTCGTGGAAGGAGACAATGGTGACTCCCGTCGAGAAAATAAAGAGTACGCGAAAATGCGAAGAATATCGGCCGATAAATACACTAAAACCATGCTAAAAAAAATAATTGAAAAAGTGGTGAAAATGCAATTAGAAAATTATATGGAAAGAAACGGACTTTTCTCAAAATATCAATCAGGTTTCCGTAAAACTTTTCGTGCGAAACGGCGGTGAATTATATAATAAACAGGTGGAAAAAAATTTAGAGAAACAACAAAATTTTGGCAATTTTTTTAGACTTTAAAAGAGCCTTTGAAACGATAGACAGAGGAATACTGGTACAAAAATTATATTTATATGGCATTCGTGATAAGGAACTTAAATGGTTTGAATCGTATTTAACGAACAGAAAACAAGTAACAAAAGTGAATGGAGTTAAATCAAATGCAATTAACAATGACTTTGGTGTTCCTCAAGGATCAATTTTAGGTGCACTGTTATTTATAATATACATTAATGATATGCCAAATATTATAGAGAAAAGTGAAATAGTGTTATATGCTGACGATACTCTGATTTTTAGTGAGGCAGAAAATAATGCACAATGACCCAAAAATGTAGTGCATGACTTATCGAAAATAGACCAATGGTTAAAAATGAATAAACTGAAATTAAATGAAAATAAAACTAAGACAATGGAAATAAATATGAACAGTGAAATTGTGATAAAAATAAACAATACAGAAATAGAAAAAGTAAAAAAAATTAAATATCTCGGTTTTTTAATTGACAAAAATTTTAAATTTAAGGAACATATTGAATTTATTTGCAAGAAAATTGGAAAAAATATAGGTTTTTTTAAATGATTAAGACCGAAAGTGTCAACATTAACGGCAATAAACATTTATAATGTAATAATAAAACCACATTTTGAATATGGATCCACAATATTATTTTCATGCTGTACAAATCTGCAAATTGAACGACTACAAAAACTGCAAAACAGAGCAATGCGAACTATTTTAAGATGCAACAGGTATACGTCAGTTCAACTCATGCTTGACACACTAAAATGGCTGAATATTCAACAGAGGCTGAAATTAAATACAATTTACTACATAAAGAAAATGAAAATGGGTAATGCACCTCAATATTTGTGTGAACAATTGGAGTATGTTGGTGAAATACAACCGTATTATCTACGCAATGCTACCAACTTCAGAATGCAATGGGTATCAACAGCAGCTGGACAGCGCACTTTATTTTACAAGGGCCTTAAACTATATAACATGCTACCAAATGATGTGAAGAATGAGAGAAATATATGCGTTTTCAACAGGAAAATTGTGAATTTTATAAAAAATGATTTAATAGCAATATAATTGTAATTTTTTTTGTGAGGAAAAAAGTATTGAAAATACTACTAAATAAATAAATAAAAATGTAAATGATCTGTGTAAAGTTTTGGGTCGGTACCGGCATTTATAAGATATATATGTATAAAGATTAAATACTTTTTCGAATGTGAGAAATCATGAATCGATTCTTAGTATTTTTATCACTCATGTTATCTGCAATATATTAAAAAAAAATTCCAAAAAAATATAAAATTTTTATGGAGGTTGTCTGACATTTTGGTCCATAACTCTGGTTCTACTATACGGATTTTGCTGATTTTCAATACTAAAGTAACCTACAAAATAAATATTTGTCTGGAAATTTCGTTAGGATAAGTTGTGTAATTTGGACATGAGAGTGTTTTACATAGACGGACATAGCTCAATCGACTTGGAATTTTATAAGCAATCTTTTTAAATGAAAATAAGTACCTACAATACTGAAGAGTATTATCTAATTCGCCATTATTGATCCTAATTAATGTTCGGTGGTGAAGATGTAGTGATACGATTTAGTTATTGCGGCAGCCTCAACAAACTCGAAGAAAATGATATTCGTCCCCATTTTTAGACGGTAATAATTGACATGATTTTCATATTAACCCAAAGTTAGCTAAGTGGTATTTTTACGTTAGCGATAATAAATTGTAGTATAATCTTCATAGGCAAATAAGAAAGCGCTTGGAGTTTTAAAACACTTTAAATTTGTTAGTCCTGCAAACACATGGAAGCCAACCAACCATACATTTTTTTAATTATACTTGATTTTTTGAAATAATTTGTTTGATACTTAATTCTAAATATAAATTTTGTATTCAGTTCTTTAGCACATCAGTTATTTTGAACATGATTTCAATTTAAAGAGTCCGGGCGATAGGCCCTATACATATTCATCTCATTGGGAAAGGTTTTGAACAATTCCAACAGCATATTGGCTTTAAATTTACGATAAGCATCAATTTTACCCTTGACTTCTTCATTCTTAGCCAATGCCTTTTCCACACAATCCTTGGTATACAATTGTGGGTTCTTATCCTGGTCAATGTAGTCAAAAACTTCAAATGGTACATATATGTCTTGAACTTGGTTTTTTAATTTATTGATTTCCTGCAGGCCTGTAACCAAACCTTGGCTAAAATTTACATACAAATACAAAATTTATTAATAAAAATACACCATTCTTAACGAATAATAGTTTTTACTTACATTTTTTGATTTAAAACATTTTGTCCCTGTGGCTGAAAGTCACTCACAATAATGCGTATTTGCCGCACATTTTCGATGAACATCTCCAATTGGGTTTCTAGGTTTTCCAAAGGGGCCGACATTTTTATGCGGAAAATCAAAAGAATTGCCAAAATTTTAAAAGAATTTCAATATGAATAGATTTTTTTTTAATAATTCTGTCCAATGAAAATTTTCTTGCGAATTATAAGAATAAAACACAATAACGCAATATCAATACATTTGTGACACTTGGCTTTATAAACACCAACTCTGCTTTTGAAACTGGCATCAGTGAACATACTTTATTGCAAACAATTAATGGGCACACACTGAATGTACTCTATACAGCGTTGTCAACTTGGTGCGTTTCGCACCATTTTTGGTGCTTTTTTAAATTTTTGGTGCGAAAAATTCTTTAGTTGGTGCGCAGTGCGCTTTTTTTTAATTTTGGTGCGCTTTTTAATTCAACACAACTTTTTGTTTCAGTGCAAGGCATCAATATGCCTTGTTTCAGTGTGAGAAAAATCTTTGACAAAAAATACGTATCAATAGAAGTACGTACCATTCAATACTGCAAAATTTTTTTTACAATCAATTTTACAGGCCACAAACAATGACTGACGACGTTCATTCATAACGTGCCAAATTATACGTAAAGTGTAAAGATTTTACATATAAAAGTAAAAAAGCTTTAAAACTGAAATTATAAAAAATGTTAAGAAATATTTTAAGTTCTCTTCATGCATGCATAAAATTTTCAATAATTCTATTTGATATCACAGAGCTGTTGTTCTTGTTCATGTGCTTGCACACAAATAATAAAAAATTTATAAAATTTTAAATAAAAAAATCTAAACTCGGTGCGATTTTTTTCAAATTGCGCGTTTTTTCTTCTCCATTTTAAAATTTCAAAGTTGACAACACTGTTGACAACGCTGGTTTACCAAACGAAATAATAATTCCCATATACTTTTTTTAAGCTATATATACAAGGAACCCGGTTTTCTTCTAAGGCCACAGCAACCAACCAAAAAACAACACACACAAACAACGAAGACGACCGACGGAAGAAACAATTATTATAAGAGTGCATGAGGAGGAAGGAGAGAAGAAGAAAAAGAAAAACAAGGTGTGTGTGTGGGCAGCTAAAAAAAAAAGCTAGCAGTTTAAAAAGGAAAACATTTTTTTTTGCTCGTGTAGTGAATTTAAAAATAAATGTGGTGAAAATATCGTGGTGAGTAAAAAATCTTAGTGAGTATAAAAATTCGTGGTGAGTAAAAAATCGTGGTGAGTATATAAATTAGTGGTGAGTTTTAGAAATTCACCACAAATTCAGTTATTCCAAATTTTTCAAGGTCATCATACTTTGTGATAAGAATAAAACACAATAAATAACGCAATATCAATTTGAGACACTTGGCATAAATTCCAACTCTGGTTTTGAAACTGGCATCAGTGAACATACTTTATTGCAAACACTTAATCAGCGATGCCAACTTAGCCTTTTCGGGCTAAATGCGAAAAAGCCCGAAAAAAGAAAATTTGATGTGGCTTTATATGGATTTTTTTCCATTTAGCCCTTTTTTCAAAAATGTTTACGCGTTTTGAGTCTCAAAAGTTGGCATCACTGCACTTAATGGGCACACACTGAATGTACTCTATATGAGTTTGTTTTGTTTAGAATTCTCTCATTCTTGCTAAATTCTTTACAAATTTATTGCAGTTTTACGTAAACGATTGTTGGGGAATAATAAAGCAATTTCCCATAACTATGGCCAGACATGCACTAATTGGTAGGTTATTGATGGTATTTTAACTACATTTAGTAAAATATTATTAAATCAAAGGTGGAGGCAGTGGTTTCATAGGCACCCGCTTGGTTAAACATTTAGCCGGTCAGGGTTATGAAGTCACTGTTGTCTCACGTATGCCAGGGCTGAAACGCATTACATGGCATCAGTTGGAAAAGGATGGCCTGCCTAATGGTGTTACATCGGTAGTAAACTTAGCTGGTCAAAATGTTTTGGATCCTTCTCGCAGGTGGACCGCTGGTTTTAAACAAAATGTATGGAATTCTCGCATAAACTCGAGCGCAACATTGGTCAAGGCCATAGAAAAATCGCAAGGGGTTCAATCGTTTGTAAATATTTCGGGAGTATCTCTTTACAGGCCCAATGACAACAAGGTCTATACGGAAGAGGATAAGGGAGAAGAATTTGATTTTATGTCTAAATTGTGTATAGAATGGGAAAAGGCTGCTACTTTACCCGAAAACTTGCAAACAAGAGGAGTAAGAAACTTTACGATAAATTTTTACAAAATAAGTTTCGAAGTCCTTATAAAATTATCCTTGAAAATTTTTAATTCATTCATGATTTAGTTACAAAGTATTCATTATGCTTCCTCATAATAGGTAAAACTAAGAACCGGTGTTGTTGTGGGACGTGAAGGCGGCATGATAGAAAACATATGGATGCCATTTTTATTAGGATTAGGAGGCCCTATGGGTACGGGTAAACAAATTTTACCCTGGATACATTTAGAGGATCTCTGTCGTTTAATACAACACTGTCTAGAATTTGAGAAGTGTAAGGGACCATTAAATGCAGTGGCCCCCGAAATTGTCACCAATTGTCAATTTTCTAAGGTATATATTTTTTGTGACAATTCTAAAAAAAATTAATCTATTCTATATTATAGACTTTTGCTTCAGCTTTAAGACGACCTTGTCTGTTTCCTGTGCCTACATTTGTGGTTAATCTACTATTTGGCAAGGACCGTTCAGCTTTATTATTGACTGGCGCAAAAATTCAACCAAAACGAACTTTAGAAAGTGGATTTGAATTTAAATATCCCACTGCCCAGGCTGCCTGTGAAGAGGTGGTTAAAAAATCTTAAACTGAATGGGAAGAATCTGCAGATTTATTTTAACTATTTTGTTTAAAGTGGAGTATTTTATGAAAACAATATATTTTGTATTTTGCTAATATTAGTATTGAAATTATTTTTTCAATTTGTTAAATAATTGTAAAATTTTTACTAATTTTTTATGATTGTTTTTTTTTTTAATTTAAAATAAATAATTTTAAATTGATATCTAATTCCGTATTTTATGAAATTTGTTTAATATATTAGAGAATATTTAAATACTTTATGCTTGAATGTCTACACCGTTGTATGTACATATGTATATATCGATGGTCTCATGTAGAAATGCCCTAACCCGCATATTTGAAACTTACAGGAGAAGGTAAAAACATAATAGAAACTGTAATATTCAACATGTAACTTTTTTTGTACAACTGCTTATAAAAGCGTTATTTTATACACAATTGCAATAAATTTTTGTGAGGCGGTGTATTTGCGTTAAATACATTGGATCGCAAAAAAACAAATTTCGAAAAAATAGCGAGTTAGGGCCTTTCTACATGAGACCAACGATATAAACGTTTTGTAACTAATTTATGAATTTCATTTATCTCTTTAATCTATTCCTCTAAAAAGATTTGATTAATTATCTGTATAAAATTTTCTAATCGATTTCATTTAGCCTGATTTTCAAAGCTGCCAAACAGTTAAAAGGTTCTAACGAACCTTCTTTAATCCAAAATAAAACAGTTTAGTTCGTATATAATTTTTTGAGCTGTAACATACTAAGTTTAGTACACTGGGTGTTCAAGGTAATATAAAGTAGTTCGGTGAAAACATTTCTATTTTGGCACTATGCTTTAGGGTGAAAGTTTTTGCGATTTTTTACATTGCCCTTTTTTAATTATCGCCTTGTTATTAACATTATTAAAATAATTTATAATATGTAAACCTGTGCGATACGGATATTGTAATTGGGCGTTGACCACCATGACGTTTATTGTTGTATATTTGATGTGCCTATAGTGGCACTCGTGTTGTAAAGAGTTTGCTAGCAAAAGCGCCAACTAAACCAGAAGAACATGCTGTCACTTTTATATTTTTTTTTTCTAATTACGATCTTCTTGTAGACCTAAAGAGTCTTGGATATAGAGCTACTGAAACCTTGCGCAAAAATAGGATTATCGATGTCCATTGATTTCATCAAAGGATATGCGTAGAAGTTCTAGAGCTGAATATGATTATAGCTTTGATAAGACAAACGAAATTCTTATGGTTAGATGGAAAGATATCAATGTTTACACGATTTCTATACTTTGGAGCCTATGGGTAAAGTTAAAATATGGTGTCCGATAAAGAAGCAAAAAGTTGACGTAAACATGCTTCACGTTTTCCAAAGATACAATAAAGCCATGGGAGCGGTAGACCAGTCCATAAGAATGTACCGTATTATGTGAAAGGCAAGAAGTGGTGGTGGGTCTTGTTTACTTACGTATTGGATATGACTATTTCAAATGCCTGGAGATTATATTGCTTCACAAACCCTGATAATCGTGTTGATCAATTGTGGTTTCGCAGACACACATATAGCATTAACAATAAATATAGGCAAACATCTTCTAGAATTGAAAAAAGTGGCAACAACTCTCAACAATTACCAAGTCAACTTAGATGTGTTATGTGCTCAAATCGAGTTAAAACATCATGTGATAAGTGCCTGAAAATGCTACGTTTGGAAAGAGTATGTTTTGCAAAATACCACTCATAAGCCCATTGTACTAAACTTGGTACACCTCTAAAAACACAACTTGGAATATTTTATTTATATATTTTCCGTTTTTTTTTTTTCTTTTTTAGTACATTAAAATGATATAATAAAATAAATAAAAATTTAATTTTGAAACTTGTTTATGGTTTTTATTTGGGCGTTAATGGATTAATTTACAAACTTAAATAGGCTAGTTTTAAGGTAAGTTTAGACGATATGTTGAATCAGCATATATATGCTGACAGGCATATGATTAAAATTAGCAGCAAATTCCTATGTCATATGTTAGACGTTTATACGATATGTTGAAAGTAGCAAATTTTTTGATGTCAGCATATGTCAGCAAATGAAATGTCAACAAAGTATGTCATAGGTGCCACACTATTACACAATAAAGATGCAAAAACATATGTTTTTGCTAATGTCAACAAACACAGTTTTCCGCCATTTAAATTAATATTTGTGTTCAATTATTTTCTTGTTATATGTGAATATAATAAATTGTATAAACTATACAAACAATAAAAAAAATGTTAAACGTCCTTTAGATCATAATTTGTGATTTAAATCAATGAAGCCGACATTGTTGTTTTCTTATCAGTTTTATTAGAAAATACAACTCTGATCGCATATGAATTTGCCATATGCTGAAAAGCTTGCATACGCTTTTCAACAAATAACATATCTGTCAACATACGCAGGAAATTTGTCAAACACTTATAATATGCTGTTTACACAATATGCTAAAATTACCAACATACGTTTGTTGGCATTGTTAACAAAGTGTTAGCAAATGTTGTTAAACATACGTATGCTGAAAAAATTTTGCGTTTACACGATATGTAAGCACTTGTCACAAATTTTTCAGCATAAATATGCTGATTCAACATATCGTCTATACTTAGCTTTATACTATTTTTTTTTGGAACTTTAAACAAGTTTCCGTTTTACGTCTGCATACATAAATATATGTAAACACCCATATTGTTTGTCTTAATTTCGTATCACAACTCAGTTTTCATAATGCAGGGAAGAGAAATTTGTTTGACACGTCAGTGTTGTTTTTGGGAGAGGGGCCCAAAAAAGAAACGATGACAAACTGTCAAATGCGCGAAAAGAAGAATTAGAAAGAACGATAAAAACGAAAGAAATCTGCTAAGGAATAAGTTTTTTATATAAAATACAAAATATATAATTTGACTAATATTTAGACGAAGGTAAATTATAAACTAAAAATAAATTATTTGACGGCTAAACACAATGTATTGTAGCAATAGCGTTTAGCGAAAAACCAAATGTAAGAAAAATCGTTTTAAATGCCGTTTCTTTTTATTTTGTACTTCTAGAACTCATCTTGCGTGGCATACATTAAGCCATTGTTGAATACAACTTTGCTATACTCTGCATTATTTTAATTTTAATAAATACATCATACAAAAAGGACATTGATTGGTAAAAAAATGCATAAATTAAAAGGCTTTTGTAATTTGCTTTGGGCAAACATATTGCTGTGCCTTATCTGGGCGTGCACCGTACAGTCAGTTGAATTTACATTTGACTTAGCCGATGGGGCAGAAGATTGTTTCTTTGAGGAGATTAAACGCAATACCACCGCCTATCTAGAGTTTCAGGTTTCTGCCGGTGGTCAATTGGACGTCGATGTTATGCTCAAGGATCCCCAGGGACGCATAATCTATGAACAGCAAAAAGCCACCTTCGACAGTCATCAATTTGTATCCGAAACAACAGGCGTTTATCAGGCCTGTTTTAGCAACAAATTTTCTACATTTTCTCACAAATTTGTGTATGTTGACTTTCAAGTGGGAGAGGAGCCTGCCTTGCCTGGTGTCGATGATCATGCCACAGTTTTAACACAAATGGAAACCTCCTCACAGTCGATACACAAGTCATTAAATGATATCTTGGATGCTCAAACACATCATCGCCTCCGAGAGGCTCAGGGTCGCAAAAGGGCAGAGGAATTAAACGAACGTGTTATGTGGTGGTCATGTGCTGAGACTGCCGCCATTTTAGTCATTGGCATTGGCCAGATTTTAGTGCTACGCAATTTTTTTTCAGATCGTAAGCCCAGTCAAGCCAGATATAATCGTTTGTAGAAATTATTTCCAATTACCGTATAAAATTGTCTATGATTAAATTTATATTTTATTTTTTGTTCATTTGTTAAAAAAAGACCTCTAACAAATTTTTATTTCTTTAAATACATTCATTTTGGTGTATTTTTCATAAAAAATTCCTTATGTTTCATGTTTCTCATATAATCTTTCTATACCTCAATAACTCCTCAGTTCATCCTAATATGTAATTCCAAAAATACATATATTTTTTGTTTAGTTAAAAAAAAATATATTAACAAACTTAAAACAAATCTTCGATTTCTTTTTGGGTTTTAATTTAAGTTAAAATTCTCTGTATTTTTAGTTTAAAACAAATTTAAATAAAATAAAAAAATAAGAACTTCTTATGTATGTATATTTTCCAAAGAATTTAAAAAAATGTTTTATTTAAATTTTTTTTTTTTTTTTACATACAGTGGCTCACATTCAAAGTCGGGCAATTTAATTTAAAAATTTACTTTCAATGAACACTTGTGGACTATATCTATGAGCACTTCAAAAATTTACTCTCTATTGCGAATCGAAAGCAAATGTGATGCGATAAGCGTACAATTTGTATGCTTATCATACAATTTGTATAATACGCTAGTTTTATTGCTTTCAATGCTATAAATGTAAAGCATCCGTTATCACAAGTTTAAGAGCAATGCAAAACATAATTGGAGGCAATAATGTAATGGAGGCAAAGGTACCTTAAATCATGTTTGCACCAATAGTCCCCCTGTTCTATAACCCGAATTGGATTTCGATATTGCATTTAAAACGAATTTTCATATTTTGGTGTTTGCAAATGGAATCCACGTGATTTACTCGAAATGAACACTACGTGCACTATAGTATAAAAACCTAGGTGTTCCTTAATCAAATTTATTTCTTGCAAATTGCACGTTTTTGTACAATGATGCAGGTTTATTTACTAAATCGTATCGTAATTTGTACCAACACCTAGTGAACTTGGGACTGCAGTGCCGCATTTAGTAACGCAAGCCGACTTCAATGACCTTGTACGAGATGGAAATTTCTCGAGGAGAACAGCGGAACTCTTTGCATAACGCTTTAAGCAGTGGAATATAGTGGCGGCTGATTTTAAAATAACTGACACAAATGCTTACAAACGCAAAAATACAAGGCCTAAGTTTCTTTCAAAGCATTGGAATTTTTAATGTAACAATTTTTAATTTTAATATAACAAAATTAATAAAAAAGTCGGCTTTTTAACAAACTGAAACCGTTACAAAAAAAACCGATAACCATTTTAAAAAAAAAAAATTCATGAAAATCTGAGAATTGATAAAAACCTATTTTTTTAAATTTGACGTGATACAGAAATTTCCACGATTCTGCCTGAAAAATTCATCTCAATTGGATTACGGACAGACGGACACTACGAGCTTTATACATACTTACTTTATATAAAAAATCTGACGTGTGCATGAAAATCGCCGATACACGTGTATTTTTATTTCTTCTCTCCTTTCCGAATATACTTTGGTTCATAGGACAGAATGTGTGTATCGCTGTGTAATTTATAAAATCTTATAAAATTTAAATGGATTTTGACAAAATCCCATCAAGATCTAGATTTAGTTTTATATGAGAAATCTAATAAAAACTACATTGAGATCGATAATCTAGTTTAAAATTCAGGCAAATCTGAATGCTTTAGCCCATTCAATAAGCAATTTGTAAGTAAGTAATTTGGATCAAAAAATAATCAAATTTCCATTAAGCAATTTGTAAGTAAGTACTTTTGACAAAAAAATAATTTAATTTCCATTTTAACCCTGCCTTTACACATGCAAGTACTTGAATACGAGTGCTTTGTACGTATTATATACTTAAACTTATTCGAAAAACTCGAATAATTTGCAAAATGTTGTCAAAGCGCAAACTTCTACCTGCATTAGCAATAATTATTATGATTTTAATGATATTTATTCTCCAAAATTAAAACATTTTGTTTATAAATATTTTTTGAAAGAAATTTGTTTACATTCACTCGTAAAATGAACTAAAATTTCAATTGTACTTATTTTATTATCCATTTTCTATTCATTGAAAATATACATGGCAACATTATTTTTTTATTTAACGTTTACTAGCAGAGAGTGTCATGCAAATTTAGCTGCGAGTAGCTTTGCAAGTGCGAAAAATGTGAGTGTTTAGTAAAAAAAATGAGAGTGTATTGAGTTTTTCGAACTGTTATTATACTATGTTTCCACGACGACTTGAATCCCCTGCTTCGCTCTCTGAATCATGTTTATGAATCATGCTGTTTACATGACAAAAAAACTTGATTCGATTTGACAGTTGTTTTTAATAAACAAACAGAATAAAAAAAAACAGAATTTACAATTTGTGGAAAACATTTTTTTTAGAATAATTAGTAAAAAAATTAAATAATTAGACAAAAAACTGAGTAGAAATTAGTTAGCTTATTTGAAAAAAAAACATACATTCGTACGTATTTACTTTCTTTACTTCCAGCAAAAAGAAAATAATTTGCTTTGTTTACAATAATATTAAATTTTTACAGCTAGTGCAGATAAACTTGCGATAAAAATTAGAGAAGAGTGCAATTTTTCGTGTTTCGCAAGTAGATTCATATTGATTCGCTCTTAAAATTTTGTATGGTGAAGCAAGTTGTTTCACTAATGATTGGGGTGTGAAGCATGAATAGAGAGCGAAGCAATAACCGTGGAAACGTAGTATTACTCGCATGTGCAAACGCTAGGCAATTTCACTAAATTGCAATTGAATGAGGTGCGCAGGTTTGCCCATTTTCCTTTGCAATCATTTATATTTAGCTGTATGGAATCTGCGATCTCTTGCCATAAAATATCTTTATATTCAGCGCAACCAGCATCCCATAAACTTCGCCGTGCCTCAACTTCCTCGATGAGCTTCATAATATTTTCGTGTGACCACACGGATTCAATATCCAAGAGTAATAAATAATAGACGGATCAATTCTTGGTGTAATTTTTTTCCAATCTTAGTTCGAATTTATACGAAGCAATTTTTATTGAAAATATTGATACAATTTCTTCGTTGTCACACAGCACAATATATTTGCGTAAATCACTCTTATTTTTACTTGAGAGTTTACACACATTTGTGTATACAAATAAGAGAGTAACAAAGAATTTTATTGTGTTTAATTCTTTAATTTTCTTCCACTTTTTTCAAAAATTTTATCAATGCACACTTGTTTGTTTATTATTTATGTATATACAGAGTTGCATTTAGAAATAATTTCTATGACAATGCTGCCATTGGCAGATGCATAAACTTTGCACATATGACAATGAAAAGTGTTTGTCAATTGTTTGATTGCTAAAACGCTGAGTGTATAAATAAAATTAAAAAATTAAAATTATTAAGGAGTTTTCTTCAGGCTGAATTATAATAACTATAAACATTGGTCACAAAAACAAATTAATTAAAAAAATTAAATTGTGTCATATGTAAATAATTATCTGTCGTTTTATTTATTTTATATTTAAAAATGCAAAAATATCAATTCATCTAAATTCAAACTAAAAATAATTAGCTATTTTCAAGCAATTTATTTTAAGGTAAAATAATTCACGTTTCTACTGTTCTTATTAGTTATTAGACTTGTTGATGATTACACATGAGAATATTAAAATACACCATCTCTAACAACTAAATAGTACAAAATCGCTACAGCTACAATACTGTGAATACAAACTTACCATTAAATACAACTGTGAAAATTTTTTTTCATCAAGAACGAGAAAACAAAACAATATAAATGAAAGAAACAACAACAACTACTAGCCTATAAAGCGGAATCAGCTGCTTTAAATTTCAATCAGAAATTGAAGTAGAAAAAAACATAACAAAAAACAACAACAATCAAGTAAAAGATACACGTGCATCTAACATCTATTGTTTTATGCGAATGAAGAGCAGAAAGAAAGAAAAAGAAAAGCAAGACATATAAATGCAAGCACATAATAAACGTCAAAAATATTAAAACAAATTAAAGCAAATATCTTTCAAACACTTTGTGCTTTAAAATACAACAACCAAAAACTTTAAACAGCAGCCGCGTTAAAAACTCAATAAGAATAGAAAAACGATGAAAAAATAAGATCGTTTCACAATAAAACGAGAAACACAAAAAATAAAGAAATACAAATAAAATTGAAGAAAGAAAAAATAAACCTAAATTATTCGGTTAATAAACGTCAAATAAACCACGTGTTCGTTCGGTTAAAAGAAATCAAATTGCAGAAGTGCATATCATACAAAAATTTTTTTTTTCAATGCAATTGAAACTCGAAAATTTTAAGTTTTGTTTAAAGTCCCTTAAAGATTCCAACATAAAGCAGAGTAAAATTATCTTTAGGATTAAAGTGAAAAAATTTAATTATTTTAAAGAAAAAAAGCCGGTTGGCAGCAATTAAAACAAGTGCATGTGTAAAAAATAAAGAAAATTAAAAAAAAAAAAATAAAATGTTGGAAAATAGCGTCTTACGTTATTGTTTATATGGTTCGGGTGTCGTTATTTCCACGGAATTGTTGTATCATTCATATTATTGGCTTAAGAAATGGCTAGAGCAACGTTCATCTGCACAAGAAGTGTATGAGGTTATTTGGACCAATGAGCTAACACAATCCTGTGCAGCTCAACATCGATTTGTCAACAGTGTTGATGGATCATCTTCTTCACCCAATAAGTTTTCATCGACAAGCATGTACTCACAAAGTCACATTGTTAAGCAGCCTATTTCCTTAAAAGCAGGCGTTGAATGTAAAAATCCTTTTTGTGCTGTGTACAATGTTGGTCGTCTGATAGAGTTTATCGATTCGGCCAAAATTTCTATTGATTTGGCCATGTTCACATTTACTTCGTATGAATTGTCTCAAGCATTTATTCGTGCTCTTAAACGCGGTATTTTAATTCGTATTATAAGTGATCATGAAATGGCCTATTCCAGTGGTTCACAAATCATACCACTTACAAAAGCAGGTAAGTGGAATTTCATAGATGTATATACATATGTTTTAAACTTTTTCCAATTGGAAAAACTGTTCTAAGAAGAAAATATTTCGAATTGAAATACAATTTTCTGCTTCAAGTTATACCAGTTTTAACGTTTTTAAATTATACAGATTATGAATGTCTGTATAAATTAGAAAAATAATATTTGAGGTACCTATATAGGTATAATAAAATAAAAAATAATATAGGTATGTATGTATATTAAAAATAATATAACAAAAAATCTATGAAATTTAAATTTTACAGTTTGATGGTGATTGTTATTGTCGTAGTTAGTTTTGTGAGTATTTTTAGCATGTGTCCTTCGGTGGTTTACATGGCACTCTATTAACAACGCTATTAAAATAATGCCATGTGTACCACCGGTAGTCACACATGTATTGCGGTTTTTAGTTTCATTATTTCACTTATTTCATATTTGTTTTCAGTTTTTACTTTGGCAAGTAAAAGATATTTAGATAAGGGAAGGTCAATTGCAACTGATAACTATTACACATCTGTGTCGCTAGCTAAATTGCTAATAGGCCGAGGAACTCTTCGAAGAAAGCAGATTTGGAAATCCGACGGATGTGGTAACTGCCAAATTAAAAAAAAAAATGACGTCATTGGACGTGAGAACTCTGGAATTGTTGTTGCTAAATGGAATGATATGAGAGATGTTCTTATGCTTACCACTAAACACAATTTAGATATTGTTTCCACCGAAAAGCGAAACCGCAACAACGTTGAAATAAGAAAGTTGGAAATGATTGTGGAATACAATTTCGCCAAACAAGGTATCGAGATTTCTGATCAGATGGCTTGCTAGTGTAAAATTTTGTATTGAAAATATTTATCTTCGAAAAAGTGTAAAATTTTCTATAGAAAATGTTTATCTTCGAAAAAGTGTAAAATGTACAAAAATTTCCTATTAAAAATGTAATTTGTTTTAGTGTTTGGTATTACATACATATGTATGTATATTCTATTCAATACATATTTTCTTGTGGAAATAAAAAGTATGTTTTTCTAAAAACTTTAATTCATCAATTATATTGTAAAAACAATAATTATTTCATAATAAAATATTTTATTTGTTAAAAAAAGGGAAATAACCAAGTTACACAGTTTACACAGCTCCCCTTTCTAATACCAACAAGAATGATCACTATTCTGTTGTGAATTTTCTAACCTTATTCGGACGTGACAAAATCCACGTGCATAATTCTTCTCTTTGTATTGAGATTCTCAGAAAACACAACAACTACATACATATCTAAGTTAAAAGAACATTACGTCAAATTTATATAAACTCTGCTGGTGCTGCTAATGATATTGTGCAATTTTATTTTGTTTGTTCCTCTATTGTTTCAAAACAGTTTTTCCTTTTTACTTAACACGAAGAGATAGTAAGATGAGTGAATATTCCGAAGTAAAGGGTAGGACCTCCTTGTTCCTCTCTCTAATCTACATGTTAAAACGCTGTGTTAGTTGTTAGTCTTATGCTCCTCCTCTGCTAATTGCGATCAATCAAATTTAATAAACAATGACAATAACAACGCTAGCAGCAGCAATAACGACATTTGAAATCATCGTTCTTTGTTTGTGGGGTCTGTTGCATACAGACTGAATGACATGCGCACATCCGATTGCATTAGATACGAGTATAGATATGAATGATGACGAAGGGTATTGCTTTCGTTGTTTGTTTTAATTGTTTGCTTTGCGATCTTTCTTTCAAAAATAAATATTAATTAAATGTTTGCACTTTTTTCTTTCAATTTTTTTTTTTTTGCCCAAGTAACTAGAAACTTGTAGAATATTTATTTGCAATGCACACATGTGGTTTATTTTAAAGATTCATACCTAGTTGAGTATTTTTTTTTTGTTTCTAAGTGATTTTATTCATTACCTTTTTTCGTCAATACATATACGATTAAAAGTCGTATGTGTATTTGGTTGAGTGCAATGATCGAATGATTTTAGTGTTGTACTAATTTGTAATAGTTCAAGGTGATTTCTTTGTTGGAAGATATATAAGTGCTAAACGTAAGCGTTAAATAATTAAATTAAAGTTTTGAAATTGTATGTTTTATTTCCAGTAAAACCTCAAAACTTTATTATAATGATAATATAGTAAACATATTTAATTTTAATAAAATACAATTTTTTTATAGAGTTTATTAAATTAAACTAAAGCAACAAATACATACATATACATATAGTAAACAGTACTAATTAAAAAGCAAGATATGTGTTTCAAAAAAGTAGTTGATATTTGAAGAATGTAATTTTGCATATGTTGGAACAACACTTTGACCAACTACCAAATATAATTTAGTTTATTTGAATAAGGCAACCCTGTTTTAGAAGAAAAGGAGTGGAGACGGCGAATGAGTGATGACAGCTGCAATTGGGCGCGAATGGCGTCTTGAAGGGTTTTAGGTTAGATTGAAAAAGACATGTGAGTTTGATAAGAGCTAGACTTGAATTGAATACCATGAAATAAAACTAGCATTCGTTTTAAAATAACATAAAAGAGTACATTTTTAATTAATCTCGAATCACATCAATTGGCGACGAGGATTATAAGAAATCGCGCGATGACTACGTTAGAAAACGTACTAACACAGCTTCTTTTGCAGCAGCAACAAGCTGCAACTCGTCAACAGGAGTTAATGGAAGTCCTTTCACAGAGATTGGCAAATTCGTTAACCGTCCATCCAGACTCCTCGCAAACACAACAGCAGGAAACGCTGATGGATATAATTGCAAGAAATATTCAGGATTTTCGTTATGATCCTGATGATAATCTGACATTTTCAAATTGGTTTAGTCGTTTTGAGGAACATTTTATGGAAGATGGGAAGAGTCTTGATGATGGCTCTAAAACTAGATTGCTTCTTCGAAAGCTAAATCAAAACGTTTATACAAAATATGCCGATAGTCTCCTTCCAAGGAAGCCAAAAGAGTTGGATTTTGAACAAACCGTCCAACAACTTAGATTATTATTTGATAAAAAAGAATCTTTATTTAGTCTTCGATATAAATGTCTGAAAACGCAAAAAAGTGACTTGGAAGATTTTGTTAGTTATGCTGCAAGGGTAAATAAACAATGTGAACTTTTTGTTCACGGTCAAATGACAACGGATGAACTGAAATGTTTAATATTCATCATTGGTCTCAACTCATCTAAAGATACCGATTTACGTAGTAAACTTTTAAACACTTTGGAGACATCTTCTGAACTTCTTAAACTTGAGGTTCTGTCGTTTCAGGTCTACATATCAAACAGGTACGGGACCACACTACTTTACGAAAATTCATCACAGTCAACATTGGTGACAACCAAATTCAGCTTCAATTTGATACCGCTTCTGATATTACCATTATATCAAAAACAAACTGGATCAAAATTGGATCACCAAAAATTACCAAATGTTTACGCAATGCAACTTGTGCTTCTGATAATAATATATTAATTATGGGTGAATTTAAGACGACAATTCATCATTTAGAAAAATCTATACCCTCAACGATTTATGTCGCAGAATCCGCTACACTGAACGTTTTTGGGATTGATCTTATTGAGAAATTTGGATACTGGGATAGTCCCATAAATAAAATCTGTTTAAGCATTTCAACGAACATGAATAGGGAGAGTATTTTTGAAAATATTAAAGCAAAATTTCCATGTGTTTTACAGGCTTTAACAGGCCATTGCAAAAAGTTTAAAATACATTTGGAAATAAAGTCGAATTGTAAGCCAGTGTTTAAGCCAAAAAGGTCAGTACCCTATGCGATGTTACATAGGGTAGAAGAAGAGCTGAATCGGCTTGAAGCTTCACATATAATAACACCGGTGACACATTCGGAATGGGCCGCCCCAATTGTAGTGGTACGTAAATCCAATGATAAGATTCGTATATGCGGGGATTATTCTACGGGGCTGAATTCGTGTATAGAAAAAAATCAGTATCCAATTCCACACGTGGATGATATTTTTTCAAAAATGGCAAATTGTAGGATTTTCACCACATTAGATTTATCGGATGCTTATCTCCAATTTGAAGTAGATGATGAGGCCAAGAAGATATTAACCATTAACACACATAAGGGTTTATATAAATATAATAGATTGCCTTTCGGTGTCATGTCTGCTCCAGGTGCTTTTCAACAAGCATTGGAAACCATTTTATCTGGCCTAAATGGTGTTATTACGTATTTGGATGACATCATAATAGCTACATCAACAATTGAAGAAAATAGTAAACTTGTAATGGACGTATTTGAACGTTTTAATGACTGCGGATTAACTATTAATTGGGATAAGTGTGAAATGTTTAAGACTTCTATAAAATACCTGGGTCATATTTTGAATTCTGAAGGTATACATCCTGATTCTACGAAAATTGAAGTTATTAAAAATCTACCCAGACCAACAAATGTTCCGGAACTGAGATCGTTTTTAGGAGCCGTAAACTATTATGCAAAATTTTTGCCAAAAATGAGACAACTACGTCATCCATTGGACGAACTTTTAAAAAAAGATGTTGACTGGGAATGGAATAATAGATGCGAAAAATCATTTCAGGATTTTAAGAAACATTTAACTTCACCATTATTTCTAACACATTATAATCCCGATTTGCCAATAACAGTGGCTGCAGATGCGTCCATGGTTGGTATAGGTGGACAAATTTATCATTCAATGCCAGATGGTTCTAATAAAGTAATTTATCACATTTCGCGTGCTATAACATCTACAGAAAAGCGTTACAGCCAAATAGAGAAGGAAGCCTTGGCTATTGTATACGCATGCACAAAATTCCATAAAATGATCTACGGTCGGAAGTTTACTTTGCTCACGGACCATAAACCCTTGTTAGCCATTTTTGGTTCTAAAAAAGGAATTCCAACTCATACGGCCAACAGATTACAAAGATGGGCTTTAACGATGATGTGCTACAATTTTGATATTCAGTATGTGAACACAAAGGAATTTGGAAATGTGGATATATTATCCAGGCTTATTGATAATCAGCAAGTCGACGAAGAAGATCTTATAATTGCATCCGTATCAGTGGAAGCGGATGTTAAATCTATTTTACAAGAAAGTTTGCAGGAGCTACCAGTTACACGTGAGATGATTCGTAACGCTTCGAAAGCTGATAGAACACTGCTATTGGTATACAAATATATACAAGAAAGTTGGCCGTCATCCCCTAAAAATGTTGATCCGGAGTTGTTACCATTTTTCAATAGACGTGAATCCCTCAGTGTGACAGACGGGTGTCTGATGTTTGGAGAACGTGTAATAGTGCCCACTGAATTTAAGACTAAACTATTGAAGCAATTACATAGGGGACATCAAGGTATTGAAAGGATGAAGGCTATTGCGAGATCATATTTATATTGGCCACATATTGACTCCGATATCTCTACTTATGTTAAACAATGTTCCGGATGTGCTTCAGCTGTCAAATCTCCAACTAAATCTGAACTTAGTTCTTGGCCTATACCTCAACAGATTTTAGAGAGGCTCCATATTGATATCGCTGGGCCAGTCAGAGGTCATTATTATTTAATTATGGTGGATTCTTTCTCGAAATGGCCAGAAGTCGCTCAGTTATCAACAATATCTGCAAAAGCTGTGGTTATGCAAATGGAGGAATTTGTAAGTAGATTCGGCGCCCCCAAAACAATTGTGTCTGACAATGGCACACAATTTGTGTGTACCGAATTTAAAAGTTTTTGTACAACATATGGTATTAAACATTTGACAACAGCAACATATCACCCACAGTCAAATGGACAGGCAGAACGGTTTGTTGACACGATAAAAAGATCTCTACAAAAGGCTTATGAGGTTAACTCAAAGAATGATAAACTCAATTTATTGATATTTCTTGGTCAATATCGTTCAACACCGAATCCGAATGTTCCTGAAAATAAATCACCAGCTGAATGGTTTGTTGGTAGAAACCTAAGACTCCAAATGGATCTTTTGAAAGTGGAGGAGAAGGTTGAAGCTTTTAAAAACGTGGAAATGCAAAATTCGTATAATAAAAAGCATGGGGCTCGTAAGAGAAGTTTCAAAGCCGGCGATTTCGTTTTTGCGAAAATTTTTAAAAACAATAAGTTCATTTGGATTCCTGGACAGATAATGGAAAAGTTGGGATCTGTTATGTACAATGTTTTATTACACACAAATAATAAAAGCACCCTGCAGAGGAAACATTCCAATCAGCTTCGCACTAGAGTTTAATATTAAACGAAGGAGGATGTTGGAACAACACTTTGACCAACTACCAAATATAATTTAGTTTATTTGAATAAGGCAACCCTGTTTTAGAAGAAAAGGAGTGGAGACGGCGAATGAGTGATGACAGCTGCAATTGGGCGCGAATGGCGTCTTGAAGGGTTTTAGGTTAGATTGAAAAAGACATGTGAGTTTGATAAGAGCTAGACTTGAATTGAATACCATGAAATAAAACTAGCATTCGTTTTAAAATAACATAAAAGAGTACATTTTTAATTAATCTCGAATCACATCAGCATATTTCATTTAATTATTTAGGTTAAACTAATTTCTGAAACATTTTATTATATACGAGAGCCAAACCAACTCTGAACCAATCTTCGCCATATTTTGTAAGATATGTTTTGATATAAAAATTACAACTATTTTAGGCATAACAAGCCAAGCCCACCTAAAATTTTCCGCAAAACAAAGTCATAACAAGTTAGAGGGCTATATTCAGCTGTTCCGAATATTTAATATCCTCCACCTAAAGAAATACAAAAACTTCACTGGACTAGTATATCCTTATTCTATGTGAGATAAATTTAAATTTAACTAGCACAGACAAAAACCGCAATTTTTAGCCGAGCTCATTTTGCACTTAACAGAGCACTGTTATTCACTTAACAGCCATCATATTTAAATTTAGATACACAAATCTTTATATATAATGTCTGAAATTATTTCAGAATAAGAATAAAATACATATTAAGAAATAGATATGGTATGGTATGATAGTTGGATATCTGAAATAATTTTGGGATTCCAGATAATTTGAGTTTTATCCAAAAATAAATCTGGAGAGGATTTTTGGCCATTGTGGAAATTAGGAAAAGGGCTCGGGTATGACACTATATGGAAATGGTGGTCTTATGGTTACTTTATATTCGATCATGATAAGCAGGATTTATTGAAGGACTCATACAATTGTGGAGTATATGTACGAGTATTTGTTGAAGCTATTTTAAAAAGACAAAGTCTTAAATATGTATATGCAAAATCCAAATGATTACAGAAAAATAATGAAAAATGTATTCTTTCAAAATGCAGATAATATTGAAAATACTTGCTTCCACTGCGGTGTAAAAATTGCGCAACCAAAATGTATATGTTACGAGTGTAACAGAGCTCCTTACGAAGGATCTCTAAAATATAACTACCAGCAAAATAATGAAGCGTTTATATGCATGTTTTTTCATAGTTACAGAACAACAAAGAATCTACCATGATGATAATAAAATCGATTTGCGAAAAAAAATATGCTGGCCACGCCCATTTTTTTTAAAGAAATGGCAAAACGAACTTCCTAGTAATAATGTAATAGATGTAATAGATGCTGAAAGGTCTGTGCGAGAAAATGCTCTTCTAGCTGTGTTACCATAGTTGGTGTTGCCGCTGCCATTTGCTTTCGGCTTATCGACATAAATCCCCATTTGAAGCAAAAACTCGTTTTGAATTGTTTGTTTCTTTTTTGCCAGGATTCTCTTCGCTTCCGTTCCACGAACTTGCTATTTTTTAAATCTAGCTTGTATAAAAGTTGTAAAACAAACTCGAAACTACGAATCCAAGCATGCAATCGGCTTACTCTATATTTCAAAGCGTCGGCCTTCGCTTCAAAATTAGGAGAATTAAAGTTTCTTATAGTTCGAAATTCCTTTGGATCGGCATGACAGATGGGGCATTGTTGTGTACTTTTAGTGTCTGTCAACACATTTAGGACTTTCCCATCTATTAATGTCATATATAAATTATATTTTATTTTAAATTTTTTCCCATTACTTAGTGTGTATTGTAGTGGTTCCAATTTCAAAATCTGTTTATTTATGTTTTGGGTTTCAGTTAAAATGTGCTCTGTTGTTTCTTTAACAAACTCCACTTTCAAAGGCCTACAAAAGCGTACTAACTGAGGTGTACGGTTTACCCAATATTATTACCTGCTGTTGAAATCATTTTTATTGGAATTACTGATGTTACAAAAAGGGATTGATCGAAACTTGCCGAAGTATTTTCTACAAATTTTTGTTTAAACAGGCTGTGACTGGTAGAACCATCAAACCCGTAGCTCAAAATTAGTATCGATCTTCAACATCCATTGTACACAATACTTGATATGCAAGCATTCTTTTAGCTGTGTGGTCAACCAAATTTTGCAACGATACTTCGACAGAGCTTTCATTCGCTTTGATTTCATTCGATCTACATTTCAATTTACTTTTATAAGTTTTATCATAAGTCGGATAAATACTACTATTGTGTTTTATGTTTAATTGACGCATATTTAAGTACTCCTTTTTAGTTAATCCGTTTTCTAACAAAAATATTAGAGCTTCATCCGGTGATACTGGAGTAAGTTTTTTATGGTTATTAACCAATTAACACAGTTTTACAAAATGGCATTCTTCGATAATGTTAATTGATTAATACAATTTGTATAAAATGTTTAAAAGTTTATTTTCAAGAAAAGTTAAATAACTTAGTCAATTATATATCTATTTTTAAACCCAAATATGCGTTGTAATCGTAAATCGTTATTGAATGAATTCAATAACATTATAGTTTCTTAATAAAATTATGTATTAAAACTTCACCAAAGTTGAATTTTTTTTGAAAAATCTACAAAATTTGTGTTTGCTCGACAATAACATTAAAATTTCTCAAGTTTTCTTAGATAAATTATATACCATTCGGAAGATCTCAGTTTCTTCTTTCCAAATCTAGCAAGAAATTAAAAATCGGATTATTATCAACAAAATTACAGGCATATAAGTGCGCAAAGGTACAAAAACCGGGTTTTTAACCGTAAAACCGGATTTTGGGTGTGTCCGGCATATTTCACTATTGGAATCTTCTTTTATTCGACAAGCCCTACAAGAAAAATAATATCGGGTCCCAGGTTTTTCTATTTCATTCAATTTTGTATCACTGTGTTATATAATAATATAGCTAGCCTAGATATTGTGCTATTGCTATTGTTGCTGCTGCTGTTATTGCTATGCGAATGTTTGCATAATACACTACGCTACGCTACACTGTTATGCATAATACACTACGCTACACTACACTGTTCTTCATTCCCACGACACCCGGTTCTACGCACCGGAATGACCCGATATCACTCGGCCAAGGGCTGTCAACTCAGCAATTACTGCTGTTACAACAACAACAACACTGTTCTTCATACAAACATTAATTTTAAAATTGTAAATCCCTGAAGAAGTTATCCATTGTGATAACGAAATATAAATACATATGTATATAAATATAAAGAACATTTTTATATAAATAGTAAGTGACCTAATTGCTTGAAAAAAAAGAAATTATAGAAAATCAAACAAAATTTTATTTAATTACAAATTTAATTTTTATATATGTACTAGCTAAACCCGGTGTGCTTTGCTACCCCCCCCCCTCGTCATAAAATAAAACATATTTATATATTTACAAACATTTATTTATTTAATTTTAATGTATTTATTGCAATGCTTTAGGCGAGACCATGCCCCTTTGTCCACTTACATAATCAAGAATTTATTATTTCGTAAGAATATCCTGTTGTGAAAATTTAATGACGATCGGTCCAGTAGTTAAGACTATATTACGATGTTTAATTTTCCTAAAAAGGGGCGTGGTCCCACTCACTTTTCTCCTGGTACGTATTCATAATTATGCCAATACCATATGTACCAAATATCACCGACGTACGTCAAAAAATGCCCAAAATATGGCGGGTTAAATTTGTGGGTTATATGGGCGGTGCCACCCCCGTTTGTACAATCAAAACTTCATATAGCCTATTATTCCTTCCAGAGTCACAGTAACATGCTGCAAAAATTTCAGATTGGTCCAAGGGTTTGGCCTCCTATTAAGCACAAACATACAGACACACATTCATTTATATATATATATATAGATTAAAAGCAATATAATTTAAGGTGAAATGGGGCGAAAAATGGGGATTTGGTAATAAAAAAATGTATGTAGTTAAAAAGTATATAAAACTTTAGGTAAATACATATTACAAAAAAAGTATTTTGTATAGCAAACATTGTTAGTGGTATAAGTATCTGAATTAAAAAAAGGGGGCGATGAAGTAGGCGTGGTTCATAGTTATATGGCGACGTTAACAGTATTAAGAGCAATATACTACCAAATAAAACAATACATTGGAATGAAGAAATTTGTATAGAGAACAAAAAGTATAAAACTTTCAAAAATTTGGCGTGAAAAGGGGAGTGAAAGAGGCGTGGCTTAAGAAATCTTTATTTTTACCTCGCCTGGAGTATATAATGTGTATACAATTTGAAGTAAATCTGTTAAAAACTATATGGGAGCAATTACATAATTTTTAAAAAGTGGGCGTAAAAATGGGCGTGGTAAAAAAAGTACCCTATTAATCATACCAGAGTCCCAGTTAAATGCTGTGAAAATTTCAAAAATATCGGTCCAGAGGTTTGGTCTCCAATTACAATATTTTAAAAAAGTGGGCGTAAAAGAGGGCGTGGTAAAAAATAGTACCCTATTATTCCTTCCAGAGTCACAGTAACATGCTGTGAAAATTTCATCAAAATCGGCTCAGCCGTTTTGGAGTCTATACGTTACATACATTCATACATACATACATTGAATTTTATATATATAGATGTACATACATACAGCAATTAGCTGTTTTAAGATTTTTTTTATAGGTTATGTCAAATGTATTTGACATACATACCAACATATGAACATGTAAATTATAAATCGTATGTAAAACTCAAATTTTGACACACACACATGAAATTACATATGGGTAGAAAAGTGACATTCCACATGACAAATACATATAATGTTAACACAGCTTTAATATGTATTCGAAAATATTTAAAATGTGTTAAAACCTATCGAGTATACATAATAAATATCTAATCTATGTATAATATAGCGTATTCACATTAGCTGACTACATGCAGTCTGGACAAATAAAACATCAGCAAAAAAAGCAACAATAGTAAAAAGTATCTTCAATTATTAGTATCTTAAAAGTGTAAAGAAAACACCGCAAACATATGATTTCATTTAGCAATAACAAAAATTGTGTAGAAAATTCATCATCATCATCTGTTCTCTTTCGTTGGTATTTTTTTATTTTTTGGTTTCTTGCATTTTCTGTCTCCTCTACTTTAGCTAGCTAGCCTAGATATTGTGCTATTGCTATTGTTGCTGCTGCTGTTATTGCTATGCGAATGTTTGCATAATACACTACGCTACGCTACACTGTTCTTCATACAAACATTAGCTCCCCCTTTAATTTAGTATAAACAATGTGTTTGTGTCTTTTTTGTACGGACGAGTACTTACAAACATGTTTGTTGTTATTGTATTTTTTATTCTATTCTGCCTTTTCATTTATTTTCTGCACTTACACATACTCATACACGACAAATTCATTTCCTCTTCGTTTTAAACAAAAATTGTATCTTTAACGCAGTCGGGGTTTTTGTTGTGTGTAAACAATTTAGTTTTATAAATTTTTTTATTTATTTTTCTTAGCTACGAGGGCGGGTGTTAAATTGTTTCGATATAAAACTAAAGTAAAGAATATAATTCTCTTTAGCTGAGAAAATTCACTTGTTGTGTATTTCTCTATATATTTTCATTGTTACATTGTTTTCAAAATATGCATGCGATTTTAAACTTATACGGTTTTTTAGTACAAATTTGTATACGATTTTAATTTAAATATTTAATTTTTGTTAAAATTGCTAGTTGAATTGTCGACCATGCATTATCATCCAAGTTGCCAAAAAAGTCTGATAGTGTAGGGGCCAAACGGTTTCAGACTTAAAGTTTATCAGATTTTGCAAGTTGACATATTAGTCGTCTAGTGTAACCTCACCTTTATGCAAACCATTCAATACGTAGTAAAAAACATAAACAAAAAAGGCACCTTCTTAGGGGAATCCCAGTTTTTTCTGATTTTTAATTTTCTTTTAATGGGAATCGCAGTTTATAATTTTTATTTTTTCTCGTATAATATACGGCGGTTGTGCTCATTTCTATTCTGTCTGCTGTGGTTTAAGTCGATATCAGTGCAGTTTTTTGTGAGCTGTTTTCTGGTGTAATTTTAATGTGTTTTGTTTTTATTAGCAAAGGTAAAAAATATCAAAAATTATTTTTTTTTATAAATTTAAATTAAATTGAAATGAAATTTATTTTTCTAGAAATTTCTAAATTGATTTTATCCGATAGAAAAAAAGATTCGCATACCACGAAATCTTCGCAAAGTTTAATAACAGATTTTGTTGTCAAAGAAGCAAAACCACCAGTCGTTGAAATTAGCACTGGGTGTAATGAGGGAGAATTAGTATCACCCGAATTGTTGACTAGCTACAGCAGCGATGATAGCGATTTCGTACCAGCTCAGAAACGGTCACGTGCATTGTCAACAAATGAAGATAATGACTAGATATAATTATTACATATTTAATTTCTAAGAAAAGTATAATAAAAAACTAATTTTGAACTCGTGATTTCAATTTGTTTTAAATGTGCATATAACCTTTCTTCAAACACCTTTAGGTGGGTAACATCATTTTTTTATGCGATTTTTTGGTTATTTATTTGGTTTTACGCGGGTTTCGAGAGCTATAGAAGCTATCCCTATTTATTCAATGTATATAGTGTCTTTTTTATGCGTTGTTTTTAATGCGTTTTGCTCAGGAACGTATCTACCGCATAAAACTAGAATTGACTGTATATATAAAATATTGAACCGTATTTAAGGCAAACTTCGTTTCAATGACGATATTTGTGTCCGATGTTAAATAAGGAACATTGTCTGGATAATGCTATTTTACAGATATTTATATAGAGACATTTATTATCTGTGAAAAGCATTCACAGATAAAACCAGTATTCGATATCCTTGTTACGTGTAGTTTTGCAAAAAACAATCGTGCCTTTATATTCTTTATTGACAGTGGTTTTATTGAAGTGTTTTTTTTTTTCTTCTTACACGATTTTTATGATTTTTTGCCTTTATACAAGTCTGCTAGAAACATTTAACCCATCTGGCATCTCTGCCTCAAAGTAAAAACATCGTGTTATTTTGTGCTTACAATAATATTTATAAATTAATTTAATAAAAAGTATATAAAATACCTTTTATTGTATTTTTATGCCTGCTGAAAAAAGAAGAAAACTCTGGGGCAATGGCCCTAAATTCAAGGTGCCTAAAACATCAGAAGCATCTACCAGTGCAAACAGATTTCAACTTCTATCTGAGGGTGAAGAAGAAGAAGCTGCTTTAAGTGGGAAAATTCCTCCTATAATTATTGATGCTACCCACAGGTTCTCGGACGTTGTCGCCATGTTTGAGAATGGATACACATTTAAAAGAATGACAATTGGTACAAAGTTATCATCTCAATCGAAGGAGCTGTATGAAGAGGCATTGCGTATTCTTAAAAACGCAAAATTTCAGTTCTATACCCATGACATTAAGGATACTAGCAATTTTAAACTGGTGTTATTCGGCCTTCCGAAGATTCCAACGGAGGAGATCAGAGAAGAATTTGACAGTACGCACAATATTAAACTGGTGAACATAAAGGAATTGCAAACTAAACGCTCTTGCGAGGATGATGCACTGTATATAATTGAATTCGACCGGCAGCACGTAACCAAGAGTGAGGTGATGAAAATTCGTTACTTTTTTAACATTGCTGTATACTGGAGGAAACCTTTTAAAGGCAATAGAGGCCCCACTCAATGTACTAAATGTTCCATGTATGGTCATGGTGCAAGAAATTGTAATCGTTCAATCGTGTGCCCAGCCTGTATGGGAAGTCATGCATATGAATTATGTCCTCTCAATAAAGTTACCAATGTGAGTAATGTAGTATACAAGTGTCATAACTGTACGAAAAGGAAATTGAAGCACGTTAATCATAGGGCGGATGACCCAAAGTGCCCAAGCCGTCAAGAATATTTAGATATTCGGGCTAGAGTAACAGCAAAATCTAGGCAGACTGGTAGAACTAATATTGATCCCGCTTTTCACGTTAATGATCAGTTGTTCCCCCAATTGTCAAGACAAGAGGAACCTATCAGTACTCATAATGGCCGTGCTAATGGTAACTCGTATTCTGAGGTAGCTAGGAACTGCGGCTACAACAGAAATAACGTCAGAAATACTGACAATGACATTTCCAACGAAAGACTGTTAGAAATATTTTTTGAAGCTGTAGATGCATTGCAGAAATGTCAGAATAAGTACGACAAGTTACGAGTTTTGGGTATGATGCTTCAACATGCCATATAATTTAACAAGTTGTCAAGATGTTCATGTTATGCACTGGAATGCGCAGGGCATAACGACTGAATCAGCTATTTCACAGCTGGAACAAGTTTTATACAATAAAAAAGTAGATGTTCTTCTTCTAAATGAAACGTTTTTAAAATCTCACCACAAATTCAAATTGTGTGGCTATAAAGTATATAGAGAGGATCGGCCTACGCATGGTGGTGGAGTGCTTATAGCAATAAAAAGTCACATCGAACACCAACTACTACCTAAGTCTAATACGCGTGTAGTTGAAAATATTTCCATAATAGTAAAGATAAATAGACGACCAGTGATTTTTACTGCAGCCTATAATCCGTCTTACTCTACCCATTTCAAATCGGATATGAATTTACTAACGTCGCATACAAGTGACTTTTTCTTGTTTGGGGATCTGAATGCACAACACACTTTCTGGAACTGTGCATATAACAACTCTACTGGAAATGAACTTTACAGTCATTCCATTCAATCAAACTACTACATTTATTATACGAATGCTTTTACTCGTTTCGGCCAAAATTTATCCCCGGTTCAACCGTCAACAGTAGATATTCTTTTGTCTAATTCTTGTCTTCCTTTTACGAACTTAGACTCGCTGCCTAACATACTACAGTCTGACCATGTTCCAATTTCGTGCTACATCTTGGGACAGGTTCAACACAGAATGCAAAGTATTCCTATGTATAGCTGTGCAGATTGGCCAGCAATTAGAAATTGGGTGGTGGAAGAAATCACGAACCGGAGTATTGATTCAACAGTAACTAATCCTGAAGCCCTTGAGCTGTCGTTGAGTAAACTAATAACTATTGTGAAGGAGGCTTTTAAAAAAATCCCAATTGCTCGTAAAAACTCCTGGCATAGGGAAATTTCAGATACGAGTAAAATGCTAATTTCACAGAGAAATAAATACAGGCGTAAATTTCAAAGATGTTACGATATAGACCATAGAACACAATTAAACTGTATTGTTAAACAGTTGAATCGCTTAATAGATTTCCACCTTAATAAGGATAGAAATGAGTCATGGTCTAAATTTCTTTCTAAACTACCTCCTGGCTCTAAAAAGTTTTGGAAATTAACTAAAGTTATTAGGAAAAAGAACTCGAGTATTAGCGACCTTCATTTGGATAGTAAGGTTTTAAAATCTGCGGCTGAAAAAGCAGAGGCTATTGCAGATGTTTTTGGTAAGTCCCACGAAACTACTATAAACTACCCATCGCCTTTTAATTCTGATGTATCTAATTATGTACTTAGTCTTGATAATGAAACACTTATTGACAGTTCCCATGTAAACCTTACAAATACCCAAGAGGTAAAGACTTTCGTTCTAACACTGAAAAACAATAAATCTCCTGGATTGGATGAGATAAATAGTATTATACTTAAAAATATGCCTGACTTCTTTTTTGAAACATTAAGTAAACTGTTTAACTTTTGTCTTAAAAATGGATATTTTCCAACTGCCTTCAAAAAGGCTAAAGTTATTCCTGTCATAAAACTTGATAAAGATCCTAAACTACCGTCCAGCTATAGGCCAATTAGTATATTAAGCCTGTTGGATAAGGTTTTTGAGAAAATTATATTTAAAAGATTATTGGATTATTCAACCAGTAACAATATTATTAATTGTCAACAATTTGGATTCAGAAAGGGACACTCCACTGTCCACCAGGTGAAGAGAGTAGTGAATTATATTAATAATAACAAAAGAAATCGATTGAGTACTGGAATTGTGTTTCTTGATATTGAAAAAGCTTTTGATTCCATTTGGCATGACGGACTTGTGTTCAAACTAGACAGATTTGGCTACCCAAAGTACCTTCAAAAGATTATTAGAAGTTTCTTAAATAACCGATCATTTGTCGTATGCATTGACAACATTTTCTCAGATGAAAGACAAATTCCGGCAGGATTACCGCAAGGGTCCGTACTGTCACCTACCCTTTACTCAATTTACACCTCGGATATCTCATTTCGCAGTAACCATGAAGCCGCGTTCTATGCCGATGACAGTGCGTTTATATGTCGTGGCAAAGTCTCGAATGCAATAATCAAGAGAATGCAAGATAACATTAACCTAATCCAAACATATTTTGACAATTGGAAAATAAAAGTTAATAATAGTAAAACACAAGCTATTATTTTCCCGTTTAATAAATCACCAAAACGTATACCCACGATGAATATAATCTTTGGAGGGATAGTTATTCCTTTAAAAAACGAAATAAAGTATCTAGGTGTGATACTGGATAAAAAGCTTACGTTTAAACAACATATAGTAGGCACTTGTAAGAAAGCAATAAGATGTGGTTGTGCCCTTTATCCATTGCTAAACAGAAAGTCGAAGCTTAACCTGAAAAACAAAATACTTATTTATAAAATGTGTATTAGACCGATAATGACATATGCCTGCCAAGTTTGGTTTCATAAAGCCGCTAAAACGTACAAGAAAAAGCTGCAGATTATACAAAATAAAAATTTGAAAATAATTCATAACCTACCACCAAGATTTTCCACAGACCGGTTACATAGGAATTTTGAGCATAAGTTACTCAGTACATACACCAAGGAACTGACTCTGTCATTTAATGAAAAATGTAGAGTATCTGACTTCGAATTAATAAGAATTTTGCCAAACAATCACTAGTGAATCTTTCGTAAAGAAAGATTTGGATAGTGCTTGTTGTTAAAAATTTTTATGACATATTGATTGTTACAGGGTTTTTTATTAATATATTTCCCTATCTTCTGTGATATTAATATTAGTTCGCTTATTGAATTACTCAGTTGTTAAATGTTGTAATACTTATAAGTAAAATCTCATGATATGTACATATTACGTAATAAAATAAGATTCAATAAAACATTTAATAATAATAAAAAAAGAAACATTTAACCCAATTTTTTTTCAAGTAAGCAGTGCGGGTCTTCCAATTTTGGTAAACAAAATTAATATTTTTGTAAAAATATACAATAACTTACCACCGAAATCAGCAAATGAAAATGACTGTACGCAATTTCATTGTCCAACCAAAAAACAAAATTTTTACCAAAATATGACAAAATAAGGAAAATGCTGGTTAATACGAACTTTTCAACGAATAAAATACAGTGAATGCTCAGAAACGTGAATTAATTTTTACCGAGGGTGTTCATGTTTTCGATATTGTTCGCGTTTTTCTATAACATATTTTAGTCTCTTATCTTTTATTTAATTTAAAATAAAGTATGTATCTACGTTATTTTTCACCTATAAAACGTGTTTTAATGGTACTTTTTGTAAGTTCCTGCCATATTTTAATATACTACATAGTTACTATGGTTTGCAAAAGAGTTTCTAATATACTAATTTCTAAATTATGTTATTGGATTCATCAAAAATAGAGCTTAGCTGAATTTAAACCACGATAACTATAAATTTGTTTATGTAGTTTTTATTGGAAAGGAGTAACTACAACTACAAAAGAAGCTACTTATCATGCAACAAAAGTAGTTTGCAACAAACAAACTACGATACTTTTTTGCGGGGAATACCAAAATTGTTAAATAAGCTTACAAAAAATTTTAATGTTCGATAAAAAGTTCACGTTTTAAAGCCTTCATCAGCCTATGTTCACGTTTTAGAGTAGTCAATGTAAAAAAAAATTATATTTTTGGGTAGTTCATGTTACTGGATGTTTACGTTTCTGCGAGTTCACTGTAATAGCATAGAATTCCATGTTGTTATCATTCCATTTTTCAATATAATACGTTTGGCACTTCATAGAACACTGGTGCGCTATTTCTCTGTTCATAGCTGTATATGTACACAATTTCGTTGAATATATTTAAGGAAAATGGCCATACAATTCTATCCAACATGGAATATGTGGGGACAACTTAATCCTTTTAAATCCTTCCTATTAGATTTTTTCACTTAAAATGTCAATTTGTAAGTTTGCTAATTCCTCAAACCTGCCCAAACGGGTGATTTTAATTTCAAATTTAAATCAAAATTTGGAATATAAATAAAATCTTCAAAACGCTATAAATTTTTTTATAATATGAAACAGACGAGTTTTTATTTTCTTTTCTTAAACAATATTATTAAAGCCTTTATTTTTAAGCGAACGGAAAGTCGATCTTCAAAGGAATCAAAAGCAAGTCTGAAATGTTTAATATCGATTTTTTAAAGAACATCAAAGATCATTAACAAATTCAAACTAAAGGAGGTACTAACATGTTAAAGTGCTATATACATATGTATATATAGCTATGCACAGCGTGGCGCAAAAGTAATCCTCCTATCAGAAAATGCTATAAATTTTGCGAGGCCCCTAATGTCCGGCTACTCTCAGTTGAAATGGTTGGCCACGTTCCATAATTGCGGCAAAATATGCTTTGATATAAATATCATCATATATATATACTAAGAATATTTAATTATTTTACTTCGGTGGCGTTTTTAAATGCTATACCACCGAAGGAGGGCGCTGTGATAAATATTAGCTATGATAGGTAGAAAAACTTAATAATTATCAGAAACTGATGTTGTTTTGCATTTCGGTCATGCAAGATTGTGTTCCCGCATATGGCGCACAATATGTGTTGGCACAAAATTCGACATTTATCAAGCAAAATAAATTACAGATATTCACCCTTCAAAATGGCTTATTAGTTACTAAAGACAAAACCGGGAAATTTTAAGTTATGCACCCAATATATACATATATGTTACTATAGCAACGCTATTTGTAGGAGTTATAATGCTAAATAAACATAGTTTCAAAGAAGTGCTTTAGCGATTTTGTAGAACTTTATTGGAAATTAGTTCAAAATTTAAATGAATAATACTACACAACACAATTTCTAGTATTAAATAGAGAAAATTTTCAATGATATAAAATTATTGAGAAAATAAATATTGAAATCAAGAAAACCTATTTAAAATTAAGAGATTATAAATTGAAATTAGGATGTACAAATAAATATCTATGAGGAAAAAACTTATTCAGGGGTGTCATAGAAACCTATATTATTCGAATTGGATTTGAAACCGACAAAAAAAAAATACTTTGGTGTCGTGAAATCCAATGTTATCAGTTTTATGTTCGAACTAGAATTAGTGTCGGGCACAGAAACCAATGTTATCGGTTTTGTTATTGAAAATAAACCAAGTGGCTTACAGCTGTCAGATTTAATTTGCGCGCTTTTGTTTTCGTTTTTGTATTGTATATTTTTACTAATGTAAGTAAATTTCATATTAAAAAAGTAAATAAAATACATTATTACTTCTATTTATTTAGGGGAAAACATAAAAATAATACTTAAATCTCCCTAATGGTTGAATTTATGGAAAAAATCCAGACCTTGCGCGGGGCTTTACAAAGCGGTATAAGCCAACCGTGGATTCTCTTTGGGAACAACTGTCAGAAACCCTGAACAGCGCAGGCCCTCCACAAAAGGATGCACATGGATGGAGAAAGGTAAACAAAATTTGTGCCATAAATTGTACCGTGTTGTTGAATTTTTCTCTTTTTATTAGACATGGACAGAGTGGAAGAGTAATATCAAACGAAAACTTGCGGAAAAGCAGGGGGACCGGTGGGGGAACCTTTTCTAAACACCATTTGACAGACACTGATGAGGCAATTTTGCGTATATGTGAAGATCTAATAGTTGAAAAAGATAAAGATTTTCCTTCAACATCGTCAAAACGTCTGCCGTCTCCACTTTTAACTCGTAACACCCAAAAAAAAACTAAAATGGAAAACACTGGCGAGAATTTGAAAAAGTTTTTGGATGAAGATAGCAAAATCAAGCTTGAACATAGCATAAAGTTGGACGATCTACTAAAAATTGAAAAAGAAAACTCAAGTAGCTTACGGCGGATATACAAGGCGATTGAAAAAGGAAATGAGACAATCGCAAATGCAGTTTCAGAACTGAAAAATGAATTTACAAAAGTGAATAGAGGAACTTTGCAAGCAATGCAGGAAAAAAATGAACTGAAAAAGAAACAGTTAGATCTTGACCTAATGAAATTTGAATACGAAAAAAATGTGCCTTTAGTTGTTAGTTTTTATTATTTATAATTTATTTTTTTTTTAATTTTAAAAGCTAAATATGTACCTGTGAAGTAAATTAATTTTTTTTTGTTTTGTATACACATTAAAAATAAAAGAACTTAATATTGTTTTTGTTAATAATTTGTATTAAAGATTGTATAAAGTTGTAAATTGTTGACCTTTAGTTTTGTTGTTTGTAAATTTTGTTCGGCATAAGGTCATAAGGTAACAAATTTTTAAATGAAAAATATAAAAATATTTTGTTTTAAAAATTTCTATTTTATTTTATTCCCAATATTTCGGTCAACTTTGTTGACCATCTTCAGGGGTTATTTAAAATAAATAAATGAAAAACAAATTTCACTCTGTTGAGTTTGTTGTCCAGTCGTAAGCTTTTTGATTTTATAAGGTATTAGCTATTTCGTCTCTGATTCGTCGACCTTCAATTTGTAGAGACGAACTTGATGGTAAAGTAACATTGTCCTCACTATCATCTGATGTTAAAGCTATGTCGTCCTCACTATCATCTGATGTTAAAGCTATGTCGTCCTCAGTGTTTTTTTTAGGGTATCTTCTGCATATGTTATGCAGTGCACAGCAAGTATTTATAATTCGCACAACCTTTTCAGGATGATAGTGTAATGTACTCATTAAGCAGCGGAACCTACATTTAGCACTCCTATTGGGTGCGTGGGTCTCTATATGGTGTTAATAAAAAAAGGCTCAATACCATATCCACAATCCCCTAATAATTTTTCTGTCCGTTCTCCTGACTCATACTTTCTAAGGAAGTGATGTTTGGCGGAACTAATATTCCATACAAATGCGTCATGGTTAGACCCGGAATACCGTGCATCTACCGCGCGTATTGTCATGGCATGATCACAAATCTAAAATGTAAGTAAATAGATAAAAATTATTTTAAAAAGTTACTAAGTATGTACATACGTAGATAATGCAAAATTAAGTTTGAACTATACTTCCAATCATAGCATTCATGCTGAAATATCCTTTGCGATTAAAGTATAAATGCTCATTAACACTGAGCTTTATAATCTTTATGTGCGTCCCGTCGATGCAACCGATTATTGAAGGGATTTTATATTTACTATAGAAATAGTCTCTTGCTCTGACCTTTTCATTCGAGTCCATTTCAAATTGCACCCACTGGGAGCAAACATAACGCTCCATAGTCTTTAGTACATCATCTAAAACAGTTGATACTGTACTACCCAGACATATTATAGAGTCATTTCCAACAGATCTTTAACATGATCCTTCAGCTAAAAATCTTAACGAAGCTGCAAGTTGTATCAATGGCGGAATCTTTTAACGGAAAGCGTCTTTGTTAAGTCGATAACAAGCTATGAACCTTAAAATCACATTTAAATATGACCTCACATTATCAAAAATATACTTACGTTGTCTCCGGCATCTCAAGTGGATTGCTGTAATCTCGCAATATTTTCCTTTTCAACTTTTCTTTACGATCAGTCTCTAACAATAAAAATACAACAACAGCAGAGCTCATTTTATTTATTTTATTTTTTGGATAAAAAACACTACAATTTTTAATATTTTCAATAAATACTTTATATTTCTTCCAAAAAAGTAAATTAGAATTGTAAGCAATTATACAAATGTAAACAACAGCTGATTCGAATATTGGTTTTGTTTGCATTCGAAGATAACAAAAACGACTTGGTTTCATGACACCAAATGAAACCAATATTGGTTTACAAAACCGACAATCAGCAAAACCGACTTGGTTTCTATGACACCCCTGATTAAAATTGTGTAGAAAGATGAATTTGGACTTTTAGAAAACATTAAGAAAACCATAAAAATACTATCAAACAAAAATTTTAAATAACTGTTCAGATTGCCTCTCAATCTCATATTACACAAACACAAATATTGTTTTTCGTACATTTTATTTTGTTCATTCTTCCAGTATAAGTTGTATGTATTTGCTTTTCTTGTTATCTTTTTACACCTCGTACCTCTATTTAAATAATGACAGTAAATATTTGATGTTGCTATGTTTGGTGCTCAATACGTTTAAATGACGACAAACAAAAACGCAAGGTCCAACAACAAACAAAAAAGCATACAAATCTCTCAGGTTGTTTTACTTATTAACAATGTAGACAAACGCAACCAGGCAACAACAAGTGACCAACTGTGAAGCCCAGTTCTTTCCAGTGAAAAAAATTTAAGACTGTTTGGATATTTCCTCTTTTTTATACCCATAAATAATTGTTTTATAAAACTTGAAATATCAAGCTGAATAAGCTTAAAAAACTTAAATATTTAATTCAGTTATCTAAATAAGTTCTAAATTGCCTTAATGTTTCCAAATTCTCGTGACATAAATAAAATCCAAGTCACCCCAATTAACTGTATAAATATCAACATTTTTTCTCAAAATTTATTTCCGTTTGGGATTTACGAGAAATTTATGTATTATAATAAATTATTTATTATTTTAAAACATAATCATCTACATGTTAAAATTAACAATTCATCCATCCGGTACAAATGTACCAACAACATAAAATGTTTGTTAACAGTTTGTTAAATCTTTCAAAAACTAAAATACATTTTTGCAATTATGTATTTTGGCTATTGGCCAAACAATTTCTTTTAAAGATTTAAAAAAATGTACAAAATAAAAATTTTAAAACATATTATTTATATACGTGTTTTGATTACAAAAAAAGTTTATACTCGTACAATGTAGGAGATTTTGTGGTTTGAATGGATTAATTTTTGTAGGTTTCGTAATAAAATATTTTATTTATGGCGAATTTAATATCTCAATAACGATATTTTCATCCCAATGAATGGTAACTGTAGCTAATTATAGACTGAACTTAAAAAAATCCAATGGTTAAATTTCGACTTACACAGTTATGGTTCGTTATCGGTTAAAAATTTCAGTTCGATATAGATATTTATAAGATATTTACGAAGGTTAATGTGTTTTTCGGAAGTGGTCCCTAAATGAAGGCTATGACCAATTATAGGCCGATGAACATAAAGTTGGTTACTATGATTTATATATATATATATATATATGTGGATTATTTTTGAATAATTTCAACTTGATAAGGATGTTTATAAGAAATGTGCATTAAAATTTTTTTGGAAGTGGACTTTATATAAGAGCTAAGGTCAAATATGAACCGATCATCATAAAATTCGCTGTGGTATGTACTTGATAGTGATGTTTATAAGAGATTTATGCTCATTCAACTGATTTTCGGAAAAGGACTTTATATGGAGACTATGGTCAAATATGGACAGCTATATGATTTTATATGCATACTGCTTTTCTAAAGACATTTATGTACCATAGAACCATATTCCGGGAAGGCATTTGTATGTGGGAAATCGTGGACCATTTTTAATCGAACTTCTCCCTCTGAAATCAAGATAAAGTGTGCAAAATGCCATGCTATTATTTATCTGCATTATCACCTGGGTTCTACATATGTAAAATGAAGTGGAAGTGAAATTTTCAATAAGTTTGTGTTTTAATTTAAGTGAAAATGACTTGAAAAGTAAAATATAATTTCTAGTTTGATTCATCGTAGAATAAAAGTTTCAGTCGTTTTCTAGAACGCCGTGAAATTGTCTTTGTGGAATTGAAAACGATTTTAGTTTTACTAAAATATAGAACCGAGGCGTATATGTATTTGAAGAAAATAGCAAACAAAATATCAAGGTCTGTCCTTTTGGACCGATTTTGCCCATTTTCAAGACCAAACATTTCGGTGAGACACAGAATGTTTGGGAGAAATTTCATTGCTTTAAATTTTTTTTCGAGGCTCTAGACTTTTTGGTTCTACGACCAATATTTCGATGTGATACCAACGGAATGACATCTTTTTGGTGGTGGGTATAAAAATGCATATTTTCCGTGTAGGCACCAGATTTTTATGGGTACCGCCTCGACATGAATGTAATTAAGAATATCTAGGAGGATAAGCTGACAAGTACGAGCTTAAATCAAATAGAACCTCGGTTACAACTTTGTATCATCTGTTGGCACATACGCAGGTCTTGTCTGACAAGTTTCGGGAGAGCAACCTATTGTGTTATGTCACAGTTTGATGAATATGTTTTGCTTAAATTCGAATAACAATTTCAGAATACTAATTCAAACTTAATAAATACAAAAAAATACGTTTTTCGTAGCTATAATTTTTTTTAGATATTTGTCATTTCGTTTTCCAAAATGAGTTCTATATGAGTTATTTTCTATTTTCTGCCAATTTTCTATATACAATGATAAATATTTACTTGTCGAAAGACAGGATATTACAGATTATTGTTATTTTATGGCAGCTACTTTTATAACTTTGAGATAATTATTTCTAAATAAATAAATGTTTCTTTTATCCTTAAAATCAACTTATTAACAATGATTATGAAAAAAACTTTAAATTCTTAAAAAATATGACTTAATATGAATAACTATTTAATAAATAACATTTCTTTATCACCTAATAATTATAAAGGCAAAACGAGCTTCATCTCCTATACATATACATATGTATATGTGTCAGATACTTTTCCCCTCATAGATTTATGTTAAGAGACAGGTAGTACCAGTGATGCCAACTTAGCCCTTTTCGGGCTAGATTTAGCCCGATTTTAGTCACTCAAAACGCGAAAAAAGAAAACTGGCCCTAAACTAAAAAAAAAAACGCGTAAATCTAACACGTTTTACAATTATCTTTTAGCCCTTTTAGCCCGTTACTACTTTTTGCTCGATATGGTTACATTTTATTTTTTTCGTCCTCTTTCCTTCTTTAACCTAATAATATAGAAATAATGTTATTGGTAATAACCCATTCCTTAAACCATAGATTATATCTGTTATATCTGTGCCTTAAACTATCCAGTTTTGCCATACACATATTGATATATCCGTACTCAAACGCAGAAGTTGAGAGGAGTTTTAGTGTCATGAATTTAGTCAAAAATAAAATTAGAAACAAAATGGCAATAAATACGTGTAACAGTTTAATACACATTGGTCCATAATCATAGTCATAGAAAAAGCATACCTTAAACAAAAGCATGCTTTTGTTTTAAATTCAGAACAAAATTTATATGTTTTTGTTGTTTAAAAGTCTACTTTTACTTAAAGTAAATGATTATGGGCCATTTAATGTAGCCTAAAAAGAGATATTGTATGTTTTTCAAACTACAAAATACCTGACGAAGAGTGCTCAAAAATTAATTCGAATGAAACATATAAAAAATCTAAATATTTTATTGATAGTGTATTATGGACTGAAAATTACGATGAACAAAAAATCTACCAATTTTAAATGTATACTATTTAATACTATGTATTTAATCTACGTAAGTACCTTATTTATTAAAATGTAATATAATATGTAATTGAAATATGTATCTCATGGTAGTAATTTTTTTCTAATAAATTATTTTATAAAAATGTGTTTGTTGTTTGTTAAAGTGCCCCTTTTCGCACTTTATCGAAAATTTTGACAGGATGTGGCTTTAAACGGATTTTTTTCAATTTAGCCCTTTTTAGCCCTTTTTTCAAAAATGTTTACGCGTTTTTAGTCTCAAAAGTTGGCATCACTGGAATCACATCATTAATAATCAAGACTTTTATATGGTGTTCAGACATGCATTTTTAATTGACATTTTTTAATTAAATTGAATTCAATTATGCATACAAAATTTCAATTAAGGTAATTGCTTCATTCATAAGAGTTAATTGTTCTAATAATTGTTAAAATTAAAAATACAGCCCTGTGACAAGTAATAAGTAAAATGGCAGTTGTTTCGCTTTTAAATTAATAAAGAATATTTTTAGGCTGACAATTATAATATAACCAAATATGTAAATGTATTTTTTTAGTTTAACATAAATTTGTCTACAATTATGTTTAGTTAATATTATGCCAACCCCTAAAATAGGCAATAAGTTTTGTTATAAGTTCAGACACACTTTTTACCGTTTGGTAAAATTACAATTCATACCGCTACATTGGTGTATGAGTTTTATATTCTTCTTTACACCTCTACCCACATAAATATGCTATAGTTTCTTTGAGTAAATGGAATGATTTTTGTTTATTTCATTGCTGATTAATTTCTTTTTATACACATTTTACTCTGACAAGCAGACTACAGTTTTAATATGATTTTTTAAATTTTCAATTACTATTATCTTTTATAGGTGTTCCCGTGCGTTGCAATACTAACCCAACGTTAATGCATCATAAATTTTGCATTCTCGACAGTCCTCAACGTGTCGCTGCCATACACAAAAAACAAAATAAATCTTTTGTTGATAAAGTTCAAGTCAGAAGTATTCTGACGACTGGCTCCCTTAATTGGACCATGCAGGTAGGTTTTGTGGGTTACTTACTCAGTAGTTGATTCTTATTTTGTTTCGTATAATTCTAGGGTTTTGGCGGCAATTGGGAAAATATTTTAATCACCAATAATAAGGAATATATACGCAAATATTCTAATGAATTTGAACGCATGTGGCAAGTGTTTGATGTGAATTTGATAAAATAAAATATTAAAAACTATATGTAAGATTATCAAAATCTTTAGTGGAAACGAAAGGCAAGTGGTTTTTAATTTTATTTTAATAATACTTATAAAATTACTATAAAGATTCATTGTAACTTGATATATGTATGTATTTACAACATACATGTGTTTGTTGAATGTTAGGAGTTTTTTAATAAAATCATATTTTTATACCCTTCACCTTCATGAGAAGGGTATATATAAGTTTGTCATTCCGTTTGTAATTTCCACAATATAATTTTCCGACCCTATAAAGTATATCATCCCTATCGTGAATACAAATTCCACGTGAAATTTATTCACTTTTCACATTTTCCTATTTAAATTCAAAGTTTGCTATTTAAAATCAGCAAAATCCGTCCATAAATAACGGAGATATGAGCAAAAATCACAGACAATGTCTGAAAATTTCATTAAAAAAACCAATACACAAAGTGTATTAATATTGTTCATCAACAGATGGCGTTGATCAAACAAAGTGTTCGAATACTTTAAGTGTGTTCTTAAACCATAATATAAGTGTGTTAATTTTTTTTAATTGTGTTTGTGTACATTTAAATAAATAAAGACTCGTTATACATATTTTCTTCTAACTACTTGACGCTTTTATTTTGCAATTCAAAAGAATCCGGTTTATTAAAAGGAAATAAACCACCGTTTTTTAAAAGGTAAAAACGTAACAATATAATATATATATGTATGTATGTATGTATATAATATAATTATGCATCCACAACAATGGTGAATGGTATATAAGATTCGGCATAGCTTATTATTAAATTGTTTTCAATATTATGTATGTAGGATATGACGTTAAAAAAACAGTCTTATAGTTCTAAAATATAGTAAAATGAGTTAATATGTTACTTAAATTATTTCTTAATTATGGTTTATATACATTTGAAAATTTACTAAAAACTAGCTGTACCCTGCGCGCGTTGCTACGCCAATTAAAATAAATTTAAAATAAAGACATTATACAAATATTCAATTCATTTTGAGTAATTTTATTGATTTTTCTATTCTTAGTCATGCCGCAGTCTTAGTTATATTCCGTCAAATTTTTAGTAAGATCTGTCCAGCGGTCTGGCCTTCCCGGCAGGCGTTGTCCTGCAAGAGATGGGGCGTGAAAGGGGGCGTGGAGTATGAATCTTAATTTTTACCTCACCTAGAGTAACATGTTTATTCGATTTGAAGTAAACATATTAAAATCCGAGTAGAATTACATATTTAAAAAAAGTAGGATCTAATCCCGAAGTGATAAACTGGCTATATACGAGTGTACTACGACCGATTCTAACGTAACCCTTGATATCGAAGAAAGTAAATTTCAAACCTCTTCAAAAAATACGGCTGTACTTACTGCATAAGCATATATAATCCAATGAAAATCATCGGCAAAAAACGATTGAGAAAAATTTATCAATACTACCGAACGAAATACAAGTTTAATATGAAGTAGCTCTTACTGCAATTAGGTTAATAGTAATACTCATTCTTTGAGTGTGGCTGATACATTAAATGACCATGCAACTAGAAAATAACCTGTATACCCTAATACCAGGGGATGAGATAATGGTAAGATCAAACGACTTTAAAATTACCTACAGGATCATCAGAAATGTTTTTAGATATTGTATACAATACACACACCTATTTCTTTAACTCATTACTCATTAGTTTTCTGTTAAAAATTTGCTGGCTTAAGTCTTAAGTTTTGCAATTCAAAACTCTTTAAAAAACTTCTTGTAATATTTTATCACATTAAACTATACTTTATTAAAATACCACCTTAAAAACCACCTGTTCCTTTTTTACGAAGCAAAAAAAAAAAGAATAAAAAATTATGTGGCCCAATCAATGATTCCTGTTGATTGTTCAAGGTGCTATGACGTTGATTATGCTAATAAGACACTTAACCATTTATTAAAAAAAAAATAAAATAAATAAAAAAATAACAAAAAGAGCACATCATAGCTGGTGTGTAAGTAGCAGTGTGGAACCAGTTGACTGGTTTTGAGGCTCTCCCAGCATGTTTCATACATATTTTAATGCTGTGGAAAAACTCCCCACATGCATTTTGCACACATTTATAATTAATTTAAAAATTGGTGCGCTAGTTTAATTTATTAATTTACCATTTTTTGTTTGGTTTTGTTTTAACCCATACAAATAAATTGTATTACTACTATAAATGGCCCAGACATATAAGACGTTATATGTTTGTCTCTGAATGAAGGTACTTGAACATTTATATTTCATAAATATTCGTATGAAGAGGTAAAACTCATTCACCCATTGCACAAATTTAGAGTGTTGCATATTAAATATTGCAAAAAATGTATATGATATGAAACATACATTTCCATAATTCTTTTGCTTAACTAGGAGTCGAAATCAGGGATACCCAAATATTTATATGAGTAAAAATATATGTAGTGGTAAAAATGTAATGATATATCATCAAAGCTCAACATCTAGGGGCACGAATTATTGTCATTTGAAAGAATAATCGATGTTCTCAAAAACAACCGTTGACGCTCAGGAAATGACCATTCTGGAAGCTTTGTCTTAGACGTAGAAATAAAGAGTTGGGGGTCTGGGAATAATGAAGGACAGGTAATAGTGCTTATACTCTTAAATTTTTACAATCTTGTAGATAATTATATATAGAAACAAATAATAGAGTTCGCAAAATTCACATAAAAAGCGAAAACATTGAGAACTATTTGCTGAGAACGAACGAACATGGCTGGCAAAGACACACACGTGTCAGAAGTTTAAATATATTTAGCGGCATTAATCTTACAATAAAAAGAAATCATCATGTAGAAAACTTACGATAATTTTTGAAAATTAAAATAAAAAATAGTTACAAAATACAGTGTGGCGCACAGTGGCATTTCGGCGGAAAAATAGGGGTTTTTCAACTTTCCAATTTTAAAATTTTAATGATTTGGTTTTGTAAATAAATATTTGGTTAAGAAAAATTCAACAAGGTTTTTTATGAAAAGTGAAATTTTGTAGTTAAAAAAACTAACAGAAATCAACGGAAATTTATTCAATGAAATTAGATTAAAATTATTGTCCAAATAAAGAACTTTTTTTGTGTGTAAGTTTTAGCTATGGCTTTTGTTTTATTTTTTAGTGAAAATATAGCACTTACTTTTTTATAAAAAAAAATTATTGAAATTGGAAAAGCAAACTATTTATTATAATTTAACAAAAATTATACTAAAAAATATCAACTTTTTACTTTTTGTTGGGAAAAAAAACTTTATGTGCTTTGCTTTGTTTAGCCCTCTAACTATAAAAAAAATGAAAGGTCCGAGCCTGTACTTTCAATTAAGTAAAACAACAACTACCAAATACCGTCCCTTTAAGTAACATCGATTCTAATTTTAAAAGTCACTTCCAATATTTCATACAAATGGTCAATAACACAAAAAATCGGGTATACTTTCAGGCTTTCGGAATTTAAAAATTGAAACGATTTATAAGTGAAACACTATTTTTGTTTACGAATATGTGGTGTAACGAAATTGAATGACATTTTAATCGAAATTAAAACTTAAATATATTAAATTTCATTCATATGTATACTTATATAGTTCATATTAATATGACAAATTTAAATTATATGCGTCGGACACTGCGAAACTGTTCGTACAAAAATATTGTTGGTTTTATATGCCTGTTACTGTGCACAAAGTACTAATGCATGGTAAGGATATAATGGATGCTGCCGTATTACCAATAGGAATGCTTTCAGAGGAAGCCAGAAACAAAGATTACAAGAAGTATCGATTGATGTTTTCGAGAAAGTGTGATCGAATTTCCACAAATACTGATGTATTCAACAGACTTCTTATAACTTCGGATCCTTACATAAGTAGCATAAGGCGTCATTCGAACAAAATTTCCTTAGAACTAGATCCCATTTTTAAAGATATGGTGCTTGAATAATATTACAAATAAAAACTAACACAATTTTTCGCCTGTTACATATTCAATTAAAACATTGTATATTATATTGGATTTTTATCAAGCTGAAAGGTATAAATAACCTCATTTGGCGTCTCAATATTGGCGACACCATTTTTTTTCATTAAAAAGCATTAAAAAGGGCTCATAACTGTATTTTATATCAATTTGTTTCAATGACTAAGGTGTTACACACTTTAACTTGGCATACTTGACTAGAAAAGCGGCATGCATTTGTGCGATATTTTCGGTGTATTTGAAAGCTAATATCTTTCGCGGAGGGTTGTAGGGGATATTCTCTTCTTTTGTATGGAGACAACACATGTTTAACTTTTGAATTAAAATTAACATTTTTTAACTTATATGCAATTTTCATATGATTATAGACAGGGAAGAAAAACACCTAAAATCTACAACTTTCAATGGGCGTAAAATCTAAAGTAGGCGTGGTATCCTCAACATAAGGAGAACCCAATTAAGAAGTGTCCCGAATTTCAAGTCCCTAGGTTCAAAAATAAAAATGTTGGCAAGTGCAGTTATATGGGAGGTGGGTGTGGCAGTGGGCGGTTTTCCAAGATTTTTTCAAAATTCCTTAATTTAGCAAAATTTCATTGCTGTACGACCACTCCTTCTATTTTTTTCCAAGAAATGTATGGAGCGGTGCCACTGTGTGGCGTGTGTAAAGCATTAGAAATGCACTATTCTCAAATTCCAACAAGAAACACAGAATGTTAACCAGCAAGAGAAACTATTTAAATTAAATTTTAAAAACTTTGTTGTGAGTTTTGTTAGTTCTTTTTTTAATAAAAAAAGATCACTGTGTTCATCCGATTCTTCTGTATAGCGCTGTTGTCTGCTGAGCCCTTGGTAGAGTAAATTCGGCTTATTTCGGTGCGTTGTTGTTTAGTTCCAAGCTCTAGGAAAATAATCTAGGAATTTCACAAATATTGATATGTTTACACCTTCGATTTACTCGTACGCCTAACGCCACAGGATTGGCTACGAAAGAACGTGCAATGACCTCGACAATTCGAATATGTTGTTTTTTTTTTTGCAAAGCTGTGACAATAGGTTACAAATGAATCTGTTCGCCGATACAGTCTGGAGAACGAAAATAGTTCTGGACTGTGAGGGCGTTTGTCTTCTTGCAAACTAAAAACTCGAATGCAGAGTTTGCTAATAATAATTGGGTCACTAGAAATGATTTTTTCTCTTTAGCGAAAGTAATTTGTACTTCTATAGGGTGATAACTAATAGTTATCTGAATAGGAGCAACCGATCCTGGAAGAGCAGAACGGACAGTAGGGTCTCAAGGGCTATATGGCATAAGTTAGACCTACCAGGCACCAATTTTCTTTTAGGATTGGAGAAGGATAGCTTGAGAACTGTCCGATACTTACCAGTATCTACTTATGGAACAAAAGCACTTCAGATTTTGATAGTGTGTGCAAGGATGTAAACGAATTGGAAACACTGGAGCATATCTTCTGTCACTGCCCTATGCTGCCAAGACACAGGTAAAAGTGTTTGGGCAGCTGTTTCTTTGCTGGACTTGATGACTTGACCAGTTGTTAAATTGGCAATATCATGAAGTTCACCAGAATAATCAGGTGCCTTAATGACGGAAGTATGTGTTTAAGACCCTTGTTTTTGTAGTTCTTTTCTGTTTTTGGTTCTCCTACTACCTTTTTGCTGTTTTCGATCAACTGTATGATATATTCACCTGGGTTCTACATTTGTAAAATGAAGTGGAAGTGGAAGTGAAATTTTCATTAATTTTGTGTTCTAAATTTTGTGAAAATGATTTGAAAAGTAAAATATCACTTTTAGTTTCGTTCATCGTAGTTAAAAGTTTCACCTCGTTTTCTAGAACGCCGTGAAATTGTCCATGTGGAACTGAAAACGATTTAGTTTCACTTCGTAGTGGAATATAGAACATAGGCGATTGAAAGGTTATGATGGTAACTTATCATTAGGTTGAAATATTTTTTAGACAAGTTAAAATGTTATTAAAGACGATCATCTTTCAAATCCATTAATTTCAACAGCACGTCTTCACCCGTTTACAAATTTCAAATAAAAACTAAAAAATACTAATTACGATAGAAGAACACCTAACATTCTATCAAATTCCATCCTTATACATATATTCGTGTGCTTTGATTTTTTTATGACAAAATTAAAATTCATAATATAAATTGTGGACATAATAAAACTTTGAAGATAAATTGGCAAATATCTGTATAAAAAGGGAGCTAAAAGATAAATTAATAGCTCATCCACAAGAAGCAAAACTTGCCACATCTGAATAAATAATTTAAGGCATAGTTCTTCAATTAAATTTGCAAAGCTTTAAAATCTTTGTTATTTCACCCACTGTTCAGCGTAAATGCAGACATTGTGTTTTTTTTTTTGCTTCCAAATTGCACTTTTTGATAGAGTGCACCATAACATGAACGCATACATATGAGTAAGTAACCAAAAACTGTGGCATGCAACATTATTGTGCACTCAAGAAAACATACAACATAAAACATCAGGGTTAATTTGTTTTATGATTATGAACACAGCTTTTTATTATAAAAAAAAACCTTAATACATACTATGTGCAAATCTAAATTATTTCAATATTTTTCCCCTTTTCTTTGAGGACTATTATCAATCATCGTAGTATTTTCGTATTTTATTTAAAGAATAAAAAGCTTTAACAGCATTTACAGTTTTGTGTTAGAGACTCTTGAAGCTTTTTTTATATGGCTGCTTTTGTGTAACTTCTTTAAGTTACTCTAATTCAGTTTCAGTTCTATTTTTGTATCGTTAAAAAACATGTTTATTTTTTGCAGCTTCTTCAGTGCTTTTACGACTATGAAGTTAGTTACGTTGGTTTGGTTTTGTTTGCTTGTTTTATTTAAGTTGTAGCTGAAAAAAGCAGCTGAATCTTATTTGATAGTATTCTTCTTCTTTATTTCCCAGACGCTTGAGCTTCTTTTAGCGACTCGCGTAATAATCTTTGCATTTGGAACCACCAAATATGTACATTTGTGACAGATGTTCAGTCAGTTTAGTTTTTTTACTTCTTTTCAGCTTAAACTTGCCCTCTTACTGAAAGTTGAAACAAAAAGCTGAAGAACTTTCAACATTTTCGTGGTTATAATTGTAATAGTCTTCGTGTTTCATCCGTCCATCTATAACTGGTTTTGTTTCCTTCTTTCTTGTGTTCATTGTTGTTTTTTTTTTCACTTATGCAAAAAGAACTTTTTGTTGTCCTGGTTGTATTATGTCTGCTCAGCTATCATATACAAATGTGTTATTTTAAAGATTTATTCAACTACATTTTTAGATTTATTAATTTCCATTATTGCGAAACTGAAACTTGTCTGCAGATTTTATTATCTCGTTATTTAGATTATTTAGATTTTTAACGTTTTATTGACCTGAGTGTAGTAAACGACAAGGTCAGTTTTCTTGAAAATATTAATTTTCCAATGTTTCGATATTTCTTGAATCTCGTGATCAGCGCTTATTTACAACATTTTACATTAACACTTACAATTAATAGAGGGACTTAAGTATTTGTACATACCCAAAGTTCACATTTTCGTTACTTAAAGAGTATCAGAAAAAAAAATTTTATATGAAAAAATTCAATTCTATTATAATTAATACACGAATAATCAGTAAATAAAACTCGTTTCCAAAAATCAATGCCTTTATTTAAATGTGTTTTTGTAAATTCGTGCCGAAGTCATCAATTATTTTCAGATATCAAGGGTTTTCTGCGGGAATTCGGCTTGTATACCCTTGATCCCGTAATGTCCTTTGAAAAATTCTTGGATGTATTTTTTATCCAAAGAATTTTCCATTATTTTCGGCGCTGAAATTCTAGGAATTTTTCGCCAAGTCTTTTAAAATAAGACTAATATCTCGCCTGGAAAGTTTTTTTGGGCGTGCTGATCTTGGCTTATTTTCTACAGAGCCAATTTTTTTGAAATTTTTTATAATGCTCTGAACTGCTGCTAAAGGTTTGTTAAAAAGTTTACTGATTGCGCGGTAAGATTTTCCTTTTTGTGTTCTTGAATAACTAGATTTTTTACGTCGACATTAACTTCTTTACGCATGCTCATCTTGTTAATTTGTAACATCTTATTTGACTGTTAACATGCTAAAAGGTAATTCAGCAGTCACGTAGACTACCTGGATTGTAAAAAACTAATGGTATTTGAACTGTAACTCTTTTTAAATTATAAATAAAGCAGAAGAGAATGTAGTGTATGAAGTTCATACTATGAACCAGAGAACAGAATGAAAGCATTCGCTTTCATTGCATATTCATACCATTCGTTGCATTTGCCATACAGTCACTCGACAACATCAACTATTGATGTTGCCATGTAATACATACATATGTACATTATTTTTATTGATTGCCTTTTTCGTATTCGCCTTGACTTCTCTTTGACTATAGTCCAATAGTGTTCAATTGGCCAAAGATTAAAATTGGCCAATAGTGTACAGTTGGCGAAAGGGGGTTGATCTGATTTCTTCGATATCAATTTATTGCAGATTTTTAATAATGAAAGAGAGCTTAATCGGACGTTAAATTTATTGAAGAGTTATGACGTTTATTAAGTGTTAGCAGGCATTATTTAATATGCGTATATATCCGAAGTCATAGGGGAAGGTGACAAAAGGTTTGCATGTACCGTTTTATAATATAACTTATATTACATTTTTGAACCTTCAGCTTTTAAAATTTAAATTTTACAATGGCGGATTTTCAAGGAATTTGAGCACGATTTTCTTTCTATTTTGATTTTACATTTCTCAGCATTCGCACAGATTTAATCCGATTGCTTAAAAGTTCTGATAGAATAACGGTAGTTTAAAAACAAAGAAATAAAAAACTAAAGCATTGCCTACAGGTTTTTAAACGGCAAGATTTGACAAAATATATATTTCATTTTTAACAATGTAATAGTTCTCAATTGTTTAGTGTATACTTATTTTGTGTTATAATCTTTTAAATGTTTGATTTGACATTTTTAAAGATTCTATAGAACAATATTCTATTATCTATTGCAAAATATTTTATTAGGCAAATAGTGTTTGTCAGATCCACCAGTAAATGATTCTTAATAATGGCTTCTACAGGATGGCACCCGTGATATCAGGTTTTTCTATAACTTTTGTCTTTGTTTGACTTAGTATTTCACTTACTCAAGCTTTCGGAGAGATCGACTAACGTAACCAACTAAAATATGAATCAAATATTAATATGTATAACCAAATAATTAAAATTTCACTCAGCTTCTTATCGAATTCTATTCTATACTATTAGCTATACATACTTAATTTCACATTGAAGTCATCAATTATAATTACCAGACTTTCAGACTCTGACGATTCGTTTAAAACTTTTTAGTTTTAGCAACAAGCTAAAATAAACTGTACCTACATAATAATAATTGGTCAAAGCTATAAAAACAAAAACAGATGTTTTTTGTGTTATACCATGCTCCGTCATACAATTAGGGCTCAGAAGCTGCAGGAGACGACAAGTGCATCGAACGATACAATGAAACAAGAAGACACTCTTAAATTCAGGCAATTAAGTGGAACAACGTCAAAAGAACACGCAATCATTTTTTAAACAATATAATAGTCACTATCAAGAAGGTAATGCATTAAAGAGTAAAAACAACAAAAAGGAAAATGAAAACTTACCAATCGAATATTAAGAACAAAACAAAAATATTAAAAAGGGTCATGGGAATAATAACAAAAATAAAATGAAACGGTAACCTTTGCCATAACAGCAAAACAAAAACAAGTTAGAGTGCTATATTCGGCTGTGCCGAATCTTTAATAACCTCCACCTAAACGTAATAAGAAATAAAAAAAAAACTACACTGGTTATTAGACTAGTATATCCTTATTCTGTGCTTTCTATTCAGTCTTAGTGCAAATTTTATTATTATTTTATATATTGTTTGAAAGACATTTTTATGACCATTTATGGACTGATAGCTTCTAAATCCAGTATCCACTAATGTGGTTTCTACGTATTTGAGACTTATTTTGGTTGAATTTCATTTCAATAACGTTATTTACAAGAGTTGTATGGTTGTTTAGTATTCTCGCAAATGGACTTAATTCGGGAGCTATTGCCAATTATTGACTGACAGCTACAGAATCCAGTAGCATAATTGCCGTATAACCGATACTAATATGATTTCTGGATTAAAATTACTGATCTATAAAAAAGTTGATTCGATATCGATATTTATTAGACATTTTTGTGGGTTTATTTGTTTTTCGGAAATGGTTCTTATATGGCAGTTATGACAAATTATGGGCCGATCTTCTCCAATTTTGGAACAGTGATTTTTATGCATATGAGGATATTTTACGTCGAATTTCAACATAATAACAGTATATTTAAGATATATATTAGTATTAACGTAGATTTCGGAAGTGGACCTCATAGTCAAATATGGACCGATATTCTCAAAATCCAGCAGTTTGATTTTGGCATATATTGAAATGATCCGTGTAAAATTTTGGATTAAAGTGATTTTCGGAAGAGGGCTTTATATGGGGAATACGGTTAAAAATCGACCGAAATTCACAAAATTTTGTGGGATGATGTTTGTATAGATGTAAATAATCTGTGCAAAGTTTTGAGTCGGTACCGATATTTATACGATATATGTATATAAAGATGTGGTCCTTGTATGGTAGCTATGACCAATTATGGGCCGACCACCATAAAATTTAGTATAACAATTTATTTACTTATAATGATTATTTGTGTGAAATTTTAGCCGTTTAACATTATTTGTATCAGTTATATACGTATTTAAGTGAATTTTGGAAGTGGACTTTGTATGGGGTCTATGGTCAAGCATGGATCAAACTAAAAAAAATTTCGTTTTGCGATTTCTTTTTCCATGAAACTTATTCCTGCTAAATTTTGTATTGATATTCCAATTTTATAGGCATTTATGTATAATTGAGCAATATTTCGGCCAGATTTTCGTATGGGGGCTATGAGAAATCATGTACCTATTATTACTATCCTCATACTTTCGTTTTTTTTTTATCATAAAAACAACCTATACAAAATTTTATGGTATTATCGGCAATTTACATACATATTTGAAAATATAGCAGGGACAATTTTTAAAAATATCAATTTTTTATGGAGGTTGTCTTACATTTTGATCCACAACTCTTGTTCTACTTTACCGATTTTGTTGGTCGGTTGTTTTTTTTGGACGTGAGAGTGTTACACAGACAGACAGATGTCCGGCTCAATCGACTTAGAATTTCGTAAGGACCAATAATATTTATACTTTGTTGGGTCTCAGATAAGTATTTCTCAGTGTTACACACGGAATGACAAACTTATATATACACTCATTTAGCACTTATGGTGGTGGAGGGTATAATAAATAAAAACAAACCTTACTTGCACTTTACTCTTCTCATAAGACTCACACGTACATACATATAACCATATGTATCTTACAAAAACAACAATTGTTATGAATTAAAAGGCAACAAACAAGAGAACACAACATTGTTGTTCAAAAACAAAAAGAATTATAACAAACAAAAGTTTATATGCGGCTGTGCCGAATCTTATATACCCACCACCAAATCATCTATTTTGGACAAAGGTCATAAAATATTGTACCATAATTTATATTTTTCTAAAGTTCATTTTGATTGAACTTCATTCCAATAACGATATTTACAAGCATTATAGGAATATTCCAGTTATAATCAAGAATTTATATTTGCCTCTTTCTTTTAGAACTGCGCTATGTTTATATTTTTGCAAGTTGTAACATAAAGCGACACAAAAAATTAGGTAAAAAAAAATCCAAAAATATCCAGGAAACTGTATTTGAAATTTGGGTATGAATACTTCTATATATCTATTTGTGTCGAATTTAAACTTGCTGCTGATGCTTATACGAGATTTATGCGTATTTAAGTGATTTCCGGAAGTGACCTTTTAAAGAGGGTTACGGTCAAATATGGACTGGTCGTCATAAACTTGAATATGACGATTTTTATATTTGTACGTATGGACGTATTGAATTCCTACTTGATGGTGATACGGCTTTTCTATAGACATTTATGTACCATAATATTCCGGGAAGACATTTGTATGGGGGCTATAAGAAATCGTGGACCGATTCCTACCATTTTCAACAGGACTTGCAAATATCTAAAACAATATCGAGGTGGTCTGAAACTGGTCGATAATTCGGATCCTACCAGACTGATATAGCCCATTTTAAATAATAAATATTTCGGCGGATCAATAACTCTTTGGTAACAATTTCATTGTTCTATATCTTTTTTTGCCGTCAACAGACGGACATGGCAAGAACGTCTTAGAATCCCCATAATAATATATAGTCTATTTGGTTCGACGACCATTATTTCGATGTGTTACAAACGGAATGACAAACTTAATATACCCCCATCTTTTTAGTAGTGGTACACATAATAATATACAAAATAATAACAACAACTGACACTTTAAGTTTTGTTGTTGAAAATGCTTAGAGAATGAATTCAAAAAAATAATAAAAGGAACAAAATTGCCGCAAGGTGTTTTTTTGCTAATACTTACTTTAGAGAGTGTGTGCGAAATAAATGGTGCACACAATTATTTTTAATAAAATTTAATAAAAAGAGGAGTATTGTTATTCAGGGCCATTGGATATATCGAATTTCATAGCGCAATTCACAATCTTGTGCATTTGATATTGCAAATATATGCAATTGCAAATATATGCTACCAACTGTGAATGATATTTTTAATTTATTTTGCACTACTTATTGTAAGTTACAAAACTAACAGCTGATTTTGTCAATCAAATAAATTCTCAAAAATAAATAAAAAAAATATTTAAACAATCAAAAACCATCCAATAAATTCTCAAAAAAAAAAAAAATATGCCCAATAAAAGCTTTAAGGAACAATTGGTGGACTTTTGTAATGAAAATGCTGCTGAAGAAATTATTTTAAAAGAAATTATTTGAAATTTAATACATACAAACACATGTACTTTTCTTTTTCTTTAACACCAATATTTTCTAGATATGAAAAGTAATGATGACACAATGGAAGAAATTTTAGATGAGTTGGAAGAAAATTTATCTGTTGTCGTAGAGTGCCGCCGAGGGTTTTGTTAGTCAAATATTTGGCGAGATAATATTTTAACAATGATGGATGAAGATAGATTCCGGCAAATACTAAGAGTAGATAGATATCAATTTGCCATGTTGTGTGCTCTAATAAAAAATGATTTTGAATTTTCTAAAGCTCATTCGGTTAAGCAATTTTCCATAGAACTCCAGCTAACTACTATTATTTAGCAGCGAATTCATATGCTTGTTGAAAATGTCTCCAAATGAATTGCGTTATTGATAAGTCTAGAACTAGTATGATTAATGCTTGGTTAGTAGGAAAGAATAAGTCAAAGCAGTTTTTCTCTGCAATTTATTAACAGAGAAATCCAGTATGATTACTTAAATTATACAATGTACTAATTTATAAAGGTTTTATAGAATATTTGGTTTATAAACTTGAGTTGTTATTAAATTATTCATTTTGTTTTTTCGTGCACAATTTATTTCGCTCGTATTCTTTTTTCCAACACTCACAACCAGTAAAACTCACTTGGAATAACAAACAAATTGCGTTGTTTACAATTATTATTTTTAGTTGGTGTAATTAACATAATTGTGGTTAAATTAAGTCTAAATGAAATTGAAAACAAAAATAACCAATTACAAGAAGAAAAAGAAAGGGAACGAATCTACTAAATAATGTTGTAACAAAATTATAACAACAGAAATTAAGCATTACAGGTGAAAGAAACATTTGATTAGATAGAAATTTTTGCACCAAACTTAATTAAATAGAAGTAAATCTGTTTGTTGGTAAGTAATGCACTGGCATCATTAAAAGAATGCAACTCGGGAATTTAATTATTTTGTGTAACAGAATGAAAAAATAGTTTTTGTATGAGATGTTTGTGAAGATTACAAACATTAAAAAAAAATGAAAAAAAAAAATCCATAACAAAGATAACAAAGATCATCTTGATACATCGGCAAACAAATAAATGTTCGGTTGTTTTTAAAATTCCGTCACTTCTTTTTTTTCTGGCTTAGCAAATTTCAACGGTTTCCTGAAGTCGTTTAATGTAACATATTATGATAGTTTTCTTATACATATGTATGTTGTAAAGGTTTTAATTTTAGGACTTAAGTAGATCCTTAGAGTATAAACACAACAACAGACATACTTGTATCCTTAAAACCAGGCACAGTTGGACTCTTGCATTACCCAAACTGATAACAAAATGTTGATCTTATTTATATGCTCAGCAAGAATATTTTTGTTTAGATATTTGTGATAGTTGTCTACAAAAATTTTAAGTGTTTTAAGATGAAAAAAATTGTACTCTCTTGAAATTGTTTTTGTGTTTGCAACTGCAGTTCCTAACGAAGACACATGCATCGCTACGTTTAATTAAGAAATGTAGAGAATATCTCAAATATACTTAATGCCACACTCATGAAATAGTTTGAATTTCAAATAATAAGAGAAAACACCTAAAAATGGAAGATTATTGTAATTTTTCCAAGCCATTGATTTTTTTTAATGTCTAGAGCATCATCATGTTGTTCTTTTAATGCCCTTTTTCTAAAAAAAAACCCTAGAATACACATTTCTTCACATGCTGCTTTCTTTTGATGATTGTTTTTATTTTTTTTTCCCTGATAATTCTCTTCACTTCTTCTCTATTCCTGTGTAACTAATTTTGCTCCCATCAGTAGGGGGTCGATCGCCTTAAGAGTTTTCAAAATAATATTTTCTTTTAGTAATATTGTGGTGGTAGTTAATGCTGTTGTTGGTCTTGTTGTACATTTTCCTATTTCTCTGCAATTTCCAAATGGTTTTTCAAAGTGCCCTTTTTATTTTTCATCAAAAAACAAAAACAGATTGCAAAATCCCTTAAAATTTGTATTGATTGTTTATGATTTTGTTTTGTTATTTTAAATTAGCACATTTCATATTACATTTTGTGTATTAGTTAGGGACATTTAAAGGACTCTAGTATTTTACCTAACTGTAAACAATTAGAATTAAGGGTTTTAGTTTCTCTTTTGTAATTATTTTGCTATTTTTATACCCGCACCACCATAGTGGGAAGAATATATTGGATTTGTGCAGATGTTTGTAACGCCTATAACTATTTTTTTTTTTTTTTTTTATTTATTTTATTTAGGTCAATAGATTTTACATCCTTACTGACTACATATAAATGACAAAACAGTAATATATATAAATAAATAATTAGTTCAACAATTTAGATATAAAGTAATTTTTTTCTTCAGTACGTCGTTACTCTCAGATATGTTCATAAGGTGATAGCATTTATTGAAGTTAACACATGCACGACGAAAAGAATCGTTATTAGCATATACAGATCGGTAGTATTTTAATGCTAAGAGTTCAAAATTGCGGGTTGGTCTAACAGGAACATTGAAGTTTAGTTGACTAAGCAGGAACTCCGAATCAACATCACCACGAATTATGCCCAGAACAAATATCAATCGTCGACTATTTAGAGTTGGCAATTTTATCCAAGCAAGTCTACTTTCATACGGTGGCAAGACATAAGAATTCCAACCAAGATCACGGAGACAGAAAATTAAAAATTGCTTTTGTACCGATTCAATACTATTGATATGAATTGAATAATAAGGATCCCAAACAATTGATCCATACTCAAGAATTGGTCGAACAAGAGAAGTATATAAAAGTTTTGTAATATAAGGATCTAAAAATTCCTTAGACCAGCGCTTCATGAATCCAAGTACCCCATAGGCTTTATTTACCATTATAGAGATGTGATCACGATAATCAAGTCTATGATCCAACAGTATGCCAAGATCCCATATGGTTTGAACTTTATTTAAAATAACAGTATCAATATAGTAAGAAGTCTCAATTGGATTGTGTCTAAAAAATGACATGTGTTTGCATTTCTTAATATTTAACTCCAATAAATTAAATCTGCACCATTGAGAAAAATTGTAAAAGTCGGCACTTAGTAAACTATGTCCATTTGTATCATTAAAAGAGTTAAAAAGTTTAACATCATCGGCATACATCAGTACATTAGAATGCAAAATAACAGTAGGAAGATTATTGATGAATAGGGTGAACAAAATTGGACCCAGGTGGCTACCTTGAGGAACACCAGAATGTACTTGAATGATTTTTGATATAACATTCCCAAATTTAACTTGTTGAGTTCTTTGTGATAGATAAGAGTTTAACCATTTTATAGCTGAGAAACTAAAGCCCATAAGTGATAATTTGTGTAATAGAAGATTGTGGTTAACTTTATCAAACGCCATACTAAAATCCGTGTATATCACATCAGTTTGCATTTTATTTGTAAAACCTTGATTGACGATAGTAGTGAGTTCCAAAACATTAGTTGTAGTTGAACGGGACTTACGAAACCCATGTTGACATGGTGATAGAAGGGAAGAAATTTGATGATATAAACAATCTGTAAGAATTTTTTCAAGGAGTTTTGGAATTGCATTAATTTTAGCGATACCTCTGTAGTTAGATACATCATTTTTACTGCCATTCTTGAATAAAGGAATTATATATGATGTTTTCCACACTGATGGCAAATAACACGCTACAACAGATTTGTTAAATAATGCAGTAAGAGGACAGTGATGCAGCACAGTTTTTAAGGATACTGCTTGGAATACCATCAGGACCTGGACTAAACGAGTTCTTCAGCGACTTTAAGTTCGAAAGCACAGTATCAATATTTATAAATGGAAAGTAAATCCCACATGAATGAGTCGTAGTATAAGGATATTTTGTTGTGTTAGAATAGGACTTGGTAGAATAAGTTGTTGAAAAGAAGTCAGCAAATATATTGCTTATTGAAACATCGTCATCAGCAGTCAAGGAACCATACTTCAATTGCTTTGGATAACATGAAGAGCGACGCTTGGAGTTTACGAATTTATAGAAAGATTTGGGGTTTACTCTTATATTGTTTTTAATACGATAAATATAGTCATTGTATGCAAGTTTATTAGTAGTGTTGTATTCAGATCTTGCTAAAGCATATTTACGAAAATCAACCAGTGCACCAGTTCTCAAATATTTAGCAAAACATTTATTTTTCTTATTTTTAGCATTTCGTAAGTGTTGATTATTCCATGGCGGCCCATTATTATTGTAGGATTTAGTTTTTGGAACTGTGATACTAATGAAATTATGCAAAATATTATAAAAGCTTGATACATTATTATCTAAGTTATCATCAGCAAGTACATAATCCCAATTGACATTAGATAGCAAACTGTTAAGTACAGTATAGTTAGTGCGAGTAAAACAGTAAGATTGCAATGGTATAACATTTTGTTTTCTAGTCATAAATTGTTCATTATCCGGCAATGATAAACCAATTTCAAAAGGAGGATGGTGAAGGTCAACGGGATACGACACAGGCAATGTATCACGAAGACAAAATTCCATAGGATAATTAACGAAAGCAAGATCAAGAATATTTCCGGATTCATTTGTTATATGGTTTAATTGGAAAAATCCGCATCCATGCAGGGAGTTTAAAAAATCGGACATAATTGTTGGTAGCAAATAATTACAATCAAAGGATTGAACCCATTTTACATTTGGAATATTAAAATCGCCAAGTAGAAGTACTATATCGGATGTGTTTGATTGATTTAGAACGAATTTAATAGCGGAGAAATGTTTATTATATATTAAAAGAGATGAGTTAGGTGGTATATAAGAACACGTGACAAATAATTGTCTATGACCAACACGAATTTTAACCGCAATAAACTCAATTTCATCATCAATGTCATCAATTAAAACATTTTCTATAATCTCACATAGCAAAACATCAAGGACAGCAATAAGTACTCCACCACCAAGTTTTCGCATACGATCATATCTAAATATTTAATATTTGGAACATAGAATTTCATTGTTATGAATACATTTTTTATCATTCAGCCAGGTTTCGGTAAATACAATAATGTGGTATGAAAAATCAAAACTGTTTGCAAAAAGATTAGTTAATTTGGTATTGAGACCCCGTACATTTTGGTAAATAATATTAATGAGATTATCTATCGATAGTTTATCAAACTCTTATCTTAAATAACGATATCTGTCCATCCGTCCGTCTGGCTGGCTGTCCATTTAAAGCATGTGTGCAGAGTACAGGTTGCAATTTTGAAGATATTTCGATAAAATTTGGTACATGATATTTTTTCGGTCCAAGGACTGTTGAGATTGAAACGGTGAAAATAGGTCCATTATTTCACATGGCCCCCATACAAAAGTCCTGCCGAAATAGGGGTTTAACGATCGCAAATGTTTGAATTATGCAAGTATCCAAACAAATTTCATTACAAGTGAAAAACTCAGAGAAAAACTCTCTTAAAAATGTCGGTATCCAAATAATATTAAACACAAATATGTTTCGTATACAGTGTACTCTCTCCTAAAGGAGACCTCCCATAAGGGAACACCTCCCATAAGGGAACACCTCCCATATACGAACACTTTTTTCAGTACCAAAAAAATTGTAAGGGATTTTAAAAATATTTCCCTCTTAAGCGGACAACCCTCAAATAACAGGACGCGGACACTTTTTTCCACGACATATTTCCCCATAACCGGACAGTTTGACAGTGAAAAATTGCTTCAGAAAAGCTGGTTTTAGAGAAAATTATAG